>JAWNLB010000144.1:2710000-3912500 GCA_035041595.1 Drosophila basisetae
AGGGGGTAGGTGGTTGGGGGCAGTGGTGTCACTGTAGGTTGTTACAAACTATTGAGGCGGCAAATGACAACCGGAAAAGTTTGCGACGCATGCGCAGCTCCAGGACCAATGCCCAACAGCAATAGACTGACGCGACAACAACAACAACAACAACAACAAGCACAACAACAGCAACAGCAGCATGTAAATGACGCTCTAATGTTGCAATCACGTGCTGCCATCTCTTGGTTTTTTTTATACCCTGTGTCCATTAAAATTTCGGTGAACAGGGTATTCAGGCAGTTGTGCTTAGGTTTGAAACTGCATTAAGCAGCTATCTGATACTCCATTGATAAATTTGTTTATGCGGGATTAGGACAACATTGAGTATATTCATGTGTTCATCAGCAATATCCAGATAAGGCTGAAATTTAAATGAAATTTAGCTGCATAAGTTGGAATAGTTGGAAAGTAAGTAGACATCTAAAACATTCATGTATTTTACTATTTACAGGGCATCGTCCAGCCTATCACTCACTTTTAGATCACTTTAACTGGTTTTTTGATATTTTTTCTTGCAAAGTCCACTTATTTTTTGTTCTCTATGCAGTGAAATTTTATGATTATTGCCGTGACGGCCAACAAAAAAAATAGAGAAGTTGCCCACAAAAGTTGTTACCAAGCACGGCTCATGCACTTGGCCAAATGTCTCGCTTTGATGCTTCCGTTAGTTGCAGCTGCTGTTGCTACCAACCGGGGGGAAGGGTGTAAGTGACACTTATGCCTGCTCATCCTGACAGGATCAGAATGGCTTTGCATTCCACGGGATGACGCCATCGTTTGAAATTTATGCAAATGCACGGAATTTGTATGAAAATTGTTTTATTTCTGCCTCCACGCACACAATCACTCATAGCCGGCACACACACACGCACACACGCACACACACACACACACACACACATACACACACAGACACGCACACACTCACTTAATGCACGCGCGTGTCATTGTCTTGTGCTTAAGTAGAAATTACTCATACTACGTGTTGGCCGTTTCCCTTTCTTGTTACTGTTGCTGTGGCTGACTTTGACGTCGCCCGGTTCTGTGTTTTATGCAAATTCGTTGCTCAGCGCAACAATGTTATTAAAAAATGATAACAAGCTAGTGCCCCAAACAACAACAACCAGAAGCACAACCAGAACAACAACAAGAACAAAATGCCGAAACACGTCAGGATACAACGACAACTGTCAGTTGGACTGGCTGCGGCTGTTCCCATGTCAAGTTTTTAGCTCGCTGCCCCCATTGTGGGTGGTTTGTTGTTGTTATCCTTGCTGCTGTTGTCTTTTGCATGCGTTACCAGCACAACTATGAAATTATGCAGTGAAATATGTTGCCACAGTGAAAAAGGAAAATAGCAAGGCACTCTGCAAACAAATCACATAACATTGCCCATAACGATCCTTTAATGCTCTTTAGCTGGAGGATTTGCAAAGGCTTTTATATTCTATTCTGTATGAAAACGTTGAATTTATTAACTTAGACAAAGAAGAAGGTGGTAACAATGGTTTATATATGGGATTGACGCTAAAAGCTTCATAAGAAATTAAATGGAAACATTTTCGGAAAAATACTCTAAAGCAGCTTGCCAATGAAACAATCTTAAAAATCTTAAAAACTCGCTTGCACATGAGCTTAAAGTAATTCTCAATTGCTGTATAAAAGTTCTTGCTGAGATTGTTTCACTAACGACTTCAAAAGCATCCAAAAATAATTAAAATTCACAAGAATAATTTTAATAAAACATTTGCTTCATAGACTTCACATCAAAATGTGTTTTGAGCATGCATCCAATGTGCTGTCGAACCCGACAAGGAGTAAACAACTAAGTAAAGCGCACAACAGAGACAGACAGACAGAGACAGACAGAGAGAGAGAGAGCGAGAGAGAGAGAGGTAGAGAGAGAAATCAAGATTGCGTTTGTAAAAGTGTGTGTATGAAATAACAGTTGTTGTACAAGAAAATATGACAGATAGACAGGCAGCGACGTCAGCGTGCTGAGGATGGCGACGGCAATGCCAACATGTTGCCAGGGAAAACCAGCAGCAGCAAATACCACAGAAACAACAGCAATAATAAGAACAACAACAACAACAACAACAACATTTGAGTTTCAGTTGAAACTTCAGTTTGCGACCCCAGTTGAGTTGCGTTGAGTTGAGCCATGTTACAAATGTAAAAAGCATGTCAGAATTTTAACTTGCTGGAAGCGTTAGTTGCGATTTGAATTTGAATGCCAAATGCCTCAAAATCAAAGCATTTTGACAATGCCAGCAGCTATGGCATATATCATAGAATCTGCATTCCAAAACCTTTAACTTGAAATTCGTCATTTTCTATTCAGCATAAACAATAAGCTGCCCACAACAAATATGAAAGAAAAATATTCTCAACACTTGTTTCTATTTTATATATATTTGCTAACTACTTTCTTGATCTTCTAATCACCATAAATAATGAGCTGCCACCGACATATATTTAAAAAGAAGATCCCAAACACGTGTTCGAATATTTTTAACATTTATTATTTAACATTTAACATTTAAGCATCTTTTCTATCAACTTGTCTGATCTTCTGTTCACCATTAATAATAAGACCACAAATGAAATGTTGCTTAGAAATATGTCTGCAAAACTTGTTCTAACACTTTTACCATTTAACATTCTCATATAGATTTCTATTTCTATTTTCTCTTTCGTGCAATAACATTTTTGACACGCATTTTATTTAGTGTATTTTAATTTTATTCCACTTTTCTTTCGACATATCCACAAATAACAGCATAATCCGGAAATAACTGAGCGCTGAGAAGCACTTCATATTGAAAAGAAAACAAAACAAAACAATTAATTTAAATTATTGTTGAAATACTTTTCGTTGGCAGTGTGCCAGCTATTTCTAAAACTATTCGCACATGGTATATTGATTATAGTACTTATGTACTTATAGTACTCTTCAGATTATCGCCAAAAACGTGTGTACAACTAATTGTTTAAATTATTATTGCTGGCATGTGACACTAAAATTGGCAACAAGTCAGACTGAGTATGTTTGATGATGCTTAGAATATGATTAACTTAAAACACGCCAATTAAAATAGCATTTTGAGTCATGCTTGCAAAAATGTCGACCAAGATTTACACCGATTTTATATTAATAACATATGTATACAAAATTAAGGAGCTGTACTTAATACTCTGTTTAAAAAGTGATTAACATTCTTCATTCCGCTAAAAAAAAAGCTAAACCTGAAAGGCTTTTCTAGGATTCCATTTAAGATTACTAACAAATAATATATAAAAGCATAATCAGATTAATTGAGTTTATTTCCCAATGTCTTTTTGTTATATCAATTTTTTTATACAGAAAATTTAATTCAATTTATATAAAATATTTATCATTATTTGTGTCCCTAAATAGTAGAGTCTATGCAGTTATTTTTGGTCTTTATCTAAATTTTTTTTGCATTGCTGCTGACAGTTTTGTGTTGTTGTCAGATTTTGTGTCGCATTTTAGCGTCATGTCAGAATGGCGCTCTGTCGCCATTGCTTGCAGCCATTTGATTGTTGACAATTGCAGTTGTTGTGGCTGCTTGTTCGATGGTAATTTTTTGGCAAGCATTTCATTTTTGGCATTTTGGCATTTCGTTCAGTTGAGTTGAGTTGCTGCCATTGCTAATTACATGGCATATGACCTCAGTCAGTTTTTTGACACGCCTGCCACTCTCTCTATATATGTATATATGTATATATATATATATATATATCAGTCTGTGTCTGTCTGTGATAAGGACATTTGAGCAATCATTTCATTAAAAGCACATATGCACCATACATTTATGTATGGATTTAAAATACAAGTTTATTGTTATTGTGCTCTATGTTGGCCGTAATTTGGTAGCTTAACCCTAATCCAATTAAGTAACAAGCGTAAGCCACTTGGCAAGCGACATCGACGACACATTGGCTCGTTTAACCCATTAAATGTCACATACTCACACACACACGCACACACACACATACACACATACACACATACACGGACACACAGTTCCACAATCATAGCTGAACTGCCAAAACCCAAAGCTGATAATTTCAATCAATTTTAAGCCACAGTCACAGAGAGCCATTTTGCAGTTGGGCGCCTCTTGGCCTGCAATTTGGGCCAACTGAATCGAGTGGCTGCATTGCAGCATTGGGAATTGTTCCGAGGCGATGTTCGCATCGTCCTTTGTGGGTGTCTCACTCCCTCTCTCTCTCTCTCTCTCGCACACATTCGCTCTATCTCTGTCTCACTCTGAGTGTTGTTCAACAATGTAATTTGACTTATTTGCTGGACAGCAGCACGCCTTATGTTGTTTTTGTTGTTGCTGTTGTTGTTGCTGCCTTCTAATCAAAACTAACCCAACTCAAAAGAGTCAACCAATTAGCCGGTACCCTTGTGATAAACAGTTAGGCCAGCATTCAGAAAGAATGAAATGGAAATTGTTACTGCCAGTTTTTGTTGCGATACCCTAAGTTAAAAACTTAATCACAAAAGGTGTGTGTTCAACTATGTTCATCTCCATTTATAGCCATCAAATACGAGCTAAGATTAGTTTTCCTCTCTGCGGATTAATATTTGCTTAATAATGTTTGCTTGAAATGTAGTCTTGTAGTTCTAATCTTATCTAATTTAATTTTGAAGGAATATTTCCATGATTTTTCAAATTTTGTGGAAGATATGTGCAATTTGTTTGCAGAATTTCTGAATTAACCTTTTGTTTTGTTTCATTTTACAAGCATTTTTTATTGGCTTCTTTTATTTTGTGCAACATGTTTTGATTATTATAAAAAAACATGTAGAGATACCATTTCTACCTAATAGATTACTAAACTTTAATATATTGAAAAAGTACTTTTATTTTTTGCTCATTAATATAAAGTTTTAAACAATAAGTTAGCTTTACATAAATAAGTGAATATAATAAATATATTCACTTTGTTGGTTGTTATTTCAGTATGTATATAAAATGTCTTATCTAACATTAGTTAAGGTATGTACAGATAATAACAGGGTATATCTGGATACTATGCACGACAGGCAACATTAACTTTTAGCCTGCGGCTGTGTATTGTTATTGTTGTTGTTGTTGTTTTGCGGTTTGTTTATGCAACGGACCTCCAACGATTTCGCTTTCGATCGTGCCCCAAGCAAAGAACTGGGACTCGGTCTCAATACTGGAGGTCTCTTCTCTCTCTTTCGCTCTGCCTCGCCACAATGCCGGAACCTGGACACACTGTGCGTCCGCCTCTCTTTCTCTCTGTGCGTGTATGTGTGTATGTGTGTGAGTGTGTGTGTGTGTGTGTTTGCGTGTTTTGGGTAATTCTTGCTTACTTTGTTTTGATTCCGAGGTTTTTGGGTTTTTGTGCCTGTGTCCCAGGCGCTCACTTAATAACGTTATTTTCTGGTCATTGTACTTTTAATGGGCTGCATAGCAGCCGAAGCAAATCAAACACTGCCGATAATATTCTTCTTTTTGTTGTTGTTGCTGCGGCTGCTGCTGCTTTTGCTGTTGGCGTTGACTATTGCCATTTGGCATTGGTTTTGGCAACGGCATCGATCATCATCATCATCAGCAGCAGCAGCAGCAGCCAGCAACATGATTATCATGAGTTGCTCATGATCGCTGTCCCTTTTTAGTGGCATGTTGTTGCTGCTGCTGCTGCTGCTGCTGTTGGTTGCGTGGCAGCAACAATTTATCGACAACAACAAAAACAACAACAAGGTTTAGGTTGAGCACGATGATGATGATGATGGAATATGTAGGCTCCTATAAACTTGAGCTTCTGGGTGGCGACGCGTAACAGCTCACAACATACACACACACACACACACACACACACACACACACACACACACGTACACTAAAATATACAGATACAAAAGCTCTTTCATCGCATGACAAGCGACAAAAACGTTTAAACAAAAAGGCCAAGAAAAACAGAAAACAGAAAACAAGCCACGGCGGCGTCAACTAAACAAAAAAATAATAATAAAAATAATACAGTTAAAATTGTTGCTGGCATCAGTTAATGTGCCTGTGTGTGTATTATCTGACATTGACAATATTGTTTTTATTCGAATAAAGTATAACCAATTTAAAGAGTGCCCTTCATAAGCAGATACCGCAGAAATGACTATTCACGATTTCAATGTCCCTTAACTATGCCTGAGCCTGAATCTATTTCCATGCAGTACCTTTTTAAGCATGGCTTAGTCTCTGAATAATTACTAAATTTGCATTCCATTCATCTACAAATTTGAAATGATTCATAAACTTCTTATCGATTATAACATTGTTAAAACCGATAAGCACTTTACAGTACACAACTTTGGATCAATTCTGCATCTGAAATTTAAGTAATATTAACAATTTTTCCAAAATTCAGCATGCTAAGTTGGTCAATGAAAAATATTTATTACTTTTTGTTAGCGCTCTTCCTGAATTCATGTTTATTTTTCGACAGCCGTCAAAGTGAAATACTCGCAAATGTAATTATTTTGTTTTGAAAGTTGTACTCAAAAAAACACTTTATGCTTAAATCAAAAATTCCTGAACATAATTAGTTGTCGAAGTTTCAATTGAACTAAAAGTTTTTTGCGAAAAAGTTAAAGACGGCAACAAGAAACATTTAAAATTCCGTTGCTTGCTGATGTCCTTCTACAGAAATTAATATTGTATTGGCTGTTGTGCAAAATTCATTTCTTTCTGCCGACTTACCTACAATTGAGGCTGTGCTTTTGCCTTGCATCCTTGTCGCCTGGCTCCCTGAATACCTCACAGCCTTGTTGCCTTATCCTGCTGCTGCTGCTCATTAGCATAAGTATTCTTATCCAATATCCTTTTTGCTTTCCCAATGCCTGGCTGCGCATTTTGAATACAAGTTGCCGTTGCCGTTGCCGTTGCCGTTGCCTTGCTGTTGCTCTTGCTGTTGCAAGCATTGTCTCTGCCCCAGTCTAATGCAAGTTTTGTGTTGCGAGCAACGCTAAAAGATTTTCCAGCTGCAATTTCCAACGGAATGAATCGCTTGCCAATAATCCCCAGTGACAGTTGGCAAAAATGCAATTAAAAAATGTTCGCTTTGTCGACTTTGTGTCTTTTATATATATATATATATAGATATACATATACATAAATATATGTGTGTGTTTGAGTGTGCGTGAGCTTTGGGCTCTTTCGATTTGCTTGGCATAAGTTTGACAGCAGCTGAGCACTCGCAGAGTTTGCCCCACTCCAGCTTCACCTAAAAACATTCTTTCATTTAATAAAATGCGTGCCAAGTTGACAATTTCAAACCCTCCCCCACAATTCCCATTCCCATTCCCGCTCCCATTATGCCAAGGGCCAAGGATGAAAGCATTCAGTGTTCAGTGTTCAGCGCCCTGCGACGCAGGACTAAGCTACAAAGTTTTTCCCTCAATTTGACTTTGTCCATTTCATGCGCCCAGTTTGCTGCCACGCCCAGCTGTCAGTCTGTTTGGCCAGAAGGAGGTTGGGTCTGCCAGCAACCAGCAACCAGCAACAGTTGTCTTCTAGGTCCAGGTGCCAGGCGGCATCTGTGTAGCACACAGCCTTGGCGTGTGTGCCACATTTATTTGCGGCCCGCGGCGCCCTAAGAAGGTGTTGTAATGTGCTCGAACAACAAGTCTTCGGCAATTTGCATTTGTCTATGCTGATGGGCTGCGTGTAAACAAATAATCTAGCTACGCCTGGCAGCTAAAATGCCAAGGATGGTTTGATGACTAGTATGTATTTGGTAGTTGGTAGCCCAGTTCAAACGAAGCCACCGAAAACATATGAAGCACTGGACCACACGCACAACAATCGAGTGGCAAAAAACGAAACAAGTCACAGTGATTGGGCTAATAATGCGCGACTAAGAGATGCCCTGTACGAAATGAGATGTTGAGCAAAGAAGTCAGTTGTAAGCAGTTAACTGTGAGTTTATTGTACTTTTTAATACTCAAACAGATCGAATACAAATGCGATTTTGTGTTTTTCTCGCTTGACTTTGAAAATGGCAATATCTTGAAAAGCATCTTGAGCAGCAAAAATAGCAGGAAATATATTTACAGTATATGTTTCCATACATGTTGAGCAAGTTCAGGTAGATCATTGAAATAAATTGCCTCGAGCATTGATGGAAGAGCCATTGGCTAAGAGGTGATGAGGTCTCTCAACAATAATTGTCATATTTAATAAGCATATACAGCCTCATTACATCTTCAAAAAGTCTTTGTCAATTGAATAATGATGTAAAGCAGAGCTTGATGACAATGAGAATTAAACTTATGCCAATTTAAGAAAAAATGTATAGTTAATAAATAAGTCAAGCACTCAATTATAAGCCGCCAACACTTGCAACAGATGGTCGAATGGCTATAACTCAAGCTTTAGCTTCTTAACAACTTTTGGCTACAGGGTATACGAAATACAAACAAAATATATTTATATATATAAATATATTTATGTATAAATATATATATATGTATGTATATTTATATATGCTCGGACAGGCAAGAGCCTCGCTCGCCGTATTGATTATTGTGATCTGCCGTGTGCTGCGAGTTTGTGGTTAATTATGCAGGCAACTTGGGATATCCAGCGAGAAAGAGAGAGATAGAGCGAGAGAGAGAGAGGGAGAGAGGGAGAGGGAAAGAGAGGGGAAGAGTGACATAGGGAGTGAGTCGAGAGGGGCGCGACTGTCATTTATTTTAAACGATTCTTTTACATATGTCGGAGGCTGTCGCCGCTGCAGCCACCAGCGTCAGCAATTCTTGTTGTTGTTTTTGTTGCCGCTGCTGCTGCTTCAACTGCTGCTGTTGCTGCTGCTGCTGCTGCTGCTGCTGCTGCGAGTCGTTGACGTTGGCATGCCAATCATTTCGCGTTGATGAAGTGCTAGTGTGAGGCAAAAATGTTGTACCAATAACTTGGATGCAACCGAAATAAGGAGTTGCAGCAGCTGCAGCAGCAGTCGATAATGGTGCTGGGAACACTTTAGTAATACGATTTGGTTCCCTTTAATTGCCAGTTACGCGCCACTCAATATTGGCGTTTCAATTTATTACATTTACATACATTTACATTTATTACATCCAATTACCATAATGAATCTCCAATATTATTTCAATTTAACCACAAGTAATTTATTTATTTATATAATGGTTTCATTTGCAAGCTATCAAAAACAGACAAAACAACTTTCGATTCACATTAAAACAATCTGGGAATATTAATGATTTTTCTAGAATATATTTATTTTTTTGACGGGAAGTTTGTAGCACCTTTTCGACCCTAAAATCAGATATATTCTTGATGAGCATTGCTAGTTATGTCCTTGTGTCAATTTAGGAGCTATCTTATATATATAGCCGTCATCCGACTATTATCACACAGTTCACATAGAAACAATCGATCTGCTTTTGAAATGCGGACTTCAGTCAACAAGTGAGGTTTGTTTTCATTTAAATACATTTTTTCACAGTTGTCTACTGAATACAGAATATATGAATATTATTGTCGATTAATAGGCATTCAGTTATTTATGCATGTATTTGTATTTACAACTCTTCCTTAAGCCGACAGCCAACCAATTGGAAAGCCATCTATTTTTACAATGTTCCCATCGTTTAACACAAGCCGCAAAAAAAGTGAACTCACACACTCACTCATACACTCACTCACTTGCTCATTCAGGCACTCGTTCCACCTTTTTGTCAATAATTAATTTGTTGAAAAATGCAACGCGACGCCGCTTGGGCCACCACCGGAGAGACTGAGGCAGAGACAGAGGCAGAGTCGAAGGCACAGTCGGAGGAAGAGTTGGAGCCCAAAGTCGGGGCTGACAGGCCGAGCAGCGCCTTGCATTATGCATGAGCCTGGCCTGGTCTGGCCTGGCCTGGCGGGGAACCCAGAGCTGGACTTGGATCTCAGTTGGGCTCTACCCATCCTGCGTGGCCATTGAGTTATGCGCTTTAGGGGCGCCTCCAAGGTTACCCCTTTCCGTGCCTCCATTTGTCTTCCTCGCCAACATTGCTCCTGTCGTCAACTGTTGCAGTTGCTGTTGCTGTTGCTGTTTTTGTTGTTGCTGTTGTTGGTTGTTGGCCTCGTTTGCCTCTGTGTGCCGCTTTTCTAACTAATTTGCTGTTAATTTGTTGGATGTTGGTTGCCTCGTGCTTCGAGGCAGGCATCCAAAAATTCATTTCCTGCCATATACGCAACAGATTTTTGGCGTTGTCAGAATTCCGGGAAAACCCCACAACGCAAAAACAGGCAAACACGTAATAATACACAGGTAACTCGGTCAGACAGACAGACAGACGGAGAGACTCTTGTCTCAGTCGACGTCAGCATTCTGCAAGAACGCAAATTAAAATATAATTCACAAAACAAACAATAATAAAATACATGAACATTAAAAGTAAATGATTTGTAAACATTTAAAAATGTGTTCTAATATTGTTTTTTCAAAATATTTAACAATATTCTTGGCATAAATTTTAAATCAATATTTACGATTTTATATTGTCAACATTTTATGAATTGCCTATATTTTATATAGCGTATTTATTTGATTTATTTTGTATTTTTTATTGTATATTTTATATATTTGTAAAATTATCTTTTTTGTTTAATTGTTTGTATAAAGGATGGGGGCTTTTCTGGCACAAGAAAATATATTGTCTTTCATGCTCAGCAATCAAATCAATGTTGAACGCAAGGAAAAGTGCTACCAGCTACTCGCTTCTAACTCCAAAGATTCTCTATTTTGTGTTTCTAATAAGCTTCTGAAGATTTGCGGCGTTCATAGTACATTTCCAATTTGTACAATTGTGTATTAAGTTGCTGGCTGGAAATATTGCGCTGTATATGTAAAAGAAGTGAAAAACACATGTACTCAAATCGATGCGATCAGCAAAATGCTCGAGTCGAAGGCCTGTGTGAATTTCGCAAAGTTTGGTTTTTGTAGACGAACTGGGGCTGGAACTGAGATCGCGACTTGGACACGGACAGTAGCGGACACGAGTGGCGGCGAATAGGGCGACTCGATGGTGCATTGTGAGAGACCGTGTTGCTTGCAACAGGCACGGCACCGTCTTGGTGGCAGCTCGTTGGGTATCTGAGCCAGCTGAATTTGAATCTGAAACTGAATTAAATGTTTATCTTCCGTGTTTTCTGGTCGCCACTCGGATTACAATTCCCGCTCGCTCACAGTGGCTGCAGCTTGTTGCGGCTGAGTGGCGCTCGGGTTTTTTTTTGCTTTTTTCTTTGCATTGAAAGTCACGTGCCGTGCATAAAACCAACGCATTTTATGTTTCACTTGTTGTTGCTGCTGCTGTTGCCTTTCAATGAAAATGAAATTCAAAAATCGAAAATGTTGGCGCGACACTAACAACAGCCGAGAGGGGGTAGCAGAGGGGAGGTTGTGCATGGCACAGGGGCAGAGTTGGCACATTGGGTTGTAAGAAAGGGAAACCGGCGCAGAATGAGTCGAAGCTGTCAACCTCATCAATGGGGCAGCCCCAGAAGTAGGCACATTAATTAAGGCAAAGAAAAAATCATAAGAAGGCTATATATAAAAACACACACACACACAAACACATTCACATGCACGCATACACATATGTTTGCTAGCTGCGCAGCTGCCACTTCGGCTAACATCTTCGGGCTTTTGTGGGGCGGCATCTTCGTTTTGCAGTCGCTGCTGACGCTGGCTGCGCAGTCAGCGGCAGCAGTTTAGCGCTCGGTTTTTCGTTTGCTTTGCGCACGACTCTCATTTTGTGTTTGCTCGTCAAGGCAGACGGAAGCAGAAAGCTTCAGCTTCCGACCTACGCGCGTGTCTGTGCTTTGTTTATGTGACTGTGTCTGTGCGTATGCCTGTGCCTGTGCGTGTACGTCTGTGTATGTGTGCTGCAAAAGCAAACCGTGTGCAAATACAAATACCGCTAGGCTAACGGTACCAAACAAAAACACAGTGCAAGACAAACGATGCGCGCTCAAAAAATTAACAACACCATAGCGTAGGCAAAGTGAGTGAGTGTGCGAATGTGATTGCGAGTGTGTGTGTTTTGATGGCAGCCGTGTGCCGTTAATTGCTCGGCACGGCGACAACAGGTGGCAACCCCCTGCCTAATGACGGGGCAACAGCAGCAGGCTCCAACACCCATTTTGCAATAGAGCGTTGCCCAATTGCTGTGGCGCACGCAAATTCGCAGAACTCTAATTGGCAAAAGAAGAAAAAATATAATAAAAGGAAGAAGAAGAAAAAGAAAAGAGAATTTGTATAGGGGGCGTGTGGCCAGCAATTAGCAAATCTAACAGTTCCAAGAATCGATTCACTGCAGTCAAAATTAATTGGCTGCCCTCAGCCAAAAAATGAAAAAAAAAGAAACCAAGCCAAACACTTGAAACAAAAAAGATGTACTTCTATATATATGCATATATATATATATATATATATATATATATATACGGTGCTGCCAAAAATAAATTCTTCTTTTTGCCCATATATTCGGCCAAAGCCAAAGCTAAAGAAGTTGTCACAGGCAGCAACAGCAGCAGCAAACAGCGGCGACGTGTGTCAAAGGTTTGACAGGCCTTAATTGTGCAAAGAAGAAGCCGCAGGAGTTGGGGTTGGGGTTGGAGTGGTTGTGCTGTCAGCGTGGGGGCAACAAGCTCTGATGTGAGTCCTCCTCAGCAAAGCTGCCGAAGTGGCCAAGCAGAAGAGTTAAAGCAGTGGAATAAAAACAAAAACACAAAAAAAAAAAACGATTGCGCAGAGGAGAGGATAAGCTGCCTTGATGGAAATGATTTATAGAAATAGGCATAGAAAATATTTGGGAAATTGCTGGACTTAATCTTATCAGTAAAATAAGTAAACCCTAAATTCTTTGGGATTTTTTCCAAATGAGCTGCTTGAAATGCTTTAAGCTGTTTCTTTTTAAGATTAAATAAAATCGCTTCTGACTTAAGAGCATTCGTGTTTGCCTCCTTAAGTAGATTTTATTTGAGTACATTTTCTATGCTACCCTGTAAATATAAATATGCATTCGTGCATGCATTCAGCTAGTTGTAATTAAATTTTCTACGTTTTCTTCAATATTTCCTTTCAATTTCTTCTACTTCAGTTTTCAAATTACGAAACCCATTTTTCAACGGCTATTAAGTCTTCATTATGCTGTCTCGCCCAATTAAAGTCAGTTGGGTAATCTGAAAGCGCTGAGAAACAGAAACAGCTGTTTTATGTAAGCACACGATGGAATAGTATAAAACTTTGGTTTCAGATTTTATATTTTGTATTATTATTTTGCATTTCTAAATTGTGAAATAAGTTTTACTTCGAGAAATCTTTTTGTTTTATGCATTTGGGGAACACTCCTCAGAGCTGCTCTCTCACCGCAAACCCAAATCCAAACGCACTTAAATCTCAGCTAACCCTCCACGTAAAATTGCCAAATAAATCCAATTCAAGCCAATTGCGAACAGTTAACAGCCCATAAACTTTAGAGCTAAATAATCAAAAAACAAAAACAAATAAAAATAAAAAACAAAAATGCGACGGCAACATTTGGCTAAGCAGCCAGGACTCGTGTTGCTGCTGCTGCTCCTGCCACTGCTGTTGCCACACTTGGGGGCAGAGATTG
The DNA here is from genome assembly GCA_035041595.1 of Drosophila basisetae. Classification (NCBI taxonomy): domain Eukaryota; kingdom Metazoa; phylum Arthropoda; class Insecta; order Diptera; family Drosophilidae; genus Drosophila; species Drosophila basisetae. The sequence continues at coordinate 2,723,730 of JAWNLB010000144.1, forward strand.
CACATACGCCACTCTTGAGCAATCGCATCAACCTGGAGCCACTGGAGCAGTCACAGGAGGAGACGCATCTCCTGCCGCCCAGCTGCCCGCAGCGACAGGCCTACGAGAAGATGTTAAACAGCATCGATGATGTCGAGGATCTGTATGTCGATGTGCCTGTGCACATTGCACTCGAGCATCGCCAGAAGAAACGGTGAGTTAAAAACAAAAATCAAAGTCACGATAAGTCAAGGAAAGTCAAGAAAAGTCATGTTTCCTTGTTCGGCGAGCTTGCGTGATTGCAATGCGCCTAAGTGCGCTGGCGACGGCGCCTGTCACACAAATCAAATTATAACCACGCAATAACAAAATGCGGTATCTAGAGGACCAAGGATGTCCCGGCCAGGGGAATGGGGAATAACAAAGAAAAAAAGACCAACAAAAATAATTTATAACCACGACGTGTGGTTGGCCAAGCAAATACCATCACCAGATTTTTACAGTTGCCATAAATATTAGGCGTGTGTGTGTGTCTATCTCGGTGTGTGTGTGTGTGTGGCTCTTCTTCTTCTGCTACTACTTCAGCTTGTTTGCCTAAGTAGTGTGCGTGTGTGTGTGTGTGTGTTTTGTTAGTGTTTGTGTTCTTTTTCTGTTGTTTTTGCTGCTAGGCCCACAGCTGCGGCCGTGTTGCACGTGGCGTATGAGCAACTTTTGTTTTCTTTTCTGTATTTTTCTTTTCTTTATGTTGTTTTTTTTTTTTATATTTTATTTTTTTGTTTTGCCCTCGTTTGGGCCTGGGTCAAGAAAAGCTGTCACGTTTTCGCTTAGCGCGCGCCTGTCAGGCATTTTGTCTTCTCGATTTGTATACTCTTGCATATCGTTCGGGTGCGTTGACTTTGTCAGCCAGTCAACGCAGTTTAGATGTGGAAGTCAGTTTTATTTGATTGTTGGAACAATAAATAATAGAAGTAAATATATTCATGCTTCAATGTTGTTTCAATCATTCGCTTATAATAATATTATATTTAATTTTCAAAATAACTATTCTGCTTTCATAACTGCCTTTGTTTTCATTAAGTATGAATTACTAGAAACATAGGGAATATTATTAATTAATCTATTGTTTGTATTCATTTTAAAAAATCAACCAATTAATGTCTTATCTTATATATATATATATATATATGTATATAATAGTGTCTGTCTCTGCAAGAACATATCAAATTCGATATGGCTCGTCTGTCATTTCCTTCGTGAAATTACTTTTATATATTTCAAACATTTCTGTCTTTTATTTCGCCAAAGAACGTGCGAACCTTTTGAAGTTATATATTTGTTTCTTGTTTAGCATTTTATTCGTTTTTTAGTTTTCCGTTTTTTGCCTTTTTTGCTGCTCTCAAATGACTTTTATCATTCTGGCATAGAATGTCAAACATTCAAATTAATATTGTGGTTTGTCGTCGTCGTTGTGCTCTATGTGGAGAGTTTTTGGTTTTATTGTCGCGCGACCAGAGTGGCCAAATCGACTGCTCCAGTTGCAAGTGTTGTGGCTCCAGTTCTATGTCCACAGCTATTTCCATGTCCATGTCGATTTCGATGTCCATCATCAGCCCTCCTCGCTTGACTCTTCAGCTGTACGTGCTGCGCGTCTCGTGTTGCAGTTGAAAGCGTGTGAAAAGGAGCGACGGAATTGTGTGCACACAATTTATAGCGCGTGCAGTCATTAAGAGTTTTACTAGAATTAACCGATCTGAACAGCCTCTGGGCTGAGGATATTGCCACAACCGGCGACTCCTTGGGCAGGCGCAATCAACGCAACGCATCGCCTTCGTCGGCTTGTTAATAATTTTTGCGCAAACAAATCATAAATATTAATTTAACGACTTAATTCGACGGCGGTGGAAACAAAAAAAAAAACAAAAAAAAAATATATATAGCAAAACAAAACTGAAACTCGAACGCCAAGTGGAACGGGTGCTGAAACTTGAATTGGGACTGGGCCACGTTCTGTGTGCACCATTGACCACCTGTAGCATCTGTTGCATACAACAAAACACTGTACTACATATACTACACACACACACAGACACACACACACACACACACACTACTACTACGCATTTCGCCAATGGCCCGAAAATCAAAACAAACAACAAAATAGCAAAATTGTTGTAAACGTGCTCGTTGTTGTTGTTGCTGCTGCATTTTTATGAGCGCCGCAGGCTCAAGCGTTGTAAACAACTTTTATTGCTCCAGCGGGAGAACTGCTGCAGCCACCTACCCCTGCCACCAGCAATCCCCTGTGCACACTGCCAATGAGCTACTTTATGGCGTGAAACTATTTATTTGTAAGCGTATCAAAGAAGCTACAATAAAAACAGCACCAGCAAACAACAACAACAACAACAGCAACGAGCACAACAAAACACAGCAAAAAACACGAGACTACTAAAATTTGTTTTGACCATAAAAATGCAGTGCATAATTTTGCTGGTTTTGTGCCTGAATAGTGCGCAGACCTTCAGCGGCAGCGTTGACGACTGTTTTGTGCCTCAAATAAACTTATTGTTTGTATTTATAGACATCAAGACTTGTCGCTGCAAATGTATCTGTATCTGTAGCTGTAGCTGTATCTGTATCTGCATCTGTAGCTGTATCCGTATCTATATCTATATCCGAGAACTGCAAACTGCAACTGCATCTAGTGCATCCTACAACAGACAGACATTTGGGCGTCGCGACTGTCGACGGGGCGAGACAGACTCCCCAGTTTGCTTAGTCAGCGCTTCAGACTGCGCTGCCATAGTTCAATAGTCTAAAATTTCACCAAAAACCAAATCCACACACACTGCCACACTCACACACACACTTTAAGTGCGCACTGTGCCCATTTTGTGAGTGCTTAGTGAGTAATCAAGCAAATGTGAATGTGAATGTGAATGTTTGCTTCACTGCTTCGACGCTGGGCATTATTTGAATCATTCACACAAAAAATACAAAAAAATACATGCAAATTCGAAAAAGTGTTGATCCAAAAACGTTGTTTATAGTCATATATCGTACAATTCATTGAGTTATTATTGTCTTAAAATACTCAAAAGGATAGGTTAGGCTAGGTTATGGCTGCTGTCAGTTGGGTTCTGCTACCCACTCCCGTCTCTAAGTGTCAATAGGAATAAATTGATCAAGTTGCTTTTAGCAGTAAATATAAGTAAATATCTGTACATACTTGTATATCTTGAGATGAATAAGGGTTTGGTATCTTATCTCAAGTAATACAACACATAAGGCTTAGCGTTTTCAACACGAGTCAGTATTTCCGGTCCCGGTTCCGGTAAGTAAAGTGTAAGGTTTTAGGTAAAGATTAGAACATTTTCAAAATATTTTATTTACTTTTGAGTTTTATTATTGTACTAAGATATGGACTATATGGAGAATATCAGCTCAACTGATTCTTAAAAGATTTTGCGGCTCTCAATTGCAATCGTCAAATCATATTTATATATATCTATTAGCTTTGTATGAGTATATTTGAGTGTTGAAGTACTAAACTTATGGAACGATTATTTAAGTATAAGAGTAAATAAACAAATAAAAAATCTGGAATACTTTCTTCTTATCCAGTTTCTGTTGTTGTTTTTAAAACTTTTATGCTGACTAGTTTTTGATGCTCTGGAAAACCGTTTACATTTATTTTTTGCTGAGATTTCTAATCTGCCCGAAATGCTATTAAAATAGTTGCAATTAGATATAAAGACAAAAAAAAAAATAGAGAAAGAATTGAAGTGCCAAAGTTTCAAGCGGAAAGTTTATCGCTTATTTGTGGTAATTTTCTGAGCTGACTATAATTTAGAAAGTTTTTTTTAAATAGAGTTGGTAAATGTGCAGTTTGTAACAATATTATCAGCGACAGTTGACACTGACGATATTTGCGTTTGCTTTTCAAATCTTTTTGCTGTGCAGGAAAAACTGTGTTCATTCAATGCTGATTGTCAATTTATGGAGGGCATTTAGAGGGTGTCGGGTGGTGTTTTGGGGATGGCAGAAGTTAATGCAGGGCAGAGCCGAACAGAACAGAACAGACCAGACTCCCGACACCGACCAACTGACTGCCTGCCTGGCTGCCAGCCTGCCTGACTGTCTGCTTGTTTTTCATGCCGTCGCTTTTGATAGTTGCAAAAATAGAATTTTGTCGCTGATTTTAAGTATTTCGCGTGAAAACTACTACAACAAACCAGACGAGACGAGCACGCAGACAACGAGGAAGACAACAACAACAACAGCAACAACGGGGAGAAAGACAGCGACGACCCCAACACAGCAGCAGCAACAGCAACAACAACAACCACAACAACAACAACAATTGACGTCGTCTTCTACTTCTGCATCTGCGCATTTTCTTCTTTATCTTCTTGCTGCCTTCTGCTCAATTGCAAATTTATGTGAATTGAGTCAATTTTTATGGTTTTAGCTAGTTGCTTAGCTGAGTTTTGGTTTTGTTTGTTTTGGCTTGTTTGCGTTGTCTGCGTTGTCTGCGTTGTCTAACTGACTGACTGATTGACTGACTGACTGGCTCCTTACAGGACTTTGCGTCGCTTGACGGGCGTAAGGCGCACAACTGGAGCAACCGCTTTGCGGACTTGCTGCCGCTCCCGATACCAATTGCCAGCAGCACGTCGACGACGACCACGTGATCGAGTCCGTTGCTGCCTGCGTCTGTGCCGACGATAGCCGTAAAGCAGCTCACCCACAAACGTCAGCGATGCACTGCAAATGCCCACAATTAGGATGCCAAACGGTCCCTTCAGATGCTGTGTGGTCAGCACGATGACCGTTTCTGCAAAGTCGGGACGCATCTTCGCAATGCGGTTCAAATACGTATTGTTATAGCGAAAATCGGAATCGATTTTCTGTATAATGCCCACATCGCGCATATATCGAATTAGCATGTTCATCTCGTAGATAAATGGAAAGCCGGCCTTCGTAATCATCTGTATGGGACTGATGAAGACGTTGTCGTGGAATGCATAAATGTCATCGGCATGTGTACTCTGCATGATGTACATGCGACTGCTGAGTATGCAGCGTAATCCTTGCTTCACCGCAATTAGATTTACGCCGTGCGGACGAAAGGCTCGGGAGTAGTTGTATGCATTGAATATCCACATATCATCGTTGTTCTCAAACCAATCCCTGCTCTCCTCCTCGCCACCGAAGGGTATGCCCGCTGCCACCACCTCATGCAGCTCGTCCAGTTGATGCAATAGGCCCGGATCTTGAAAAGTGGCTATCAACTTGGACGTATAAATGGCGACCACATTGAGCCCATAAATCGTTAGCATCAGAAACAAAATTCGTGTCGCATCGCAAACGGGTCGCTCCTGGATGGCGGCGCACAAGGATACGGCCAGGGCATTAATTGCGGTTAAGCTCAGTTGCTGGTAGTACGGTGGCTCCGGCAGCAGTGTGACCAACGCATACCACAACAGCCAGCTAATTAAGAGCACCACCAGAAAGGCCGTCCAAGTGTACACCTTGAAGATGGCCACCATTGCCAGCCAGGGCGGCCGTTTCTCTGCCAGCTGAACGAACCATGTGTGCGCATCCTGCAGATAGGTATCAGTGCCCCAGAATCTGCCGATCACCTCATTGTCCGGATAAAAGCCGCCCATGATGAAGTCGCACTCGCCATTCGACAGCTTGCCCAGCAGACCATTCCAATTACCCTCGTCGTCCTCCTCTCCACGCGATTCCCGTATGCAAGTTTGATTTGTCTGCAAAAAATGCAAGCATTTAATTGTAGGCCATCCTATGCCATCCTATATCCTATAAGAATACGCACTATAAACTGCAATCGATTGCGCATGAAGCCCAGGATTCGCATCTCGATGCCAATGACGCAGTCCTCCTCAACGAAGGGCGCCGCAATCGCTGCACAAACGTAGAAGGTACAGTTTTTCGGGCTGAATCCGCTTATATAATCCTGCATGGCCACCTGCACGGCATGTGGTGACGGATGCAATTCTCCGTTTCTGCAGTGTCCAACGGTTTGGACGCTCGACACGCGACAGTCAACATTGCTGTAATAATCATTGACCAGCAGATTGTAATCTGTGGGTTTGTCGGCAAAGAGAAGCGCCACACGATGCACATAGTGTTCGGTGCGAAAAGCACTGAAGATACTTGTTGCCACCGAGAAGGGTTTGTCCATCAGCTCAGCATTGTGATAGAGCACCAGAAATCGTGCGCCCGGATTCCAGGAGCGATTCTTGCTCACATAATCACTCACCAGACTGCGCAGATGCGACAAGCTGTCCACAATGAATACATAGTTATCCGCCAGCAGCAGTTCCCCAAAGAACTTGGTCGGCTTATTGTGATCCGAGATCACACGCAGCTGAAAGTATTCGCGTGTTGGTGGCGCCTCCGCATCACTGATGGCCTCATTGATGCGCTTGATGAAGCCCTCCTGTATCTGTGCAGCGGTCGTGGACATGTTGAAGGCATTCGTCAGCATCAGGTTGTAGGAGCGTGTGAAACGCTGCTGCGGATTGCGATAGAAGAAGATCTGGGCAAAGCTGTCCAGACAGTCGACGCCCACCTGCCAAATCTGTGGACCCACATCCTTCTCGGGCAGCATATAGATAACCATATTGGCTGACTCATTCGACGGATTGACAATGCCAAAACCACCAATTGGCAGCAGAAACAGCAACAGCAGCAGCAGCAGCACTTTTTTCTTCATTGCCCACAAATTTGACCACATTTTCAGTACGTTGGCTTGAACGATGGTCGAGCAACTGAAAATCCAAACTCCAAACTCCTTTTGCCTGCCGGCTTGTTTGTTGTGGGCTGACAGACAAACTGGCTGCTGCTGTTTTGGCATTATTGCACCCTACGCTTGGACGGCACATCGTTGGCACGAACTTAGATATGCATTATATATGTATATACACATGATGTAATACTTTGCCTATGGTATATATTTTATTTATGGGTATAACTTGCAGTTAGACATTTATTTTCTAGCTTAACAATAATTGGTATCTCTTCTTAAGTTATTTATTTTTGTTAAATTGAATGTATATAAAATAGATCTTAGATGTTACCCAAGCTAGTTTCAAAACATGTGCTTAACTTGTTATTAGATCATAAATTATTTAAAAATATTGATGGGTATAAAAGTCACATTCAATTTTATAGACTTCTAATTTTGTTTTCTTTGAGTTTAGTTATTACTGTTTTAATATTACCTTTTTTTTAAAATATAATTTAAGAGAGAGCATTTAAGATTCGGTCATAATTGAAAGGGATTACACAGATGTGCTGTGTGTGTGGCTTTTTGTGTGTTCGCACATGATGTTTGGCTTATTTAATTGACTGCTGTCATCAGGCGGGCAACAGCAACAATAATTGTAATAACAACAACATTAAAAGCACTTGCAACTGCAACTGCAACATGCGAGCCTTAAATTAAAGCAAATATTTGCGCAGTCGCTGCGGCGCCAATCTGAAAATGGCCGCCAACAATGGATGAGTGCATTAAAACACTCTATCAAACAGTTGTGAACCTTTTGGCGTTGTGGCCAACTACGAAATACAGCGGGGGAGCAATATGTGAAGGGCATATATTGCCCATTGCATATCCATGCCCCGGCATGGAGAGGCAGCTATTGGCAAATGGCATTTGTCCGGAAGTAGCCGGTCATAAAACTTGAGATGACCGGCCAAAAGCCAAGTCAATGAGTCACTTTACTGCAATGGCGCTGCCGGCTCTTCCTGTTGCCAGCACATACACACACACGCACACACACACACACTTACGCATTTATGTGGGTGTGCTGTTGGCATATTTGTCTCTGGTCTTTTGTCATTAGGAAAATTGCACATCAATTTCGCATTTAATTACTAAGCGCAAGACAATTGTAACGCATTCGCTGGCCAAGAAGATCGAGACAAAGAATGAAAGATGAGTTGGGATGGGAAGAGAAGAGTAGACCAAAATAAAACGAGTCATGCACTTGGACTCAATGCTGAGAGCAATTTTGCAACATTGTTGTAAGCAGCGCCAGTTGCCAAGGGCGCTGACTCAACAAACGAAACAAATTGCGTGTGATAATTTAGTGTCATGATTCTTGACATAGAGCATCAAAAGCTCACTTATTCCGCCCTGAACTCACACCAGATAACCACAATCCCGTCCACCTCTGCGTCTGCCCCTCTCTGCCACTCTTTGCACTAATTCTTCATCTTTGGTTTGTCTCCCTTCTGGCAGATTTGTGCTGAAATTAAACAACTCAACGCCACTGACGATTCTGTTCTCAATGCCCGTGGCACGTCAGATTTACTACAATCAGACAGGTAAGTTGAAGTTGCCGCTTTTCGGTTGCCGCCTTAATATCTTCATTTTTGCCACGACAGCGAACGTTTTGCGTTTGGCAAAGGGACCCACCTTGATCCTGCCCTGCGCCCTTCGCGGCCAATACGATCTGTTTGTCCAGGCGCGTCAGGGCGGTGCCCTCAAGCTGGAGGCACAGGCCAAGCATCCGCACCAGAGCTGGCCCCTACTCAATCACACACATCGCATCCAGATTCGCACCCAGAATCGTGTGCGCAAGCGTCAGCTGATTGTCAAATGGGAGCGCAGGTGAGTACTTCTCTAGATACATATACATATATATATATATATATATATCAAGAATTCCTCACAACATTTTTATTACTAACAACAATTATTGTGAATTGTTTTAGCAAATTTGATTATCATGCCATGCACTATTGCCTGGTGATCCAGCGCACTGGCACTCTCAGCTCCCCTTCCACCACCACCACCACTACTTCGGGGAGTGGCCAGGACTTTGCCAGTTTCTGTGAGGCCGTCTATGCTTACACGATTCAGCAACAGCAGACGCATTCACGTGCCGCCTCCGGCCCCTGTTCGACGGGCAGCGGCAACATGCTGGATCTGGTGTGGTCCCGGGCACCGAAGCGTGCCCGTCACCTGAATCCGCGACACAGTCTGCACATTGTGTGCACCGGCGCTCGGACACAGCAGCAGCTGAGGGGCCTGCAGCCCAACAGCAGCTATCGTCTGCAGCTTTTCGGAGTGCATCAGCGTCTCCAGAATCTGACGCTGACGCTGACCAGCAGCCAGGTGCACTTTAATCGCACACAACCAACGGCGCTGCGGGAACAGGCGCTGTCACTGCTGAAGATTGGCGGACTGCACGGCGTGCAGGTGTACAGCTTCAAGGTGCCTGCGACCCTGCCACCGTCCCACTTCATACGGTATTTGCTGTTGCCGTGCGCGGGCAGCGAGATACGAGTGAAGCTGCTGCGTCAGCATCGGTTGGTGGCCAACGTGGGTGACATCTACTCCCCGACGTATATCAAGCTGGAGGGCGTCACGCCCGGCGAGCGGTATCTCATGCGTTTCGAGCCCAGCAACGAGGACGAAGCGTTGCGTGCCCAAAAAGTGCGAGTGAGTTTTGGCTTCACTTTGGCTTTTTTTTTGGGGCTTTCACCCAAAATGCTGTGTAATCTGTTTCTCTTCTTTTTTTTGCATGCTCTTGCAGCTGGCTTTGAGCAGTGAGCGCCTGTTCCGGGATCTGGCCGAGCTGCCAGAGAATATAACGGTATTCGATGTTCGCACTCGCTGCACCAGCACCACAATTGCCTGGCATGGCTCACCGGATGAGCGAGCCCTGAGGTAGGATGGTGTTTAAAAAAAATAACAGACTTGCCTGAAGGATAATTGGTTTTTTAGCTGCAACTAAATATTAATTAAGTCTGTCTAGAAATCAGTTTTAATTATAATTGCATTGCAAGCTATTTTCAAATTTTAAAAGTGAACTCTACGTTTTTATAAGTGTAGAATTTAACTTGCACTTATTTATTTATATTGTATTTATTTTTCCCACTTTCCGTTTAGCTACTGTGTGATTGTGTTTAATCTGCCGCCACGCAGCGTTGTCGACTACACCAACTATTGCATGGACTTTGGGGCACTGCGGATAACGCAGCACAAGAATTTCAAGTACATACGCTGTCGCGAGAAGCAGAACAGGTGGGAGAGATAGAAACAGAGAGAGCGAGAGAGAGAGGGAGAGTGAAAAATACAATTGTTTAAATGAATATTCAATTAATGTTGCAGCAGCATGGACAAGCTGGAAACGGAGACCATACTCAGTCTGACGCCCGGCGACAGTTATTTGATCTATGTGACTGCCAATCTGAGTGTGGGGAAGCCGTTGCCCTACCAGACGCTAACGGTGCACATGGGCAGCCAGTGCATGGATGTGGAGTCGCAGGAGCAGCCCGAATACTACTAGGCGTATGCGCAATGCATTTGTCAAAAATGATCAACAACAACTAAAACAAAAACAAAATGATAAAGATAAACTATCCGTCGTTGTAAAGCTACCTAATCCACTAAACTAAACTAAACTAAACTAAACTATGCAATACCATACTATACTATAACTATGCGGGTTCTTGCGCTAAGCATAAAAGACTATATAATTAGATTATATATATATATTCATATATATATATATATATATGGCAAACGTATAGCTGTTTACTTTGTGTGCATGTGTGTGTGTGTGTGTGTGTGCGTGTGTGCATTTTGAGTTTGCCAATAAATTCCAAGTATTCTTTTATTTTCTGTAATTAAATCATAATCTAGCTTTAAATGTTTTTTGTACAATTATTGTTTGCGATTGCGTTTTGTGTGTGTTCATTGTTTAAAATCTCGAATCGATTTTTAATTTAGGTTGTAAGCAATTAGATTTTATTTAGCGCTAGGCTTTTGCTGTTAAGTTTACCACAATTCAATTTGTAATTTTTTGTATACCTTTTATATATATTGAATTTAGCTAAGTTTACTAATAATATGATGCTAGATATACTTACATATATATTTGACTGTGTATGTGTGTGTGGGTGAGAGTGTGTGTGTGTGTGTGTGTGTTGAAAGCGTTGTATTTTTTGAAAGCAACTTAAGCAAACATCTATGAAACAACTGAACGAAAATAAATAATAATGTGGACAATAAAATGTGCTATGCAGTAATTCAATTGGCCAATGCATATTTAAAATATTTGCCGAAATATATTGTATGAATAAACCATTCAACGAATAAAGAAAATAATTGCAATTATTATGTCTATACTCTATAAAGTTCACTTAGCCTGCCTCAAATGTGTTGTTATAAAGAAGTAGTTTTAGCAACGACCTAATATTCTACAGCGATGGTTTCCTTATTCTTACTTTGCAGTTATTTAACTTGAATGTAAACAGGGAAAGTATATCTCCTCATAAAGTAGAATATATATACGTATATGGTGACTTCTGATGATATTTATAATAATACGAGGTGTGTTCAAAAAGTATCGCGAATTTTGAATTTTCGCGGGTTACGTATAATCGAATTTCGATTTTTTTTGTAGCGTTATGTTGGTACTCATGTCTCTCACTTACGAGTATGTAAGGACAGATGGCAAGATTACAAATTTAAAGGACTTATCGAGCTGCAGATAAGGGACGTGCATCCATCTCTCTGTCGGAGCTATTCAACATGTATTTACTACTAAAAGTTGATAGTAATTAATTACTTAGGTGCACACTAATTTCCAAAAACTAAGCGATTGATAAATGCGAATTTTAATCGCTCAATTTTTTATGATTATGTGAACCAGCCAAATGATCCATAATATTTTGGCCATATATTTTGGCCACGTAAAATAAATGACACATGTCGCGCTCCTAAATGCGATGCGGTCGCTGGTCAATCGTTCAACGCCTCATCGCCGCATCGCGTGTGGGATTCAGCAATGCAAAAATGTTGTGATAGCGGATGGCAATCAGGAGGCGAGGACGACCAAGCGATTGATAAGAACCAGTGATATCTGGCTATAATCATTAACTAAACGTTAACCAGACAACGAACAACGTACAACGTTGTACGCTGTTCAACGGTAGCAGGTGGCAGCTGCCACACATTCAATTTTCAGTCAAACATAATTCGTTGAACTTGGCGCACGAATCTGTTCTAAAATATATTGCATACTTTTAGGGCTTGCAGATTAAATGGATTCGCGGGGTCTGATCGTCGAGACTACTGAATTGACTGTGAATGCAACGGATATGTATAAAATAAGTGTAACACAAAAAATCACGTTTATGTCACTGATATCCGTTATGTTTTTCTGCTCCTTTCTGGGCAACGTGAGCAGTCTCTATGTGAACTCCAGACGCAAATTGCGTCCCTTCTTTCGCGCCTGCCTCATCTCGCTGGCCTGCAGCGATCTACTCTATAGCATTAACTTTTTCATCAACAACATTAGCTATTTCAGTGCCGAATACCTGGAAATTTGGGTAAGTTTAATAGTCTCTAATCTATATTCATAAAATAGCATGTACAGACACAAATTGTTATCATCATCTACTATTTTAGTTTATATTGCAAAACTAGTATTTTGATGTGTGTTTTTTATTTTTTTTATGTCTTTCAGACGCTTGGCTCATTCATGTGCAATTTTGTGCCGCTTGTCAATGCTGCAACTATTTTGTTGAGCAGCATGGTACTTGTGGTGATTGCCTTGGATCGCTATATGGTCCTAAGACGTGCTGCGATAGGCGTTTGGAATCCCAACTTTAAATTCTGCATCATCTGCATTGGCGGCATTTGGATAACTTGTATTGTCATCGCAGTCCCACTGGTGACCATCTACAGGGCCTTTGCGGTCAAAATAAGCACTGAGGATGAAGTGTTCACAGCCATAATGTGCCTCGGCACAAGGGTGAGTTTCAACTGATTGCCAGCAAACATATAAGTCTAGATTTTATTGAAACAATTGGTCGATTTTATCTGTATTTTTTGTGACTCTTGTATGTCCAGTCTGCTAGGGTATGTAGCCATCGGCGTATATAAGACAATCATTTTTTTCTTGCTGTTTTATGAATATTAATTACATACAATCTACGTAGTGGGTTATCAGCTTTGTATCAATCTGCGTATAAGCCTTAACATGCTGTTGACACCGGTTTACTATCTTATCGGTTGAAACAATTTGCATTTCTATTTATGATTTATTTTTATGTCATACGCAGAGCCAAGTTAGAATCTACAATATCGTTTGTCTTGCCCTCATCTTTGCCCCGTGTCTTGTGGCCTTTGTGTTCCTCAACGTGACCATTGCCAAGCAGTTGTGGCAGCGACGTCATCAGCAACGCAATCGCCAAGAGCCAGAGCAAGAGCAACCGGAGCGACAGGAGCGACAGGAGCGACAGGATGAGGCACGCTATGTGTATCTGCTGAGCAAGCCGGAGACAGCGTATGCCATGATGACCGCCTTCAGTGTGGCTGCCTCCTTCGATATGAACGGAACAGCGGCTGTGGCGCCGTCGCAGCTGCAGAAGCTGGAGCTGCCCGAGAAGCTGAGTCCTGCGGCGGTGGCACGCGTGGCACGTCATCGACGCATGGTGCACGTGGTGATACTGATGATCGGCATCTTTATATGTTTACGCCTGCCCGCCTGGGTCTTTCTGCTTATGCGCCTCTACGGATCCTTTTCCTCATCGATCAGCTATCTATTCTACTTCTCTTTGGGTGTGCTCAACTTGATGAGCTGTGCGCTAAATCCGCTCTTTTACACCTTTCCCACGCAAGCCATCAATTTGCTGTCGCGGCTCAGGGAGACGCTCGGCTGTGGCAGTAAATCGCAGCAGGAGTCAGATGTGGCCATGCCCAAGGATTCGTGTAAGCAGCACAAACGTTGTTTCTGCTTTGGATTGCAGGTCACCTGGCGATACTATTTGAAATCGGAACAGCCAGCGAATCCCGTTCAAGTGGCACCTCCTGTTGTTGTGGGCAGCCTGCCTCCATCGACTGACTTCAAAGGCGACATATTCACCATCTACAGCGAGCACTCGCTACAGTCGACGGCGTCAATTGAATCCTCCGCCAAGTCGAGCTGATGCAAAGTGCGTCATCAATCATACATCGTCTGTTATTGTTGGGTGATTGATTAATATGGAGCAATGATTTTGTTGTTGTTCACAAAGTGGCAAAGTTCATCCATTTACTGATACGCCATGCTGTGAATTAGTCTACGAGCATTGTATATATTTTGTAAATAAACAATAATAATACACTAATATGACGCAAAGTCTGACAAGTTGTTGTTGAAAATTTTAATAAATAATATTGGCTCTTTTTAAATATTTTTACAAATCTACATTCCAGACAAATATGAGAGTATGTTTAGTTCTTCCTATGCGTTTTATTAAGCTTAATATCTATTTTAAGAACTTGCTAATATTGACTAATAATGCCACAGTTAATTATAAACAAATGCGTGTATTTTCATACAATAATATTTAAAACAATTTCCGTTTTTTGAACAATGGTTCTTGACATGTTCCGAGATAAGCACCATTCTAATTAATGTCAAGAGTTGCTGAAGCGCGACAACTGCAAAACGATTCATCACGCTCCTATTGTAAATTTAATTAAACGAGCGTTACGAAAGCTTACTCTCTCTCTCTCTCTCTCTCTCTCTCTCTCTCTCTCTCTCTCTGTCTCTCTCTCTCTCTCTCTCTTTCGCTGTATCTCTCTTTGTCTCGCTGTTGCTCGCGTTCACTCTCTGTGTGCATTAGCCAGCTGTTTGGCGCTCGCAAGCTCGACTCAAAAGCTGCATTCGATTTGGTCGCCATCGCCTCAGTTCAGTTGTTGATGGCGTATCGTGCAGAGCAGTTGGCTTGAAGCTTTTTGGCTGGCTAGAGACGGACGCGCGATTTGAACGGACGTTTAAACCGATAAAAGGCAGCCAATCGGGTGAAATCTACGGCAAAAACAAAAACAACAACAACAACATCGGCTCGTCGCGTATCTTCTTCAATCAGTGTTCGCATATGTGTGTGAGTTTGTGTATGTGTGTGCTTTTGCGGTATTTCAGAGCATGCCAAAAGTGTGTAAGAAAATTAGTGAGAAAATTGTAAAATAAATGATAATAATACTAATAATAATAATAATAATAACACAAATCAAGCAAAGCGAAATGTAAATAAATTAGGCCAAACGACAAAAGAGAGTCGCGAATTATGGCACAAACTTGTCTATAAATACCATTGAGTGAACCACAAAGGAAAGAAAAAGTGTGGAAGAACCAAATCGCAACAAAGAACCGAAAGTTGAAATACAATTCAACATTTGCTGTAAACAGGTAAAAATCACATTTAAACTAAAACTAAACCATATTTGTAAGTCAAAAAATGCAAAACCAGTTGCGTTTGTTACACATACAAAAATTAAGTAAAACAAAAACATGATCACAAAAACACAAACCAAAAAAAAACACGTTCGCGCTTTTCACTTGGCCAATTCCAACACTTGTCCACAACGCATGCGCAACGGCTGGAAGAAAAAAAAAAGCAGTACAGCTTTTGTTGGCTTGCAAAATCTGAATTACGGTATGCCTGGCTGTCTGTCTGCCTGGCTGTCGTCTGCCTGTCGAGTTCGTCAATGCAGCTGTTGTTTCACTTTTCTTCTTTAGCTGTCAAACAACCGTTTCATTTGATAGACATTCTAAAGCTCTTCCTATCGCCCTCTCTCTCTCTCCCTCTCTCTCTCTCTCTATCCCGCCCTCTCGCTCGCTCTTGCACTGTCTGCCTGTTCTCTCTCGAGCAATCGATCGTTTGTCATACGCAAGACTTCTTTTGGGCCTGGTTACGCACCGCTTTCATTTGTTTAAGCCGCCTTTGGCATTATTCTGCCTGTTTTTGTTTTCTATTTTCCGTTGCGGTTTCTGTTTCTCACTTACTTCTTTCTCATTCAGTAGCTGCATACTTAATTAGCTAACGTTAACCAAATTGGAATACATATTTATATACACATAAATGTATATAGACCGACCTGCATTGGCCAAGTTTGAGTTTTACACATTCTGACCACATTACAAGTTCTGTAAAACAATTGAATGCCAATCAAGAAATGCAAATAATAAATCTTATTTTAATGTAGACGCTGTCTTCAATACGTGACCAAAATTCGAATGCCATTAAAAGTAAAGTATTTTCTAATTCCATTTGAGTAATTCTCTTAAATAGAAACTCTAATCTTTGATCGCATAAGCCTCATTATGCGACCACAATCTGCATGCAATTGTGTATTGCGAAAGGTGTCTCAGGTATTAAGAATGTATGTAATATCGGCATTAGTTTCCTCTTGTTTGCAGAAGACACCAGCTGTTGTATGCAAGTGGAAAAGCGCCCTTTGCTTGCCATCGCACGCCATGAAAATCACTTTCGTTTTCTATCTGACTCTTAATTATTATAAAACCAGAAAATGATCAGAGATAATCATTGCAAGCAGCGTGGCAACTGTGCCGTTATTTAATACCAACAACAACAACAGCAACAGCAACCACAACAACAACAGCAACAACAACAACTGCATAATCGGCACTCAAGCCAAAGCGGAACTGGGCTCAGTTCGGTATTTAGCACATTTCTCCAAAAAACAATTTTATAAAATAAAAAATAATAATAATAATTTCTAAAGAAAGTGAAAGTTTCTTCTTTTTTTTTTGGGCGCACCAAATTTTCGATTGCGTCGCGGTGCGTTTTTGTTTTTGTTTTTATTGTTGGATTGCTGGAGGTAATTGCCTGGCCGCAAGGCGCGTGCATTGAATAAACAACCAAAAAGCTGACAGGGGAGAAAGAGGCAGAGAGTGACAGGGAGGGAGATGGGCAGAAAATACTTTGAGGCATAACATTAATGTCAAATATGCTTTGTTTTTTATTTTTTTCTTTTGGGTTCATAGTGGTATTTGACTTGACCTCTTGGGCATAACTCTAAATCTTACGCCCCTAACCTTGCCCAAAAAAAAAAAACAAAAAAAAAATCCGCTTCCAACTAGAAACTTGTTTTGTGTTTGGGTCTGTTTTTGGTTGGGAAAATTTACGTTGTTTTTTTTCCAGCCGCCCATTGAACTCGGGCTTTTGTGTTTTCTTCATGCCGCAGACACTTTCGATTTTCGCACAAAATGAAATCACAAATCTGAAAAGCAGAAAAAACACACAATTTACAATAAAAAGTTGCGCGCCTTTTTTGCCCCACCGCCCCTCATTTCTTTTATTTTCCTCTCTTTCTTTTCCCATTTAGTTGCGGACCCTACTACTTATTTCTTATTACACGCCATCTCGCCGTTGACGATTTCACTCGTTCACTCGTTGTCTGCGTCAAGGGGCCAATGTACCGCACCATTCCAAACCGCTCCCCCCTTGGTGTACCACTTTTAAGGCGTAACGCAAACGCAACTGCCGCTCTTCAGACTGGCCGGCTTTGCCAATGACCAATTACCATGCGAGTGCGCAAATGTTGTGCGGCATTGAGACACACATACAACACACACAATCCACACCTCAGCACCCACCGACCCCCTCTTGATCCATCATGGCCCACACCGACCTCTCCAGTGGCAATCTGACTCGGTGTGACTACATTGAAATTATGCAAAATGGGCTCGCACAATAAACATACAGACACACACACACACACAAATGGTCTTAAGGTTATCACAACAGATGCCACAAAACAACTTACAACAACAACAAATCAATTTCTATTATTGTTATATTTTGGGGGGGGTGTCATGTGATGATGGTCCCGGTAGGTGCATGGCTTAAAAGCGATTCATGTTCGCATTGTATATAAAAAAAAAGCAAGATAAAAAAAAATATATATATAAATATATACATCTGTGTGTGTATTTTACGTGTCTGACTAGTCCCAATCAAGGTTAATCAAACACTAAATGAGAAAGTAAGTCAAATGAAAACTAATTTAAATAAATTATGGAATTCCAGTGGTTGTACTCTGAATTACGAACTATAAATGTTTACATATGTATTCAATTTAAATATGTTTATCCATGTATTTTAAATGTTGTTCATGTCATGTCTAAAGGGGCAAATGGGGCACGAGTGTCGAGATCTGATAGCTCTTTAAATTATCACATTGCGCTCATATCAAGGTTAACTTTTAACTAATATGTAACTACAACTATATAAAAATAAATTTGTAGACTTCAATTGGACGTTTAGAAAAAACCCACACATTCAAAAATATATAAAATTCAGCTATAACAAAACTATTTCACTAATTGCCGGACACTGTCAGCCCCTGTCAGCTGTAGCCAGTAATCGAACTAAGAGACATTGTCGACTGGAACGTGGATTTCAATTAACTGGAAATTGAGTGCTTGTTTATTTAAGTGCGCTTTGCCAAATAGACAAACATTCAAACAATATTCACGACAGACGCTATAAGCTGGATGAGCCACAATTCATCTGAACTAACCCTGAACGGACTATGTTATATTTTTAGTGGTTTAATCAAATGAAGACAGTTCTGCTGTTTTATTCGCTTTGTTTGAACTCTACATTACCCATACGACTAGTTGTTCGATTTGCTATGACTAATTCCTGCAACGCTTTTTTTTTGTGGGGGAGATGCAAAATCAATATGTCAATTTGGGAACATGGTACGTGACAGCACTTAAAAACTCGTTAGCTGTAAAATGTCAGCCATGTTTAAGCGCCCACAACACATCAGCATGTGTGTGGCAGCATGTGTGTGGCAGTATGTGTGTGGCAGTATGTGTGTGTGGGTACAGATGCAGTCAACCTTTAATGGCCATTAGAGGCTACTGCAACTGCAGCACTTTTGTTTAACTGCTGTGATTTATAGGTTATTCGCTTGGTTTATGCCTGACTTTTGCCATATATTTTGCTGTGGATTTGGGCTTGTTAAAGTCAACAAACTGCGAAAAAAATAACAAACAGCTTTAAGTTGTCTGCTTTTATTACAGCTGCCAAAGATTAAAATTCCTCTCTTTCTTTTGTGCTTTATCAGCATCATTCGCCTCAAGATTGTTTTTCAAATTGAAATTCCGACAAGCAACTCAGATTGATTGTTGATTTTATCGCGTTATTGGTTTCAGTTTGTTAATCTGCAAATTTTTTCATTCATTAAGCATATATTTTGTACATTTCCTTTACTCGCATTTATCAGCAAAGTGTTTTTTGATTTTTTGCATTAAACTTTGACTTTCAACGGTTATCTGGAATAAATATATAATCTGTTCTATGTATACATGTGATAATAACAAAAATTACTAGCAAATTGATTCAGTGGCTGCCATTGATAAGGAATTGGTTTTTTTGTACCAGACTCCAAAGTATTCTCGATTATTATTTAAGTTCTCTAAATGAAATTTTGAATTTTGAGAAGTATTGTTTTCTTAAAGTATTCCATCTTTGATTTATTCTAGCCAATTTATACCCTTTCTCTGTGGTTTTTATATCCATTTATCTCCGCTTGTAACAAAACTGATTGTTAAACTTGTTTTGGCTTAGTACAGACCTGTTTTAAAATATTCCCCAACTTTGGCAAGTTTCTGCAACTTTTTTTTTTTTGCCACATTGTTTACAATCTGCGAAGTCCATAAAAAATGTTAACAATGTTGCAATAAATTTCAGATTGCTAACTTTATGCTTAGAGAATCGAGAAAAATGTCAATTTTCATGAAGTGCGCACCAAAATATTGATGACAGGGCAATAAAGGAGGGCATCTGCTCATCCAAACACACATATTTATACATATATATATATATATATACATACGTGTATCACTTACAGTTAACGATTTATAAACGAGTTTAACATAATAATGACGGTGCATGTTTCCTTTTTATTTTCGGTTTTTGTGTAACGCACCACAAATGTAGGTCAAGTGGTGCTACCTGCCTGTTGAACTGGCTGAGCCGGCGACGCAGACGAGACACTGTGGTGCTGCTGGTGGTGCCGGTGGTGGTGCTTGTTGTATTGGCCGTGCCACAATTATGACACAGACAATGCCACAGAAGAGATGGCAATTATGCTGGCTCATTGCGGCACTTGCCGCTGTTGCAGGGCTAACAGTAACCGATGGTAAGTGCAACAAAGATCCCAGAATCTAGAATTTAAATTCAACCGTTTAACTGCAAACTTTTCTTTACTAAATTTAACAGCTCTGCCGTTTCTGTACACACACGCAAGGGCGCCCATAAATTGGACGCAGCCGACGCAGGACGATTGGCCAGTGGAGGCGCAACCGCGCAGCATAGTGCCCCATGTGGAGATCAAGAAACATGAGAATCGCACGAATAGCGAACCCTCCGACAGCGATGCCGAGTTCCTGGAACGCTTGCGTACGATGCGAAGGAATCGGACATCGGCTCGGATGTTGTGGTACGATGCCGCGGCTGGAGATGGACTCACGTATCCGCCGTTTGTGGACAAGGCGCTCAAGCTGTTCAATCTGAAACAGGTGGCCTTTGAGATTGAGAACAGTGTGCTGTCCAAGGTGTCCTGCACGGCGTGTAAGGCGGGCGCCGGACTGCTCCAGCACTACATCAAGTCGGGCAAAACCGAGGCGGAGCTGATGAAAATGATTGCCCAATATTGCACGAATCTGAACATTCAGAGTCCGCGCGTCTGCGAGGGAGTCGCCCAGTTGTTTGGCAGCGAACTGATCTATGTGCTGCAGCGCGTCAATCTGGGACCCGATGAGCTGTGCAGCTTCATCATTGGCGATGGCTGCGGCGATGTCTACAATCCGTATCACGAATGGGAGGTTATATTTCCGCCGGTGCCAAAGCCACCACGCCTCTCCGACCTGCCCATGCCGATGGAGGCGGCTCCGTTCTTTAAAGTGCTGCACATCTCCGACACCCACTACGATCCCCATTATGTGGAGGGTGCCAATGCGGATTGCAATGAACCCTTGTGTTGTCGCTTGAGCAGCGGTCGGCCTGCGAATCCCAATGCAGCTGCTGGCAAGTGGGGAGATTACCGTAAATGCGATACTCCCAAGCGAACCGTGGACAATATGCTCGCCCATATCGCTGACACGCACAAGGATATCGACTATATACTCTGGACGGGTGATCTGCCGCCGCACGATGTGTGGAATCAAACGAAACAGGAGAATCTCGAGATTATCAAGGAGACCGTTAAGCAAATGACGGAGAAATTTCCCGGTGTGCCCATCTTTCCCGCACTGGGCAATCACGAGAGTGCACCGGTGAACAGTTTTCCACCGCCCTATGTCAATCAGGTGGACATCTCCATTAATTGGCTGTATGACGAACTGGATGTCCAATGGCGGCGCTGGCTGCCACAGAGTGTCTCACACACGGTGCGTCGTGGCGCCTTCTATTCGGTCCTGGTGCGTCCGGGTTTCCGCATCATATCCCTCAACATGAACTATTGCAACAACAAGAACTGGTGGCTCCTACTCAACTCCACGGATCCCGCCACTGAGCTGCAATGGTAATTAGTGTTTCATGTCTATTTAAGCCAATTATCCATTAACTAATCGCCTTTTCCCTCGCCACTATTTAGGTTTATCTATGAGCTGCAGAGCGCCGAGTTCTCCAATGAGAAGGTCCATGTCATTGGCCACATTCCGCCGGGTCATTCGGATTGCCTGAAGGTCTGGTCTCGCAATTTCTACAAGATCATTTCGCGCTATGAGAGCACGATTACCGCCCAGTTCTACGGACACACCCATTTCGATGAGTTCGAAATGTTTTACGATCCACATGATCTGAGTAAGCATAAAGTTCTCCACATTAAATAATATTTCAATTGATTTGTGAAATATATTTTTTTTTAATTTGTTAATTTTTCTTTTAATTTTTTTAGCGCATCCCAATAGCATTGCCTACATAGGACCCTCCGTGTCGCCCTACTACGATCTGAATCCAGGATACCGCATTTACTACGTAAGATCAGGAATTTATTTCTGGAAGATATAAAAAGCCAATTTCTTTGATCTTGCCGAATTCTAATATCAATCTTACATTCTCCCTTAGGTGGATGGTGATCACGATACGACGACGCGTCTGGTCATAGATCACGAATCGTGGATTATGAATCTGAAGGAGGCCAATCTGTATGGTTATCCGATTTGGTATAAGCTATATACGGCCAGGGCTGCTTACAATATGAAGGCTCTACGACCCAGCGATTGGGATAAGTTGCTCAACGAGCTGACCGACAGTCAGGAGCTCTTTGAGATGTACTACAAGTAAGTAGGATAACTCTGATTTTATACCCACCAATGGCACCAATGTGATAAATTGTATTGCTTTTTAAGGAATTACTGGAAAAACTCACCCGCTCGACCCACCTGCGATGCGGAGTGCAAGAAGAGGATGCTCTGCGACTGCAAGAGTGGACGATCCCATGATCGTCGCCATTTCTGTGCGGATGTCGAGTCCAAGATCGACGAGGGCTCCTCGAAGTCATGGAAGTCATGGTTCTATCGCGGATTAACCAATTCGTATGTATCGTTTTTTAAGTGATGATTCAGCTTCAGCTTCATCTACTTCTTTTTGTTGTTTTGGGCTTCGTTTTTTTTTTTTTGAGCTGGTTTTGTGAATTGTATTTGTGTATTATTGTTCTATTGTCCATTTGTTTATTGTGGCTGCACACAAACAATACCTGAAATAATTGCAACATATTATACTCATATATTTTCTGGTTGGGTACACTTAATTATAGTGGGGAACATAACACCGTGGAGGAGGATATGAATACAACTTCCTGGGGCCCCTTGGATATTATTTACGGTACATTTGGTTGAGGTCATGATCACAACTCAATTTGTAAATATATATATATATTTACATATGCATAAAATAATCTATAAATAAACATAAAGCTTAAGCAAAAACACTTATCTGGTTTATGGTTAAACATTACATTTAAATTAATTATAGTTGTTGACAATAAATGCGATTTTCTGATATTAATTGTACACGATGTGTGTATTATCCTGTAATTCTCATTCTCATAGCTATAGCCTGCTCTCATCCATCACCTATCTGCCCAAATATCTGCTGGGCTATGGTTGAGGCCCCCCACAAACGCAACAAGTCAAACTGCAAAAGTCAAATCGCAAATCGCAAATCGAATCAGTGCAAATTTTCAACCGCCTAAACAATAAGATTACTATGTGATAATTAGTGTATAAATTAAGTTAGGTACATGTATGTTTTACTCTTACTCCACACCAATCACAATGATAAACCATCCCCTACCCCACACCCAGTAACCAGCTACACCACCTGAAATCCCTGATCACATTTAAACTGAGTCATTGAACAATAGTCATTAAATTAGTCACATCATCGTCGTCGTCGTTGCCGTCGTTGTCGTCGAGTGCAGACGCTTTTGTGGTGGGCGTGGCAGGTGTGAGTGTTCGCCCACCCTAAGAGGAGTGGGTGGCCAAGGACCAAGCACGGACAACATAAAGGAAAGCCCGTTGAACAAATTACTTAATAGTCGATTTAGACATAGCTAGTTTTTAATACATCAATAAAGTGCAATTAAAAGAATGAGATTAAAGTGCTGCATTTTAAATTATACTTAAGCGATGCGAAAACTTAAATAAATGCAATTCTGTAAATTTAAACATTGCTTAAAAATAATAACTGCCATTTAAACTCAACGTTTATTTTGAATTAACTAAGTGCTGTAAAACGTTCAACATCGCTTTAACAGAATGTCTAATAGCTGAGCACTTAACGTAAATGTTATTTTAACAGCTGTTCGCTGAGTCTTGAGGTCAATTCAATTTCGAAAGCTGTGGTGAATTTTATATTATAATGTCCTGGCTTTAAATTTGTTACTTCATAATATTATATGTGCCTCTACACAATTTGTACAAGAGTACACAAATAAAGAAACACGTTGTGTCAGAAAATAAGTTCTTGTTTGTGTGTGGGGGATGCAGTTTACAGCTTAGGATAACAGAGCAGCATAGACTCAAACTAGGTTGCTGCATTGGCTAAATTTCCCTTAGGCACAATATATGAGGCATACTTTAAGGGGCACCCAAGTGATGATAAAAAGGCTCAAACTCGCACAAATCGTTATGGTTTGAATCGCCTGGCAACAACTCAATCGAACTGAATTCAAGGATTATGGGGTCATCTGGGCACAAAATATCTGGGAATCAAATATCCAGTTATCTAACAGCGATCAGCTGTCCACCAGGATCGGACGTGTCCACTGTGATGCCCTGCAGAACTCTTGCAAATAAAATAAGTGAAAAAAGTCTTCAGTATAAAATAGCTAGTTAAGATATATAATAATTGATTATTTAGCTTTTTAGCGTAGCTTAACTAAAATTTGAGCTGAAAGTTAAGCAGCCTTAACCTGTTATATATAATATATAAATATATATTTATAATTCAATGCGTAATCAAAAACTTAAGATTAGATGGGTTTATTCCATGCATTATTATATTACTAATCAAAACTTTTTGTTTCTCTGGACAAAGTTTGATTATTATTGAGAATTGTTACTTTTACTCAAAAGCTTACTGCGAATGTTTAACAGCAATTGCTACTTGTAAGAGCTGAACTCGATTTAATTATTTTTTAACATTTGTTTTTGTTTAATTTCAAGTGGTTGTGTTAATTGAACAAATTTGCTCACAGATTGTTGATAGCCTGAATGCCCACTTGACTGTTCGGTGAAGCCACTCAGCGAAGATAAGTCTGAGCCCAAAGACAGACAATGAGTGGATTCATGTATTATCTCCGTCCTATTAGGTACACTTACTGTGAATGTGCTCACTTTCAGCAGCAAACAGTTAATTTGCGAGGGCAAACAAACATACATAAATACATACAAACATACATATATATATATATATGTATATATATATATATAGATATATATTTGTGCACGGCAAGGACAAAGCCAATGGGCCAACACTATTAGACCACAATGCAAATCCATTGTGATTGCGCTTCAACTAAACAAACTCGCAAACCAGTTCGGGCCAAGAAGGGATGTCAGGTTTTAAGTTGTTGTTTTTGTTGTTGCTGCTTTTGTTGCTGTTGTTGTTGTTGTCAACCCGCTGCTTGAGTTGCGTGCGTGTTTTCCCGCATTGTAGATAAGACACGCAACGCAGCGCTGTCGACGTTGACGTCGACGTCGACATCATCACCTTGTGCCTGCCAATGCATGAGTGGGCGTGTGTGTGTGTGTGTATGTGTGTGTGTGTGTATGTGTGTGCGAGTGTGTTTGGTCTTTCCCGGCTGCTTGTCATTATCCCTTTGCCACACACCCACATGCTGAGCAAGCAAAACAATTCCGTTTACATTTCCCACACACTCACACACCCACACACACAAACCCACACTTCTGTTTGTGTGTGTGGCGTGCGCCACTTTTTTGCTTTGCATACTTTTTTGGGGGGCGCCACTGCTGCTGTTGCTGCTGCTCCTGCTGCTCCTGCTGCTGGGAACCGCACACATGTGCGACAAACAAACAAAACAAACAAACAACAATGAAATGCGTGCAAATTTTTAGAAAAATATACAAACACACACACATACACGCACACACACACAATCACACACACGCACACACACACTGACACACATCAAATCGGGCATTATCTCATGCAGCAGGCAGGCAACAGACAAGCGGACGATGCCGCTTAAATGCCGCTTAACATATTTGATTTTTTTCCGTTTTCTTTTTTTTTCTTCTGGTTTTGCATTTTCTATTTATTTATTTTTGTTGTTGTTGTAAAACGTTGTTTGTTCTGTTCGCTTGATGCTTGTTGCTGGCGTTGCTGTTGATGCCACTGCGGCAAAATGAATTTACAATTCGACAAAAGCATTAAAGTTCGCACACTCCACACACACACACACACACGCAAGTTAACCCCTTGCAAACAATAGTTGAACAAATTATAAATAAATATTAAATAAAATATTTAAAATATTTATTTTCGATTCATTACTTTGGCAATTTCAAATAAATCTCTGCTCTCTTGCTGAATTGAAGTAAGCTTAAATTGTAGTTGTATGTGCTGCAAGGACTGCTGTGGCAACAAGAGGTTAACTGTGCATATGGAATGGCATTTTGGCATCTCATTTGAATGCCGTAACACGTTTTTAAATAAATGAACGCATTAATTATTTTCGCACGCATAAATCGCTAAGCTGTCGATGTCGATTTCAATGCTTTTCTACACTCCTGAAACGAACAACACACCCAACACACATCCTCAATACACCCCCACACCACACACACACACACACACACACACACTCACATTTTTATTAGGTACGCATAATTGCTGCGGCAATAAAGTTGCTGCCGTGCTGTTGCTGATGTTGCTGTTGTTGCTGTTGTTGTTGCTGCCTGTTGTTGCTCCCCAGCCTGGACATGGAAAATTGTGTGGCGCGTGACCCGACAACATAACGACATTTAAGTGGCCACCACAGCTGTGGGTGGCAGCTTGGAATTGGGTGGGCGGCACTGGAGGTGGAGGTGGAGAGGCGTGGCTTAACCATGTTCGGCAACATGTTACAAAAAATTGATGCTGCTGTTGTCGTTGTTGCTGCAGCTGCAGCAACAGCACACACACACACACACACACACACATATAAATACACATAAACACTATTTATGAGTGGACAAAAAACCTTGTCAAATATTTGCCAAAATTTATTGACGACTCTCGTTGTACACGGCGTATGCGCAATGTGCCTTAAATCCCCCACTCGCTTCCGTTTAGAGCCTTATTTTTGTTGCCAATGCCACAGCAGCAGCAACATCAGCAACATCAGCAGAAGCAACAATCAATTCACCCCCAAACACCCCCTCACAGCACACTTTACTGCACTTGATAGCTGACTGAGCAGCAGCAACAACTGTCACTCTTTTTGTAGTTGTTGTTGTTGTTGTTGTTTGCGTTGCTGTTGGGCTTGTTGCCCGTGTAAAACGCAAAAGAAAATTATATTTAATTACTCAAGCAAAAAGCATGACAACTGCAAACGTCGACAGTCAGACTATGGAGGGGTTGGTGCCGTGGGGCAGCGGGGGGCGCGGCGAGCAGCCCTGGGGTGCAGACTGTCAGCTTGTCAGCAGCAGGCGCCAATGTCAGGCAGGCTGGTCAGTCTTCTGCTCGCTTTTTATTTTATTTTATTTCATTTTTTCGTATTTATGTTTTTGTTGTTAAATTTATATTTAAATTGTTGAAATAAATGCGCTTAAATGTCGAGCAGAGAGAAGCAAAAAGATGAGCGAGCAGAGCACTGCAAGCAGGCGCTGCAGTTGTCACCGCTGTCACCAGCTAAACAAAAGACAAACAAAAACACAACAACAGCAACAACAACAATAGCAACACCAGCATTAGGGCGTCTGTGTGTCTGTTGTTCACGATTTAGGGGTGTGTGTGAGTGTGTGCTGCTTTCAGGTCTGCTGAAAAGAGACCAAAAGTCTTCAGTTGCGGCTGCTAGTGTTAGGTCAGTCACAGTACGATGTTATACACTCATAAAAAAGATTGAAGTCAAGGTCAGCCCGCCATGTTATTCGAAAGATGCGTTTTATCGTTCGAAAATCCAGTGTTTTTCGTGACTTCAATTCACAATCGACTTTTCTAAATAATATAAAAAAAATATACTAAAAAACTTTTCTAATAAGAGAAGATTTTTTTTGGAAATTTATAAATTGGAAGAAAATAAAACAACAATTTTTTCTAGTTTTCGAACGATTTTCATTTTAGGCCGATTTTCTACATTTTATGCCGTTTTTTTTTGAGTGCAGCAAAAAGCGTTTATCAAACAGGGTTTGGCTGAGTGAAGTGTGAACGTATAAAGATTAGATAGGAAATAGATACATACTCGTATATCGGTATCATAAACCAAATATCAACACTATAAAATAAGTTTGCTTAAAATTTTTGTCAGAATCGACCTTTTATTGTAGAAGGTATACTCGTAGAAGCGTATAGAAATTTCTGTTTCCACTTTTGGTAACAGCAAACACGAGTTGCATAAACGCAGCGGCATTCACACACACACACACACACACACACACATTGACATATTCACATGATTGCTTTGGTTGCATATTGAAAGTTCACCTGAACAATCCATCAACATAAGGCGAAATCTCGAGTACAATGCTAATCTCCGGTTTGCTGACTTAACATTCGTGTCCCTGTCCAGTTGCACAGATCTGTTCGACATGCCTCAATTGTTCACAAGCTGTGCCTCTCCCTTCCCGCTTCCCCTGCCCAAATACCCCAGGGGATTCACCTCTGGAAAAGCCGAGAGGGCAAAATGAAGTAGAGGAAGCAGCAACAGCAGCAGCAGCAGTGGAAACTAGAGTAGAGTAGAAAAAATCTCAGCTGCAAATGACTTGTATGCTATTGAGATAAGCCCAAATTTATTTATTTTTGCCATAAACTCTCGCAAAAGGACTTTTGGCTTGCCATTGTTGGCTAGTCGCATATGTCTGTGTGTGTGTGTGTGTGTGTGCCGGCGTGTGTTGCTGGCATTCTGTATTTATATTAGTGTTTGTATTTGAGCTTTCAACACCAACAACAGCAACAGCAATGAACGTTGCCAACTAACTACAATTCCGTAGGCAATTAATTTAGCTGAAAAAGCCAAAAATACAAAAATACACACACGCACACACACACACACACACACAAACACACACACACATGCATGACTCACACACGTTTCAAAAATATAAAATGGCGTAGGAGCGGCCCAGTTGCTGCCGTCGTCGTCAGTCACTGGCAAAAAATAAATAAGAGGAGAGAAAAAAGTAGGCAACAACAACAGCAACAAGAACAACAATAACCAAAGCAGCAGCGAAAAATAAAAGAAAACTTGAATGGAAATTCAATTGAGTGACATGAAAATGGAATTTTTCATATTTTGCTGGTGCTGCCGTTGCTGCTTTTGAGGCTGTTGCTGTTGTTGTTGCTGCTGCTGTTTTTAATATTGTTGTTGTTGCACAGCAACTGCTAAGGCAAAAGAGATGCGAAATGTTTTGGCTGCCAGGCACATCACAACACAAACACAATTTGCTGTTGCTGCTGTTAGCCGCAATAATAGTAAAAACAACAACAGCAGCAGGCGACTCGCACAACAGCAACTCTCTCTCTCTCTCTCTCTCTCGCTCCCACTCTCTGAGTCACACTAGCTCGCTCGCTCTTTGCTTGCTTTGTGCGCCTTGCCGCATCAAAAAAAAAAAAAAAAAGAAGAAAAACGTTTGCGTCTGACATTTTCATAATTAGGTATTCAAAATCTTTAATAACGGTTACTCTTGCTGCCGCTGCCGCTGCCGCTGCTGTTGCTGTTGCTGCCATTTGCCATTGCTGCTGTCGGTGCTTTTGCTTGTGTTGCTGCTGCGGGTGCTGCTGCTGTTTTTGTTGTTGTTATTGTTGTTGTAGCTCAAGCTGTTGCTGAACCCACACACACAAACTCATCTTTCTTAAACGTTTTTTGTTGTCCTTGCATTTTAGTTTTGTCGTTTTTTGTAGTTGCTAATGTTGCCACAAGTTTTTTTTTTCCTGTCTGTGGGGCATAACAACTCGCAAGCAACATATGAATGTAGCTACACACACACACACACACACACGTGAATATGCCAACGCATGTGTATCACAACTGGCAGTTGATTTGGCCAACCAGCAAGCGATTGTGAACGGCTTTGAGTATTGCAAAGTTGTGACAGCCGCTGTTGTGGTTAAGCGGATATATGCAGTTAAAATACTTTTCTTAACATTGCCAACGTTGCTTTTGTCTTCGTTTTCCATTCCTCGTTCAAGCAACTTTGAATTGCACATAGACAAATGGCACTTGATAAGAGTTGTAAACAAAATTCTCTCGCTGATCTGAGCCACATATTGCAGCTGAGAGAAAGGAACTTACAGAAAGAGTTCAGATCAGAAATGGATACCATAGATATTGCAGCAGATACATTGTTGATAATGCTTAGATAATTAGTTGAAATGTTAATAAATAAAATGTTAATAAATAGAAAATGTAATTGTTATTCATTATTAAACGATGTGAACTGGAACTGACAACAACGGCGCTCATTAAATGAATAAATATGAATGCTGTTCGTAAGCTGGCGCTCTCCCTTAAGATTTGAGAATGCCAGCCTGCCTTTTCATTGTGTCAAAGGCAGCAACAGCAGCAGCAGCAGCAGCCGCAGCAGCAGCAGCAACAGAAGCATTCACGGCATCCTTCTCCACGCTATTCAGTTTCCATCAAGGCGCACAAAGGTCCTGGCTCGACAACTTTAGCCTCGGCGCCTTGCCGCCTGTCACTGACGGTGACAATTTTTGCACGTCTTCTTGGACGGGGCAACCGCTGAGCTATGCCACACGACCACCGGACATTGACTGGTAATCATACTCAGTTAGGGTTCGTTAAAACAATTATAATTAAAATTAATCATATTGTTATCATTCAGATAGACGAGGCCATAAAAAATTATTGAAAAGAGTCACTCCGATCACACTACCTTTATTAAATGAAAACTCTCGTCTATCACATGATTTATTAACTGATATTTTAACAGTATTTTGTATTCCTTAAATTTCGTAAGAAGTGTCTTGATTATGATTGATGTTAAAGATAATAGCCGCGAATACTTCGCAATGGATTGCCGAGAATGAAGTATAAATTCATAAATGGTTGATATTACTTGACAAAGAAGCAATGGGTTTCGATTATATATATGCTCACTTAATATAGCAGTGTACTTTACCTCTGAAAATAAACTAATTAGATAACACTTCCTATATCAGGAATTCAGCCCTGATCTCTACAATAATTGTATATCTGATAAGATTGTATTGATTTACAAGTGAGTAATCATTGCAATGAGTAATCATTGCAGCTGATGCCATCATTCTACATTTTAAATGTAACAGGACACGAACTAAACATTTATTTATTTATTATATTATATTATATAATCATATAATATTATAATTATATTATAGAGTTTTTGAAAACTTGAAAAGATATATATTATATTTTATGCATATTACAATAAGAGTTTATAAGATTTATTAACAGTTATAGGTACTGAAATCCGTTTAAAACTTAAAAAAATATAACAAATCCGACATGTTTTCAATTAAATTACAATATTTTCTGCAGTGCACATTTATGACACACGGAACAACGGAAAAAAACTATATATATGGATATGATAAGCCGCAATAAAGGAGGCAATATATTAAAGTTCAGTGCTCGTCCAAAATCGATCAGTCGCTCAACAAACTCCGCAGAATACAGTTCTCAAAAATTGCCATGGATAGTAAAAGCTTATTAGTGGTGCTGGTGGTGCTGGTCTGCTCCACGCACAGTGTTTGGTCGCAGACAACCACACTCGAATCCACAACAGAAATATCCACAGAAACAACAGAAATATCCACTGAAACAACAGAAATACCTTTTACATCTTGTAGTGAATATAATGCAGTTGCAGTCGATCTGGAAACTGTAAGTATAGTGATGAGAAAAGCCCAATGCATAAGGTATATGCTCTCCCTGCTCTTAGGTCAAAGGCGTTTGGTATGAGACGGGCCGTGCGGATGACATAAACATGCAGTGCAAAGAAATCACAGTTCCTGAAAAGGACAGTGCGGACAATAATATAGATA
Organism: Drosophila basisetae; assembly: GCA_035041595.1. Taxonomy (NCBI): domain Eukaryota; kingdom Metazoa; phylum Arthropoda; class Insecta; order Diptera; family Drosophilidae; genus Drosophila; species Drosophila basisetae. Next base: position 2,755,275 of record JAWNLB010000144.1, read on the forward strand.
TTGATATTTCGTACGTTGACTCCGCTGATGGCAAGTGGGAGTCCGCGAGCAAAACGGTTACCTTTCCCTGGAACACGGACACCCAAAATGGAATCTTCACGTGGAAAAGGGAGAAGGATACCCTTACCTATAAGCTTCTCAAATTGCAAAACCCCAATTACGCATTCTTCTGCGGCTACGATGCCGAATCCACCTACGAACCCTTTATAATTTGGTCGCGAAACGCAATTCTGTCCACGGAGCAGAAGGATTCCCTCCAACAAGAGATGGACGATCTGCGTCCGGACACAAAACTCGTCTGGGTGGAACAATCCGAGGAAAAGTGCTCCTCCGCCACGCGTACCGCCGGCGGAACACTTGTCGCATTGGCCTTGGCCCTTTTTATCTATCGCAGGAATATTTAAAATAAATTTTGGATCAAATTTTAGCTAATTATAAAAATATTAAATTCTTGAAAGCATTTTTTCATTATTAAACCAAATCTTGTATATTTAAATAATTCAAATAAATATACATACAAAGAATTTTTTAGCGCAGTTTTAGTGCCTTCGATGTATTTGTTGTTCATTAGTCTTTTCCTTTTAAATTTACTGACAACTGCCTTATTTTGGATTGCTATTAAAGATAACGATGCGAATGTGATTCCCAATTACGAATCAACTCAAAGTTCATATGATGATTGATACCGATTGCCATTATTTTCAACTGATAATGCAGAGTGGTTTACATTAAAAGGGAAAATACTCAGACAGCACTCGTATATCATGCATTAAACCTTTATCTCTTTCTAGCATTTCAACGAACTATATATCAGATAAGCCATTATAGATTTGCAGGGGGATTATACATAACAATTCCAATTGTGACTGCAATTATTAGAAATCATTTATAATATCAATTTGATAGTACTGTGAAAGAATCTAAAATATAAAAAAAGAGTTTCATAATATCAATTGATTAAAAAAAATATATATAAATAAAACTATAATTATTAATAAAAAAAAAAGTTGACGCTATAAAAGGACATAATGCAAAAGGGAAGACATTAATTATATATCAGTTAAAATATACATGTAAAACTAATTCGATATATTTCTTTCAGTGCACATTTACGACGGAAAATAGTAATCTATACCAAAGAGATAAAGCAAAGATTATTATATTAGTTCAGTAGTAGTAAATAATCGATCAGTCGCTCAACAAACTCCGCAGAATACAGTTCTCAAAAATTGCCATGGATAGTAAAAGCTTATTAGTGGTGCTGGTGGTGCTGGTCTGCTCCATGGACAGTGTTTGGTCGCAGACAACCACACTCAGATCCACAACAGAAATATCACCAACAACACTTTCAACTTCAACAGCAGCCACAACTGAGCAACCATATTATAATTGTCGTTTATATGAAGGATCCAAACTGGATCTCGATCCTGTAAGCATTAACTGAATAGTAGCCTAAAGCACATATTTATATTTTTTCTGCATGCTCCTAGCTTGTAGGTCTTTGGTATGAGACGGGCCAATATCCCTTCAACTACATGAAGTGCTCGAATATCTCAGTTGATGACAAGGTCAGCACGGAAAATAAGATTGAGCTGCAATTTGAGTACGTTGACTCCTCTGATGGCAAATGGGAGTCCGCGAAGAAGTCGAGCTCCTATCCCTGGAATTTGAAAACCCAAAATAGTATCTTTGAGAAGAATGTTGAGGAGACCAGCAGTGAGCTCATCACCTACAAGCTTGTCAGAACGGATAGAATCACATACGCCTTCTTCTGCGGCTACGTCGGCACTGAACCCGTGGACCGTTTTAAGGTGTGGACGCGCCAGCGACATCTGACTTCCGAAGAAAAGATGGACCTGCAGATAAAGTTCATCGAACTGGGACAGGGCACGAATATTGTCTGGGTGGAGCAATCTCTGGAAAAGTGCAACTCAGCAACACGCACAGCCGGCGGAGCACTTGTTGCGTTGGCCTTGGCGCTTCTTATCTATCGTAGGGATATATAAAATTTGATTAGTTTCTTAGCTCAAGAATCAATTTTAATGATTAATAAAAAGATAACATTTTTAAATAATATAATAAAAATGCGATTTATATTTATATCTTGTATGTATAAGACAAGTCCCAAATATTAATTGACAAGTCATCAATGCTCTTTTATCTTTCTTGTCGCTTATCTTTACCATTATGAAGAGTTTGTAACGCTTTATTTGCTGAGGAGTGTCATGATTAGGATTTATGATATAGATAAGGTTCGGAAATACTTCTCAATTATGAATCAACTCTAAACTATATTCAGTGTGAACGAAATGGCGTAATTCATTTGCCACTATCAAGGCATCAAATATCGTTTTGCGTTACTTTGCCTAACAAAAACTAATCAATCAATAATCAATCAATAATCAATATCTTATATATCAGATAATAAACTCTTATCTTTAATTGGCATCTCAGAAAATTATATTCCAGATAAGATTCTATTCATTCACAAGTTGATTACTCATTGCAGTTCAGCTTGCCGCAGCAGTTACTATCCGCTTTTAAGACTAAAAAACCCTAAGAAAATTCTAAGAAAAATAATGAATATACACTTAATGTTATACAATTGGGAAAGAAACTAAGATACAATTTATTTACATCTGCACTACACAAAATTTCGAGAAGCTTATTAAACGAAAAAAAAAGTAGCAATGCTCTAGTCGAACAGGCTCAATTTTGAGATACCCTGCTGTTAAATATATTATGCTGTTTTTATTGTCAAATGCCAATTTCAAAATCTTTGCATACTCGAAAGTACGCAGCTGTGGAAGGCTCTCATTTCCTAAGCCTTATGCGAATAGGCAATGAATCTTTGCGACTTGCGACAATGGCGTGCTTATATATTCATATATATATATATATATATATGTATATATGTGAATGAGTATATTTATATGTGCACACTCACATATTTATTTTATAAATATATTTTCATAGAAAAAACTTGCGGCTGCTGAAATGTAATGAAATCAATATGCGAATGCGTTCATTATATCCTTTTTACCCATTTTGAAAGTGTTCTGGGTATTAAAATCCAAAACTTATGAAACTCAATCGAAATATTTCTTTAAACTTGCATTGTACAGTGTACGATGAGAAAATATAACAATAACGATTAGATAACAATAAAGTTAACATTGTTATTTGAGTCGAATTTTCGCAAAAAATTTATCACATACTCGATGAGCTGGGTGCGGTTTAGTTCTCGAAATTTGCTATGGGTTGTAATAGCTCATTCGTGGTGCTGGTGCTGGTCTGCTCCAAGCACATCAGCAACGAAAATAACACCAAAAACTACAACTCAAGCACCTTTTCGCACTTGTACTTCATACCAAGGGAACCACAATCGATCTGCAACCTGTAAGAATAAGAAGGTGTTTAGCCAAAGGCAAATTGTTATATCATTTCCCTGCTCATAGTTCAGGGTTACATACACAATATTTGATAAAAAGGCAGGTTTACTACCATTTGTGATTATTGTGCACCAGCCGAGTTATGTTTCTCATACAAAATGAATACAGAATTATTGAGCTGAAACTTTAATACAAATGCAACACAACTTTTGTGTGTTATCGATCTAATTTTTATATGTAAGCGCTAACAAATGTCAAATTCCATTTTTGGTTGAATCCAATCCCGCTTGACGTAATCAGCCACAACGATGACGATGACCAACTATTTTTGGGATGCCACAGGTGGAAGCCGAGGAAACGATGACTAAACATTCTCACTGTTTATCTGTGTGTGTGTGTGTGTGTGTGTGTGTGTGTGTGTAAGATAGAGTTTGAGCTTGTGGCCATAAACAAATTGACGCCCTCCGCTTATCATCCTGAACGCCCTTTCGCAGTGGCATGTGGAGGAAGCGTTATCTGCTCGCACTCAGTTGCCAGTTGCCGCATTCCCACCGCCACTCACCCAACCAGTCAGCCAGTCAGCCAGCTTATTATCAAAAGTCAGTCAATGCCGCATCACAAACACACAGACACACACACACACACACATAAACACGACCGGGGAAACAGCTTCATTTTGACCTGCTGCCCTAAAAGGGGGTCGCACACAGCGAGTGGGTGGCGATTTGGCGGCTGGTTGTTTGTTGTGCAAGGGGTGGGTTTTATTTTTTTCTGCTCGAGCCCCGAGTTCATACTGCTGCTGAGTAAACAACTTCTTTATCGTCACGATACACGCCGCAGTCAGATAAATACGAGCACGCTGCGGCGGAGGGGGTTGTGGCTGCAACAACAGCAACAACAGCAACAACAACCATAACAACAACAACAGCCACTGTCACACATTGTGATTTAAAATAAAAATTAATAATTCAATTATGCATCAACTGGGCAGCTCTCAATTCTCACACAGCTCTCTCTCTCTCTCCCTCGCTCTCTCTCTCTCTCTCTCTCTCTCTCTCTCATTAGCCCACTCTCTCTATTACTCTGTCTCCCTCTCCCTCTCTCTCTCGCTCTCTCTCCCCCACTCCGGCTCTCTTTTATTTGGCCTGGCCACAGCTGTGCCGTTTTGTTTGTATGGCAGCCAAATTGCCGTGATTTCATTCAATTTGTCGCAGCGGCAACATCGGCAGCAACAAATGTTGCCACTTGCTGCCCAAATTGTTTTCGTTTGGCAGCTTGAAACCAAACCGCCCCCAGCCTCCCCTTGCACCCTCTTCACACAGCTTGTGCAAAATGCTCAGAGCAGCCATCCAAAAGTCGAAGATTATATACACTTCTACATTTATCTGTTAATCCAACTGATTCTAGGTAAGTAAAAGGTTTTCTCATTTGTATAAATTTGCTTGAGCTCTGGCATAATTTAATATTCAAATTGTCGAACTTCTATTCGCAAATGGCATGTTGGGTTTGGTCTATATTTTCCAACTTTCTCAAAACTAAGCTGATGTTAAAGGGCTATGGCATTTCGTGAAGGTTTCGATCTATTGATAAAGAACTCGATTTGGTTCTCGAGATGTATGCAACAGTTTTGAGCAGTATTGTTTTTATTATGGCTTCACATTTCGTGATAAAATAAAAACACCCCAAAGGTGAAATGAAAAGAACTCGCTGAGTCCAACACCCACTGTGGCACACCTCATCCTCCAGCTGCCCCGCCCATGCCCACACCCACTATCACGGCCACACACATCCACAGCCATCGGTAGCGTCAGCTGTGTCGGTGTTCGCTGTGTGCCAATGCACAATTGTTGTTTGTACGAGAAAATCTCGCCTAATGGCGTTTTACATTATTTGCCGCCTGATGCCGACGTCGACGTCGTCGCTGCTGGCACTGCCAACTGTTACCAAGAGTGGTATTGCCAGAGTCGGAGTTGGAGTCAGAGTCAGAGACAGAGACGTAGACGTAGACGGAAACCGAGACGCAGACCAGTTGTAACAGCAGTTGCCAGTTGCTACGTTGATTTCAGCATCTCTCTCTGTCTCTCTCTCTCTCTCTGTCTCTTTCTCTCGCCCACTCTCCAAGCCTCCCACTCTCTCTCTCTCTCTCTCTCTTTCTGAATTGTTCTCGCCAAATGCGCTACGTCAAAGTTTGTGGTTAGGGTGATTTGGTTTTCGACTGTGGCAAGTTCCTTGCAACTGACTTGTGGCCTGGCCATAGCAAGTGCTGTATATGTGTGCATGTGCGTGCGTGGGGGGCATTGTGGCCAAACAGCCGTAAGATGAATGGCCACTTATTGGCAAAACTGGTTGTGCTCAAGTTCTGATGGTCAATTTTGATGGCCATTGTTGTGATATTGAAATGTTGCAGCAACTATGCCAAATTTTGGGTTCATCGATAGATAGCTGATTGGTCAAAGGATATTCGAGTTTGGTTAGTCTACAGGCCAACAGGTACTGAGCGGAATTCCATTAGTCAGACAAACTATTGATTACTTTGACAAATGAATATTAATTTATGCAGACTTTAATTAATGTCTTATTTCGAAGAAGATATGTTTTTTTTTCTATTTTTGATATTTTCCATGTCATAAATGTAGTTTTAAACATTTTAAAACTGATGAAAAAATATATATAAAATTTAGTTCAATTCATTCTTAAAAATAATGACAAGTTTTAACTGGATTTTTTAAAAATTTGTTGTTGCAAAAATCATTCAACTTGAATATTTATCTGTAATCGTTTGCTTTATATAATTATTTATGTAAGACTGCTGCAAGACAAACGAGCTTAAAGTAAATCGAAATCCTTAATTTATTCCAAACTGTCCTCAGTGGCTCTCTGGGCACACCACCCTCCCTTACAATACACACACACACACACACACACTGCTCTGGTCCATTTGTGATTGTAAGCGCATTCCCATATCGCACATAATCCAGCGCAGCTGAAAAAAGGCAAAAGAAGTAGAATCCCAAATCCCCTATATACCGAATACGAAAACGCCTTTAATTTGCTCGTGTATATTGAGGCTGCGAAGGGGTAGGGGGTGGTAAGTGAGTGCTCGTATGGTAGAGTGTCTGTGTGTGTGTGTGTGTGTGTGGTTATAAGCATTTGACATGGTGTGAACACGCGCATAAGGCCATTTCAATGGTTTTCAAATGCACGACAACTGTCAGTAAGGGTGGGGGTGGGAGCAAGGCGTTATGTTGCCCCCCATCTGTCTCTCAATCTGTGTGTGTGTGTGTGTGTACAATTGGTTGGCAATTTATTTAAATATCGGCACACAGTTGGAAACGCAATGCCAACTGGAATTTCATGCCAAGTGAAACACATTTCAGCGTAAATACATCGAAACAGCAGCAGCAGCAACAACAACAACAAACACTGAGAAATTTCGGCTGCCAAGCAAGCTGGCAAAATGGAATTTTTTCAGCTGCCGGCAGCAGTGGAGGTTGGCTGCTGCGACTGCGACTGCGACAGCGACAGCAGCTGATTTTAATAGCCCAGCAGGCCCAAATGCCGGCTGCTGCCAGCCGAAGCTAAAGAGGAAGAAATGCTGCAGACTGCGACCGATGTCTGTGGCAGCAGCAGTTGTTGTTCTTCTTGTTGTTGATAAGCCAATGTGGTGTGTGTGTGTGTGTTTTAGCAGCTGAACAGCTGTTTCTGACGCGAACACAACAACTGCGCCGGCGCCTTGCATTATGCAGGCGAAAACAACCGAAGCAAGACACGAAGCCACTGCTGCGGAGAAACGAACGACGATGCGACGAATGACACGACGAAAACGAAACATGTGCGAGACGACAGACGACGACAGACGATGACTACGACTACCTGAGCAAATTGAAACTGAAACGGCGCTCACAAACAAATTCAACTTTCAACTGAGCGGACGTCACGCAGCAAACAGCGGCAGCAGCAGCAGCAGCAGCAACAGCAGCCAGCCAGCGAGTCAGCAGCAGAGGCAGAGTTTCTCTCAATTTGCCGTCTTGTGCGAGCGATATTTGGGATTCGGAATTCCATAGCCGCCATCCAGCTTCAGTCGTTTGGCATTGGCCCGACATGCCGGTACAAGAGACGCGTTATCGTTTTCGTTCACGCCAACAATTGTTGTTGTTTGTTTGCGTCGCGTCGCGTCGCGTTCACAGCAACAAATAAATAGTTTTATTTATTGGCGGCACACGGAATTGTTTATTATTGTATTGTGGGCATTTGCTGCTAGTGAAATACACGCCCATTGCTGATGGCAAATCGCGCGCGCATTTTTTAGTGGGTGTCAACAGCATCAAATGTATCTCAAAGATACGCAAACAATGCAACAACAAGCCATTTAAGTGCAGCAGCAACAACAACAAAAACAATAAATACCAAAGCAAACGTATATTACAAAGAATTGCCAAAAAAATAAATAAAAATAAAAGGAAATCGAAGGCAGCCAAAATGGTAAGTCAATGAGCCACATGCAAAGTATCTGAAAGATGCGCATCTGTTAAATGTGTGTGTGAGTGTGTGTGTGTCGTCTCCTCTCCTCTCCCCTCCCCTCCACTCACCCAATCGAGAGCAACACATGTTGATTGTCCATGGCGAGATAGCGCCAGCTGTCCCTCGCAATACGCTCTCAAATTGTAGATATAAATATATATGTATTTAAGTATATATCTGGAATCTGGGCAGCTGCGCGTTTTGCTCTTTAAAAATATCTCAAATACGACGCATCTGTTTTTTATTTGCGCAAATGTTTGGCCCAAAACACAGAGCCACACAATGTTGGTAGTAGTACAAGTCAAGTGCTACATATTTTTGCCTTGCCCCGTGGAAGAGCAGGAATAACTCGCAGCGAATTCGTTTTGTCAGTTTCACGTGCGAAAAATTATAAATTACGAGTATTTTCATACTCCGCACTTCCTTCCTTCCTTCCGGCCTGCTTCTTCTACTCTCTGTCACGTGTGTTTGTGTGTGTGTGTGTGTGTGTGTAGATAGTGATGTCGGAGTATGCGGAAGTGGCTGGCAGCCAATGACTTTGGCCGCCGTCTGTTTCTGATGGCCTTGGACTGCGAATCTCAACTGCAAATAATTGCAGCTGGCTGCCATTCCCAAAAGCCGCCTTCTGCTAACTAAAGCAGCATTATATCAGAAGCCAAAATCCAAAACTTCTACCAAATGAAATATGACAACAACAGCAGCAGCAGCAGCAGCAGCAGCAGCAGCACAATTAAATATATAGCTCGTCATAATATAATTGTGAATGGGATATAATTATAAATCTATGGCATGTTCGCATCTATAGCAATGTATAGTTAGGAAAAGGGGAAATTGCGATATACCATTTATCATTAGAATGTATCTGTGTACTGTCAGCGGATCAATAACTAAAGTGGTTTGAAACGAGTCCATTTAAATATTGCGTCAGCTACAATTCGTGACAGAATATTCAAGACAGACTCAATATAGCAGGTCTTAAGTATCAACACAAGAATTCGCATAAAGCAGACTTAAAGTCTTACAGATTGGATAAGATAAGTCATATACTTTAATTCTGTGTTTATATTGTATATCTTTCTCTTCAAAGCTGCGAGAAGTCTCGTTGGACTTTAACCGAAAACTGTAAGAAGAGAGTCACAAAATTATTGTAATTTTAGACTGACATTAATTAATGGTAATATTTAATACAAAAAATGGCTAAATGCTTGTCCCAATCGAAGTTTTCAATTGAAATTGAGTGAGCAAGTTGAGTTCTCGGTTTAACTAAAAGCCATCAAATCGATTAAGTTCAGCTCACACGTGCCACGGATCAGGCCAAAACAAAAAATAATTGTTCAATTGCAGCTGGCCAAAAATTTACGTCCAATTTAAGAGCGGTGGTTTCTAACCAATTTTGGCATTTCAGACACAGCTGGGCCATCTGCACTAGCAGCTGCTGCTGTTGCTGCTGCTTGAATGACTCATTGGCCCAGAGCACCTGGCTCTGTGCGATTCAGCCTGGCCTTGACTGGGCGGCAGCTGCAAAACGATCTGCACTTGTGCACACCGCGGAAGTGTGTGTGTGTGTGTGAGTGAGTGTGTGTGTGACTGTGTGAGTGAGTGCAAGCGAGAGAGCGTAGCTGGCGCGGTTGAAACAGCTGCCGTTTTGCCTTTTTGGCCTGAATCGTCTGCCTGTCGATTGGTGTTTTTGCTCTGCGTTCAGTGCCTGTCTGTCTGTCTGTCTGTCTGAATGCCTGTCGTTGCCGCAACACCTGCGTAAACATTTTAACAGCTTGCGGGCTCAGCAAAGAGCTCTGTTCGGCTCGGCACTGCTCAGCATACCCTTCGCCACACAGGGTATCTGAATAGCTGCTTGCGGCATATGATGGGCTCAATCGAGTTATTTAAACTTATATATTTAAAAAGGCGTCCTTATAATTGCCGTTGAATAAAATGATGATTATTTCAACAAGTCCATTAAATAACGAGCTTTATAATTGACCATAAATTGCATTCCCTTCGACATAAGCGAAAGGGTAATTTTTCATGATAACTATATTTTATAATTTATTTATTATCCGAAACACATGTCCTTAAAGGTTTATATAAGATGTTTTTGCCGCTCGTAAATGACTACGATAAATGAACTTCAAAATATGCCTTTGAAGATCATTTTGTTTTAAAGGTTTTGAGCTGATCTACAAAAATGCATTTTATACCAATTAATATTGTACTTTGTTTTAAGTTGGTTATTACGAATAAGCAAATGTCTTTGTACACTCCAAAAAGTTAACCTAATTAAAAAAAACTACACAGAAATGAATTCAACAAATAATATTTATGTAAATTTTGAAATATTTTGCTGAATATTCAGAAAGAGAGAGAGAGAGAGAGATGCAGGGAGGGATACGGGGAAAGAGAGTATTAAAATTTCCGCTTGACATTGAACCGTTATCTATTTGCACAGCATGCAGTTGTTTAAACAATACAAAATGTACGCCGCTGCTGCGCTGCCGAAGTATGCTAATAAATTAAGCCAACAGAGTGCTCGCAATTAGCCTTGGCTGAAGGAGTGCGCCAATTGGCGTGTTCGATTGAGCAACTCGGCCAACTGGAGCTGGAAATCAGCGCTGCGTACCTTTGGCTAATAACCAATAGACAGATGGGCGGTCAGGCAGGCAGGCAGGCAGGCAATTTTCATATTGAATAATGCAGTGATTGGGCGGATTGTTTGACTGGTAAATTGGTGTACTGACGGGCTGATTAGCTGGAAGCGAATTCAGCGATTCAGTGCATTCTAAATTGACAGTGCGGAGTGAAAAGGGCAAAGTGATTAAGGTAATAGCCGACAGTCTGTAGTCGCTTCCAGCCAACTGAAATGCACATGACAAGTGCAGCTGTTGCTATTTATTTTTTAATGCTTTCTGCTGCTGCTGCTGCTTGTGCTTCTTAGCGCGGCGTGTCACATGTGGCAAGCAATACGTGGCATGTGGCTCTGCGCCAACAGTACAACACAAAAAGCAAAACAAAAAAATCGCTGCCCAGCCATCCATCAAGCGATCAATCAATCATTAGCGCTGTAAACTTGTCCCAGACAACCCAGACCAACCAGCCTGCCCAACCACCCAGCCACAAGGATATAAAGTTGTCGACGGCATTTTCACACCTTGGCAATTAAGCGACACGCCCACGAAAGAGGCGGTGTGGCGCCCAAGCGCTGGCTGCCTAGGCGACATTGACTAATGAGACGCCATTTTGTTTGGCGGCTAAACAGCTGAGACAACATCACGACGACAAATGGCAATGGCGACCGGAAATAAGTCAATTTACTTATTAGCAGCAAACAAACACAATTTCAGCAAACAACTACCCAGTTTTCAGTTGGCAGCTCTGCGCTCAAAGCCCAAAGCCAAACAAAACGCCAAAATATGTCACGCACAGCACAACAACTAACACCCAGCAACACACACACACACACACATACTATGTAACTGTGTGTGTGTGTGTGTGTGTGTGTGTTTGTGTGTGTGCGCCCACGCTTAATCGAAAAAGTCAAAAGCAAATATTTTGGGCTTTTTTTTGCCATTCTCTCATGCTGAACCTGAACCTGAACCTGCTTCTAGCCTCGGCATTTTTATTTTATTTATTTTTTGTTGCGTATGCTGCAAGTGGCAGCTTATTAAAAATGCGCAAAGCAGAAACCCGAACAGAATCCAACCACAATTGCTTGCTTTCGGGCCAAAAATGTCATAGATAAAGTTGAAATTATATCGCCATGTGTAGCAAAACAATTGAGTCTCGATTTGTAACAACAAAAATTGACAAAGGAGTGCTGAATATAAAAACCAACTTGTTCAACTCAATGCGGAAAAGAATATACAAAAAATTGAGTGGAATAAACAAAGTTGTTATTGAATAACAAGCATTAAAAACATCAGCAGCTCAAAGGACTTTTAATTAAAACGATTGTAACTAACCAGATAATGCAACAATTTTCTTTGATGCGACCAGGTTGGGAAGCATAAAGATACAACATGTTGCAAGCTGAAGGTCGTCAGTTTGTATTACTTCTAAGTATTATAATTAATGCTAGCGAAAACAATTTACATATATCTGACTTTCTACTCAAATAAAGCATCTATAAATAAGCCAAATAAACCAACAGCTGCCGACAGTCGAATGATGAGTGTTGTTCAAGTTTTCGAGTCATTAAGGCAGGGCTGAATGACAAGGGTTCAGGCTCGATTTTTAGGGAACTAACTATAAAATAATAATGTATCTGGCTGTGATGTATTAGCTGAGGGCCAGTTTGTATTTGTTTGTTTGCTACTTGATGGTTTGGAACTAAATAGGATGATTAAAGTAACTTCGCATGACTTATCATAAACTAGATAATATTACTTTTTTGAACTATCGTTGTTATTCAGTTACCCGAAGCCATTTAAAGATCTAGCACAGCATTTAACGTGTTCTCTTTAGTTGAGAAGCAGCTTTCTGAAATATATGCATTCAGTTAGACAGTTAAACATTTGCAATCCACACTTGCTAACCAAAAGATGAAGAAGATGAGCAGATGAGCAGATGAGCAGATGAAGAAGATGTGCAGCTGTAAAATGCGTCATGTTGTCCATTTTCTGTCATTCTCTCAACAGATGTAAAGAGTGCTAAACTAAGTGCACATTTCATTCATCTTCTTCATAATGTTGCCTGCCATTTTCAACATATTCTCTTCATTGAGCTGAAGACCCAACCACCACCACCACTTCTCCTTCCCTCCGTGCCGCCCACTCAACTAACCAGCAATCCTTCAGCCTCAACTGACGCCTCTTATGTTTTAAGCATTGTCGACACAAAAAAAAAATAACATAGAAGGAAGAATAAATAAAAAATATAAAACAGCCACGACTAACGGCATGTCCAGCGCAGATACAGCATCAGTGTGGCCTTATACCCTTATGCCACTTTTAATACCCTTACCCTTTTGCCTTTTACTCTCTGCTTCTTTGCCGCTTGGCAAGCGCCCAAATTGTCTGCTGCTATTGCTGCTGCTGCTGCTGCTGCTGCTGGTTTTGCTTTGGGCCAAAAACATTTGAATTGAATTTGCAGCAGCAACTGCCTCAATTTCCAGACACGCTGACCTTGTCACACATACACACACACAAACACACACACACACACACACACACATACACTGAGAGAGAAGGGGCGTCAGCCAACGACGACGACAACGTCGCAGCTGCCGCAATATTTCTTGCGCCAGATGAAACGCAGATGATGCCAGGCAACGGACAAAGTACAAGGGAGCAGCAACAGCAGCAACAGCAGCAACTGAAAAACTGCGCCCGCCAAGTGGCAACATCTGCCAGTTTAAGTATAACTGCCTCTTATTCCCCCTCTCTCTCTCTCTCTCTCTCTCTCGCTACCTCTATCTTTCTCTGTCTCTGTCTTTCGGTCTACCCCTCTCTTTCATTGCTTGCGTCTTGTAACTTGTCATAGCGCAGTTGTTCGAGCTGCAGCTCAAGTGCCGGCAACAGATTTGTGCTGTTACTGCCCCAAAAGTTGCTGCCATTGCTGCTGCTGTTGCTGGCATGTGTTGCTGTCGTTGTTGCATTGATTTTAGCATGTGCCCAAAACAAAAAAAAAAGTGCAGAAATTGAAAGAGGCTAAGCACATTTCACAGGTGCTGAAGCAGCAGTAGCTGCAGCCGCTGCAATCGCTGCTGTCAGTTGCAATTTTTTAATTGAAAAACGGCAGCGACAGTCGGCAAAAGCAACAGCAACTGTCGTGTGCAGCCCTGGCAAAGCCAGCAACGTCAGCCTCAATGGCACGTGCCAACATGTGTTGCCCAAACGCCTCCCGCAGGTTTCACCGCCTTTGCCTCACGACTGTTGCAGACAACTTGGCTGCACAAGCAATCAGCAACAGCAGCAAAAGCAGCAGCAGCAACAGAAGGCAGCAACAACTGGCTGCAACAACAAATGCGGCACGTGCTGCGTGCAGCTCACTAACTGAAAACGCTTTTCCAATCAGACAATCACAATAACAACAACGACAGCAACAGCAATAAACATCCAAAAGCAGCTGGAAAATCTTCAATTGTCCAGCAACGGGACCTCGTTACATTTGAAAATTGCATTTGCAGCAACAGCAGCAGCAGCCACAGACACAGCGGCAGCAGCAGGAGTAGCAGCAACAGCTGTATAATTGAAATGCTGGCTGGCAACATGTGGCAAACAGTCGCATTCTGTGGCTGCCAAATGTTCTAGCTGCAGCTGCAGCCATTCACAACAGCAATTACAACTCCAACTGGACTGGTCTGGATTGGACTGGATTGGACTGGCTAGTTAATGGCCAGGCGAGACATAAAACAGTTCATATCGGAAATAAAACAGACCATAAAGCCGATTAAGCGCGACACTCGCTCAACTGTTTTTCCTGCTGCTGCTGCTGTTGCTGTTGCTGTTGCTGTTGCTGCTATTGTCATTGTTGTTGCTGTTCTGTTGTTGGTCGCTGTGACACGCCATTATCTTATTATGCCTGCACACAAACACACAGAGAAAGGCCCAGAGGGAAAGGAAGTAAGTAGAAGCGACAGACACACGTGCGGTGACTAGTGCAAAATTGTTGCTGCTGCTTTTGTTGCTGATGCTGCTGCTGCTGCTGCTGCTGCTCCTGCTGCTGCTGTTGATGCTGCTGCTGTTGCTGACTGTGTGTAATTTAAAATGACGTCGATGCTGCGGCACGTTGCAGTGGCACACACACGTTGCTGTGGGCAAACAGGCAAACAGTTCAGCAGCATCTGGCGAGGGTTACTTGAAAAACCATAAAATTAACTTTTAAAAAATTAAACTTGTTTTTGTGGCACATATTAATCATTTAATGGCGCATTAATTATGCCAGCTGATTGAGTTAATCAAGCTTTACTATTTATTTAAATATACGTTCAGGTGCTTGTGTGCAAGATAGTTCTCATATTGATAGTAAAATTAACTAAACCTATTCTTATAGATCAGATTTTACTTACACTATTCATTTAGAACATTTCAAATTCTCCTGCTAAGTTTCTTAAAAGTAATTGGAACTTAAAAAATATACATAATATATAATATTATTATTTCTTAATACTTTTCATGTGAAGAACGAGGATATTTTCTTCTACTTACACTAAATAGTTAATTAACTTTCCGCGGTTATCGATTTCGATCTGTTTTGTATAAAATAAATCGTTCAAATTTGGTTTGATTTTTCTTAAAATAGTGATAAGCAATTATTTAGTTTATTGGGTGCCACAAACTTCTCTGGCAGCGCATTTCACTCACATTTGTAGCTTCGTGTGTAATGAAGCAGCTGACGCAGCAAGTTGCAAAAAACTTTTTACTGTAAAGCACGCACACACATTGGCATAACTCCTTTTGTCTGAATGTGTCCGTTGCTGTTGTCGTTGTTATTGTTGTTAGTGTTGTTGATGTTGTTGTAGCTGTTGCACAGGTGTCGTCGCCAGTAATCTCTTCCAGGCGGCGTTGGCGGCCGGCGCCACTTGTGCATAATGACGCAGTCCGCAGAGGCACACACAAAAGCCGGACTGTGTGTGCACATATGTGTGTCAGTGTGTATGTGTGTGTGTGTGTGTGTGTGTGAACTGGACTCGTCCACGCGGCTGTCATTTACAAACAGCCAAACACACACACACACGCAGCGAGGACGTGAACTGGCAGCTTACAGCTAAAGCACATGCAGCTGTGCTGTGATTTCAACCAACGAGGCCCAAACCCCAAAGTCTCAAAAATACAAAACCCAATACGTAAGTGTGTTCGCGTGTATAGACGAGAAGATACCCTATACTGCCTCTTCTGCACACAACAACAATTTACTGTGCAGCTCTTTGACTCTCTGGGATTTATGCACACAACTAGAATCTCGTTGTTCCGATAATGCCTTGCTTCTGCATCTGTTATATCGTTTTGCACGTCTTGAACACCCGTTTGTAATGGGCACAGGGTATAGGAATACCCACAACCCTAGGAAGCAACCCTTCACAGTTATTGTTGTTGCTGTTGTTATTACAGTTGGCGCGCCTTTTCGTTAACTCTGCCACAACGCCTGCCTCTGCCTCTGCCTCTGCCTCAGCACTCGCTCCTGCTTCCGATGCCGATTAAGTATGTAGGTATGTGTGTGTGTGTGTGTGTGTGTGTGAGTGTGTTTTTGTTAGCAAAAGGGATAAAAGTATAAAATACTTTGGTGTCCAGCCAGCCATATGGCTATTGCGCTGCTGCTTTTGGCCTTTTTTTACACGAATTAAATGAATGTCGTTGAATTTTTTATGATTTGTGTTGAGCCTAATTGAAAATTATGTGCAAGTTGTTCCTGTTGCTGTTGTTGCTACTGTTGCTTTTAATTTGTCATTGCTAGCCTAATAGTTGCCACGCCCCGTGCACCCCACTTTTAAATAATTACTTTTTCTTTTAGCCAATTTTACCAGCAGCCGTTGCCAACGAGAGTAAGCCACCCGCACCACCTCCACCTCCACCACCGCCCATCCGCTTTTGCCCCTCTCAAGTTTTGTGGCAAAAGTTCTGCGGGCGACATTTTCCATTTTGGCTGAAACCGAAGGCGCTTTGAAGTGCCTGCCTGGGCAGCCGGGTGTTGGGCGTGGTGTGGTGTGGTATTTGCGGGGGTTGAGCGAGCGACGAAGAGGGCAAAAGTAACTCAAGTTGAAGCCTTAGATGCCTGCTGGCGCCGACAGGCGACAGCTGCTTGAGCGACGACAAGGAGGGGAATGGGGTGGTGGAGGAAAACACGGCTGCTGCTGCTGCTGCTACTGCTGCTGCTGTTGCTGACATTTGATTCATTCGTCATAGCCTGCTGCTGCTGCTGCTGCTACTGTTGTTGTTGTTGTTGTTGTTGCTGTGCCTTTGCTAAGCAGCTGCTGCCAGCCAAGCAGCCAGCCAACCAGCCAAGCTATTAAGTGAGTCAGGCCAAAAATGTTGCACCATCCCACCACCACCCACCGCCCACACTCACCTGGCGCACAGCGCACACACACACACACACACACACAAAACACTTGTTGTTGCCGCTTGTCACGCATGTTTCGCTTTGTTAGTTTCTGAATGCCTGCTGGCTGCCAGTTGACAAGTGTTATAGACGCCATATGCCGGCTGGATCCGTCATTAGTTGAACCCACAATCTCCATGCCCCTTCCCCAGCTATGGGCTCTTGTCGGCACTTTGGCAAAACGGCAGCTGCGTGTCAAGTGTTTGTTTTTAATAGAATTTCATTTGCAGCATTTTTAGTAATTTGCCTGATGCGAAACAGCTGTCCGCCTCACTGCTCTCTCTCTCTCTCTGTTCTTCTCTCTCTCTCTCGTACTCTCACTGTAATATACCCCTCTTTTTGGCTAGTGTAAATATTGCCCAGTCCGACGATTGACTTTAAACATTGCACCACAAAAAAAGGAACAACCAGCAAAAAAACTGTTTTTACACCTCAAGCAGGCAGTTGGCAGGGGGCGTTGCGGGGGGCATACCGGAGATTGATCGAAAACATGAATGAAAATTTCCTTTATGTTGTTTTCTTTTACACTTTTGTTTATGCAGCCGACAAGCTGCACAAACTCCCACAGCTCGCCCAGGTATTTACATATTTTAGTGATAAAAATCAACAAATTTTCCCATGCCAAGCTGACCGGACATGAACATGAACAAGTGCGTGCCAAAAGGGTGAATGGAAATGCTTGTTGGGGTGGTAGTGGGTGGGGTGGAGAGGGGAGTGGTTGTGCTTAAATGGGTGGTAAGTGGCAGTTGAATGTTTTTCCTGCCAGTCGTGTTGAAAATCGCCAGTTGTAGCGAATGTGTGCCTGATTGCGTGTGCTTGTTTGTGCGCGATGAATGCATTGAAAGACCGGAGGGTCGAACTGTAAATGGGATCCATTAAAGAAGTGTCTCGATTGGCACAGCGGTCTTACTAGCTATGGAATGTTTAGCTCTCTAATGCAATGGAAACAAGTAATATTAATTTATTCTTATCAAACATTATCTGCCGAAAATCTTAGCACAAGTCTGAGGAAAGCTCCCATAATTATTTTATCATTTAGAGGACTAACTACCGATCGTATAACGTAAATTGCATGTGTGTTAAG
This sequence comes from Drosophila basisetae, assembly GCA_035041595.1. Classification (NCBI taxonomy): domain Eukaryota; kingdom Metazoa; phylum Arthropoda; class Insecta; order Diptera; family Drosophilidae; genus Drosophila; species Drosophila basisetae. Next base: position 2,773,305 of record JAWNLB010000144.1, read on the forward strand.
AATACTGCCTTAGACATTTGATATGGTAAAAATTCCTTTTCTACTTCCCATTTTCCGTACACTTTAAACTGACCCGATTAGACCAGGCAATAAATATGAATCCACTTACATATAGTGCAGGGTTTTCACTACCCAGCCTGGCAGAGGTTGCCAAATTTGAAATACATTGAAAAAGATAAAAAGATAGTTGTGTTCAAAAAGTATCGCGAATTTTGAATTTTCGCGGGTTACGTATAATCGAATTTCGATTTTTTTGTAGCGTTATGTTGGTACTCATGTCTCTCACTTATGCCGACAAGCTCGGCCATTTTGAATGTTCACTTAATTGTTGACAGCTGCTTTGCTTGCACGTGTTTTGGATCGTCTTCGATTTTTACCTATTCAAAAAAATGGATCAAAGAACCTGTATCAAATTTTGTGTGAAAAACGAAATTAAGTGCGCGGATGCATTCCGAATGTTAATTGTGGCATACGGAGAAGCTACCTTGGACCGAAGCAACGTTTATCGGTGGTACAAAATGTTCTCAGAAGGCCGAGAAGATGTGAACGACGAAGAGCGTGCCGGACGCCCGAGCACTTCAACAACAGACGAAAAAATTAATGGTTCTTGCCACAGGGTAAAACGGTCAATAATGAATATTACCTGCAAGTTATGCACAATTTGCGCGAAGCAATCCGCCAGAAACGCCCGGATTTGTGGAAGAACAAAAATTGGCTTTTGCACCACGATAACGCCCCTGCTCACACATCGTTGCTTGTGCGCGACTTTTTGGCCAAAAACAACACACTAATGATGCCGCAGCCACCGTATTCCCCAGATCTGGCCCCCTGTGACTTTTTCTTGTTCCCTAAACTGAAGAGGCCCATGAAAGGACGACGTTACGCTACGCTTGACGAGATAAAGACGGGATCGAAGGAGGAGCTGAACAAGATAAAAAAAAAAGATTTTTGAAGTGCTTCGAAGATTGGAAAAACCGTTGGCACAAGTGTATAATATCTCATGGGGATTACTTTGAAGGGGACAAAATAGATATTCATGAATAAATAAATAATATCTGAAAAAACACAAAATTCGCGATACTTTTTGAACACACCTCGTATACCTTTCCTTATGTGGATAAAAAATGCTCCATTAACCAAACTAGATTTTATAGAAATGAAGTAGATATGTGGGAATATTTATAACTTTTGAATGCTGAAGACCAAACATGAATAAAAATTAAATTAAATCATTTAGGCAATAGTAGTGAATAATGAGTAATTTTGTATGCACAAGTAATGCGCCTTCCAACTGTGGGCTCCAGCTGCCCCTAATGAGGCGCGGTCCCAGGCCCCACACAGACACATACCGAAACCATCGTGCAGCAAATGTCAGGACTCAGACACAACAAGGAACTCAAGGCTCCGGTGCGCCCAATTTGCATGTCAGAAAACAATTTAATCAAATTGAAATCAAATAATTTGAAATCATAATGTGAGAACTTTGTCACTTGATGTTTTCGTTCGACGCATGGGAACCTGTGCAGGTTGTTTGCCTGGCTTATAATTACAAATTGTTGTGGGGCTTACAATCGCGATTGTTGTTGCTGTTGCTGCTGTTACTATTGTTACATTTGAGGTTGGGGCCAACAGCAACAGCAACAGCAACATCAGATAGGTTGTTTCAATTTCTCCAACTAATTTGCGACTACTATTTCCAGATGGCGCTCGATGGAAAAGCGATAATTAAGGAGGAGATTACCGACAAGGATGCATACGACGCGGCGGCCGCAGCAGCGGCAGCGGTCGCAGTTGCCACATCAACAGCTGCCTCATCCGCGTCATCCTCGTCAGCGGCCTCATCAGCAGCAGCAGTGGCGGCGGCGGCAGCGGCAGCAGCGGCTGCAAACACAGCAGCAACTGCGGCTGCAATTAGTCGACGGCTCAAAGGTGAGTGTGGCATGTGTGTGGACAAAACATATGCGAATGGGGCAGGGCGAACAGCGTCAGGGGTGTATCTGAATGGGAATCCAAATGGGCAGGGCATACACACGAAGGCGTTTAATTGGAACTTGCGAGCGCGAATTGGGTTTGGGAAGCATAAAGACCGTCAAGTGCAACCAAGCGACAGGCACCACGATTGATGGTGTGAACGCCAGCAGCTGTGTGTGTGCGTGTGTAGGTGTGAAACAGTGTGAGTGTTTACCAAAAACAAAAACCAACCTAACAAACCAAGAGCGAGGAAATGGGAGAGAGAGAGAGAGAGAGAGAGAGAGAGAGAGAAAGATAGAGTTTGAAGAATAGCAGTTTTTTAACTTCTCTTGGGTGCAGAATAAAGTAGAAATTTGTACATTCTGTTGAACCGGATAGTAGATATATTTTAACAATTTAATAATTCTTAAATATTACTTAATTTGATAATGATTTATTATAGACCTGCAAGAGAAGTCTTATATTTTATTGATTTCGTTTTTGTAAATGTCAAATCTTTATTAAGACCAATGCTGATTGAAGTTTATTTTTAAAACTCATTTTTCATTTAATAAAAATATAGTCTATTTTCTAAAAATGCAGTGTTCTTTTTAAATTAAAACTTACTAATATTTAGACATTTTTTTGCAACAATGATAAATAAAAACTGATTTGCTACTGTTAATTGGAGCCATATTCAATCGATTGATGTATTCTTTCTAACTGTCTAAATACCATTCAATGACGTACTCTGATTTTGCAGTCGCTTTCAACAGCTGGCTTCTGCTGCTTGTTGTAGTTTAACAACTTATTTTGTTGGTTTCAACTGTTCGCAGGGACCACAGCCCATAGTTAAATTTTGTGTGTGCGGTATCGAATGGCCGCAAGTTTTTTTTTCCTTTTTCATCTCACTCTCTGCGTCTCTCTGTCTCTCTCTCTGTCTCTCGCTTTTTGTGCCATTTCGGAGGTTAGCCCAAAAAATAACAGCCGCTGTTGGCGTTCCCAGCAGCAACATCAGCAACAGCAGCAGCAGCAGCGGTGGCCAAATCAGCAACAGCCACAGCCCGCATAGAGGCAAAAAGCGTAGCCCGCTTTTAGGGGCTGGTGTATTTGGTGTGCTTTGCTTTGATTGCTGCTGCTGCTGCTGCTCGCTGCTGTTGTTGTTGTTGTTGTTGTTGTTTGTCGTGTTGCTGCTGTGTGCGTACCTGTTTCGCTTGCTGTGCCAATTCCCATGCCCATAATGTGTGTGTGTGCTGTGCATTTAAGGCGCTTAAATTCTATAAAACGATGCTCTCTAATTAGCATTCAAAACTGGGAGCTATTCAAAAAAAAAAAAAAAACAAGAAACCAGAACAGAAAAAAAAACAAGTTTGTTTAACAAATGTTTGCTGTGTGCTGCAGAGACGCCCACAGCAGCAGCAATAGGAATAGCAGCAACCAGAGCAAGAGCAGTAGCAACTTCATTATGGCCGCCTGCTGATGATGATAATCACAAACAGCACATGATGAATATTTGCCAAAATGATTGTTTTCCCAAATGACTATGCCAGCAACAGCAACAGCACCAACATCAACAGCAACAGCAACAATGGCAGCAGCAACAACACTAACTAAACTTGCCAACGTTTCGTTTTGTGCGCTCGACTGCAATCTATGGGACGCAGCTGTGCAAATTCTGTTGCCCGCACATAGATACACACACACACACACACACACACACAAAGACTGCGCACTGGCCCATGCTGCGTATACGTAACCTTAAATCGATGGTTGCTGCTGCTTTTGAAGCTCACTCATGATGTTGATGTTGCGCCAGCCGTTGAGTCTCCCACAATGGCGCATTGCCACGCCCCCTACCCCCACACACACACAGACACACACACTTACAGACTCAGAAAATTGCCAACATTATGTTTTAGAAAATATGTGAATTGTCAACACAAAATTTTCGTAAATAGTTTTTCGTGGACGAAACATTTTTCGTATCCAGTCACAGCTGGTCAGCTGGTAACCAACCAACCACCTCCCAAACTACATCCCGACTACATCCCGCCCCTGTGCTATCACTCTTGGGGGCAGAACTTTGGGTCAGTTGCGGTTTTTGTGGGTCCGAACAAAACTTTTAAGCCTCAGCCAACTGCAATATTTTACAATTGTACACCAGCCAGTTAGATACTGAGCTCAGCTTGAATAGATAGACACAACTACAGATACAAATATAGATACAGATACAGATACACATACAGATACAGATACATAGAGTGGGCGACACTTGGTTCTCTTTTATTTATTCTCATCTGTTTTGCTGTTTTTTTTTCTTTATTTTTTTTAATTTTTTATTTTTTTGCTGCCTTTTGCATAACAGCCAATTACAGAGCTCGGCGGCGGCATCATGTGATCCATCATTGTCTATGTTTGGCGTTTGATAAGCCGCCGCCAACTCAGTTGAGTGATGCGTCCAACTCGCACTCTGTATGCTCTACATACATATCTTGTGTGTGTATGTGTGTATGAGTGTGTGTGTGTGTGTGTGTTTGTGTCCCTTCGATTGGCGTGCCTGAATGGCTGTGAAAACACAGCCAGTTGCAGCTGTATCCACAATCATTATCACAAAAGCAAACTGTGCAGCAGCCACAGCAGCAGCGGCAGCAACATCGACTAGCTGCCTTCAACGTCGACATCGTCATCGTCAGCAGCAGTGGCAACATTTGCACTCCTCATCACCAACCCCACACAGCAGCCAACGCATTCACCCACACATTCACATCCACACACACACACAGACACACACATACATATACAATTTCCATTAGCTTGGACAAACAAAGTTTTGTGTGTGTTTGGTCCCCAATGCGAAACAGGCGACAAAAACATTTGCAAACCTATTTCCAATTCAGAACATTTTACAGCAAGTCACAATTATTGAGAACTGAACAAAATTAGAGCTAGACTTGCATGTTAAAACAATTCCTTGGCGAAAATGATTTCAATATAATATTTGAATATTGCCGGTGTGAGCCAAGTGGAAGTATGCAATTATAAACAACAAATAAAACACATCTAAGAAACTGTTAAGCAAACTTTCGAAGTATATTAACAATATTTCTAATTAAAAATCAATTAAAATTATTTACTTAAAATGAATTCAACAATATGGCAATAAAATCTGCTTTAAATATGCTTAAAGTTCGAGGGAAATTTTATTTAAATGTGTTTTCACTTTTGCCACCAATAAAAAATAGAATCATAACAGATTTGAAAAGCTTTTCACAACTACAACTACATTTGCCAGCAGTTCGAAAACATTTCCTTTTTCACGTGTCGCCTGACAGCCCTGGATTAATCCTCCGCACTCTGCCCTTCATCCATCCACCCAGCAACATAGTTGAGTCCCGTCCATCTGCGCGTTGCGGCTTTTCCGTTAAGCTTTTCATTTTTGAGCTACTGTCGAGTGTGGCGCTTTTGGCAGCAGGATCAGAGCCGAACGTCAGGCAGCAGGCACGTTGCGACCAAACCTAACCCACCCCCTTGCCGCATGCCCCATGCCACATGCCCCATGGCGCTTAGTGCTGCAATTAGTGCGTCAGGCGGCTGAATTACTTTGCTTGGCTGGTCTTTTGGGTGCGTTGTTAGCCAGCCAGTTGGCTGTTGTAGCCTGGCAAATGGCAGCCAAAAATGTTTGCTAATTTATTTCCCATGTTCAAACAAATTTGTTAATGCCCCAACGGCGAGTGAAGCGAACAAGTGCTGTAGCTTGTTGTGGTCACAACCGAAATATGTGTGTGTATATGTAGATATGTGTGTGTGTACATGTATGTCATATAGTATGGTATTTGTGGCATGGTTGATGTGGCAAGCAGTTACTAATGCATTTGTAATGCGCTTCGCCTGCACATCCTGTCTAAGCTTGTCCTTTTCACTTGTTCTTTCTCTCTCTCCCGCTCTCCCCCGCTCTTTCTCTGTCCTTCTCTTTTAGTCTCGCCGTTTCTTGTTTATTGTGAACTAACTAACGAGCTTCCTTTTCGTTAACACAGCGAACAGCAGCAGCAGCAACTGCAGCAGCAACAGCAGCAGCAGCAACGGCGACAAGTGTTCCAACATCTCATCCAACAACTCCAGCTCCTCCTCCTCCTCCAGCAGCAAAGACACAGCCAGCAATGGCTGTCGAGAGAGAGAGCGCGAGCGTGAGCGAGAACGAGAGCGAGATAGACTGTGCCGCACGCCGCCGGATTCACCGCCAGAGCTGGCACGCAATTTGGTTGCCGCACCGCGTTCGCCACACTCGCCGCCAACATCGCTGCCACATCATCATCAACAGCAGCAGCAGCAGCAACAGCAACAGCAACAGCAGCAGCGACCGCAGCGCAATGCGAGCGCCTCGCCCGTTATCAATGGCAGCAATGCAACATCGCCAACGCCAGCGGCCGCCCAGCAACAACATGCTGCCACTTTGGCGGCCGCTGCTGCCGCTGCCGCCGCAGCCGCTGCACATGTGGAACAGGCGCGTCTGATTGGCAAGCTGAGAAAATTCCTCGGCTCGTTGCTGCAATTTGCACAGGAACTCGGCCAGCCGGAAGTTAGCGAACGGGTGCGTGCCCTAATCCTCTCCCTCTGCAGCAGCTCGATTTCCCTCGAGGAATTCCGTCTGGCGCTGCAGGAGGCCATCAATTTGCCGTTGCGTCCATATGTGATGCCGTTGCTCAAGAATAGCGTGACGCTCATGCAACGTGAGATACTCGCCCTGTCGCGTGCCACAAATCAATCGGCGCTGCAATATGTCACCAGCAACGAGCAGGCTGTCATGGAACTGCAGCCACATAGCGCCGAATTCGCCGACATCTTTGTGCAGCTGGAGGCGCCATCGAATGGCAACAGTGGTGCACTGTTCAAGCGTCGCTCCTCGGACTCGATGATGGAGCAGGGGCACAACAGTGCCGCACACAATGGCCTGCAGGAGTGGAGTGATTATATGGCAGCCGGGGCATCCTATGCACCCCCCAGCAAACGTCTGGCCATGCATACCAATCCGGCGCCAGCTCATTCAATGCTCGCCTTTGACTATAGCGCAGCTGCAGCGGCAGCTGCTGCTGCCGCCGGCGATGCCGGCGGTTTTATGCAGCGCGATGAGCGCGAGCTGCCCCGTCATGCACCGCCTCAGGTGGCACGAGGCGGCGGTGGCAACGCTCCACCTGGTGGTGGAGGTGGTGGTGGCGGCGGTGCTTGTGGTGGTGGTGGGGCTGGCACTGCTGGCGGCGAGGAGGAATGGAAGAATATACATACCATGCTCAATTGCATCTCGGCCATGGTGGACAAAACAAAGCGAGCGATTACCATCTTGCAACAGCGTGGCATTGAGCCGCAGCACGGCAGCAACACCAGCCAGGAATTGACGCCAGCCGCAATGGCCGAGCTGCGACGCCAGACCGAAGAGAAGGTCGCCGAATTCAAGCGGAATGCCGAGGATGCAGTCACACAGGTCGGTTAACTATCACACTATATACAATGCATATATATCTATAATATTTATTTGTGGTAATCAGGTCAAGCGACAGGCTGTGATTGAGATACAACGGGCCGTTGTTGCCGCCGAGACGCGTGCAGCGGAGATCATGACACAGGAGCGACTGCGCATGGAAAAGTTCTTCATGGAGATGAGCCGGCATTCCAGTGGTGAGCGCGATCTGGACAACAAGTCACCATCCATAACCAGCGCACAGAATGTAAGTAACATTTTACAGTACTTCTGCCCCATAAGTCTCGATCAAGAAGCAAACCAAAGTAAATATAATAAATGAATAACAATTTAAATAAACATTTCTTGACATTTACAGGGCAGCAATTTGCAGCAGCAATGCTGGAATTGCGGCCGCAAGGCCACCGAAACCTGCTCCGGCTGCAACATGGCTCGCTACTGTAGTGCCTCGTGTCAATACAGGGATTGGGATAGCCATCACCAGGTGGGTTAAGCAGCAAATGCTTTAAAGTGCTGTCCTTGATGCACTGTTACTAAATCAAATCTCTGTCTCTGTGTGTAAAAGGTTTGCGGCAACTCACGTGCCACCGAGCTGAGTGCCAAGCATTTGCAGCATTCGGCAAACGCCAGTGCATTGAGAAGCGCCATTTCCACCCGATCACCGCCCACGCCAACAGCAGCTGCTGCAGCGGCGGCAGCTGCAGCTAGCGCCCACCTACAGGCAGCTGCTGCCGGCGCACGTGAAGCGGCTGCTGTGGCAGCTGCTGGCACTGCGGTTGGTGGTGTTGCTGGCGGTGGTGGTGGTGGTGGTGCTGCTGCTGCTGCTGTCAGTGCTGGGACGCCCAGTGCCCTGGTGCCTAATGGATTGGGCTCCAAATGACGCATTCGCATGATGAAACCCAAGAAGAAGTACTTGTGCTAGTCAAATTAAATGGAAGCGATACGATATGAAACACTACGATTATAATTAAACCTACAATATATAATTATGCAGTTCAACTAAAGAAAAACTTAACCAAAAAAGAAAAAAAAAATAATACACAAAAAAAAATGAAAAATGAAAAATAGGGGAGAGACATTGTCAGCATTATCCAAATAGTTTTCTAAATGCACACCTAAAGATACTTCAAGTAAACACAAGATAGAAATGTAATTTGAAACTCAATTCCTTTTTGCATTTCAGCATTCAAAATATACTAAAAAAATCAAATAAAAAATAAATAAAATAAATAAATAAAAAAAACGTAGCATACAAAAAATACTGTTAAATGAGTAATTAAATTATAAATTGTGTGAGCACTTAAACAAAATAGCGAAAAAATACAAAAAAAAAATATATTTATATAATTTGCACCACATTAAAGATAATTTATTAACATATCTATCTTAAAGGCAAATTTAAATATATAAATAAAGAAAAGAAGAAAAAATCAAAGTTGTAAGTAGTAATTAGGACCCAGCCCAAAAAGGAGTTGCAGAAGAAGCGAATACTTAAACTGAACATAGTAGTTTTTATTATTATTATTATTATTACCTATACAAAATATTATAATTATTACGAACTATTATTATTGCTATAATTATGGCTAATTTATTGATTATATATATGTATGTGTTTAATTTATTAATTAGTATTTATTGTATTTCTAAACAACAACCACACGTATTTAACTGTACTTTAACTATAAACAAGCAAATGAAAACCAAAAGAAAAAGGCGCAAAAAAAGAACCTAAAGTAAATGTTACAACTACAAAGAAAGGCTAAAAGAAACCCAAGAAATAAAGTGTTTTAAACCAAAAAAGAAAGAAAACAAACATAAACTGATTGCAACAAATTCGATTCCATCATTTTGTGCGAAGCTGCGGCCTAAAAGCAGGCAACGCAAAAATGCAGCCATGATTTGCGCATTAGTGTGTGGGCAGGGGCACGTTGTGCGTGGGTGTGTGTGTGTGTGAGTATACTACAAAACCACAAACTACTGTGATGAAATTTCAATTATCGTCACTCAGCTGTGCCATGTGCGAGTGTGTGTGTTGGTGTGTGTTTCGCACACCTGCTGCTGTCGCATTGCAAGCAAGCAAAAGCTCGTTAGCAAAGCATCGCCCTTTAGGGTCCACAGCATTTGATGCACACACTCACACACACATGCACATGGCTTGTGGCTGCGCCACACACACACACACACGCACACCCACACACATTTGTAGACGCTTCAGGCTGTGCTTGCCTTAACTTTGCTTTTGTCTGCAACTGCTGTGCGCTTTTTTGCAACCCTTCACTGGACTTGGGTCTGGGTGCTGGGGTGCTCCATTGCTCCATGCCCATCATGATGGTGCTGATGATGCTGGCATTTTGCTACCTGAGTGATTTTCTAAAGCCAGCTCCGACTACACAGAGAGCGAAAGAGAGACAGAGGGAGAGAGAGTGTGGGGGATGGGCGACCGTCGGGTGCATATTCAAATAGCTGCACGTCCAGTCGAATGGCAGCATCAGCTTCAGCTGGATGCTTGCCTTTGGCCAGCAGCATATGCCAACGTTTTGTTTGTTCCCGACTATCCCCCAAAACCCCATCCCTCAGTGCTAGCTCCGCTTGCTGCCCGTTCGTTAGCTTCTATTTAACATGCAGTTATCGTTTGTTATCGCCAGCAGCCACAGCTTAGCTCAGCCAGCCACAGACTTGGACATGTTGTCAACGGCAATAACAGCACTTCATCCCCCTTTCTCAACCGACCGAAGACAAGAGACGCATTTTGAATTGTTTCCACTACCTTCGAATACCCTGTAATGGAAACTTACCATATATTCAACATCTTGAATTGTCTTTACTAAGTGCGCTTCCTTCACTTGAGTACAGATAAGCTGGGTGACTACAAGTTACACATGTGTTTGCTAAACAAGAAACAAAGGTTATTTAAAATTTATTCAACTCTGTTTAAAGTTTATTTAGCTAGGCTTATGTATGAATATAGCCTGTGGAGAGGTTTGCTCAATGGCTGCGCACAATAAAGGAAGCTTTGGCATCTGTTTAGATTTGACCATTGTATTGTCTTTGGGCTTCGATTGGGTAAATTGCATTAACATTAAAACTTGAACGAGAAATTTTAATTAAAATACCAAGCAACTAGCGCACAATATGCGAAGTCTGGCAGAATCAGAGTCTCGCCTTGTTTGCGTGTGAGTGTGTCTGCCACAAAAATATTCATCATAAGTGGCAGCCACCAGCAGGAGCAACAGCAACAGCAGTAACAACAGCCGCCAGCTGCTCACAGAAACTGGCAGAAGGCAGCCATCAGCAGGCAGCAGTCGCAGTCGCAGTCAACGCTGGCTGTGACGCGAGCAGCAATTGTGCCATTTCAATCGACATCTGTTACTGATTTCAAAGAAACTTTTGTTGACAACACAAACAAATGCCAAGCACAGCAGCAGCAGCAGCAATTCGAGAGAGAGAGAGAGAGAGAGAGACAGAGAGAAAAAGAGAGGGTAAAGGCGGGGAAAGGTTGGGGTTCACGTTGTCGCCTGGGGGCGGCCAAATGGGGCAAGGTACAAACGTTTGACGCTTGCCTGCGCACGATTCTGAGTCCGGGCGCTCACGTGTGCCACCCAAAACACCCACACACCCCCCTCGACCATGTAAAAGGGCCGCACAGCTGACGTTAACGTTATCAGCCAGCAAGTGGCTTGCCTACTCTCTCTCTCTCTCTCTCTTTCCCTCTCTCTCTCTCTCTCTCTCTCTCACTCTGTATGTGTGTTTTTGTTTTTGTTTTTGCCGGCTACAAACAAAGTTGACTGAGGTTGCCTGCATTTGAAGGCTGTGCAGCAGCAACAGCAGCAGCAGCAGCAGCCAGCAGCAGTGAATAACATGTGCGTGCTCCATGTGTGTGTGGGTGTGTGTGTGGGTGTACGAGAATGTGTGTGTTTTTGGCGGCGCCATTGTCGATAATAACGATTTGACTGGAACGGCACTGAATGGTGGGTGGCGGGTTGGCGCAGATCGAAACAGAGGCGCAGTTACTACGCAAGTTGCCGTTGCCGCTTTTGTGAGCGTAACATGTGTCAATTACAGGCACACACACACACACACACACACAATCAAACTAACTGCTCACACACACACACACCCACTGGTTTCACTCTGCTCACCGTCTATAACTCAAAAAGCTGCCAAAAAGTATGCGCACATTTTTTATACGCGCCACGCCTGAAAGTATGCACATATATATATTTTTTTTTATATTTTCGCCTGCCGGCATTTGACAGCTACGACCCGGCGACGGCGACGGCGACGCCGACTGCGCAGCTGCTGCGAGTGGCGCCCGGCTTTATGTTAATTTATTTCAACATTGGAATTTATTTTTGGGTGCTGCAAATTGTTTTTCTTTTGTATTTGGCTATGGGGCAAGTGTGTTTAATTAAAAAAAATTCGAACTTTTGCTTCTGGATTTAATTTTAACAGCTTGTTAACAGGCCCATTAAATCTGTTATTGCCCGGCTATGGTGAATATGTCAAAACGTTTGCACCAACAGGCCCAAAATGCATTATAAACACAAGAATGAATTTGAGGAGTGCTTCCCAAAAACTTGAAGAAGCTTATTATTATGATTATGGGGTAGAAGACGCGCTGCAAACATCCGGTTACAATTGTAGCAGCATCTAAAAGGGTAAACAAAATTATGCTCAGTAAAAGGCAATTAAATTCAAAAATTAAATTTAAATATGTTACTTAAAATATAACTAATTTATTAATGAAAACTATTCAAAGTGAATGCATTTTATAAAAACATTTAATATTTATAATTTGAGAAGTTTTTTTGATCATTATTTTCCCAGCTGAACTCAACATTTCACCAATCAACAATCAGAAAATGCTCAATCAACTCAACAATGCGTTTCAATTTATCATAGACGAGAACCGAACCTGTTTCTCTATGCGGGATGTGATTGCCAGAGAGCTGTTGATAATTCTAATGTTCTCTCAGTCTCAGTTGAATATTCTTACGCTCTCGTAACGTGCTCAGTGCTCAGTCAGTGCTCTTATTGGCTCACAAATAAACAGAGCCGGCTGAAAACGATCAGTTGTTGTTAGTTGTTGCTGTCGATTAGAACTCGTCTCGACTCGTCTTGTTTCATCGATCGCTCTGCAGTTGTTGTGATTCTGGTTGCTGTGAGATTTAATTGTACAAAAAGTATGTCAATTGATTAATATATGCGATAACTTGCGAGAACTTGAAAATTGAAAACTTGCGAGCTGCACTGCACACGCCACAGCTAAAAAGTGAATTGGCCGCTTGCCTGACAGCTGACTGCCTTATGGAATGCATATGTATCTGCATCTGTATCTGTAGTTGTGTGTGCTGCAATGCTAACGAATTGGAACCAAAGTCAGTGTCAGACCCACGTAATCAGCAATCACTGGCGGGCCGGGCCAAGTCAACCAAGTCCAAGTTGTAAGCCAAGTTAGCCAAGTGAGCCAAGCGCGTGTAGAACCGTTTAATGTTTTGTGCGTTGCATGCGAAATAAGTCAAGGTCCCGGTCCGTATCTTTGGTGCCAAGACACGCACACCCAAATATTCATATAACTATACATATATAATTGAATATGTACATACGAGTATATAAGAAAAACACATTCATATTTATGCTTGATGCACAGCGCACAGTGGAACACAGTCAGAAATCGAAATATTTATAGTGATTTACGTATATTCAAGAGAAAACGTTTATATTATTCTTTCTGATGATCAGAATTTCAATAAACAACAAACGCTGATTAGCAGCGATGTTTTAACAATCGTTTGTGGCCCACTGTGCAGTGCCAGCCACAAATGGAATCTCCGCAGTAGCAATGAACTTTGCCAGGCGCCTGTTGCTCAAAGCGTTGCTTCTATTTTTGTTGTGGTTGCTGTTGTTGCTGTTGTTGTTGTTGTTGTCACATGATAGCCCTTAACCCCTATGTACAGTTAAATCGCATTAATATCGTAATATTGTATTCGCTTTAAGCAGCAATTATTAAAAAACCAGCAAATTTATGTTAATTCTCTTTGTATAAATGTAGCAACAACAAAGGGAGAGTAAGCAATTATACATATATATATATATATATATATATATGTATCTAGATTATAATACTCTCTGTTTACCCAAATGCTCTCACCTTTGGCTACAACACCTGAATTGCCTGTTATCAGAAATCACATATGTACAAGCAGCTGTTTTTCTTCAACAAATAGCAATATCAGCTGTTTGATGACGTAGTTTAAGTGTTTCTGAACTGGATTAGCTGAAGGCGGAACTTGTTTATTACACTCAAAATTTGTCAAAAGAAATGGACAAGTTGATTAACCCCTATCAAACGAAAGCCTTTTGGCCATTGCAACAATTGTACACAACAGAAAATCGATTTTGTTTAATTGTTAATGCATAAAACAATTACACTTGATTAATCTGAAAGAGAAAACATTTGTTTTTATGCTGGCTATTTGTGAACAAATTTACGATTTGTTCTTCAAGGTCGTTAGCAAAATCAAGTTGATTAGAAATGGTTTGCCAATGAATATTTGCTATTCAAAATTGATTGTTTGCTTCCGAGTCCCATATATATATATTACTGAAGATCAATTGAAAAATGAATGCCACTTGAAACAAACTCTTTCATAATTCGCCTTGCTCTGACAAAAATCAACAGAGCCACAGAAACTATTGCCAGAAAAAAAAACAAATTGAATATGTAGACTTATTTATAATATTTTGGATACTAATTTCAAATTGAAAAATATTATTTAAGCATGAATGGATTTCCCACATTTTACGTATATAAATTCAGCTACTTTGCTAGTGTACTTTTTAGGCTGTTTCACTGTACTCAGCACAAGCTAGCATATTTTGATGACAGGTCTGTCACTGCACCCCCCTCGTCATGGCACTCAGCCGTTCACTAGCAGCACCTAAGCCATGTTAATTACTCATAGTATTGATAGTGAGACCGAGCGGGTTTCCACACACAAGGTGCTGTAATGCTTCGTGCTAGAAATAGTATCAGGAACGCTGATAAGAGTTCGTGTGTGGATGCATATCTGACTGTGTGTATATGTTGTTGGGGGAGTCGGTCGCCACAGTCAGTGTCAGTCGGGCGTTACTGCGAGGCATAAGTGTGGAATATCGACATCGAGTTAGATTTCATTTAACTGCTGACACATATACATTTACTGATAATAATACTAAATAATGCAAATGTTTCTTCGAAAGTGAGCGAGTGTAAGCAGCAACCAGATCGGAAGGAGAGACCTGAAGAGAAGAGCATGGAAATATTGCTGGAGCTCAATCTCAAACAGAAGCTGGCCACAAGGCTGGGCATTCTGATCGTTGTCAGCATTATCTTTGGCCTCTTTTGCTGCCACAGCGCGTTGGCCAGCCTAACACTTGGCGCCCTCTTGGCCCTAATGCTGCGCAGTCCAACGAATGTCTTTGCCTTGGTCATGACCTGTCGCAGGGATTTCCTGTAAGTATCTCAAGATATTTGCCAAGTGCATAAGATTGTTCAGTTATAAGCGAATATGGATCGAGCTATAGTATTTAGCTCAGATCTATTCAGTATCGCACGCGTGTGGATTAAATTACTAAAACATTACGTTGTTCACTAACTCATTTAAATAAGAGCCATATTAATTGTAACACAGCTTTGTCGTTCGATTAGCCTTATAGATTAGATTATGTACCTCTTTGTAGATTAGGTCATTTAGTAACATAATAATTGCCAAGATTGTTCAACACTAAATACGATATAGTAAAACATAATTCTTACATCTTTTTATGGAAAAGAGGTCTTTGGACTTTTACACATAACTTGTCAACAGGCAAACACCTTAAAACTCACTCTCTCTCTCTCTCTCTCTCTGTCTCGCTCTCTTTCGTCCAGAGCCATTCATCGTTTTGTGGCCTTAAATTTGTATCTGCTGCGCAAAGATCGCACTGGCTGCACCGTGGCGCATTGCTTTGAGGAGCAGGCACGCCAGCAGCCGGAGAAGATATGCTTTGTGATGGACGAGCGTCGCTTGAGCTACTCGCAGGCGCTGCTCTTCAGCCAGCGTGTGGCAGGATACTTCCAGCAGCGTGGCCTGAAGCGCGGCGACTGCGTGGCACTGTTAATGGAGACGCGTGTGGAGTACACCTGCTTCTGGCTGGGTCTCAGCCAGTTGGGCGTGATAACCGCACTGATCAACTCACATCTGCGAGGCGATTCGCTGCTGCACTGCATCCGAGTGGCCAAGGCTTCTGCTCTGATCGTTGGCAGCGAGCTGAGCGATGTGCTGTTGAATCTGCCGCCACTTGAACTGCACATCTATCAGTATACGGATGTGGAGGGGCAGCAGCTGTTGCCCAATGCCATCGAACTTCGCGACGCGCTCGAGGCACAACAGCCGCTGCCGCTAAGCCGTAATCGGGAGAGTTCGTCGAAGGATAAGTTACTCTATATTTACACATCCGGCACCACGGGAATGCCCAAGGCAGCTGTCATCACGAACCTGCGCTATATATTCATGTCCGCTGGCACTTCCTATTTGGCGGGCCTGCAAAGCAACGATGTGATTTATAATCCTTTGCCACTTTACCACACGGCTGGTGGCATTGTGGGCGTGGGAACTGCCCTACTCAATGGCTGCACTGTGGTGCTGCGCAAGAAGTTCTCCGCATCGAATTTCTGGAGTGATTGCCGCAAGCACAACTGCACTGCGGCCCAGTATATCGGAGAGCTGTGTCGCTATCTACTTGCCACGCCATTTGAGGCAGAGGAGAGGCCTCTACACAATCTCCGCTTGATGTACGGCAATGGATTGCGACCACAAATCTGGACGCAGTTCGTCACACGTTTCGGCATACCGCATATTGTGGAGATCTATGGCGCCACCGAGGGCAACTCCAATCTGATCAATATCACAAATCGCTTGGGTGCCATTGGCTTTGTGCCCATCTTCGGACGTCGTCTGTATCCGGTGCAGATCCTACGCTGCGATGAGCTGACGGGTGAACCGCTCCGCGATGCCAAGGGCCGCTGTATGCGCTGTGCGCCCGGCGAGGCCGGTCTGCTGGTCGGCAAGGTCGATGACCGACGTGCGGTGAGCGCTTTTCATGGCTATGTGGATAAGGCGGCCTCCGAGCAGAAGCGATTACGCAATGTCTTCGCCAATGGAGATTGCTTTTTCAATTCGGGCGACATGGTCGTCGGTGATATATTGGGCTATATTTACTTTAAGGATCGCACTGGCGACACATTTCGCTGGCGCGGCGAGAATGTTGCCACCCAGGAAGTGGAGGCCATCATCACCAATTGTGTTCGACTCAACGATTGTGTCGTCTACGGCGTTCAGGTGAGTTGGCCAAGCTAAATGTGGGCCAACAAATGTCAACACATAAAAATAAACTCAGATGAAACTCAGATGTTCAAAGTTCAACTTTAAAAAGCTATTTGCAATTTAAATTGCAACAATTTTTTAGATCTACTTTCATTAAAAATGCAGCAATAATAATCGTTGAACTGTTTGCGCTTGCAGATACCACATGTGGAGGGCAAGGCGGGCATGGCGGCAATTGTGGATCCCACACGGAAGTTGGTGGACATTGAGTATTTGTCGATTGTGATACGGGGCAGTCTGCCACCCTATGCGAGGCCACTGTTCATCCGGCTGCTAGATGAGATTCCGCGCACGGAAACGTTCAAGCTGAAGAAACGCGAACTGGCACTGGAGGGCTATAATCTGGAGATAGTCAAGGATCCCATCTACTATCTGAATCGTGATGGTGTCTATCGGCTGCTCAGCACGGAGCAATACGCCTCCCTGCTGGCGGGCACGGCGGGTCTCTGAAATCCGACATGCTCACTGAGACTTTAGCCGTAGCTTGTATATTTACACACACACACACACACACACACACCCATACACACACACACAAACACACACATTCTTGCAAATGTATTTTTATCACTTAAAAGCAACGACTGATGAAACTTTAGCCAAAGCCGCACGCGTTTCATTCCCATAACTTGGCCATAAAAAAAAAATGGCAGCTGAACCGATAATGGCCGCCAATACATTTCCGGGCAGCAGGGGGGGGAGCAGAGCGCACAAGACAGCAACGGCCAAGATATATCGAAAGTGTTAAATCCCCAAGATTAAGTTCTCGCTCATTGGCAGCTGCTGTGGCCGCTTGGCTGTTGCATGTGCTGCTGCTGCTGCTGTTGCTGCTGTAGTTGCAACATTAACGCCATTTCTGTTCACCAGCAGCAGCTGCGACGCAACAACAACAGCAGCAACAACAACAAGGGCCAACAACGTTTGCCATCCTCTAAGATAAACGATGTGAAAAATCCATACAAACAACAAGAACAACAACAACAGCACAGCTGCAGTTGCTGCCGGAATCGCTGTTGTTGTCGAGTTGGCGTTGCGACCGCAAGCAGCGCTGCCAAAGTCGCTGCCACCAATATCGATGGCGAAAAAGTTGTGGCAGGCAATCATAAAAAACGTAGAAATACCAACAAAGCCGCTACTTCCATGAAATTGGTTGCCACCACTTTTTGGGCCAAAACTATGTGAGGGGCGTAGGGGATGGGGGTAGGTGGAGCAGCAGCCAGCTGCGGAGGAAGAGGAGCAGCTGGAGGGGTGAAGCTTAAGTTCAGCATACGCATAAAAACTATGGAAACACTATATCATAGTTTGGTGCAGCATTTTCGAATATTATTCTCGGTTAGTTGCATTTGAAAAGGAGGACATCTTTCGTGGCTTGCTGCAACAGAACATTTTTTAAAATAATGTTCAATATTCATTTCTTGAGTAGTCTTTCTACGTTTATTTATTGCATACATGAAGTGATCTACAAGATTAAGGAACACTTAACAAGTCCTTTCTTTTCATAGCAGCTGTAAAGAATACATTCAAAATATTAAGTCGCATTTTCGATATTTTTATTAATTTCTGTTCGCATCATTCGACAGCCAATATTTTGTTGCGCTGTGTAATTTAACAGCTATTTGCCACAAGCCATCTCAGCACTCGTGACGTTATCAATTACCCTATCAACAATCGACGAGTGTGCGCCACAAAAAAAAATGAAAGACAAACCTCCTTGCAACAGCGGCAACATCAACAACAACAACAGCAACAGCAAAACTTAAGGCTGCCAATGCGAGCATCAAAAATTCGCATAAAGTTACATTGGCAGTAGAATAGTGAGATGGGTACAGGTTGGGGGGAGGCGGAGAGTGGCAACTGTTGCAGCTGCCACTGGCACTGCCACAAAATGTGAATGGTGCGAGTTTTGTCACCATCGTTGCACGGCATTCGCACCAGCGCTTTTACCCTTTTCGTCTCGTGGCCCACGTTGCAAGTTGGCTGCCTCAGCTGGTTGCATCGTCGCCGTCATAAACAAAATGGCAGTTGCTGGCGGCCACGGCGCATGCATAGCTAATATCAATAAAAACAATAATAACAACAACAACGACAAAAATCGCTTCAGCAGCTGTTGCAACTGTTATTGTTGTTGCTATTGCAACATCGCGTGCGTTGCGCGCTTAAGAAGAAAAATTAAAAAAAATTTTCAATAATTTTTCGAAATGTTCGACGATTTTGCCGCCATCGACCTTTTCCCCTTACCACGTCCCTTTCCCTTCCCCCTCTCTTTCTCTCTGTCGCTCACTCTCTCTCTCTCTCTCTCTCTCTCTCTCTGAGTCACTTTTTCGTGTGCTTTCTTGCTATTTCTTTTGCTCATTTTGGGCGCTGGGCGGTTGGCGAATGGCGCCACAGCTGCCATGGGAATTTCAAAGCTATTAAAACGCTGCCAGGCGAGCAACGACCAAACGGGCTCCATGTTGCTGCTGTTACTCCACATTGAAATTGTGCTTGTTGCCCCCGAGCTCCCCCGTTGAAGAAACGAGGTGGAAGAACATCAACTATTGCACAGATTTGGTTACACTTGCGGCAAAGCATCTCAAACGAATATTAAAATAATCACAAATAACTACAATAAATAAATAATCTTGGCAAAATTTGCTGTGCTCCAACTGGAGGCAAAATGTTTGCTTCATTTAAGAAAATACACATTTCATATCCATAGTCAATATTATGATTTAAATTTGACCGAACTCCAAGTGGTGTGGCCTTGACGAGATGGCTTGTTTTATAAATTTTGACTTTTTTATACATTTTTCTTATAGAACAATTTGTATTTTTAGAAATTCAACCATCAATGCTAATTAATTTGCTTTGTGCCGGTTCATTAAAATGCTTCTTTAAGACTTATAATGAACATAAGTTTAATATGACTTCAAATGTTTGCAAATTGGGCATAAATCACAATTTCATTATTCTGTTTGCTTGTGTGGTAAAATATCTCAATTATTGATAATTAATTGATAATTTCTCAAGACATAAATCAAGAATTCATTTTGAGAATTTATTGCCGACATTTAGATATGATATTTGCTAAGTACAACATTTTTTGGCAGTTCGGTATTTTATTTGCATTTAATGTTTGGTAGAGTATTGAGAATTTGAAGTATTGAAGCTTGTGCTAATTGTGCAGTTGTTGCTGCCCTTGGCTCTCTGGCTGCTTGTATGCATTTGGGCTTAAAGGTTTTGCTTGCTTTTGTTTTTATGCGCCGCACAGCCGCCTGCCGCCTGCCGCATTGCCCCTTTGCCCTTTCGCTGCTGCTGCTGCTGCTGCTGCTGCTGTTGCTGGCGACTGTTCAGTTGCTTTGTCGGTTCGTGCTAATTACGTTGCACCTGTGCGTGACGTTTGATGTTGCCCTGTCCGAGCTTGTCGCTTCTGTTTGTTGCTGGCTTTTGCTTAGTTTGTTTTGTGGGTGTTGGTTGTGGGTTGCAGCTGCAGCAGCAGCAGCAGCAGCAGCAGCAGTCGTCTGGCAAAAATTAATTAAAAGCCAACGTGCGGCAATGCAATTAAATTCGATTTGGCTCTGCCATCGATGCTGATGGCGACGTCGATGCTGACAGCAACGGTGACGTCGACGGCGACGCTGACTGCGTGTTGTGCTCAGCTGGGCGGCTGTTGTTGACATCGTTTAATACAACAATACAGCAAAATTATATTTCACACACACACACATACACATTTATATATATATTTTGAAAAGTTCGCACAATGCAACTGCCTCATTCAGCCTCTCCTCCCTCTCCCCCTGTGTCGTCCTTTTGCCAGCTTTTGTTTTGTTTGTTTTTGTGTGTTTTTATTGTGAGCTTTTCGCATACGATGGCAGCTGTTGGCTGATCTGCCTATTTGCCTCTGCATGTCTGTGTGAATGTGTGTGTGTGTTCGTGTGTGTTCGTGTGTGTGTGTGTTTGAAATGGCTGACTGGCTGCTGTTGCTGGCATGCCTGTGCTTATTTGTGTGTCTCCCTGTGTGCGTGTGTGTGTGTGTTTGTTTGGCTGCTTCGTTAGTTCGTTCGTTTTCCGTTGGTCCCGTTGATTCGTGGCACCTTTTGGATTTGACAGTTTTGTAATTAACTGCAGTCAGCATGTGCCGCATTGGCAGCGCCATCGTCAGCGCCGTCGCTGGCAGAGAGCAGAGCAGCAGCAAAAATGTATTGCATACTTTCAGGCTGTACAATCGAAATTGCCAATAAGCATGAACGACTCGTTTTTGGCATTTTTGGTGCGCAATTAGTTTTTGTTTTTAAACTTCAGTTTCAGCAACCCCCGGGGTGGCTCAGCTGCAGCTGATGTTTCATATTTATCCACGTTCAAGAAATTAGAACAGCAATTATAAACAATTACTTATATGTATGTGCGTACTTCCCTTAGAACTTAGAAATGAGACGCCTTATTTTGGCCAAATTACCAATTGAATCGTCAAAATGCTCCAAAATGTATGCTATGCGTGAGTAAAAAGGGCTTCAATTAAGATCTTTTGGTATCGAAACTATTAAACGGAGGCTGAAGGGTTTTCAGCTTTGCTTAAAATCAGCAGGAAAGCCTCAGGAAATGATATAGTTATTTATTGTTTCGTTGGTTATTTGAAATGTTCAACGAAGACCTTTACTAGCTTGATCAGCATACTTGGAGTATTTATTTATTTGTTGGTTGCCAGCAACAGTGGAAATCCCAAATGAAATACCTGCAATCAGACTATGACAAAGTTTTGCTGCCAGCAGCTGCTGCCACTTGCTTGAGCCGGCTGCAGGCAATAGCCAGAGTTACAGTTACAGTCACCTTCGCAGCTGTGGCACGAGTCAACCACAGGGCAAAGGGAAACCGGAAACCGGAAACAGGACACTGGATACAGCACACTGGACACACACGTGTGCATCGAACGATGGCTTGGGTTTTGCTTAGGCTTCTCGCTCGTACGACTTTGGCCCGGCAGCACACTTTGGCCTTTTGCTGTGGCTGTTTCAACAGTGGTTGTCATTGTTGTTGTTGTTGCTGTTGCTGTTGCTGTTGCTGCTGCTACTGCTGCTGCTTTAGCTGTGGTTGTTGTTTTTTATGGCCAGTCCTTGGCGGCCTTTATGCGCCCGCATATTAAACAATTATTGCCAAATGGCAAACGACAGCTGCGTTGTGTCACCATCGGCGATGTCGTTAGTGTGGGCCGAGAACGAGGCCTATGCGGCGGCCACGTTTTTTAGCCAAGCAGCATCCACAGCAACAGCAACAGCAACAGCGACAGCGACAGCAACAGCAGGACATGGCCAGTAACTCGGATTGGGTTTTGGATGTGGCATTGGCATTGGGTGTGTGGAATGTGGAACTGTAGAACTGTGGGCCAGTTTGCCTGCATTAGCTCACAGACGTTTTTTTCGCGTTTCAGCGTCTGCTGCAATTTATGTGTATAAATGACAAAAGTACCGTTATTTATGGCCAGCAACCGCAACGCAATTTGGCAACACTTGTTGGCCAATTGGCAAAAATGTGAAACGAGCTGCGCCCCGAAGCAAAAACAACAACACCAAAAAACAGTACAAAAACAAAACAAAAAATGAGAAAAACCTCCGCATTCCCAAAATATATGTAGGCATGTAAATGTGTATTACAGCCATGTGTATCGGAATATATACAAGCAACAGCATTGCCTATACTCCATAATGCTCAGTACAAAGAAACCAGAAGCTGCACGAATGCCGCAAGTTAGCCGACTAACTTATGCACTTAAAGGCAGCATAATCCACAACAAAATTAATAACACATCGATATACCAATTTGATCTAAAGAAGCAATGGAATTATATGTATAACTTCGTTTATTGAAATCAACTTCCAGCACATAAGCATAAAATGCAATTTCAGCAACTCCGATGCCAAATAAGTAATCCTAATTTATTTTGATAATGTTTCGTAATTGAAGTTAATCAGTTGAAAAATATACACATAGAAAATTAAATTTCTTTAGCATTTCATTTCAAACTACTTGCCCAAGTTACAAGCTCGATTACTCAATCAAAGCACTCTGCAATTGGAGAATTTACAAGGAACAACTGTCTAATATTTTGGTGACATGGGCACAGATATTTTTGTGCCGTCCTTGGCAGAATTTGAATTTTTATTGCTGATCGATGCGCGGGCGCGCATTGACACGCCCACCACCCAACGCCCAACGCCCCACGACTATCACATACGGCAACACTTACGCCCGCCCCCTTGGCCAAATTATGCGTATTTAGGTCGTTGACTATATCCCTATGTCGTCGTATCCGGCAGCCGCTTGTTGCTGTCATAAATTTGGCCAGGACGCTGTGTGTAAATGTGCCAATGTGTTCGCCTACAGCCCAAAGGACTTCGACGGTTTCGTCCTTTTGCAAGTGTCCCGATATTGACCCTTCTGTTTTGTTGTCGCGCTTTTATTATTCTAATATTTTTTAGGGGGCATTGCCAAGATTTATTGAAATTACTGCGGCGCGCACATAAAGCTCAAAGCTTGCCACCGATTTCATACTTCCGACGTTCCCCCATTTGTTGAGAGGTGCGAGGAGGCGGCTGCGGCCCACGCGGCGTATGAGCATCAATTAAATAACCATTTAATGTGCAGCTTGTTGCTTGTTGTACATAATAGTAGTTGTATGCTGTATGTTGCTTGTCATCCAGGGTTGCATAATTGACGCTCTTTTTTCTTGCAATTAGTGTAACAACTAATTGGCAGCAAAAACTATTATTCCAGCCAACTGCAACAGCTGTTGGCTTGCAGGGAAACAAAAAAAAACAAGAAACAAAAACCGAAAGAAAAAATCAAACCTCCCTCGCTGAAAAATGAGTTGCATAAATTTTAGCTAACAGTTTTGAGTGTTGACAGGAAACAGCGAAAAAAGCAACTGCGAATTTAATTTCAGTTTTATTTATGATACCCTTCAGTGACCTTTTAAAACCTGAAGCGGAAACAGACTGCTTGCAGCAAGTTTAAACATTTATGAGTAGGCTTAGAACAATTTAGCTAAAAAAATCCATTTCAAAAATACATAATACAGTTTAGATGTTAATAATATATTTAGCTGTATCATTTTAAAAATAAACACTATGCCAAGAACATTTTATGCCAACTAAATTTTCTTTATTCAAACTTTTATATAATTTGCGCAAATAAATTAAATATTCTTAAAGAAATTCAACACATCATTTCTCACTTATTTTTTTGGTCTAACAAAGACGTAAGATAGCTAACTATTTCAGAGCTTCGTGCAATAGCATTCTAGGGAAATAAATAATCCATGCTTCAATTCATTTTCACAGCAGTTCAATCTGTTTGCTATTTCAATGGGCTTACAATTATTATATATGTATGTTTCTTCTGCCTGTGGCAGCTTCCCTGTTGTTGTACAAACAAAGCGCCTCAAAGTATGCCACAAACACACACACACACACCCCTACCCAAACACATACACAACAGACACACAACAAACGACAGCCGCAGCCGTATTTTGTCCTTTTTCCCACATTTACACAGGCCCACAGAGAATGTGAGCA
Source organism: Drosophila basisetae (assembly GCA_035041595.1). NCBI lineage: Eukaryota > Metazoa > Arthropoda > Insecta > Diptera > Drosophilidae > Drosophila > Drosophila basisetae. The sequence goes on from JAWNLB010000144.1 coordinate 2,797,688, forward strand.
GGTGTTGCCATTGTTAGGCTAGACGATGTTTTTATTTTGGCCAGGTGTGATAAATGAAACCACCCATATAGCCACACACCACCCCACAGGCCACGGGCCACGGGCGGAATTGTTATGATTTTACAACAATATTATTTTTTCATCAACAATATCAGCAAAAATCAATCAAATTCAATTAAATCGCAGCCAAATGATGTAAAAATGGACACAACGAAAAATGAAATACACTTGCAATTATGCTAAATTAATTTAAATGCAACAAAAAAAAAACAAAATGAATAAATTGAAACAACAAAGCAAGTTTCATAATTTAAAATGCGCATTAAAATTAAGAGATGAGCGAACAAAATAAATTAAAATTTACCACAAGGCCAAATCAATCAATTAAGCGGATAAATGCGTGTGTGCGCATAACTGTGTTAGTGTTGTAAATGTTCAAAAAAAACACACACACTCACACACAGATACACACACACACAAATTGAATGCATAACAATGCTCACAGCAAGAAAACATTTTGCCAGCAAAAAAATGATGGCAAAACTGATGTTTTACACTTATTTTTATCATCTATCTATATACACACATATATATATATATATATGTATACATATACATATATACGTGTGCTTTTATAATTTTTGATATATTATCTGTGTGTGTTTGTGTGTGTGTGTGTGTGTTGCCTTTGCATTTACACAAGTGCAGAATTTCCCAAAACACAAATCCTAAAAAAACATTTGTTACTTTTTCTGAATCGTTTTATACATTTTGTGGGCGAATTTCGCCGGTGGGCGTGGACTTCAACCACACACCAGTTGAGGCAGGCCAAACGAGTCAAGTAGTATTGGTGCACGCTTGTCTATGTGTGTGTGTGTGTGTGTGTGTGTGTATCTGTTGTTCACATAAGCGTAGCTCGTTGGAAACTCTAGCCTTTTACAAAGGGGAACAACACACACACATCAAAATCACACCCCAAGCAGCAACTTGTTTCCAGTTGTTAATCTTAGGGAAAACTTTTTGATATATCACACAACTAAAGTTAACAGCTTTAAGGATCAAGCGTACAAGCAGTAAAGACTGGGCATTAAATAAGTTAAAGTTGAATGTTGATCGTAAAGTTCTTTAAATGCAAAAGCAAAACGAGTTTAGGACAAATATATTTAAAACTAGATTTCTTCTGTTAAAGATTATGAAATACTATATCTAAGTCTATTATCATTACTTCTTTTATTTGAGATATCATTAATCAGATTATTTTTGTTTCTTTTTATCAATTCCCATTTGTTCATTTTCTATTTCGCCTAAGCAAATCCCCTTCAAATATTCACCAACTACGTCCATTTTGAAAATGTCATCAGTCTGCCTTTATTTTGCTAACCAAAAATTGCCAAATTATTTGTTGTCCGTTAGTGGTATTTGTTTTGGCCTAAAACGGCACTTGCATTAGGGATCAGAGGCAAGGCAAAAGGAGCCAGGGACCAGGAACCAGGGAGCAATTTGTACTGTGTTTTATTTGCAGCGCTTGTTGTGAATAAATGTATAACATTTTATAACTATTCATGCTCGTAAATTGGAGATTATTTGATGGTGTATTTAAATTTAGCCACACACAAGCATAGGCCTGCAAATTGGACTAATGTGAGTTTAGTGGTTTGACTGGCAACACAACGATGGAAAGCACTTGAAAATCGCCGGAAAATGCAAGTCTAAAGGCAGCGCCTTTCAACTTGAAAGTAATTAGAAAGTAAAGCGACTACAAATTGCTTAAAATACTCGAGGGGCATTGATTGATTTCCAAGGAAAGCGACGCAGCACTCGAGTGCCACTAAACGCAGCGAAGTGCAACCAAAAATAGATGCAAGTTGAATGCATTTTCGTGCTGCAACCAAATGAAAGCAAAAACATATGTAGAAACCAAATAAGAATGCTCCTAATGACTGCGGTGACACTTTTGTGGAAGTGAACACACACACACACAGACAAGGGATAGACAGAGAGAGATAGAGATAGAGATAGAGATAGAGAGAGAGCGAGAGAGAGAGATAGAGATAGAGTGTGATAAAGATGGAGACAGTGTGCGTGAGCTGCTGCATACCTGTGCAGTTTGTGCTGATAAAATTAGAACGTGCCACGTCGCTCTGCAGTTGACAGCGTGAAAATTTGTGAACTTAGAACAGGAAAAGGCGGCGGGATGCCGTCGCTCAGCTGCGAAAGCGGACAGCTTAATACACACACACATCCACACACACACACACACACACACGCACAAATGGAAATGCACAGGCATTGCTAAAGATACAAATACAAATATTCAACATCTACAGTTTCATGCATTCATACGAACATATATACATAAATAAATAGATATATATATACACATATACATATATATATATATATATATATATATATATACATGTGTGTATAAGTATTCGGAACACACACATAAACCAAAATAGCAGCCTCGTTATATTTGTTGTTTTGGCATTTGGCCTGTCGGATTCGAGTGATTGAAGTTGCCATAATAAACAAGTAAAAAGCCAAGTAGTCAGTGCGACTGCTGTCTACGATACCCTGTGTCCATGTAGATAATGATTTAAAGATAAGCTAACACATATAATATATATCAATATTAAGAGACTATTAAAACTGAGAGTGCACTAAAAAAAGATAACCACAACTTATAATAAGCTGTTGAAGCAAGCAGTTCACTCAAAAAAAAACATGATACATTTTAGCATTTTTCAAATAGAAATGGAATAAGACCAATAAGAGGTACTTATAGGATGGGACCAATCTTCTTAGATAACAAATATATCATCACTTTTCTGCAATATTTATATATTCTAAATATATAAATCTTAAGTTAAATTGGACTAAAAAATTGTTTCCAAATGTATATTAAATTTACCTTACTTTGGTTAATTAAAACATACTCAAATTTGTTTTGCAAACTATTTGTAGCTGAATGGTTATCAAATATATCTTACTTATCCATAAAGATTGAATGCTAATTAGAGTCTTATTTAGCCATAAGAAGTGCAAGTCTAATTTGAAGACCTTTTTAAACGATATACTCCTTAATACCGCTTTTACAGAGTATGCTTAAAAGCTGTCCCATTACAGAACTTTACGGGCGGCCCCATTGCTTGAGCAATTTTCCTCAGTGATTCCCTTTCTCTTTGTCTCTCTCTCTCTTTCTCTTTCTCTCTTTCTCTTTTCAAATGACGCACACTGCGAGAGTCACAAAGATCTTTCTCCTGCATAGAAGATTACCAAAAATTGAAATTTGCAAACTAAAATATTTATTTTCATCATTTGGCATTGCAAGTAATTATTTAATGTAATTATTAAAAATAATAATTATTTTGTACGAAACTGCTGCATGCTTTCAATACAAACGAAAGAAAATTATTCACAGTTTCTAAGTAAAGAACAAGGCATGGCACATACTTGAATGTGTGTGTGTGTGTGTGTGTGTGTGTATGTGTGTGTGTGCGATCATCTGTCTCGCTCCATGGCTAACTCTGCCAGTCAGCCAAAGCAACGAAGTTGACGTCGACGTCGACGTTGCCGTCGTCGTCAGCGTCAGCGTCATCGTTATCGTTGGTCTGTTGGGTTGGGTAGCTGGGACTTAAACTGGGGACTCGACTCGGAGGCCTTTGCCGGTGCTGTCGCTGCGATCAGTTGAGTTTTGTGCGTTGTGCGGTTCAGTTGTAGCGCGTTCTGTTTGTTCTGCTCCGGCCCCCCTTCAAGACTCACACAAGTGAGATCAATCAGTGCACCTCACACACACACACACATATACACACACTAATACACAGAGATACAAAGAAACACACACAAATATTCAGAGCACACACACAGACGCACACACACAGAGAGAGAATAAGCACAGTATCCAGCCAGCAGCCAGCATCCAGGTTCTGGTTCAGGTTCCATTCAGTGGAATTGAATTTTAGTTGAGCTAAGGACCACGCCTGCACTTTTGCCGACTTTTGTCGACTTTTGCCGTCCCACGCATTCAGAATTGTTAAATTGTTACATTCAAGCCCATAAATCAAAATGAGAGAAATTGTGCATCTGCAGGCTGGACAGTGCGGCAACCAGATTGGCGCTAAGGTAAGTCTCCTTCACTGTTTTTTTTGCATTTTATTTTATTTTCATTATTTTTGTTGATTCGCTTTTGGTTTTGCCGAGTTTTTGGCAAGCGCAGCTAATTTATGCACATTGCCCGTAAACGTTTTTCAATGAGTTTCCAAATTGATCAGAACTCAGAGTCAACGTTGAAGCCGCCGCCTTTTACAGCGCATTCAGCGCAATTAAAGCAAAAGAAAATTAACGCAAAAAAAATAAGAAACAAAAAAAAAACAGAAAAAAACCGGCCAACGAATAAACATAAAGAAAAGAATAAGAAAAAAACTTACAAAGCAGAAAAAAAGGTTAAATCAAATAAAATGCCAAGTGCAGAAAAAAAGTAAAAAAAAGTAAAAAATGAAAAAAACTAACCGAGTCGACGTAGCGAAGAAAATGAAATTTGATTGGGTTTGTCAGGCACTCGATATGCCCTTTGTTAAAACTCCAACTTCCAGCTGTGATTATAGTGCAGAGCCTCAGGGACTCAGAGACAGCCCCTTTAATAAATGAGGCGGAATTTAACTGCTCTAATATAAGGCATTACTGCAATTGTTTCAACGTTTTTGACGTTTCTCTCTCTCTCTCTCTCTCTCTCTCTCTATTGCTCTCCATCTGTGGTGCATTTTACGGATGCCAAAAAAACTCATGAAATTATCATTGCGGTTGTATCTTTTCGCTTTGCTGGGTTTCCTTTGGGGAACCAACCGCAAGAGGTGCTCAAAAAGATGCCACACAAGAGGGCAACAATAATTTATGAGCAACAAAGCAAGGGAACAATTTAAGCTTATTTAATTACAAATACTCCTACAGAGAATATACTATAATAAGAGAATAACCATAATGATTTAGAATACAAAAAAACATTTTCTAAAATAGAGTCTAAAAGAAGGAAAAATTGCGATGAAAGTATCATATGGCATTCAGTCTGATGCCTCGTTAATCAGTGTTGATCGTCCACTTACTAGTTAATCAATTGTAATGCTTGCAATTAAAAGTAGAAACAACAATTAGCGGTGCCCTGGCATCAATTATATTCAATGGGTTCGCATGGTGCAGCAACGTCAGTCACTTAATCAATATGGCCAACCAATCAGGCAACCAAACAGCAGTCATCGCAACAATCGAACGTGCCACAGAACTACACCCCAAAAAACCTGCCTGCCTGCAACTTGACGCATTTTTATGCTGCCTGCAGTTGTTGTTTGTGTATCTCTTTTTCTTTTTTCGTTTTTTTTTTTTAAATTTAATTTTTTGCAATTTTTTTGGCAACTTGTAACCGGTTTGTATTTAATTTTTTGTTGTTGAAAGGCATTGACATGTGTAGCACGGTCGATTTGTGATCGAAAATCAATGTCAATGCTTGACTTGAAAATGTTTGCGGCAACCAGAAAGTGTGTCACGTTGCACGAGTGCTGATAAAATCCAATCAAGCGATGATTTAACTATAAGCATTATTAAATTAAAGTCAACTCAAGCCAAAGATAAGCAAACGTAGTTCATTTATTTCATTTTTATACTCTCTCCACTCATTTATACCAACATATGACTCAATTGTGGTTTGCGGGTTGTTGCGATTTGTGAGAAATGTGGCTCCAACGAGTGTGTGGAGCGGGGGGTGTTAAGTGTCGCTTAATTTAGCGCTAAAAGTTTTGTAGTTCTCAGAAATTCGGCATAGTAATGGTTTTTATGGAGCACGACACACACACGCTTAATACGTATATATTGCATACATCTGTTTATGTATCTGCTTACTTTTCGCTTTGTCCATGAATGAAATACTCATAGTGTTTATCTAAGGTAGACGACGGCGCTGAAGCCGACTTGGTAATTTGAGCAAACCGTTGGTTTCACATTACCCATCAGATTTTTGAAACACAAACAGAGGGAGAGACCTAAAAAGAAGAAAAAAAGTACATCATAAAAAGAAGAACAGCTGAGTGGACAACTTCAAATGTGTGGCAAGAACACAGCAACTGGACTGACTGGCTGGCCGACTGCTACCTAAGCATACCCACATGTTTAATTACGTATCGCAATCGCAATTGAAAACCGCACAAGTGCAACAAAGGAAGTGACTCAGAGAATCAATATGGCAACAGACTCGACTTGAAGGATTGACTGCGGCCTCAACGTCTTCAGTTACAGGATAGGGGCTGATCGCATATGATTTGGGCGTTTCCGCTTTTTGTTTTTTGCCCACACGACGACGACAAATGCATTTTTAATAATCAGCATCGTATTTATATATTCCATATATATATACACGAATTATAATTTCAGACATATGTATGCAAGCACTCCCTGACAAAGTCAACAAACTTGCGGCCGTTTTTTTTTTTTTTTTTTTTTTTTTTGTACTTTTGTGAAAGATTTATTATCGCCCTCGTCTGACTTGGAGAAGAGCAACACAGGCAACAAACAGCTGCTGAGCAAAGACAAATGCTTTTGATAGGCTCGCAAGCGTCAAAGTTGGTTGGCTGACGGGATGGGGGATGGGGGGGTTGGGGAGGCAGCTGTTTGATGCTCAAATGGCAGGCATCATGTGAAAATGCATTTTTGCATTTTTTTTTCAAGGGCTGCCGGAAAAGCTATATAGAGAAGGCAAAAGCTACAAGCTACAAGCGATCAGTCCACCAGCTGCAGACGGGCTGAACTTGTTGAAGATATTCTTTTTTTTAGAAGACTTTTGTGCTTCAGACAGTGTTCTCCGGCTCCAAAGTTCATGCCCGAGTGATTTCAAGAGGCACCGACTGCAAGACTGGCAGCGATGCAGCGTTGGGGCAACTACAGACATGCAACACTTAATGAGGGCGTCGGCAACAGTCGGCAGCTGATCGCATGCGCTAAAGGGGGAGGTGAGTTGACGGAGGCGTGGCATTTACAACTAATTGGAAGTCTCTAAAGTTTCTAGCTGTCAGCAGGCGAGTGGCAAGTGGCGGCCAGAAGAGGCAGCCAACAATAAAGACTTGGCAAATAAATTACGATTTTTTATTAGAGTTTTCGGTTTTGAGCTTTCAAAAATTGAATTTACTAGACAGTAACTGTGCACATTAAATATATATATAGCTCTGTACATATATATATATATATAGCTCGTTTCCTCTATTTATTTATGTATCACTTTTTCTAATAGTTTCTCGAGAAATATTATCAAGCCGTGCGGGGCAAAAGTGTTTGTTTTACTGTTTGGCTGAATCATGCAGAGAAATCTTTTGCAAAACTTTTCTTGAGTCATTTTTATGTGAATAGAAAAGCAAATATTTTGTAACAGCAGAGAGACCAATTCAAAGACATAATGTGTAAGCAAATTAAACAATGCATTTTTCTACACAATTAAGAAATACTTATGCAAAACTAAGCACTTCATATTATTGTTAAAAATATATATTATTTTTCACTTTATTAATTGAAATGCGATTTCTCACGCCTATCTAAGTAGACTTTCTTTAAGCAGCGTGACCACGAAAATTGTTTAAAGATCGTGATACCAACTCTAATATATATATATATATATATATAGTTTACCCCGTATCAAACGATCATTTTTTACCATCAACGAATTTTCAGCATTTGCCGACAGTTTTTATGTGCGGCTTATAATTGTTTTCCCCATTTTTCTCGACAGATCGTGCTGCTGATAAGTCCGTGTCCAAACTTTTATTATTGACTCACTTCACGTTCTCACCGTTTGGAATATGAAATCTAATGCATTCCGTGTAAACTATCACAGGAATGTGACGCAGCTAAAACCAATTTACACAGCTGGACTTGGTTAATATAGAACCGCCCCCCGCCCCCTGGGCATCCTCCTGTCCAGTGACCATTTCCCCAAGCAATCAATGCAGTTAGCCGAAAAGAAAACTAAAAAACAAAAAAGAAGCAATTTCCCGTAACTATCAAAAGCAGAAAACAAGAAAAATTAGTTGAAAGTAAAGCGATCGCTGGGTATGAAAAGATAGAAGAAATGAGTAGAAGCAACATGAAAAACGACTTTTCACTTCAACAGTTTTGTGTGCTAATTTATTTTTGTTGCTGCTGCCCCAAGTCGGTTGCATGATTTCGTTGCTCATTGTGTATGCCTCTAAGCGCTCTCGTCCGGCATATAAACTGCGCTTTATTGTTGCTGCTGCTGCTGCTGCTGCAGTTGCAGCAAGCTTCATAATTGCAACGGCCACACTCCAATTAAATTTGATGATCTTGCGGAGATTGTACATACATACAATTTACTAGTCGAGTTGCCTTTCAAATAAACAAAAGCAAACACAAACGTAGACGCAGCACAATTGGCTGTCATTGAACAAGGCCCGAACTGAGGCAGCAACTGTTTCTCCTTTTTAACACAGACACACACACACACACACACCTCAAGTTCAAGTGCCAAAGGGAAATGCGACAGACAACAATGTAGAGAATTGGGAATCTGGAAATGAGAACGGAGAACGGAGAACTGAGAACTGAGAACTGAGAACTGGGAATGGGAATCAGAATGGGCAAGGGCAACTAAGGAATTAAAGCGGATCCCAGCAGTGGCACTTCAAGCGATAACATTTTTATTATTTCCTCGCTGGCCGTTTCTGTTTATTTCGTTTCGAATCGAATTGGAATTTTTAAAATTTCGGGAGGATTTATGCGTCCCGCTTGAATGCGATCAATTTGTTTGGGGGGAGGGGGGTAAAGAGATCGTTTTGTTGTTAATGAAAAACTAATGCGTTCCATTTTTGGTTAACAAATGGAATCGTTGGCTTGTTAAACGCAGCAAAACATTTGCAGCGCGCTTCCGCAATAAATGCTAAGCTGATCGAGCCAAGGCAAGAAGGGGCAGCAACATCAATGAACATTTCGTATCTAAGAGATACGCAAGTATCTTTTTTGATTTGCTTCAGCTGCGATCGGAATGTATGTAATTGTTTTTGTGTTTGGTTGCCTTCTAATGATCTTGTCGATGTCTACAACTGGCGTCTGCTGGGTTAATTTAGTAACTGCGAGCTGTGCCGGCCTGGGTCGTTGGCCTGCAGTTCAGCTATGACTCAGCAGCAGCAGCGGCAGCAGGCAGGCAGCAGATACATTTTTTGTTGTATCTGGCCAGTGCCAACAGTGCCCAACATGCAACGTGCAACAGCGCGCCACGAGGCAGTGCTATTTTTAACACTTTCGCCTGCATAAGGTTGCACATTGCACCCCAGGAGCGTATAGGAATGAAGACTCAACTTGGAAATGTCCCATGCCGCGACACGCTGCACTGAAATATATTCTACAGAAAAAATAAAAAATATATATACCTATATATATATATATATATAAGCAAAGAAAAAGCCAAACCAAGAGCGGAAAAACTATTTTGGACTGCGTGCAGTTGCCAGCGCTGTTTCTCTTTAAATTTAGCACTGAATCAGGGCATGTTGGAGCAGAGATCCATCAAACTCTGGCGGCTAAACTGAACATAAATTGTCAGCCTCAACAACGAACAATGTGTCTCACTTTTCAAGCTGTCCCATCTCTCTTTCCATTTTCTTTTTTTCTATTTTTTTTTTCAAGCCAAAAAAAAAACATTAAAAAAAATATTAAAAACTGAAAGAAAAGAAAATAACAACAACAATTTTATGGCGCTGAGACTGCGCCTACTTCGTTGTCACATTGTCACAATGCTGCCACACAGCGGCACAAGCGAGTATAAAAGAAATTTTCTAATAATTTGTATATGTTTTTTCTTCATTTTTTTTATTATTTTTTTTGAGCTGTGAACGGTTTCTGCGGCTGGCAACATGAACTCTGACATGGCTGGCTGGGCACACAGCTCGTAATTCTATTTGACAAACGTCAAAAGTCGAGAAGATGCGGCCAAGAGTTTGACAGATGACTGACCCCAGGGAGATATATATTGAAATTGGCCTACGGTTTAACAGTTTAGCCGCAGCCGCAGCCGCAGCCGCAGCTAAAGATAAGCATTTGCATTGCATTTGCGACTATCTCGAGTTGAGAACCTCTCTTATCGTGTCATTCATTATATGCGCAGCAGCTGACAGTCTTAACAAGAAAACAAAAAAACAAAAAAATGAATTATTGTGTTGCATTTTTATCGTTATATGCCTTAAATGCGTCGCTTTTGTACTTAATTCCCCTACAATGATAAAGAATCCTTATGCACCAAGTCAGACAACGGATTTTACTATTTAATTATCATGTTTGATCGTTTTTTCGATGCTTTTAAATAATCGTAAATTCGATTGTACTTATATATATGATGGCTCTGGTTTCGCCTCGTAGAAGCCAACGTAACCAAAATAGACACTCGAATGTTGCTCAACTTCACAGAGTTCTCCCCTCCTGGTGTGTCTTAAAATCTGAGCCCCTGACGACGATCATAAAAATAGCTGCAGTAGCTCTTATATCTTTTTTATGGTGGCACCCGCCAAAGTCATTAAATTGTTATAAACATGATAATTATTATTGTACATTTCACATCTCGTCGTAAAAAGCGAAGAGGTGTCACATAAACCATTTAAATTTAGAACTAGCCTTTGGTTTATTTATGACGACAGCTCGAAATTCTAGTTTTGCAATTAATGCTGATGTTGTTAATGGATGTCTTAACAAATCCCACCGAAGTAAGCAAAAAACAATGACTAATTCTGCTTTATTTCTTGCAATTGTCTTGCAGTTCTGGGAGATCATATCGGAGGAGCATGGCATTGACAGCCAAGGCATTTATGTGGGCGACAGCGATCTGCAGCTGGAACGTGTCAGCGTCTACTATAATGAAGCAGCTGGTAAGTGCTCCCCATCCATTCTTCCATCCATCCACCCATCTCTCTGCCAACTTGGCTGCTGACTCATGTCCCTTTTTTTTATATGAAATTGCATTCCAATAGCTGTGAGTCGTTCGTCTGGTGGCAAGTATGTGCCACGCGCCATTCTGCTCGATCTGGAGCCCGGCACCATGGAGTCGGTGCGTTCGGGTCCATATGGCCAGCTGTTCCGTCCCGATAACTTTGTCTTTGGGCAATCGGGCGCCGGCAACAACTGGGCCAAGGGCCACTACACGGAGGGTGCCGAGCTGGTTGACAATGTCCTCGACGTGGTGCGCAAGGAGTGCGAGAATTGCGACTGTCTCCAGGTAAGCTCTTTAACCTGTTCAGATTGCGGGCAGCTGGAAAAATCGCAGATCGAATTTTAATAGATGATATTATAATTTATACTTCATTAAATACTGTCGTACAAGGCTGCTCTAGTCGGTACATTCTGACTAGGAGATACCCTATTCGCATCTGTTAAATGCAATTAGGCAAGTTGCCAATTTAAATTTGAAATTGAGTTGCTGGCTTCAAAAGCATAATCAAAATATGCTTTCCAGTCTTATAACTTTGCCAGAACTTAAAGAGAACTCTAGAACAATTCTAAATTCAAAGTTGGAAGGAAAATTCAGTTTCGAAAATCATGTTAAAATGTTGAGCCAACAAACCCAACTTTTTTAATTTGTCTAAGCTGATCCGATTTTCAAAAACTGTGACTTTTTGAGCATGGCTGGATCTCTTTCTGCACAAATCCTTGACCAAGTTGGATTGCTCTACGCGGGACAGCTCAACTAGGAGATGTCCTGCCAACGGCTTCGATTGTTTATACAAACGGACAGTTGATGCACAACTGTGCATATTTAATGGATATTTGACAATAGTTTTATATGTTTTCCATTGGTCATTTCAGGGCTTCCAGCTGACGCACTCGCTGGGCGGTGGAACTGGCTCTGGCATGGGCACACTGCTCATATCGAAGATACGCGAGGAGTATCCGGATCGCATAATGAACACGTATTCGGTGGTGCCATCGCCCAAGGTGTCCGATACGGTTGTGGAGCCGTACAATGCCACGCTGTCGATCCACCAGCTGGTGGAGAACACGGACGAGACGTACTGCATCGACAATGAGGCGCTGTACGATATCTGTTTCCGCACACTGAAGGTATCGAATCCGAGCTATGGCGATCTCAACCATCTCGTCTCGCTGACCATGTCCGGTGTGACCACCTGCCTGCGCTTCCCCGGCCAGCTGAACGCCGATCTGCGCAAGCTGGCTGTGAATATGGTTCCATTCCCGCGTCTGCATTTCTTTATGCCCGGCTTTGCGCCGCTCACATCGCGCGGATCACAGCAGTATCGTGCCCTAACCGTACCGGAGCTGACCCAACAGATGTTCGATGCCAAGAATATGATGGCCGCCTGCGATCCGCGTCATGGCCGCTATCTGACTGTGGCCGCCGTCTTCCGCGGTCGCATGTCCATGAAGGAGGTGGACGAGCAGATGCTGGCAGTGCAGAACAAGAACAGCTCGTACTTTGTCGAATGGATACCGAACAACGTGAAGACGGCTGTCTGCGATATCCCGCCCAAGGGGCTGAAGATGTCGTCGACATTCATTGGTAATACCACCGCTATACAGGAGCTGTTCAAGCGCATCTCTGAGCAATTCTCGGCCATGTTCCGTCGCAAGGCTTTCCTCCATTGGTATACCGGCGAGGGCATGGACGAGATGGAGTTCACCGAGGCGGAGAGCAATATGAACGATTTGGTTTCGGAATATCAACAGTATCAGGAGGCCACCGCCGACGACGAGTTCGATCCGGATGTTAACCAGGAGGAGGTCGAAGGCGATTGTATTTAATGGTGTGGCCAGAGGAATGAGGTGCGTGCGTGAGCGTCTCGTCTTTGGCAGTGGTGCCGGTGGTGCTGCTGGTGCCAGTGGTGCCAGTGGTCCACGGAATGTGTTTCTGCGTGGCATGCGGCATCAGCTACGCGCCAAACACTGCATCATCCTCTAAAGACGCAAGCGACTACAAGAGACACACACACACAGAAATACAAATACACTCACACACACACACTCACTCACACTCACACACACACACACACTTACATGCATACAGGAAATGTCAAGCGTAGTTTGACAGCAATCGAAACATCATCAGCCGGAAATGGTCCAAAGCTCTCATTTCATTTCATTTCACATGCTTCCTTTTAAAAGCATTCACTATTCACTATTCACTATTCACTCCACTCACCATTCATATTTTTAATCGCATTCACATCTATCTGTCTATCTTATTCTTCATTCTACGCTACACTTTACACGGAGGCACGTCTATCGCATTTCTCGCAGCCATTTTTCTTCAATCTTTTCTTCAACTGCTTACCCCCCACTGCCCCCACACCCCCCTCATTGCCCCCTGCATCAGCTCGCACTAATTTAAGTCTCAATTTTATAACATTTTTAATATACATCATTATTTATATGCAAAACATGAACGTTTATCAACGTTTTACTATTTCAAATACAATTTACAAAAACATCGACAACAGCAAAATGGAAAAAATACTGCACAATTCTCAAGAAAAGAAAATACTTCATCAAACAATATTTCAAACTGCACCGAAGACTGACGGACAGGCACAAGTTTGGACTCAATGGCAATATTACGAGTACTTTGTACTCTGAGCGCACCCAAAGATCGATCCTATTGAAAACAAAACAAAAATCAACAAAAAAAGAAACAAAACACAAAAAAAAGAACAATTTGAATATTATCATTGTATTATTCTTAAGCACAACACACATGTTTCTGTATTCCTGTGCATAATCCTCTAGTAGTCTTTAAAAAGTACCCAAGTATTTAACTAAACTTGAATAATAATAATATGCTGCAAAAACTTTTTCAATAAAATGCAAATTTGCTAAAAAAAAAAAACAATTTTACATTCGCTTTGTGTTTTTATTTCAAATTTGTAGATGTTCCAGAGCAAATGCTTTTAAATATAATACATATCTTCAAATAAATATAAGTATGCTAAAAACTTATGATCTCTTAAAGAAAATGACTTTGAAATTGTCGATTTATCTTGGATTTCATATTGAGAAATTGCACTCGATAAAAGAACCAAAAACACTTAGCCAAGTTTCCAACCAATTCATATTTGCTTTACGGTTTGTGCCGAAAGCTAAACTGATTTCCGCCAGGTGGCGCCAGCAAATGAAGGCAAGCAGTGTGGCAGCACTTTGAAATCAAGAAAGCTCTTAAGTGAAAGCTTTAGAGTGACCAGCTGATTATGTAACAGTTATTTAAAATCAAAGTGAATACCTAATGTGAAAAGTCGTTAAGGTTTGTTGTAGTTGCTGACTTGAGTGTAAACTTGTTACAAATTTCAAAAGGCTTAATTCTTAATCTGTTTAAACTTTGACAGACTACGCCGCACTTTTTTAGATTGCTTCTGACTATTATTTAATAAATAACCTAAATTTCCCCTAGCCAGCCAGCTGTAAGGCATTGAAATTGTCATCGTCCTATCAATTGGGATTATATTTCATCAATTTGTTAACTCTCTCTGCGGCACTCTTGTTATCTGCATAATTTCTTATCTGTCTGTGAAAGTCCACCAAAAATAAGCCGTGAAGACTTATAAGCTAACCGCACACGCTGACGCTTGTAATATCTTCCGTAGATCTCAGAGTCGTACAAAGTTTTCCATCCACCAACTCTCAGGCATATGCCACAAATTCAGCAGAACTCAAAGACATTAAATTTTGCCCTAAACCACCTCCGGCGTTTGCGGTCTCGTGACACAAAAGAAAACCCCTTGAAAAAAAAAAAAAACAAAAAAAAATGAATAAAAACAAAAACAACAGTCGAATGATATTTTTAAGAATCTAACAGAACAGGGCACAAGTAAGAAGTAGAAGAGGAAGAAGAAGAACCACAACAACCAGAAGAAACAAGAAACCAGTTTTGGCAGAAAGAGCCGGCCGGCATTCTGAATGAATGTTGACGGTAACCGAGTTCTTCCGTCTAGACGCGCGGCTCGCGACTTGCAACTTGCAACCCATGACTCTTGTTTGAGTGGCCAAAGTGCGTTTAACAGTTATGTCACTGACAATTAAACGAAACGAACGAAATAACGAGAGAAACCCAAACACACTGCAGGTCACTAAGGTCAACCGGGGAACGGAAGTTACGAGCTGAGAGAACTACTTTGAGAATTTCCAGTTTCTGTAGTTGAATTCATTTTGTTTTTGTTTCTTTTTTTTGGCATTTGTAGTTGTAGTTGTTGTCGAGCTTAAGCTACGATAAGCTGTCAACCAGTTAGACGCGCACAAAGAAATATAGGCAAATGAAAAGGCAATAAAAAGTTTGCAATTTACACTCTTTCGACGCTGTACTCCCTAACCGGGCCCTCACCTCCCACCCACCTCACCATGCCCCTAACCAGTTGTCCATCCAAATCCAGTCGAACCAGGCAACGAGATGCAAGAGACACAAAAAAAACTAAATAAATACGTAGACAACAACAGCCCAAGCAGCGATTGACCCAGTTTTCAAGACGACAACAACGACGACGATGACGACGACGACGACAGCAACGGCAACGAACGACCGACAACAACCTACGTGGTGCCAAAACGGAGACGGACGAGGCACAGTGTGGCAGTTAACTCAAAATATATGTATATATAACTGAACATTTCGAAAATTCCCTTAGCTAAGGGCCAAGTCAAAAAACTGAGACGGATTTCTTACAAGAATCTGTTTTAATCTAAGCCATTTCGAGTAGGTCTCTAAATATGGCTAAGAAAAATACTCGACGAATGATTTTTGCAAAGTTGTACTAAATATTGTCTAAAGCTTAAGTTTGTTGAGACTGCTTATGCCTGAAACTAATAACAGAGATAAATAAAATAATAATAAATTAATAAATTCACAAACAATTCCAAAAACTGAAGCTCAACTTTTATGCTAAACTTTGCCAGATATGAAAACTTGAACATATTTAAAGTTATTTACTTAAATGTAAAACTAAACTTTATTCCACGCCATATTCTTTTCTGAAAGATTTCACAACAAATTATATAAGTTGGTATATAACAGATATTCATGATAAATACTGAGCTGGTTGCACTGTGCAACATCGGCATGGCTCTATGAAGCGTACCTGTATGCGGCACCGATCCTCAGCTTGACTACACCAACACTTTGACGGAATCCAGCTGGAAACTGTAGCTGTATTGGAGCTGCAGAAGTGCAATGTACTCGACGCCAGCCAAATCGCAAACAGCAGAAAAAGAAAAAAAAAACAGAAAAAAAATCTCGTTTTCTGCAATTTGCCGATTCTTCAGAAATAAAAAAAAAACAACAAAAATGAAAAACGAAACTTGCTTGGCTAGAAGAGTTAGGTGAAGTATGCATGTGTGTACGGAGAGGGGGTGCAGGGGGAGCCGGGGCAGATGAAGGGGGCATGAGTAGAGCCAACAGAGATGGGCTGAGCTTTAACTGCGGCTGCTGCAGACACATGCAAACAACACGTCAATGCACTCTGATGTTGCTAGTTGTTGTTGCTAGCTGCTTGTTGCTAGTTGGTAGTGGCTGTTGCTAGTCGCTAGTTGCTGTTTGCTTGGCCACAACGACCGCAACGCCTCGACTAGTTTAGATCGGACTGAGACTAGAGACAAACGCTGACTAGACTTGATCTGGGCGCTGTATTTTTTATTTTTTATTATTTTTCATTTTTCATTTTTTGTTTCTGTTTTTTTTTGCCATCAATTTTTTGCGATACTTGTGTACTTGTATTTTTGCTGGCTTGCGGTTTTTGTTTTTGTTTTCTTGTTTTTTCTTGTGCTTTTTTATTGGTAGTAGAACAGCAGCAACAAAAACACATTCACATATGTACTAAATGTAATTGCAGTGGCAGGAAAACCCAAAGAGCTCTGGTCATTGATGCGACCGCACAGTGTGCCCAAATTTGTGCACACACATGAATATATAAATATATATATATATAAGTATATATATATAACATATGCACATATTGTTCAGTTATTTGATTTGACTGGTGGCTTGGAGCCACGCCAAGGCAGACGTTCACTTGCAACGTTGCCAAGTTTCTTTGGCAGCAAGTGCCTTGCGAAGTGCAGCGGAAGTGACTCAAGTGCAGTTTTCAGTTGCGCTGTTGCCAATTTGCACAGACAGTCACATTAAGTTAAGAGCTGTTGGCTGTCATAGATAAATGATATATGGGCTGCATTTTTGGGCAATATAGTGCCAGCCACTAGACCAACACGCCAAGGCTGCATTTTTATAAGTAGAATCAAATTGTTGACCAATTTTATGTTCCAAAAACCAAATGCAGCCAGTTAATGAGCTGTATCAAATTTATTCGACTCAATTTATACAATATATTTGCATACAAAGAGAGTTCTTTAAACATTTCACAAATATCAATTGCGAAAAATAAATCTTATGTTTGTTTTATTTTTTTTTTTGCATTTTTAGCACAAAACTGAAGCCAATTTTAACTGAAATTCTTTAGATATATATCTAAAAATTCTAAAACATTAAGCACATTTTTTTTAAATAATATTTTGGCAAAATTTCGCTAGGAATCTGTGGAACATTCTCAAACAATTATCGAGTGGAAAAAAGTTCAATGCAAGCCGCCTTATAAAAGATGTTAAGCTATTCAATCGATTAGATACTTCTGGCTGCTGGCTGCTGGCTGCTGGCTGCAGCTAATCTCTGCTGGCAGAGAGCTCATAAATATGCGACGAATGTTTTTGTTTTGCGATTGTTTTGATCAGTTTAGATGAGTTCAATGTATGCCGCTAGTTGTCGCGATAAGTCGCAAACTTTGCCTTCGATTTGGTTACATTTTGTGAGGGTGTCGATTTCATCTAAATGCGCATTTATTGTATGCCTGATACCACGCAATATATATCTATATATATATCGATATCTATGCATATCTATATCTATTTAATCAATCAGTAAACTAGGGGAGTGCATTGTGCCTCTGCTGCTGCTGCTGCTGCGGCTGCTGTTGTTGCTGCTGTGAATGTGGCTGCTGCATTAGCATTTGAAGCAAATTGCATTACAAATGCGACGCATTGCAGCAGTTCGAACAATTCATTCAATTGATTGGATGTTATTAGCACCTCAGTTACCAGTTGGCCACTTGGCCACTTGGCCACTTGACTAGCTGTGGCAACAGCTCATTAGACAAATTGACTCCCATTCGAATTTGATTTGATTTGATTTGATTTGATTGATTTTGCAGCAGCAACAGTTGCCAATAGGCAGCAAAATCTCTGCCGCTCTCCGTGCGCATTTTGGCCGGGCTTAAAAGATGGTGTTTTGTAATTGCCGCTTGCTGGAAAACTGGAGCACGCGGGCCAGTCGCCATCCGTCTGGTTTCTTCGTTTTCTTGGGAATCGCAGCTCGTATAAAACATGAAAATGTGCCATAACGGCACAAGCAGTGCTTTCAAATTAAATAGAGCTAACTGTAAGCGACGTGCGTTAAGCAAATGTCAACGGTTAATAAGTCCAAAGCCCAAAACAACAGCCAGACAGCCAGGCAGCCAGACAGCCAGGCAGCCAGACAGCCAAAGCTGAAGATGACATTATGACCAACGGCTACTGCCTGTTTCCACGAATTGGCAAGTGATAAACAGCCGTGTTCCCCTCCCCTTTCAAAAAGTATAAAAATATTAAAGACCAGTAGCTGTTCTCAGACTTGGCCAGAAACCAGCAACTGACTGATGCCAAAGTTAATTAACACACAATCAAAAAAATAAAAAAAAAACATGTCTGAGACAGGCCTAAAGCCTGCACCCCAGCCACAACGGTGGCAAAAAGAAATAGGAAAAAAGCAGCAGCAACAACAAGTGGCAATCTAAGCATGCAATAATAACAAAACATACGAAATTAGCCGCATGGCGGGCAACTTCAATGCGAGAATGCACCAAAAATCTGCTAAAGAAACAGAAAAACCAAAAACTCAAGAAAACAGAAATTAAAGTTTGTAAGATTACAACAGTTTCGCTGACGATGGCACAGCAGTGGCAGTAGCAGCACCAGACCCCCACCACCCAGTAGCAGCAACAGTCAGTTTGACTTGCTGTAGAGTCATGCCATGTGAACCAATTTGTGGCATCAATCTCAGGCATAATGCGAAATTGGCCAAGCAGCCAAAGCAGACTCACATCGTATCAGATCCAGTCAAAACACTCGCCTCGAAACACTCTCATTAGTCAATATGCCTCACCAAAGCACTTAATAGTTGCGGTAGAACATACATTTTGTGATTTAAGACACTTCCGGTTGTAGTCTGTAAAACTGTATAGATAAATTGTTGCCAATGATGATTGAAGGACAATTGCTGATTCTTTTAGTATCGAATATTGTTTTAACCAGTGTATCAGACTTACCAGAAAGCAAATGCTATCCGCAGAAACTAGTTGAAATCCACACATGACAGCAATTAGCGTTGAGATCAAGCGACATTTATTCAATAATTTCTAATACTTTAATCCAACTTGATTAGACGTGGTAATTGCTGTAACTTCAGAGACTCGATCTGACAAGTGCTGCGAAGTCAAAATAGTTTCACAAGTTGAACTCAAGAAAGTATCCAGTATTTTGCTATTTGCATGAATTCGCCTGATTAGTAATAAATTGAATTGGTAATAAATGATGTCGAAATGTGCGCTTGGATCAAGTATACCTCGTATAACTCGTCAAAACTGAAAAGACCTTTAAATAAATTGTCCTCTAAATAAATGCTGCAGTTAAATTACAGGTTGTTAAGCTAAATTTTAATTAAATCAAAAACTCCACAGTAATTTATATATTTGATACATATTTGAAAGCCTTAAGGATCTTATAGCATAGGTCTTGTACACATTTTCTATATTTTGTTTATATCTTTTGGGGTTTTTTTTTCTGCATCATTGTATGCTATGAAAAGTATAACAACATTTTTACTCCAACCACATCGAGCATCAACATATGACATAAAAAGCGCTGTGATCGTGCCCAACATATTTGGTTTAATGTATTGTTGTTATTGTTGTTATTGTTGTTGCTTTTGTTTTCGTATCACATTAAATCATGAAAGGAGAGCGCTCGAGCTGAGCTGTTTACATGTGTGTAAAACTTGATGAAAATGTCAAATGTTTTTAGCTTAAGACAAAGGCCAAAAGCGTATACAAAAACAAACAAAACAAAAAAAAAACAACAACAACAACAAATATATATATACATATATAATAATAATAAAAAAGGGAAAAAATGTGGCGACAACAAACACAATAAAGCGGCATAATCCAAAACGGAGATACGTGAGCTGATGAACGTGATTATGAGTGGCAAACTTTGGGGGCACTTACGAACTTCCAGTTCCCGAATAGCCAAACAACCGAACAACCAGAGTACAGTACCAAAAGAGCCCTAAAATGCTGCACGATGAATCAGAAGACGTGAAGCAGCAGACATATATATATATATGTATATAAGTATATGTATGTGGAATGTGCTCAAAGTATAAATCAAGAGCTAAATGGACTGATTATGTTATGCAGCACTAAAATTCAGTTTACATTATGCGAATTGACAATGAATTTTGGTTTGAAGTTCCCAACGCATTATGTAATATGAAAATAAAATAAAATGTAGCTGAATGCCTCTTATAACCTGAAGTTGTGCAAAAGGTTGAAACAGGCCTTTGTCGACCCCACAAAGTGTATAAATTCTTGACCACTATTAAAAGGAGAGTCCATCTAACTGCTAAAACTTTAATGGGTATCATATAGTCAAACTCGCTTTTATATATGTAAATATATTGAAAATAAATTGCTGATCAACTCTCATTAAATATATTCTTGTTTTTTGATTACTAAGTTCAATATACTCGTACATAAATATTATACGGAGCAGCCCTCAAGGACAATTGTGATGTTTCAGCGCTGAATCATTTTGTTTTCACTTAAGCTACATTTTATTTCCCCAAAATCGAAATGAACTCTGAATCACTGCGACACAAAAAATGTGTATACTGTAAAAGAAAAAAACAAAAAAAAAAAATGAAAGAAACACCCTTTGTGTAAGGTTGACTGATAAAGTGATAAGATGGATAGCATGACATTAAAGCCTGATCAAACCTGACGCAGCTTATTTTATTATTATTATTTTTGTTTATTCCATTTTTTATCTGTTGCTGTTTAAATACAAAACAATTTGAACGCGCGAAACACTCAAACAAAATGATTTTTGACAGCTTTTCACACGCAGAAAAATGCCATTTAGGCAGTAACAAATAAAATATCTATGCAAAGAGGGAAAAAATTGAAAAAATAAAAGTATTATAGCAACAACAACAACAACAAAAAAGAGTGACATGAAAGAAAGAAAGAAAAAAACAGCAAGAGCCATTGTTGACTTTTCAGCTGGGCTTTTGTTAGTAACTAACTCTTTCTTGTCGGCCAAAAAGTGAAAAAAAAAAAAATGAAAAAAGAAAAAAGCGCGCGCACAAAATTCGAATTTAGGTCAAACATTATTCAAATGCGGAGAGCGAGCAGTGGCAGGGGAGGGGATGGGGAGCTGCATTGAATGAATGAACAGTGAGAGTGAGAGTGAGACGGCAAAAGCGAAGACGTCGACGAAGTCCAAGTCGAAGACTCGTTGACTGACCAAGCAGCCAAGCAGCCAAATAGCCAAGCCAAATAGCCAAATAGCCAACCAGTTGGCCAGTCGAGCATTTAGCGCTGCTGCTGCTGCTGCTGCTGTTGCTGCTGTTGTTGTTGTTGCTGTTGCTGGTGTCCCGCTTTGAAAATGCATAAAACGCGCACGCGGTCTCCTAAGTCGGTCGCTCCAGCCCCGCTGCTGACCATTTGGCTGGCACGTAAGAGCACCGCTGATGATATAACCAGGCCCAGCGCGCTAAACAAAACAAAACTCAGCTACTAGTAAATAGTATGTGTGTCGTTGCAGCCACCAGGGAGCAATTGGGGGGAGGCGGGATGGTAGATATGCCGACCGACTGACTGACTGACTGACTGACTGACTGACTGACTTAGTGACTTGATGGCAGCCCCAACTTGGCTTAGCTTGACTCGGCTCGGCTCTGCCTGGCTCGACTTGGCTTTGCTTGTCTTGGCCTGGCCTGGCTTGGCTTGGCTTGGCTTGGAGTATCTTCGTTTGGCTTTCGTAATCGCAGTTGTTTTTTATTTTTCTCTTTTTTTTGCAGCGCTTCGTTGATTTTAGCAACTTTACGGCTAGTCCAGCGCTATATTGGCTTAGAGCTGCTTCTCTGGCAGCCGTTCTGCCCACACACACTCGCACAACACTCGCACACACACACACATTGCACAGCTAATCGGCGCTTGTAAATCTGCTAAACGCGCTTTCTTGTTTTGGGTGTGGCTGCTCCTTGAACCGGTTCGGTTCACACTGGGCACTGAAGAGCGCCTTGGAGCCTTCTTTTGCTATTTGTTACCCCCACTGAATTTGTTTCATTTTTTTTTGTTCTTTGTGTGTGTGTGTGTTTTTTTTTTTTTCAGGCGCCTTTCAAATGCTGCCAACTCGTAATTGCCTGATCACGTTTTGGAGCCTGGGGCTGGCTTTATTTATATTTTGCTATCGCTGGATCTCGTTAAACGGGGGTCTCTTTGTTAGCCTCAATTGTTGACACATTTATTTATATATTGTCGGGCATCATCAATTGATGAGCATCTCAAAATGCAATTGTCTCTCAAATCGATAAACGTGCGCCAAGTTTCACATTGAAAACGATTTTATTTGTTTTCCATTTGATTTTTGGTACCCCCCCTAGCCCCTGGTAGAAATATTATGCAATTGGCTATCATGGCGTATTAGTTATATACATAGGAATCTTCTTCAAGGAATGCCCCATGTAGCTTCTTTGTTTGGATTACTGTTATTTATGTGCGGATTTGATGGGAGCGAATCTCAATCATTAAATACCCTAAGAGTGAGAAAGAGTATCTGTTGCTGTTTTTATTAACTGCATTTTCGGTTGATTATATAATTCCTGGCAAAGCTTGTTTTTTTGTGTAATGTTTATTAACAACGCCAAACTGTTTTTAAAGCTCTCTTTGAAAATATGTTATAATCTGCCTTCAAAAACATCTCCTAACTATAGGCTACATTATCTTCTGCATGGACTCATTCTACTATTGAAGATCGCTCAACTATCTACCAACTCTCTTGTACCGCATCGTCACATTAACTCCTATTAAATGTATATTTTAAAAAACAATTTTAACTAATGGGTACTTCACTTTTCGAAAGGGCCCAAAACGTTGTGCATTTTTTTTAGAAATTGTTGTTGCCAAAAAGAAAAAAATCGACGTGTGCTTAAATTGTGCCTTGATTTTTTTTATTATCATTCATTTATTTATTTATATTTACAGTGCCTGCGTGCATAATTTTCCCTAAATTATAATTCAGTTGCCGCTCTTTCAGCTGTCTGCTGCCTGCTGCCTGCTGTTGCTGCTATTGTCGCCAGCAGCGTTGCTGCTGTTGCTGTTGGTGCTTTTGCTGCTGCTGTTGCTGCTGCTGTCGACGGCGATTATGTGATTTTTCTTGCCGTACATTCGTCATAGTCTCATAGCCATTTTGTTGTCGTAGTCGCTGTCGGTGTAGCTGCTTTAGTTGTTGTTGTTGTTGCTTCGTTTTCACTTTCTATCGCGCGCCGGCAGCAACAGCAACAGCAACAACAACAACAACAGCAGCAGCGGCAGCAGCAGCAACAACTTACATGTGTGCATATATTTGTTGTGCTCTCGTCTGTGTGTGTGTGTGTAAGCACAAACGACACGCTGACCCAGTTTCTCACACAACTACAAGCGAACGTGGAAGCACACACTGGAATTAATATTATTATGGTTTGCTGTTGCTGTTGTTGGTTGTTGTCGATTTGGTTTGCTTGATTTTCTTGCTGGGCTTCGTGCCTGGTCGGCCTCTGCCTGATTCGGTTTCTTATGCAGTTTACTCACACACACACTGGCGTACACCCGAAATAATCGAATCGAGTGCTCATATGGCATACACCCAGCTGCTCACACACATGCCACACATATTTCCATTATCAATTATCGTGCGCTGATCATTCGATATTATGCAGGCGCTCCATGTGGGCCCTGTGCCTGACAAATTTATGGAAAATTCAAAAATTGAAGTTCGACTGCTGCTTATGTTTTTTCTCCCTCTCTCTCTCTCACACACATTTTCTTCGACTCTAATTGACCAGCCAAAAAAAGAAAAAATAAAAGAAAAAGACAAAAATCAAAGAGGCTCAAAGAAACAAAAAACGGCACATAACAATCAAGGAGATGTGGTGGAGGGAGGGGCAGTCAGAGGAGCATTTTGTGTTTCTGCTTCGTTGATTATGTCTGCAACAAAAGCTCTATTAACTATAGAGTCTATAGAGACGACGCTTACTGCCGCTGGCAGGCCGGCTGGCTGGCTGGCTGGCTGACTGGCTGGCGATATCGATCAGAATCACGAAAATGTAATGCACATTAACTAAGCATTTTGATACGCTTCATGAAGAGCATCCAACAATTGTCATTACGCTTGTAACATTCATCAGTTTAACTTTGACATATGTTTGCCCATTATTTTTATTAGTATTATTAATGCAAACTCAAATATGCATGTCATATTTGATTGTGATTGCCAGCTGCTTGAAGTATAATTAAAAAAAAAAACATTTGCAATACATAAATATTAATTAAAAGTAGTTTCATCGATTACTTTTGGAACTGTAAACTTCAATTAAGTTGCGTTGCATAATCTTATAAATAAGAGCACTTAAAATTCTAACATTAATTAGTATGTTGTTCATCAAGTTGCTGCTTTTTGCAAGTTGCTGGTATTGTTGTTGGTGCTGCATACGATTCCTGCCCTATGCTGAGGCACTTCACGCGTCAATGAAAGCGAAAGGAAAACTGCTGCTGCTGTTGCTGCCTCAGCTCTCGGGGGGAGACTACGAAAAGTGACGCTTGGTGAGGAAATGGAAAATATTGAGCAAATATTTAGTAAAGATTTTGCAAGCCACAAGAACCACGGCAGCGTGACTAGCCGAAAAACTTTGACTGTAGACCCCCTAGGTGGTCAGAGTGAGAGAGAGAGAGGGAGACTGATAGAGCCACAAAGCAACCTGCCACACAGCCAACTGATGATTAAAATATGAAATTCATTTGTGGCTGACTCTTCGCATGCAAATTAATGTCAGACGCATAACGGTACAAATGATGTAACTGCCTGTCAACTAAAACTATAAATATATTTGCCGTTGTTGTTGTTGTTGTTGTTGCTTGTCGCTTTCTGTAAATTTAGGTAGGTTCATAATATTTATGCATATGCATATAAAGTGTTAGCTGTGCCAGATGACTGTGGCCTAAAGTGTCTGTCTGTGTGTGTGTGTGCATGTGTGTGTTATATATATGTGCAAACAACAGCAAACTCGTTTGTGTTTGTTGTTGTTGCTGTCGCACTGTTTAATAAATAAATAAATATACACTCTTGTTTTTTTTCTTTTAATTTTGTGGAAAATATGTTAGCATGGAGTTACAAGTGTGTGCGCCAGGCCACTGGCCCCCTCTCAGTCAGCCTCCCAGTTGCCCAGTTCGAGTCCCAGTTCCAGTCTGCCTGTCGCCCACTCCCCTCGCTCTTCCTGTTTGTCGCTCGCCGCTGTTGGTTTGTGTGTTTGTTTGTTTGTTAGTTTGTTTGTTCAAGACAACACTTCAGCACTTGAGTTCAGGTTTTTTTTCTCCTTATTTTTCTTTCAATTTCCTTTCTACAATTTTTCCCATTGCCCACTCCAGCACTTTGCACATTTCAGCGTTGCAGTTGCACCTTTTTGTGGCGCCCCCAAGCGCTATTCGAGCAAGTATATAATTTTCTTTCCTTTTTTTTCAAATAATATGTATGCTGAGAATGAACTGAGAATGTTATTTAAATTATTATGGGTTTTGTTAAGAAATTCTTGCTTATTTCACTTTCAAATTTCTACACAAAAATTAAATTGTTCTTATTGTTTTCTGAAAGCGAGAAGTGTGTAAAAATAATCGTCTTGAGTATGTATGTTAATAAATATCAGACTTATAGATAAATAGATTGCAATCCTTGAAGTAGTATTTGAAATAGTTCAAACTATAAAATAAAAGACGATAAATAATCTATCCTTAACGATATTTAACTTGAAGATAAGCTAATGCTTATGTAATAAAGTTGATGATATCAAGGACTACTTTGATATTGATTAAGATGCTTATAAGTCTTAATAACTATAGGTATATAAAGATGTATTCATTATGTAGATATAGATAGATAGATTTGAATAGTATTATATAGTCTGGGGCACGTATGAGTAATATTTTCTCTGGTTAAGAGTGACTGCCAGAAAGTTCAACACTTATGTAATATAATTTACACAATTTATGTTGGATTTGTTATAATTTATTCCAAAGAAATTCTTCTATACATATAAAAGTAGTTTCCGAAATAATTTGTTAAATATTAATGGTTTATATAAGCGAACAATTTGATATGTGTGTAATTTTGTTAACTGGATTAATTGCGCATTGGCCATGATTTGCATGTTTGTCACTTGCGCTGACCTAGACAAGAAAGTCTCTAAGCCAAATGATTTTTGCCGCATCATGCCCTGTCTAAACCGTGCCACCACATTTTGGCGCCAAAAGCAGCAGCAGCAACAGCCACAGCAGCAGCAACAGCAAAAGCAGCAATAGCAGCAGTAGGCAACGGGCCAAGAGCAGGCCAAGCCAGTTGGCCAGGCCTGAGCTGACATTGCCTCATTTTGCCGGCTGAGCTTGAAAGTAAAAGTGGTTTGGCTTTCTTTTGTGGCACACGCTTTTGGCGCTGCTTTCCAAGACGGCGACAAGTTATCGTCAGTTGTTGCTGTTGCTGCTGTTGCTGTTGTTGCTGCTGCTGTTGCCGTGTTGAGTCCAAGGTCAAGAGGAAGACTTTGAAAATGCCTCAATGCGGATGAATAATGCAAAAGCAAAAGCCAGGCCAACACAATCAGCGCCAACTGTTCGCTGTGCGTGTCTGTCAGAGCGACAGAGACAGCGACAGAGAGATGGAGAGATATAGTAAGAGAGAGAGAGAGAGAGACAGAGAGAGAGAGAGAGAGAGAGAGGCAGAGTAAGAGTGAGAGTTGAGCATAGCAGAGATCTGAAGAGTTGGCGCTGCTGCCTTGCTGTTCGTTGTACCGTTATGCGCGCCAGTTCCGGTTTATAACTGGTTGGCGCATCTCCCGAAATGTAGTTCATGTATGTAACTGGCACACTGTGTGTGTGTGTGTGTGTGTGTGTATTGTTGTTGCTGTTGCTTTTCAGTTTATGATTACGCGAAAAATGATTTGACGTGGGTCTCAGTTGCCCGTGTTTGTCCCGTATCCGTATTTATAAACATGTATATATATATCTATATCTATGTGTATCTACGCGCTCTAAGATACAAATGTATCTGTGTAACTGTTGTCGCCTGGCTGGCACTGTTTATGGGCTTTTGCTTAGAGAGATGCATAACAATTTCAACTCTTATTTTTGCCTATGCATAATTAAGCACCGTTAACGGAACTGTATCTTTATTATTTATTCATCTTTTTTTTGTGGTATGCTTGGAAAATGGAGCTTAATGAAATGACTTAGTTTTTGGTTTTCAGATATTTTGTAATACACGCACTAAACTAAAAACAGTAAAAACAAAATAAAATGCGAACCAAAAACAAAACATGTAATACTTAGCTGGATAGTTAAAACAATTAAATGTGCGCTTACGTGCCGCCTTATATAATGGGCCGCCCAGTTATTTAATTGCCACAAAATGTTTAGCTGCAACTGCTTATGAAATGAGGTTGCCAATGCTGCCAGCCGTTTGGCCATTTGGCTGCTTTTCGACAATTAACTTGCCGCATTGACTTTAAACTCATGGAAATGAGCTGAGACAACAATCGAAACAATCCTCAAATAAATCTTGAGTCTCCTTTAAATTGTGGCTGCCACGCAATCCATGTGGGAGATGGCTGACATTTCATTTGGCTGTCAGACTGCAAGAAGTGCCAGAATTGGCGAGCCATTTGATTGTTGTTTAAAGTTGCAACTTAAGCTCAGCTACAAAAATGTCTTAAAGCCCACACACACACACACACACACACCTAGTAACATACAGATACAGTGAAACAGGCACACAAGTAAACAAAAGCCAGAAAAGCGAAAGTTCCTCGCTCGACACCTTTTCACTTTCAAGGCCGCGTAATCGACACACGATTGTCACTACTAAACACACACAACACACACTCACCACACACACACACACAGAGACACTAAGCACATGCATATATGCAACCACAAATCTGAAACTAACACACCCAACCCAATCAAAGGCGGACAAGACAAAACCCATACACGCATGTGACCCGAAAATGCGGAAGACGGACCACAAACATAACAAAAACTATTCGAGACTAAGTCGTCACGTGAATACCCTAACTTTTCATGGATTTATGTTAAAGATATAAAAATGTGACAGAACATCAAAAAGTATCTGGAATAAATGCATTTGTAATTTGTAAATAAATTAAATGTAAAATGCAGTAAATAAGTTAAACGAGCTTTTAGAAGAAATATTCTCTGAGTAGAAAATGAAATCACATAAAAGCAGTTCAAATAAAATTTGAAATACTTATTTAAAATTCTGAAACATATAAATTAAATTCATTTGATTATACAAAAGTAGAAATAAAATAAAATAACTGTATAAATATACCATGTGCCAAAAGCGTTCACCTAGCCATGTAGGCCCGTCGCATAGAGGGTATCCAGAAAAGAGGCAAACAAATAGAAAATGCTATTGAAACGCTCAGCGCCTCGAGTCAATTTTTGTTTGTGTATTCGATCAATGAGTGGGCAACGTTAGACTGATAGACACTCACTGATAATACACATTCGGCAACACATTAGAATCATGAATGGGATTCGGCTGGGAGAGTGTTTATCAGGGCCTTAAATAGACAATCGGCTAGCGGGTTGCGCAACGCACGTTAAACTGGCTGCTTACGTAGCCAGATAGCTTAGGTCAGTTACGTAAAACGTGTTAGCTTCAAAGTGGGTTGCTGCTGGCCAGCTCAAACTAATATTTCGATTTGTGGGCAGACACAACATTGACTGGCATTTATAAATACCACATGAAACCATTTAGTTTAGATTGAATGAGCTTAATGCACTTTCAGATTTATCAGCCTCGAAATGGGGGAAATGTAGTAAGCAAATTAAATGTGGCAAGTGGCAAACTAAATGATTTTGGCATCTTTAGACGAATTATAATATATTTTACAAGCATAGCAACCAATTGGTCTATGCATTTTACAATAATTAATCTTATCTAGCGTACGCGATTTGTGACAGTTTCTTGTTCAACTTTGACCTTCAAGTGGTGCTCCCAGCAGCTGTCAGGGATACAGGATATAAAATCGTATTCATCATAATATCTGCCACAACTTTGCTAAGCCTGATCCGACATGAAAACATAAACTAATCTTAAGAATAATTTTGCTTCGAGTTTAAATCTGGAAACACGATTTGAGATCGTGATTTATGTACAATTTATAAAGAGGAGCATAAACTTGAGGACTGCTCTCAAGTTTTGTCAGTCATCAGTTTGCCAAAAGTGAATAGATTTTTAATCCAATGGTTTGGCTTCTAGTTGAATACTGCATTTAAATCTGCAAATACGATTTGAAGTCGAACATTTTCAGCATTTTCAGTCATAGTTTAACAACAGGTTTAATTCCAAACTTTCAAAGATTCAAAGATCTTTCTCAATGCAACTTCTAATTATCAAAGCCGAACGCAACTGTACCGCACAGCTGTAAAATATATTATATAGTTTTGCAATGGTAGAGCAAAGCAAAGTCAAGAGTTTGTTCCATTTGCTGTACTGCATTAATGTGATAATGAAAACTTTTGATCACTGATCACTGAGAATGCTGTTAGCTGTTGCCTGCTGCCTGCTGCCTGTTGGCTGTTGGTTGTTGCTGACCTACTTAACAGCCAGTGTCTGGCCCTTTGAAGAGTTCAGCAGAGACAGCAGAAACGCCTCAAGCAATGATTGCTGGTAGACACCAAGTGAACTCATCCAGACACACACACACACACACACACACTCAATACACCCATTCCCATGGAGATGCTCGGCAATAATTATCAATTCGAAACCCAATTCAATTCCCTAGATGCACATGCTAGTTTGGCAGTTCTCCCCTAGAATTCAAATAAAGAATACATTTTTGTTGGTTTGATTGTTGCTGCTGCTGCTGCTTCTTCTTCTTCTTGTTTTAGATGTATGCGTCTATTTTACAGCTGCTGACCTACTTAGCTCAAAGTCAAGCAAACTCTATGATATTTTTCTTGTGCTTGCTGCAGGCATTTGCTTCTTTCAATGCGCCCAAATTGAAAGTGAATTCTGCTGCAGCAGCAAAGCGAAATCTCCCCCACCTCCCCTCCGCTCTCTACACATGCAGCTTGTAAGAGCAACAACTGCAAACAACTCAACAATGCCGCAAAGCAAACAAAAATTAACAACAATTTCAATTTCGATTCTTTAAGGGAGCTTTTTTCTTTATGGCTAGGGCATATTTAGGTTTGTTTGTGTTTCATATGTGTGTGTGTGTGTGTGTGCAGTAAAAAAAAAATATGTTTTTTGTTGCTGTTGCTGTTGTTGTTGTTGTTTCGAAAATTGGGTCAATTTTTTCGTTGTTTGTGCGCTGTTGCCTGCTTGCAACAAGTGTCTGGGTTCCAACTCGGGCCCGGGCCCGGGCCTGGGCCCTACGCCCATCTCTTTCCGTCGCACGTCGGGTCTTGCCCTAAGATAAGTTGCCCACGCACCTCCCCCCCACCATCCCCCGGACGCAGGGCAGACTGATAAAGCAGCGACTGCGACGCCAACGCGCAGCTGAAAAATGAAAATAGCAGCACGACTTTTTTTCTGTATTGTTTCTGTTTTTTTTTTTTTTTGAAAGAAGTTTTTAAAAGGGCGCGCTGTAAATTTTGCCGCACCAACACAAACACAAACAAACACACGCATTTCTGGTTGATTAGCGGCACACACACACACACACACACACTTAGACATGCCACACTCGCCTTGTGTGTGTTGGCGTTGAGATTATGTTCTAGCATATTTTTGTTTTTATTGTAGTATTTCCTATATTATTGTTGTTGGTCTGTAAGAAAAGTAGGCCAATGGGTCTTTGGGTGAGTGGTTTAGATTTAGTTTTCTTTACACACACACACACACACACACACATAAATGTACATTTGTGTGTGTGTGCATGCCCTTGCCAATAAGGGAGTATTTGGGCTACATTGGGAAGTTTGCTTGCACTAAATTCGAATATGAACCAATAAAAAAATGTGTTCTGTCACTTTGATGCAAGCACATATAATAAATGTATTAATTAATTAAGAAAATCCACATTTTCAATCTGAATTTCCATTCCCAATCGTAGTCCGAATCGTAAAGCTGCTTACAGCATAAATAGAAAATCTGTAATAAATCAAAGTGTATTCAAAATGTCGTTGCAGATTAATGTGTTGCTTTCGAATTTTTCCGAAAAAAAAACTATTTTGGAGAACTAGTCAAAAACAAATACACGCGATTTTTGCACCTCACCTCGTGGCACATAAAGACATAAATTTGTATAGATAGTTTGGGCTGTGTATCTGAAAGATACTCGCTGCAAATGCTTTTCCCTTTCTTTAAAAATAATTGTTGTGCGCGTATAGCATCTATGGCTAGATTTATCTGTTTTTAATTGTGCTTGCTGTTTTTATTTTGTTATTGTTGCTGCTGTTTTGCTATTGTTGTTTTAACAACTACATTTAAGTTGCTGCTGCTGTTTACAGTTTACAGTTTGCTGATTGTTATTGTTATTAACATTTGTGCCGCCTGAGTGAGCCACGAATAAACTCAATCCAGGCGATTGCATTTGATGCCAAAATTGCGTAACTCCGCCCATCGGGGAATGGAAAGGGAAAGGAAAAGGAAAATGAAAAGGGTGAGAGGTGTGGAGGAGAGTGGGGAGGGGGGAAAGGTAGCGGCAGAAAGATGTCTTGATTTTTGCGTTGACGCTTGATTTATAACGGTGGAAAAATCGTTTAAACAACATCAAAAAAAAGAGACAAGCAAAACAAAATTTTTGTAGGCCACGTTAATAAGCGCAACATAACGAACATAATATCTTAACTTGGTCATCAGCTGCACAACAAAAGAAAAGGCATCTTTTACAACTACAACTACAACTACAGCAACAACAACAACAACAACAACAACTGCTAGCCGATTACATAAGAGGCCCACACTCAGATGCACACTCAGAGACGCAGCAACAGCAGCAGCAGCAGCAGCAGCAACTCTTAGGGGCCGTCGAAAAGAAAATAGTCAAAGCATTGTTGGATACAACAACAACAACAACAGCAACAGCAACAACAACAGTAGTAACAAAAAGAGGTGAACAGAGCAACGCCGTTAACGTCTCTAATACCCTGGGCTCATAACTAGCACCAAAGTGGGTAGATTAATAAATGATAAACAGAAAAGGAGAGAGACTTGTCAGCCGTATTGCAATATGCCCAGCATTCTTCACATTTTGGAACTTTACTACCATTCTCCGTTGGCTTAAATAAATCAGCTAATCGGCTTATATATTTTTGTCCTTGCAAAATGAATAATAAATCAACTAATGCAAATATAAAAGACAGGCGATGAGCACTTTTCTGCAAACAACTCAATAAGTAATAAACAAATTTTAAAATTATTTAGATTTAATTTTTAATATTTCAATAAATCACACAAAAATAAATGAGATTAATAAATTTAGAATTGTATTTTAAAGCAATCGCATTCCTTTCTTAAAATATCGAATTCTTAAAGTTCGCAACACACTTTGGGAATTTTGAAGGTATGGCAAAATTCTGTATACATTGGAGAATTTTAGAAATGCTGATAGTGAATATTGTTGTTTAACTTTAAAATACTACATTTAAATTTAATAATGCAATTTTTGAACATTCAGAAGTCTTCCCAGACAAACATCACACTTTGCAGCGGGCAAATACTTTTTCTAAAAGGAATTTTAGTTTAAGAAATTTGTTTTTTGCTTGGTGAGCACTGAATATAATTAAAACATAATATATATTTTATATATTTTTATATATTTTGAATTCCGTTGGGATTGATCTTTAGGAAAAGATGCGCATTCATCAATTACTGTGGTGAGTATGCCGTAGTCGTGAGCACTCGACTAGAGCAATCTTTGCTAGTTAATAGTTGTTGTTGCTGGATGCTTGACGGCCCCAATATGTTTTGTTGTTGTTGTTGTTGTTGCCTGTTGCCTGTTGCTAGCTGCTGCTGCTGCTGCTGTTGGTAGATAGCAAAAGTCAGCGGCATAGAAAGTGAAACCGCGCTTGCCGCAGCAGTTGGCCACACGATCAGCGCCGCTGCTGCTGCTGCTGCCAAGTTGAGAGAGTGCAGAGGAGGGAGGAGAAGTGCAAAAGAGACTTGGCTTTAAATATAAGCCAAACAGCAGCAGTGCCAGCAACAACAACAAACTATTACTCAATCTGTGCTAAAAAAAAGATAGACCGATAGATGCATAGATGTAAAGCTGGCTTTAGTTGTTGCTATTGTTGCTATAGTTGTTGTTGTTGTTGCTATTGGTATTGGTGGCTTGAAAAGCAAGAAAATAAAAATGAAGTAACCCACTTTTTTCCGTTACACTTTTTATTGTTGTTGCTGCTGGTGCTGCTGCTGCTGCTGCTGCTGCTGCTGCTGAGGCATAAAAAGAAGGCAACAATGATAAAAATGTGTAACAGTCAAAAAAAACTAAAACTGAAACTGAAGTGTGAAAGATGGATGAAATGACTGCTTGAAATGCAATGCTTGATGCTCTTAACCGAAACTGGAGCATTGATAAGTATCAAAAATATGTATATATAATATCTGACTGATACATAAGCGATTAAGTCCAGTAAAAAGTCAAGTATATTTTGTAAAATAGAAATAGTAGCTGAAATAACAGTAGGCTAAGAAATGTTCTACTTACCTCTCATTGAAAAGACAATTAATATCAGCAATATAATGAAACCCTGATGGGGTTGTCTATTAGTCTGTCGATATAGTTTAGCCCCGTCGATATTCCTTACGATATGTTGCCCAATTCTGATTGAAACCGATGGCATTATCCAATCACTCTCTAAATTATATTTTATTTTAAGATTAGATATTTTAGATTAAGATTAGACACGAGAAATTGAAACTGAAAGCGTATGATAAGAATGTATATGTGTAGAATAATCCGGAAGTCACTGATAAGTTTTCGCAATTCTCACAATTATCGATACATATTAAAAAATAATATTTTACGATGTCTACAAAAACCTATTCAAAAGCTAAATATTCATTTCAGAATAATATGAAATATATTTTTACATAAATTGAAAACATTAAATATTAATAATTACGTATAAATATGTTATAATGTAATATATTTTATTAGCTGCGTATTTATTTTCGTTGTGCATCTCACAAATTCATTTTACTTCTATCACTTCATATTCTCTGTGTGATCTTCAATCATTTTGTGTCGCTCATCAATCCAATGCTTGCACCCTTGTTGCACCGCACACAACACATAATTAAAAACGAGAACCGAAAATGACAACCAAAAGAAAATAGAAAACAGCAAGAAATGTGGATATTTACGATGCAAAATGAATTAATGTGAAATGTGCGCTTGCTGCAAATTTATCACTTGCCGCTCATAACTCATACGCCGTGTGGTGCGAGAGCGCTTGGCGCTTAGTTGAGCAGTAATTGTGCGTCAATTTGTTGGCACCAGGATGCAACCAGATGGGAGCTGCCAGACGCAGATACAAACGAGAAAACAATCTTGAGGGACTCTTTTATTATGTTTATTTTGTTGTTTGGTTGATTTGACACGAATGCCGCTTTCACCTTTTGTAAGCGGCTTAGAACCCTTATCAAAGTCGCGCTTCAATTTGAAATTGTACACCAACAAATTGTGGCAAGCAGCTCCCGTTGCACTTGGAGAGAGAGAGAGAGAGAGAGAGAGAGAGAGAGGGGGGTACGCAGAGACACCCACACTGACAATTTCACTTTTTTTTTTAATTTTATTTTTTGGAGGCTGCAATTAGCTGTCATCAATCAAAGTGCCCAACAATGCAGCGCTTTAAGAGCGAACCCAAAGCGGCACCTGAGGCAGGGGAAGGGTGGTGGTGGAGCGGGTCAGTGTTGCGCCTAGACAAATTGAACGCACGCAGCTCAAATGAAAGTTGTAGTAGTTTATATTTTGTTGTTTTTTGTTGTTTTTTGTGGACCGCCTGAGGTCTCCAAAAAGGGCTTAGCCCAAAAAGTTTTTAAGTGATTATCTGCCCCGTGGTAGTAATGGCAATGCAGTTGCCACTGATGTTGCCCCTTGATGTTGCTGTTGTTGTTGTGGCTGCTGCTGTTGCTGCTGCTGCTGTTTGGCTTTCTCTGTGCGTTAATTTGTCTTTTTAGTTGCATTAATTTTGCTGCTTGTCGTTTATAAATTTGCTTTTCGTTTCGGGTTTGTCTTACTGTCAAATTGTGTCAACAATTGTCTGGGGGTCCGTTCTGTGCACACACACACGTGTGCAACGTCGAGGGCAACTTGTCGCGCATGCCACAGAGACCATAGATTGCCCTGTCGCCTATCGTTCCGTCCCGATCAGCAGACAGACAGACAGGCAGCCAACCCGTAATTGCATCTTTTGTGTGCTTGCCACCTAAATATGGCAGACATTTAATTAAAAATTGTGCTCTTTCTTTTTGGCATCACTTTTGTGCCTTTGTCGCCAGCCAAAAGTGGCTTTAACCAATTGCAGCGACCCATTTGCTGCATATACGAGTACTACTCACATGTAAACTTGAAATGCGAAATAAATCGCTCAACTTTTGGGGAAAAAAACTTATAAATATCATATTAACAATGTTCTATATTTATTTTGTAAATGTTTCGACGTTCATTATTAAAAGTTTCCAGCTTTCGAAAAATAAAGAATTTCACATTTTTTTATGATTCTAACACAAATTTCAATTATTTTCTTTAATTTATTATACAAGTTGCCTAGTTGTAAAATAATAAAAATCATGATTGTAGAGGGTATATAGCTTCCGACACCATGAATAATATATACTCTTGATCAGTATAATTAGCACCAACGAAATGGTAAAGTTTCTAAAATGATCTTAATGAAACTTGGCATAGGCGGGAATCTTTACTGCAGGTTTTACATATGTTGGAAACGGCTGTATCGGTCCACTATATCATAAAGCTGATAGAAGAATGATCGATCGAAAGATGAGTTCTTGTATGAGCAACTTTTTTCTTCACCAAGATATCAAAAACAACTTTATACTATATGTTTTTAATTATATATCTCAGCTTTCATTGGACAAATTGGTTGATCTTTATAAAATTATAATAAAATTTAGATGTTGATAACTTGACTACGATCTGCAAGGGAATATTAAAATCTTGTCAACGAAAATGCTTGAGAAATGAGTTGAAATGTTAAATAATAACGAAATTCATTGATTTTTCTATACAAGTTTTATTAAAATTTATTTATGTTTGCTTTACAGTGTGTTTTGTTTCTTTGTCGTTTAATTTATAAATTAAAATGAGAACATTGCGTTTGCCTTACAAATAAATAGCATTTTCATCCACTACGCTTCTAAGCAATTATCTTGTATTATTTTATAATGCTTGCTCTTCTGTATTATATTATTTATTTATATTATTATTTTTGTTGTTGTTGTGGTTTTTACATTGTTTTGTATTGGTATTTGTATATTTGTATGCATTCTCATTAAATTTGCTAGGTAACAATAATTATACACATATAATATTAATTCATTAATTCATTATTTTGGGTTTTTCTCTCTGTCACGATTCCTGTGCAATGCAAAAACAAAAAGCAGTTGAAATTGTTTACATATTGTTAAGCTTAAAGCTAAAGATTTGCTAATAAAAGGTTGATGTTGTTGGGGGACAACTAAAGCGGGGCGTGGCAGGGGCAATCAGAAGCATAGCGCGAGCTGCACACCAGTGTTGTTGTTGTTGTTGTTGTTGTTGTTGATGTTTGTTGTTGTTTCTTAGTATATTTAAATAGATTTACATAAATAGGTTTTTGTGTTTGTTTTTTGTTTTTTGTATTTTGTATTTTATGTTTTCTTTCCTGCTTGCTTTATTTATTTATTTATTTATACATACATATACAGACATATACAGTGTATAGTTTTTACATAAATATTTTAACATTTTTTTTCTTTGGCTTAACTTATGCATACTATGTTATATAATTTGTATCAAAATGTGCAAAAGTATTTTACAATTCACTAAAATTAAGTACAAACAAATAAGAAGCAACACACAAAAACTATAAGAAACGCCCAGCCAAAAATGATAATGTACAAAATTAAGGAATGCCACAGGCAGCAGTAGAAGTCGTAGTAAAAGTAGTAGATGAATTAAAAATACAAATGTAAGTAGAAATAGAAGTAGAAGTAGAAGTAGAATTAGAAAAGTAAGCAACTAATGACTTATGCTAGTCATGTTGAAGAACTCGAGTCTCGCATCTATTTGCTGTCTATATACAGATTTTTTGGATGATTATATATATATACATATATATATATATATGTGTGTATATATGTATATAATGTATGTGATGCGCTCCAAGTTGTTTCTAACATCCTTTCCTTTTTTCACTTACAACGCTACCCACACAACTTTAATTGAATCAGTCACACAGACGCACACACTCACAGACACTCACACACACATGCTCACACACACACATTTGCAGGCTCTCTCTCTATGCTCGTCGCACACACGTTCATCACAGCGCATGATCGTTCGTGTTGAGAAAGCTCCGACAGACACGACTCACTTCGGGATTCGTATGATTCATTAGCTGCATATAAATTTGCTTATGCAGCGAAAGCTCATTGGTCATTTCGCTCAGCTGACGCAAGAGGGCGTCCTTCTCTTTGAGAAGCGATTTCACACGCTCCTCCACCTCCTTGGAGCGCACCTTTGCCTTCTCGCGACTCTTGCGCACAGCAATATTGTTGCGCTCTCGCCTCCTGCGATACTCCTCGGTCCCCTTGTCCACGTGCTTGTTGCTGTGCTTGCGATGATGATGATGCTGCTGCTGTTGCTGTGCGTGTTGCTGCTGCTGCTGTGACTGCTGCAACTTGCTGTGATGCTTGAGCAACTGTTGCGCGTTGGCCGTTAGATGCGGCAAACTGTGATGGGCCAGCACATTGGCCGTGGTCAAATTGGTGAATTGTGTTGCGTGTGTTGAGTTTGTCGAATTGTTGTTGCTGCTGCTGCTGTTGTTGCTGTTGTTGCTGCTGCTATTGTTGTTGCTGCTGCTGCTCTGATAAGCATTATACAGTCCATTGGTCGTATTATTGATAAACGCCGCTGCCGCCTGACTGCTGACCGACTCCTGCAGGTGGCGGCGATAGTCGGGATCGATGGGCTCCTCTTTGATGGTGCTGCTCGAATCGCTGCCCACGGAACTGTTCTCGTCGCTCGAGTGATTGTTGTAGTTGGCATTCGAGTGCACCGCTTGTGGCATGTAGGCGAGCGCGGCACGGCCGTAGGAGTGTTGCTGCTGCTGCTGCTGCTGCTGTTGTTGTTGTTGCTGCTGCTGCTGCTGTTGGCGTGCATTGGCCAGGTTTTGTTGTTGCTGCTGCAACACTTTGGCCGCTGCACTCACCATGCCACTCGGTGGCAGTGTGGCAGACAGGCCACCCGGACTCGTCACCATATCGCTGAAGATGCCCAATGTTTCCGTATCCCTGAACTGATCATCGATCAGATGCTGCAAGTCGAGTGTTATTTCCTGTGTGGTCAGCTCGTCGAGGTCCGTTTGTGTGCTGTACTGTTGCAGCATTTGTTTTTGCAACAGGTTGCTGCTGTTGTTGTTGCTGCTGCTGTTGTTGTTGTTGTTGTTGTTGCTCAGTTGCTGCATTTGTTGCATGGCGTGCTGTTTGACAAGCAGTGCCGCATCCTGCACACTTGCATTATTATTATTCGCATCGGTTGTCACCTGTTGCTGCTGCTGCTGTTGTTGTTGCTGTTGTTGCTGCTGCTGCTGCTGCTGCTGTTGTTGTTGCTGTTGTGCAGTGGACATCGCCGTCAGCGTTATTTGGCCAATTGTTGCCTGCTGCGGCAGCGGCGGCTGCTGCTTCTTCAGGTCGAGCTGAGCGAGCGTTTGCACCGCATCCGCATACATCTGGGGCGATTCCATGTTCAGCATTTTGAGTTGTGCGAATGAGGGTAAAATTTTGATGCCTTTTTGTTTATGATTATTTATTATTTATTTTATGTTATTTTTATTAAGAATAATTATATTTTTTCGAATCGTTTTCGTTTTGAATTTGTCGCATTCCTTTTCTTTGCTAAAGCATTTTCTTATTTGCTTTTGAGGTAAACTGTTCTTTGGAAATGTTTGCAATAATTTTGTTTGTTGGAAAACAATTTTTGTTTAGTTTTTCAATTTTCAAATATTGTAAATTGTTGAAATTTATGATTAGCTTTTGTTTTTTATATTTTACATTTTTTGGCGGCTGCACTTTGCGTTGTTTTTTTTTTAGATTTTTATTATTTTTGTTTGAAAACTTTGTTTGCCAAAAGTCACTTTTCACATTTTATTGATTTTATTAATTTCAAGTTTCTTTTTTTTCTTCTTAGATGCTGCTTTTATTTTATTGTCACTGCAGCTGCGCGCACTGCTTCTTGTGTTGTTGTTGTTGGTGGTGTTGTTGTTACTCGTAATTGTTGTTGTCGCGGTAAATGTGTTGCCTGCACGCACGCGACTCAACGACTGAAGTGTTTCAGCAATGATGCAACAGATTTTATACGCGAGTGTATTTCTTTATTTACAAGTCGCCAACGCTGGCGACGGCGCTGCTGACGTTGCCGTTGCCGTTGCCGTTGACGCCGACGCGGACGCTTTGTATTAGAAGGCAGCTCCTGAAGAACCGTTATGTGCGAACGAGTGAGCTTTTGCTGTTTTTCTTCTTTTTTTTATTTTATTTAGTGGTTTGCGCGCTTCACGTCCGCTGCTTACAATTGGTAAATTGTAACTGTGACAAAAGTCTTTAGCGCAGCAGCAGCAGCAGCAGCGCAAAGAAAATGAGACGCAAACGCAGCAGCGACGACAACAGCGACGGCGACGGCCGAAAAATAAACACCAAAAACAACAGCAACGGACAAGAAGCAACTTAAGCACACAGACACACACGCACGTACATGCAAAGAGAGCAAAGCGCCATAAAAAGCCCCAAAATGACTTCGTCGACGTCGTCAGCGCCGTTAACTGCGCTGCTTTTACAGCAACTACCTGTAGATGGTGGTCAGGCCAAAGCGCAGAAACACACAGACAGCACGATAGAGAGAGAGAGAGAGAGAGAGATCTAAAGTGGCGAGGGAGGGAGAGAAAGGGAGAGCGCACAAACACAATTGAGAGCGCAAGCAAACGATCGGCAGGCAAAAGCAAAAGTTTTTCCCAATCACTTTTACTCTCAACGGAACGCCAAAATCAACAGTAGCAGCAGCAGCAGCAGCAACAACAACAACAACATCAGCATTGGACAGGGCACTGCAAGGCAGTTTACTTAGCATGCAAGTTGTTGTTGTTGTTGTACTTAGTTTTGTGTGGTGAATAAAGTCAAAGTGCTGTGTTGAAAAACCGCAGCATTTCTTTGCAATATAACATTAAAATGTATTATAAGAAAATTTATCCAATTAATGAAATAAGTAAATACGCACTTATTATTAAAACAAAATAATAACTGATGTATAAACATATAAATATATTACACTCAATGACGCTTTTACATCTTCTTCTGCTTGATTCACTCATGTAAATTAAGCTCGTATATAATCCACAATGTGCAGCCATTAGTATTGATCTTTTCTTAGTTGATTATTTACGCTCATCACGCTGTCTTTTGATATGACACAGCGGTTTGCCTTTACTAATTCGTGACGTCACCAGAGCGCAGCGCTCGCAGCACTCAAAAGCACACACTAAAAGCTAAACAACGAACGACGATGCGCTGTCGACGTCGCTGCTGCCGAAATTACTTCGGGTTTTTGCCTGTGCGCTCGCTTTCATTTTCGTATGCTTCTTTTTGTTTTTTCTTTTTGTTGTTTTCTTGTGGGAGAAGAGGAGTCGGGCAAGCAAGAAGAACGACAAGGCAGCCACCACGCCCGCAACAACACAGCCGGCAATGCACGCCCCCCACCAACACCCTCACCCGCCCGCCCGAC
Organism: Drosophila basisetae; assembly: GCA_035041595.1. Taxonomy (NCBI): domain Eukaryota; kingdom Metazoa; phylum Arthropoda; class Insecta; order Diptera; family Drosophilidae; genus Drosophila; species Drosophila basisetae. The sequence goes on from JAWNLB010000144.1 coordinate 2,839,083, forward strand.
AATGCCTTGCGCACTTTGATTTGTGTTTAGGCTGCCTGCTGTTTAGAAGTCAAATTAAGTTGAGCGCTTTTTCTGCTGCTGCTGTTGTTGTTGTTGCTGCTGCGGCTGCTGATGTTGCGCATGCGTGACTGAGCGCCAAAGAGCGTGAGAGTATTGTGAGAGCTTAAGCGTAAGCGGGAGCTTTCACGTAATATGCAGCGTTGCTGTTGCTGTTGTTGTTGTTGTCGCTTGCGTCTTATATTTAAATTAAAACGTTGTTATGAAATACATCAAAATTAGCACGCTTCGTAGTTTTGTTGATTTAAATGCAGCGATTTGTAAAAGGCGTCGCATAGTCTCTCTCTCTCTCTCTCTCTCTCTCTCTCTTTCTCTGTCTCTCTCTCACTCCCGCTCCCGCTTTCGTTCAATCTGACTATTTAGGTCAAGTTGTGTTGTTTTTTTTTTGAGGTGTGCGCATTTGTCGTTTACCGTTTTGTTTTCTGTTGTTTTCTTGCTTTTGGTTTTTTACGTATACTCAACCCGTTACTCATACGCTGCATGTGCTGCATGTGAACGATAAGCGTTCATTGCTGCCGTCACTTATCAGTCAAAAGCATCAATGCACAGAACATATCGGAAGGAAGATATCGATATCGATGACTGCACGCAGTGTTGCAATGTGCGCATTGCAAAGTGATGCAAGCATTGTTGCACACTTTCTGCTTCCTTGTGCGTAGCATTGCACATTGCACAAATGTAAAATAACCATGTAATTGACGAAGCCTCACCTTTGTTATTGGTGCAATTGGCAAACGCGGGTTAACCAATCACCATTTGTGCTTATCAATCGATAAGCGCTTATCTCTGCCCCACAGCGTGTTTAGCATACAACAAGCAGCTGCTGTGGCAATCACAGCACACAAAACACACCCACAAATAACTACTAACAATGCTTCACAATTATAACAAGTCTTTAACAACTCGCTACCCTTCTTCTCCTTCTTCTTCTTCGCTGCTTTTTTTGGCAAGCGACTGATAAGAAAAGCGTTCAAAAAAATTAAACAAAACGCGTGCGACGCTACAATAAAAACAAATAGCATTCACAGAAAGAAGCAAAAACAACAAAAACAAATAAGAATCACGCCGAAAATTGCCCGTTCATTGCACTCGGCCAATGAGACAAGCCAAGCCAAGTTAGCCTGGCTAAAAGCAGCCAGCAGACAGCAGACAGCGATTTGTACTCGAAATCATTTACAGCTGATTGTACAAAGTGCACAAAACGTAATTCTACATCTCAAAATGACAGATTAAATACAAATCAAACACAGCAAAAAAAACCTGTAGTTTTAGATGCAAGAAACTAGGAATTTAATTATAGATTTTGAAGGTATAAAAACAGTTGAGGAAGCAAGATTAGCAAGTTGGGTTAGTAAGTTAGATTAAAGTTAAGTTGTCAACGGATATTATTATGAAAGCATTCAAATTACTAAGAAAAAAGCACATCTGTTTTATTGCAGACCGTAGAAGATTCGCTCAAAAATATACATTTTAGTTATTAAATATTTGAATCTAAAATAAGTTAATGAATAACTACCTTATAATAAATAACTTATGAAGATACTTAGAATACTAATATGCAATTTGTACAGTTTACAGGGTATCTATGCGTTAAGGTTGCTCTAATTTTGTTTAGCTACTTTTCAGTTGTGCTAGGCAAGTTCTTTGTCTTCGCTGGGCTTTGCTGGGCTTTGTTGGGTTTTCTTAGATTCTTCAGTTAGTCACCAATAAGCGATACGGTTTTCTACTTCCTCAAACTCGAACTGATCGCATTGAACCCGATACACAAGTGTGTATATATATTTATGTATATATATATGTGTATCGCATATCTGGAGCTGTCAAAATTCTCACGGCACTGCAACTCGATGAGTTTCAATTGAAAAAATTGTTTCTCGATTTTTGATTTGCGTTCGGAACTTTTCGCCGAAGTGCATTCAACAATTCAACAAACATAAAACTTTCATTGTAGAATCGCTTAGCATCAGCATTAAAAATTACCATCGTCATCAGATTGAGAACTACGGGAATGAGGAATGGGCTGCCCTTCTATGGAAGAAGAGCTCTCTGCCAAAAGCCAAAAGGTAAATGCATAAAAGAGTTCGATGAACTTCAACATTTAAATGGTGTTAAATACACTGGAATTGATTCGCGTTCAATTAAATAATTATTATGAAGTATATTAAATGTATTTATGTGGAATATTTATGACTGAATATTTATTAACTGAGTAGTTATTTCAATTAATTTGAGACCACATTTAGTAAATTCTTTAAAATTTAACAAAAAACATAAAAAGCTTTTTTTAACATTTTTAAATATATTTAAAAAGCCGCCAATTTACTAAACTGCTTGCAACACTGCTTATGTCAAGCAGTAAGCGCACTGCTTCCTTTGCAGAGCGTCACCTATTGCTCAAGGCAACGCAGCTCGGCAAGCAGTATGTTTTGCACTGCTTGCTGGCAACCACTGCGCGCGCAATTTAAAAAGCGCAACTTTATTTAAATGAAGTTGCCGGAATTTGAATTATAAAATTACAAATTCAATTAAATTTTAGCATACTTAGAATAAAACATAAAATTAGATAATATAAAATGTGCATATATGCACAAAATGTGAACAATTTTTTTACAATTGTTTCCAAATTTATTAACAAATATTCAAATTATTAATTTTAGCTTTTTATCATAGTTAATTTACATCTAAGTTAATTTTAAGTTTAAAAAAATGTTTGCTCTTGCACAGAGTGTGCCACAAATGGGATTCAAGCGAAAGCAGCCAAAAAATGCCACAAAAAATAACTTTGGCATGTGATCGATGGGTTTCCGAGAGAAAGAGAGAGGGAGAGAGAGATAGTGATAGAGGGAGAGGGAGAGGGAGGGGGATAGGGAGCGGGGAGAGGGCAAAGAACTGATCCCTGGACTCGCAGCATTGATTGAAATAGTTTATTTGCAGCTTCGATCCGAAGCCGAAGCTGAAACTGAAGCTGAAGACGACATCGAACTCTGTTTTCTGTCTGTCTTCCAGCCTGGGTTGCAATTGTTTTTATTTTTATTTTTTTTTCTCGTTTATTTGTGTTTTTTTTCATATTATTTGTGATGTTGGCAGCGCAGAGATAATGATGACGAGCTGCCAGGAGAGAAGAAGCACAAGAACGAGGAGCCGCCGGACGAGACCCGAAGGAGGAGGAGGCTGTCGCTGTGCCTTACCTGAAGAAACGCCATAGAGTGCCACAGACTGATTGGGATGCCTTGTGTAGCGACGTGCACAGAATCACATTTCGCTGTGTCTCTCGGCGCACAGTGGGCGCGATAAGCGAGAAACACAAGTCGCCCCCCCCACAACCACCCCCTCTCTGTGGCACTTTGCTCTGATTTCAGGCACAAATTAAAAAATCGAGTGCAGCATCGAATCGATCGCTGCTGGAATTTTCATATGAGCGCTTGATTTCAGCAAAATTACATACTTGTAATTTTAAAATGCTGCCGAGTGCCGAGTGCCGACTTCCAGCAACAAGGAATTAAATAAAATATATATCTATATATATATACACATAAAAAAAAATTAAAAAAAAAGAGAAAAGAAAAAAAACTCAAAGAATTTTAACCCCAACTCGCAAAAGTCGCTGCTGCCTCGAACGTCTTCCACTGATCACTTTACGCACATTTTATCACAGCCAGGCTGGAGACATCGCCGTGTTGCAGCAACCGAAGCGGCAACAGGAGGCTGAGGCTGCCTCTTGTCGTCTTGGCCTGGCAATAAGTGGAAAAAAATAAGTTACCGTTCTACGCGCTGAAATTTGTTAAGCGATCGTCGATCCGCAGTCTGCGCCACAGCCTGCCACAGCTTGCTGCAGCCAGCCTGCCCCACAGTGCTGCCCATTTAGCCAGCAGTTTCTATTGCTTAAGTTAACCAATTTGGTGACTTGTCACTTGAAAACGGCTACTTGCAGTCGACAGACATCTACAAAGATATATCCCGATAATCCCTAGTTTTATGTTAAATGTCTCCTTAAAAAGTGTTGCACAATTAAATCAAAAATTTGCTCTCATTTTGTGTGCTTCTTATCAGATTTTGATTAAAGTTATTCAGTCGATCTTTAATATGGAATTAATTATATTCATTTAAGAGGTTTACGAGAATCTAGAAGTTTCTGGCTCTTAAAGTCTTTGAGATACGCTCATTCACATAGATGAAAACCCGCTGCAGATCAGGCATATTTATATATATATATATATATATATAATCTATGCTTGAAATTAATTTAAAAAAAGAATCTCAAATTCTGCAACTGGAAAAACCAACTTTCTTTGTCAAAAAAACAACTGCTGTTTTTTATTTGAAATGCGAGCAAAAACCCGCTAAATTTAGCTGTTGCAAGTATAAATAAATGGTTTATCACTAGCTGATTGCCTTGTGCCTCGCATTGGCCTGTTGCCTGCCTGTCTGTCTGTCCGTCTGTCTGTTTGTCTGTCTGTCTGTCCTGACGATCAACGTTGTTGTCGTCGTCGTCGTCGTCGTTGTCGTCTGCGAAGTTGTTGTCAGTTTTTGCTCGGGGCAAGGCAACAGTAGCAGCAACAACAACGGCAACAAATAACAGAAAATCACAAACAACAACAACAACAACAACAACTATCGATCACTGGCAATCGATCAAGCATTTCGCGTACATTATCCGAGATGCGTGGGATAATTCTGTTCTAATTTGTAGCCGAAGCAGCCGAAACCGCAAAACTGACGTCAGTTGGCCAAGCGATGAAATGGGGCTGCCAGAGAGGGTGGAGTGGGGGAGTGGGGGAGGGGGGAGTTAAGGTTGTCTTATCGTTATCATTAGCCAAGTGGCATGCAAAGCACGCACACACACACACACACACACATATATATATATAATTGACTACTTAAAATGCTGAAAGGAAATTCTAACTGGTCAGTCGGAAGGGAAGAGCGAAGTGTGTGGCTTGGCAGCGGGGGGCAACTTCCGTTTTGCTGCCGCTGCCGCTGCCGCTGAGTGTCACACTTGTCGTCGCGGCTGCACTTGTTGTACACCCACCCACCCATTACCACACCAGCCCCCTGCTCTTCACTGACTCTTAACTGACTTCTTCTCTGGGCCAACAACTTTTGCATGCAAATGAGTTTTTTTGTATTGTGATTGCTGTTGTTGAAAATCAGGTGAAATGGTCACGACCTGTTAATCGTTTTATGATTGTAGCGGTGCTTTTGTTTCCTGTGCGACAAACGGTAAATTGAATGCAACACCAACACACACTCACAATGAGACACACTCGCTGCTTGCCACAAATAAGAGAAGAAACCCTTTTCCTTTTGTTTGGCTCATTTTATTTAAATTGTAACGCAACACGAGCAACGACCAGCGATTCCATATCCAATCCCAATCCGTATCCATATCCCAATCCCGATCCCAATTCCAATCCCAATCCTTATGTGTTATTCATGAGCTGCATAAAGCAAACGCAAAAAAAAAACAAAGAAAAAGAAAAAAACAAAAAACAAAAACATTTTGCGAGTTTTGCCTTCTGCCAATTGGCAATTGGTAGCAAAGTTTTTGACTTTGCCACAATGCGTTGGCGTTGCAAATGCACTGCAAAAAATTATGCTTAATTTACACAATAATTAACATAAATGTGGAAATTAGCTTATTGATTTATGCTAATTAATATCATAAATATGAGCTGATAAATATATATATAAATTAAACACTTTGAAACATTTAAAAAAAACAACTTGGAATTTAGATATGAAAATGGGCTTCTTTTTATTTATTTACATTTTGTTTTTTGAGTGTGTTGAATAACTGGCAACTGGCGACTTGCAGCTGCCTCAAGTGACAAACTGGGCAACCGGTCAGTCAGTCAGCCAACTGGCTGGTTAAGTGCTTCATTGTCACCCCCAGCGCCCAATTAGACACCTGAGCGAAGGAGTCGCCTCCTTAACGCATTCTGCTCGCATTTGTAAGTCGATTAGATGCGCGCGTTGCATGCCACAACAACAACTGACAATGATTTGCAGGCGAGCAATGCATGCAAATTTGCACAACTCAAATTCAAAAGTGCTGCTAGCCATATAATAATATATCGGTATATATATAGATATGTATAGTATAATAATACAGAAGTTAATTTAGCTAAATTATTAATTTATCTTCATGCTTAGAGTTTGTTATTAATCAATTAAATCAATTAAAGAAAATACGCAAAAAATACTCAAAAAGCTGCAAAATTATTATTTTATTTATCTTTCAAATCGGCATAACAATGTATAATATCTTCATTTTCTTTCACTTTACACTTTTTATTATTATTTATTAATATATTTTTCGCAATTTTATTCGTCAGTTGAATAACAAACAATTATAAAATGAACTTTTAGATTTTGATTTTCAAGTTGCATGAAAATGTGTAGAAAAGTGGTATAAAAATCGTTTGATTTCGAGTGGCTTCAACAGACATAATTTCCTCGATAACAATATGTTATATATATATATATATATATATATAATATTTTACTGATCGATATAGCCGCAGCATTCTGTGTTCGTCGGTTTAATATTGTAGAAGCAAAAGTTAGAGTTAAATCAAACTTTTCATTCTTTTATTGATTCGAATTGTGACTCTTTTTGTTCGTTTCACCGATCGACGCGATATCGAATGTTATCTTGTGATGAATTGACTATCAACTCTTGAGCATTTTACACCCTTCACATATTCTATATATATATAAACATATTCTCGATCAGGGTCAGCAGCCAGCGCTATCTGTCCATCCATCTGTTAGTGTGAGGCTTTGTGCAGACTGCAAGGCGGACAGAGTTGCTTGCTTTGGGCTGTTGCATAAATCAGCAGCACTTCAGAATACCCATTTTGAATGCGTACAGGGTATCACAATTGAGACAATATTTAGACATATACAAATAGCAGCAGCTCTTTAAATAAGCTCCATGTTGTATTCCCTTTGGCGCTGCCAAAATGTTCGAAACATAAATGGAACAAACATTTTCCAAAAACACTTTCAACCGACTAAAAATACAATACAATAAAGTCTATATGCATATATATATATATTTATAAACTTAATATAGATATGAATACAGAAAATGTGCTGAGTGCAGTTTTGAAGGTGAACTTTTGATTGGTTGTTTTGCTGTTGCATAAGTGGAGCAGCCGCGGAGCAGGCAGAAAATCTTTACTGTTTGCGAGTGCTTGCATAAACGCACGTAAAACGCTTGCGAAACGCGCACAAATAATTAAGTATTAGAAATGCTGAGAAATTCCAAGGAACAAGGAAAATGCAACACGCAGCAGCAGCCGCAGCTGGAGCAACAGCAGCAACAGCAGCAGCAAGCCGAAGAGCCGAGCAGCAAAAAGTTGTTCCCAGCTGAGATGCGAGCATGAAGAAGAAGAAGAAGCATAAGAACAACTTAGAGGAAAAGAAAGGCGGTTAAGAAGTAGGAGTAAGGTGGGGTTAGGAGAGCATGAAGCGGGGATTTCAGGCCAGACTAGCTGACGTTCAGTTAGAAATACAGCCGGAGTGGAGCCAGCTGCAAAAGCTTCTCCTGACTAACTGTCATCATAGGCGTAGTTCTCCAAAAGGATTCGCTGGCAGCAGTTAGAGTTAGTGTTATGTTAAGTCTAGACATACGTATGTTAATATGTGCAAAGCTTTGGTCTGTTAGCAGACTGAGGCCGCACAGTTTGGAGTGCTGTTAAGTTGTCACATAAAGACAAATTGTCTCTAATTTGCAAAGTTAGACTGTTAACAGATGCTTCCTTTTACATACATATTAACATATGTAAACAAGTATTTAATTCAAATGTATAATTAACGCTTAACAGACTTGTTTGCTGCAGTGGCTGTTAACAGATTGAAACATAAGATTTTTAACAACTAGTTGGGAGTTCGTAGTTTTTGTTTGTTTATTTAATTTAAAATACAATAAGTAAGTGAGGGATGAAAATAAATTATATTTTAATTAAACAGTAATAAGAAATATTTATAAACAATAATAGTAAAAACTACGCCCATGTGTTGAGCGACAGTCAATACCAATTAGTAAGCGCTGCACAGCGCACATCAATACAATTGTGAGAACCTTGTGGCCAGCGTGTGAGTATGATGAAATGTCAGATGAGGCAACAAACGTAAAGATGCAACTAGCTAATGCTGCTACTGGAGCCGGTGCACCCGCTGCGGGGTCGAGCCATATAGAGCCTGGCCAGCTAGCCAGCTAGCCTGCTAGCCAGGCTGACTGTCCGACTGGCTGACTGCCTGAAAGCTAGAAGCGAGCGTTCTATTTTGACAGTCATTATGATTAATTTAAATCATTAGGCAGCCCAGGCAGGTAGACCGATCTCTACTGTGATTTTTAATTAAATGCAGACGTCTCTTGGCTGGTTGCCTGGTTGCCTGGTTGGCTGCTTGTCTGGTTGGCTGTGGACTATTCCTATTCCGCGAAAGAGAGACAGGCTGGCGACAACGGAGCCAAGGCAAGGCTGCTGCCAAAGTCTGGAAAAGGCAATGTTTGCCATTTGCAGCTGGGGAACGAGCCAGGAATGCGTCGATGTTGCAACTGATGTTGCCTGCTGCTGCTGCTGCTGTTGCTGCTGCTGCCGCGTCTCGATTATCAACTGGGAGCAATAACTGGCCGCTTGGCTGGACAGTGTATCGATGGATCGATGGATGATTGTCGACTCTCGACTGTATCTGTTAGTCACTGCACGTGGCCAGGCAACCAGGCAGGCAGCGCTTCTTGCGAACGGCTATTTAAGGACATTGCGCAAATACTCGAGAAGCGAGCGCTGGGGGAAGTATAAAGGCAGGAGTAGAAACAACGCCACCGCCACCGCCACCACCACCACCAGCACCACGCAAATCCTCTAGAGCATTTGCTTTGACCATATTGAACCTGACCAGCTGAAATTCCTGGCATAGTTTAAGTGTATCGCTTTTTGTGTGCGCCTAGGGGCAGTGTGCAGCAGTCTCTGCAGCTCAGATGCGACATCGGACAACGGAGATGTCCGATTTCTTTCTTCTTTTTTGTTGTTTTTGGTGAAATTAACTTAATCAGCGCTGATAAGCAACCACAAACAACAACTCTAAAATGGCCGATCGATAATTAAAAACTCAATCACGCAGTACAAATAGCTGCAACAACAGCAGCAACAACAACAACAACAGGAATAACGATAAACAGACGCGTGACGCGCTCCACACAAGTGGGCGGAGTTCGTAGCCAATTGGGATCTATGCGTCGGCGCACAGCCAATCAAATGCACGCAAATGGCAGATGTTTTGCACAGTAAATTATGCATACACCTAAAAGAGCGGGCGCACACACACACACACACACACACACACACACACACTAATACACATTATATACCTAGCCTATTGGTGGGCTTAATTAATTAAGCCATAAAGCAGCAGCAGCAGCAGCAACAACAACAACAGCAAAGCTCTTATATATTAAGGCGCACGCTCTTTACAAAGAGAGAGCGCTCTCTCTCTCTCTCTCTCTCTCTCTCTGTCTCTTGCGCGCGCTCTCTCTCTCTCTCTCCCTCTGTCGCTCAGTGACGGACCGGTTGTGTGGGCTCCAAGTTTGGAGCGCATTTTGAACGCCGCTGCGCCGTCGCTTGCCATACGCGTGCTTTGTTATTAGGTATTTGCACGCCATCTGAAGCACAACGAAGGCAACAATCGATCGCAAAGTTAGCTCGACACACCAAAAATACAAAAAAATAAAAAAAAAAGAAAAGAAAAACAATATATATATATATATATATATATACAAAAGCAGCAGCAGCAACAACAACAACAACAACAATAAGAACACACTCCTAAACGCGCAACGTTCGCAAACGTTTTCGAATTTGGCAGTAGCCACATTAAAACAGCTTTTAAAGCAAAAAAGACCAAAACAAGTGCCAAACGCATCTCGACAAATAAGTCAAACCAAAACAATACCAAATCCAATCAAACATCAAACAGCAACTACAGCAGCAAACAGCAACCAGCAACAACAACAACAAACAGTTACAAATTCAATGTGCAATTTTTGTATTGCTCATACAAAGATTTTGCATAATTTTTCAAATTAGCGCGCGCACCACACACATCGCCGCGAACAACAACTAGCCCTATGCAACTCTGCGCCCTGTTAAGCGACTGTTAGTTAAGCAGGCTGTTAGCTAGCAGCACAACTTGTCAGTTTTTTTTGTGTGCTTGCGCCGCGTGTGTGTGTGTGCGTGTGTGTTGCGTACTGCGACAAAAAAAAAAGAAAAAAAGAAACGTATCGGTGTTTATGATTGTTTTTAATAATAATAAGCAAATATCTAAACGATATTAGACGCGCTCAATTACAGGCTGCAGCGAGTGCAGCACAACGCGTTTGGTGATTATAACAGCAAACGACAAGCAGCGCACAGCAAGCAAAACAGCTGACGGCGACAGCGGCGCCCGCTTATTGTGCCTGTGTGTGCGTTTGTGTGTGTGAGTGTGTGTGTCAGTGTGTGTGTGCGCGCCTTTGCCTGTGTGTGTGTGTGTTATTTTTGTGTTTATTTTTGGAATTAAATAAGCTGAGCAAAACTAAAGCTAAAATCGAATTATCAAAAAAAAAGAAAAACAAGAAAAGGAAAGAGAGAGAGTGAGAGAGAGAGGGAAAGTAGGAGAGAGAGAGAGAAGAAAAGTGTGCCGCAGCGGGCAATAATAGACGCGCGTGGTGCCTTGGATTTAGTGTACGGCTCCACGGTGGAGAACTTTTACCTGAGAATGGATCCGACGCGCGGCGATTCGCGCTATAACCTAAACTACTCGATGAGTAGCATTGGGTTAAGTCTCGCCGATCAGGCCGACATGTATGGCAATCCCGCCGTTGCGGCACTGGGCGCCCGCCCGCCCAGCGGCGGTCTGCTACAGAGCATGGGCGGCGGCGGCGGCGGCGGAGGCGGAGTCACCATGCAACGTCCCGTTCCATCAGTAGCGGCGCAACAACAGCAGCAGCAGCAGCAACAGTGCCAAACACTTAGTCCACAACACCAGCAACAGCAACAACAGCAGCAGCAACAGCAACAACAACAGCAGCAACAGCAGCAGCAACAACAACAGCAACAGCAGCAGCAACAATCGCGCGGCTTAAAACGCAGCGGCAGCGATTGCTACGAGGATCATCGTCCCAGCGGTGGCGGGGGTGGTATGACGCTGCAGGGCTTGGAGAGCTGTGCCGCCGTTGGCAGCGTTGTCGCCGGCAGCGTGGCCGGCGTCGATGTTGATGGTGTCGATGGCTATAATGCGTTGCCCAATAAGAAATCACCGCCCGCCAATGGCAAAAAGACAAAGGGACGCGTCAAAATCAAAATGGAGTACATCGACAACAAGCTGCGACGATATACAACGTTCTCCAAGCGTAAAACAGGCATCATGAAGAAGGTAAGTGTGAAACTAAAATGACGACAAATAATTAAAAGCAAAAGCAAAATCAAAAACAAAATTAATTTAAAAAATTCTTAAACGAGAAAGTCGAAAAGAAAGTCAATCCGAGGAAGTATCAAACATATCGTAAAGCTATAAATTTCGCTTGCAATTTGTATGCCAATATTTCTTTGGGACATTTAAAAAATATCTCAAGATCAAGGCCAAAAATCATAGCAGCAAACTAATATGTATTTAAGTGATCCCTCGGGTCAAAAAAACTTTTCGAAATTCAGAAAGTGTCACAATTTCATAAAACACATGAAGCCAAAATGATTCGGGATAAGTTAAATGCCTCAAATAGAATAATTCTGATTTTACAAAGTTGTCTTTTCCTATTTTAGTTGATTAACTTGGCTAAACACCAACTAATTGCTAGAAACAGTCTTTTCACTCGCTGAGTCATAAATTTGATCAGGGATTCAGTCTTTAACATTTTCCATTTTTGTTGTATATATTTATATATGTGCAGATATATATACGTATATATATTATATGGAATTTGAAAAATTATAAGTATTTTGTGCGTAGCAAGCATTGCTCGGTCTTTGGCATTGTTGCTTATTCTGATGCTGGCAGACAAAGTAAATATGTATTTTATTTATTTGCCAATGCAAAGTTTCTAATTGTTTAACAATTTTTGAGGGGGGTAGGTCATTTTGTGGAGTGTGTAGCACGTTTTGAGCGCATGTGCAATTAATAAATGCTGCCGAATGCTCAATTCTCAATTCTTTGTCGTATCAATTCAGGAGTCCCTGCGCGCCTCTCTTGTGGCATTGTTTTCTTTGCTTTATCGTTGTGCTGCCATCGTGCTATACCTGAGCTCCTTAGAGCCTCCACACCACCACCCCCACTCCACACACACACACACACACTGAGAGAGAGACACACACACAGACACACGCGCTGTGTCAATCGTAACATGGCCAACTGTTGCCGTTTTGCTTCAGCTTCAGCTTCAGTTGCAGCTTCTGCTTCTGCTTCTGCTTTTGCTTTGGCGGCGGCGGCGCTGTGTAAGCGCGGTAGCCACGATTCCGATTCCGATTCCGAATTTCCCTTTGTTTTCGGCTTCATAAAATGTTAATTTGCCGGCCGCGCAATTGCATTCAAAGAGCAAACAGCCAATACCCCGATACCCATACCTTATAGCCATAGTTATACCTACACTGAGAAAAAACGAAATCAAATTGCAAAATTCCATTTGAAAATCAGATCGAAATTTAACTGCTGTCTTAAAGCACATATTTGATTGAAGCTGGAGTGCCAAAAGTATTTTATTTTATTTTGTTTCTTTTAATTACAAATAAATATTTTGCCTGATTTGTTAACTTTTTAGTTCTTATATTAAGAATATATAAAACTCATAAGTACAAACATTTTAGGGGCAACTAATTGAGTCACATTTAGAAATATGTTTTAGTTCAATTTAAAAATTATTGGCGTGCTATTTTTTTATTTTTTTGAGTGTATACACATGTGCATTATATATGTATGGCTACACCAATCTCATTTCGCGTCCTTTGCAGCAGTTGCGTGCCGCTTGGCCTCATTGTCATGCGAAGATGCAACTGCAACTGCAATTGCAACAACTGCCACTGTCTATGGCTCCTTCTTCTTGGCCTGCTTCTGCTGCTTCTGCTGCTGTTGCTGTTGCTGCTTGGCCAACTAGGCGTAGTTTTTTTTTTGTTTTTCAAATGACCAATTTTCACACGCAAACTTACATAATGCGCCTGCTTGGCTCGCATATGAAATGCTTAACATTTTTAAATAGACTTCTTGGCCTCAAAGTCGCTACGATCAAAAAATAAAACAACAACAACACAAACAACAAACAGAAAATCGCCAGCGCCAAATCACGATCTCAGCACGATCTTAACAGCGAAAAATGTTATGAAATATTTTTGCTTAAAAACGAGACAAAATGTAAAAAGGAAAAACTCGAAAGTTGGCCTCGAACCGATCTATACCCTTTTTGCCAAAACTGGGTGTGTGTTTGAGTGGGGTGTGTGTGTCTGTGTGCAAACAGATCTGCTGATTGAGCTACTATATAATATATAGTATTCTTAACAACTTACTTTGAGTAGAGTCAGCTTAGTCAAATTGCAATCGATAAACATCAATTGTAATATTTGTCTTAAAACTGTTTGAGTACGTTAAATAATTATTATACATTTTGTGTAATCTGACTGCACATCTAATATTAATTATATATATATATATATATACCGCATTCAACTTTTAATCGTCGTTTAAAGTTTTATTAAAAACTGCGCAAGTTTTGCAGTTAGTTTTCTGTAGAATTCACTTTGAGCGCATTGCAAAAATATTTGACCCCAGAGACTGAAGTTTCTGCCCGTTTTTTAACTGCTGACTTCTGTTGTTGTTGCAGTTGTTGCTGCTGTTGTTGTTGTTGTTGTCTGGCTGACTTTGGGGGCCCTACTTATGACAGGCGCGCGCCTGTTGACAGGGACAAAACTTTTGTTATATATTTTTAGTGACTTTGATGTGGCCCTCATCGATGTCCACGTCGCGGACAGTTGACAGGCACACAATGGATACGCTTGGCGCTACACACACACACGCACACACACGCACCGTCCTGGACAACAAATTGCGGTTATTGAACTTGATCAGTTAGTTTTGTTTGGCAGACGCCACAGATTTCAAAAGGCAACCTGTGCGTTTGCTTGCTTGCCCAGTGCGTTCTTCTTTCACCGTCTCCATAACCAATTTTGGTCATTTGGCAAAAGCTACTAACAAAAAAATATATATAAATATATATAGCTGTCTGTTTTGGTGTGGGCGCGCTCGCATCTTGGCCGAAAAAGGCCAAAAGTGAAAAGTGAGCTAATGTCAACGCAATGATCTCATTTGTAGGCCTGGCCTAATTGCGTAGGCTGCAAGGCGTTGCTTCTTCAACAAATGTCTGCAGCAAATGCAGAAGCAGCTTGTGTGTGTGTGTGTGTGTGTGTGTGTGTAATGTACGTGTGCTGTCTGTGCCACAATGCACCATGGGCAGAATGTATTTTTGTTAAAGCATAAGCAAAATAGTCACTCAATTGAATAGTTCGGCATTTAAATTCATTGATTCTTCAAATTGTTTTCTTTAAATACAAAGTTTCATCTTCTAGATACGTATTTAATTAAACTTCAAAAATCACAAAGCATTCAAAAAAAGATACATTTTTAAACTAGTATATTTTTTGCTTAAAGAATCTGTTCTTATTATTGATCACTCTCAAGTTTCAATTCATTGAAATTTAACAAATTTTAATAAAAATATAAAAGTTGTATTTAACATTTTAAATATATATTCACATTTTTTTTTTGAATATATATTATTATATTTCAGTAGTTTAAATATGCTAAAAATGTATGTTGCAAGCAATTACTTTGTGCCAGCAAAAGTATGTTTATGTGCTATGGTGGCACCGGCTGTCCGTCTGCCTGTCTGTTGTCCTACTGCCTGTCGTTTGCCATGTAAAACGTTTGCAACAATGGGGCACCGCCACAAGCCGGCAGGCAGGCAGTGAGGCAGGCGCAAAATGCCGCCAAAAGGTGTTAAATTGAAATCACGAGGCTACGCGAGACACAGCAAAAGCGAGAGAGAGAGAGAGTGAGTGAGAGAGAGTGAGAGAGAGAGAGAGAGTGTGTGTGTGTGTGAGAGATGGGGCGAGTGCTGAGGGCAAACTTGGGGGCCAAGCGCATTTTGGCTTTGGCTTGGGAATTGTTTGCGCGTCTTGTGGCCAAGCACGGAAGCGTATTGATACCAAGTAGCAGCGGCAGATTGCGCGCAGATAAGACAAGCAGGAGCTGGAGCTGGAGCTGGAACTGCAGCTATAGCAGAAGTGGCTAACAGTTTGGCCGACAGTTTGGCTGCGTCGGCTCGCCTTTTGGCCACATGCAACAGCCAACAGGCAACAGGCAACAGCAAGGAACAACAATCGCCTTCTAACAAATGACTCGGCCTCTCTGGTCTCTGGGGCTTGTCCTGTCAATAGCCTCTAGCCCTGTGTATATATGTGTATGTGTTTGTGTCGTGTCCTTTTGTCTTTGTGTTCGAAATTCAAATTGACATGAATTGTTGGCAGCCTAGCCGCCAGTTGCAATCGTATTCCCAGCCACAGCAGACACCTACTCACTGAGTTGGCCCGGGCCGTGTCAATTGTTTGCATTTACACATGTTACACATAAAATTGGCAGCCACAGAGGCAGCAACAACAACAATAACAATCAGGCTGGCAGGCTGGCAGGCAGTCTCAGTCTGCCAACAATGTGTGTACAACAATTTCATTAATATTAATAAATGCTATGCAATCGAGGGGCGCGCGCGTTTTGTGCGCGTTTCTCGCGCGTTTCCTCGCCACGCCGTGTTTATTTATGCGCTGAGCCGCCGGCTCTGCTCTGCTCTGCTCTGCTCAGCTCAGCTCAGCTCAACTCTGCAGTGCTGTGCTGCGCTATGCTCTGCGCATGGCTCACTACCACTACTAACACAGAAGAGCAACTTTATCGCTTTGGAGTAATTACGAGCTGTTGATAGGCAGCTTAAGCTACCGTCTCGCTGCCTCGAGCAGCAGCAGGCGCTTTCAATAATCTACATTAGAGATGAGCGCGTGTTTTGAATCACAAAACAGCCTGCTGAAAGATGTGTTAAAAGCATGATTTCATTTTGATTTCCCTGGAGCCAAGGAGGCTTTATTTGAACTGATTACTTTTGATTGTGATTTTTGTAATAAATGTTTACTAATCCATAAATATTCCCAATCAAAATACTTACTTCTTGATTATAATTGAATATTAAATGCTTACTGGTAACAAGAGCAAATTATTTTTTTTTAAATACTCACTTTTTGATCATAATTAGCAGGTTTACTGGTAATGACGGAAGAGGAATTCCAACAAAAAGAGTACCTCTTTTAACAAGTATTTTAAACTGCAAAGCTTTTAGTAATATATTTTTTAAGATCTTGCGTACATTTCATACATAGCCAACAATTATTATTATTTATTACTTATTGCTTCATTACATCTTCAATACTCCTTTCCAACTAGACTAAGTTTTTGGCATACTTTGGTAACAAAGTCTTTTTAAGTCTTATCGAGGAATTTTGTATAAGTTTTACACAATTTGGCCAAATTTGCTTTTGTCTCACGCGGCCATCTCAAACAGTTTTCGCTGGTTGCAGCCGCATTTGGCTAATCTGTTATCGCTGCAACATAATCGCATAGTTTAACTTAAAATTTATGTGCCGCTTTCGGCAAAAGCGCAGACTGCTCGTTGTAGTTAACACAACTTTTAACCACACTTCCTCCACTCTCTGCAGGCCTACGAGCTGTCGACGCTGACTGGTACTCAGGTGATGCTGCTGGTTGCCAGCGAGACGGGACACGTTTACACATTTGCGACGCGCAAGCTGCAGCCGATGATAACGTCGGAGGCGGGCAAACAACTGATACAGACATGCCTCAATTCACCGGATCCGCCAAGTGTTGGCGGTGGCGATCAGCGCATGTCTGCCACCGGATTCGAGGAGACGGAGCTCAGCTATAACATCGCCGACGAGGACTCCAAAGTAAGACAATTGATTTACGGCCATCACGGGCACGCTCATCTCGCCCACCCCCAGGCGCCGCCCACCCACTACAGCCTCGAGCAGAGTCTCATGCAGTCCGGCTACAGTGGCGGCCAGGCATCGCCCCTATCACACGCCCAGGCCTACGGCGGGCATGCGCATCATGCGCATGTGCCGCACGTGCCACCGCCGCACTCCACACACTCGCACATGTCGCACACGCATGCGCAACGCTAGGAAATTTCAAATTTCCCCCGTCTCAAAAATAGACATAGACATATACCTTTGAGTTAGTCCCAATGCAAATTACAGTCAAACTTCTTTCAATTCGCAACAAGACTTTGAGTTTGGGAAATAGATGAAAAGCCGAAAAACTCGAGAGAAATTCAATTTTGTACTTCAATCAAATACACACATTCATTCATTCCAAGTAGCCCTTTTTACGTGAATAAATTTGAAATGCAAAAAATGTAAGATTGTTTCGACTTTCAAATAGCACATAGATTCTAGATCTCAGCATCAATGGCAGAATCGAGCCTCTTTATTTGATCTATCACTTTTGAGAAATCTACAGTCATATTCGTTTTTCTTTTCTTTTTTTTTTTTGTTGCTGAAAGCAGCACAGAAGTCTGTATCAGACCACTATATCATAAAGCTGTCTGAGGACCTAATCTCTAAAACTATTTTAAACCAATTTTCTAGCTCAAAGACTTATTCTGTTTTAATGATTTAAGTAATTCGCTGAGTAGACAAATGAGTTATTTTTCCAAAAATATCTTGAACAATCTTATCAAATATTGATTAACTAACTTTAGTTGACTCAAAGTCAATCAGACTAACAAAATTATCAGTTAAAGATTGGGCCCATAAATTGTTTTATGTGGGTTGTTAAGAAATTTCGAAGCCTTTATAAATACAACAAAAGTCAGCTCAGATAAGTTCGAGTTGAAGAAGTTTGACTGTATATGTTTATTAGTATCTTTCGTGTGTGCGTGTGTGTGCGTGTGTGTGTGCGTGTGTGTGTATAGGCAGCAAGTTGCAAGTTGCAAGTTTTCACATAAGCAGTTCCCAAAGTGCAGCATTTGGCCATGAATTTGTCACTGCAAATGTAATGGGTATAGAGATATTATGATCATGGCCATTCGACGATCTCGCCGCTCGTTTTGTTGTTTAGCGTTGTGGGCGTGGCAGCTCATACACATATATAAATAGATATATATTTGTTTAAACCAACATTCATTTTGTTGATACTAGTCAAAACTCTTACTTAAAGGCAACTGTGCCATAGCCAAGCTACAGCTCTCATATATATATTTATATATATATATATATATATATATATATATTACATATACCCATATAGCAATATCCATATAGCCATATACTTATATAACTATCGTACCGTATCGAACCCAGTGCCATCATTCTACAGCGTATCGACCAGAAAGAAAGCAAAAACAAAAGACAAAAAATAAAAAACAAAAAACAAAGAAAGAAATCTCGAACAGACACACCGAACAAAAAACAAACACATAGCCGAGACTGCTTTAGTTAGTCCTTAAGCATAAGTGCAATAAAAACGTGAACTAGAGGAGGGGGTGGGGATGGGGATGGGGGTGGGGCTATTAGCCAGTCTATAAAGTTTTGCTGCGCAGAGTCTACATATATGTAAACTAATAAACTACATTTCATTAGTTACGATCTTAACTGTGTTTATATTATATACTATATATATATATATATATATATATATATATATATATATATATATATATATATACATATATATATAGATTCGTTTAGCAAATGTTGTTTTTCTTTAGTGGCGTCGGGCGTCGGCCTTCAGTGCGATGAGCGTGCTCAACAAAACACATCTTATTTAAATATATATATACAGATATACATATATATATATCTGTATACATGTAGTAGTTGCAAACTATATATTATTTATTGTTTTTTGTGTGAAAAAGCAATCATCATCGTTTTTAGCTTAATCTTAGCGCTATTTATAATTTATAGTTATTTTTATTTGATTTCACTTTATTCCAATGGCTTTTATTGGCTTATTTATCAATTCAATTCGATTTGCTAACTGGGATTACGCATCCAAAATGAACCGATCAATTTGCATAAATTATATTATTTGAGTTTATGCGAGGAAGAAATTATGATAAATAAATATCGAAATCTGTCAAAGTATTGTGCGTGATAGATAAAAAAAACAAAAAACACAGCATAAAATATTAAAGAAAATGTGTTTTTAGCTAAATAGTAAAATACTTTTAAATATCATCATTTTATTGATTTCTACTACACATAAACTCTGCAAAATTCTTAATGCTAAAATTTCCAAATAGCAAATCGAAGAAAAGCAAAATGTACTTACCCTTTGAGCTGCTGTCTGCTGTTCTCTACTAATATTTATTGTATATTTTTAATTAAAAGAAAAAAAACAAAACTCGAAAGAAAAAAACACCAAATTTGAAAGGCAGCTCAAAGCATAATTCTTATGTGGCATGACAATAGAACGTAGAACAACAAAAGCAAAATACGTAATTTGCAAGCAATTTAATATAATTTATTAATTACAACTTATTTAAATTATAATTTCAAGCTAATTTAGTGCAGATTGCAGATTTCTGTCAAACAGAAGAAAAATATAATGAAAAAAAAAACACAAAACGCAATTCGCTAAAAAAATATTCGTAGTTAAATTAATGTATAATGCTTGTGCAATTAGCTAAAAACAAAAGCAAAAACAAAACAAAAAACAACAAATTACTTTTAAAAAGACACAAAAAATAACACGAAACTTTCCTAGGCTAAGCGAAAGACATATTATGTTAAAAAAAAACCCAATATAGTAACTATATAAATGCATATATACATATATAAATATTTTATTTAGCGCAATATTATAAATTAATAAAAAAAAACAAGAATGAAAAACTCTTAACTCGAGAGTATCCTGAACACAATTTACACCAGCCCAACAATTAAGTGCTGCCAACGAGCTTGAGACTTTTCAGACTTTGCGGCTTTTCAAGAGCAAGGTTAAGAGCTTTTTACATAAGCAGCCAGCCAGCAGCCAGCCGCACGAGCTGCCAGTTTCTTGTTAACCTACACGCAAAAAAAAAAAAATCTAAAAAAGTAAGAAAGGAAAACATTATCCAACAGGCGAGTGGGCAGCCTCTGAACTGAATGAATTTGTATCTGTATCTACATATATTTGTATCTTTATCTTTATCTGCTCCGTTTCATCGTTGCGTTGTAAAAGCTTCCGCTTGTGCTATGTGAAGTGAAGAGCGATTTCTTGGGGTTTTTTCTGTGTTTCTCTTTTTTTTTTTAGTTATGAACAATAGAGACAGTGCTGATAACTGCATGTGGGTTTTGCGTGACGCTTGTGACGTCATAAGCGATCGGTCGGTCGCTCGCTCGCTCAACGAGTTCATAAATCGATCAACAACAATTGGCTCGTCCAAGTGCCCCATCCAAGTCCAAGTCATGCATCAGCAGTTCTCCCCACCTATCGCCCCCAGCTCAGATCTTGGCATGCAAATCGCTGAGCGCAGCATTTTCAATGCCATGCGGCCAGGCGGCCAGCTGCCAGTCGTCGTCGTCGTCGTCGTCGTCGTCGACGCGTAGGCTTCATCGCATCTCTTAGCAGCGACAGAGACTGCGACTGCGATGACGTGTGCCACTGAGCCACTCTTTTTGGTGGGTCCCAAGCAGCTGTCGTTTCATTCAGCTCCAACTGGAGACGATGAATGAACGCCAAAGCGACGACGACGGAGACGACGACGCAAATGTTGTGGGTGTGACACCAACGCCGCTTCAGGTCACAACAAACATAAAATACGCACACTCACACACACACACACACACTCGCAGCGAAGAAGTAGGTGTGCTGGAAGCTAACTGATTGACTAATTTATGCCCTGTAAAGTGATTAAGATGCTCGTACTTTTATTTCTTGGTTTGCTTGGATTATTTCGCATTTGGTATTTCGTCAGTTTCTATATTTTATAGCATTGTCACTAAAAAAACATTACCATAATTCAAGCATCTACTTTTCTTGGTCGTATGAGAAGATTCAGTTCGAATTCGATGACTCTTTAAGATTCATATTCATCTTTTTGGACTTTTGGTATGCCTCTGTTGTGCTAGGGATACTTAAATCTATGCAGCAAATTTTCCAATGGATGTTTGTCAATGCTTCTGGACTTCCTGAGCATCTTCTGCAGTCTTAGCTAAAATTCCTTTACACACCAATTTTGTCTAGCTTTAGCTGCAAAAGATAATTGCTGAAAGAACACCATAAACTATGTCATATCAAAGCTGCTGCAACTTCAGTCTCTCTTAGGTTGTCATACCCGCTTTTGGTTTATTTATGTTTACAGAGTATTTGGCAGGCACGTCATCAGCATTTGTTGTTATTACTGTTGCTGCTGCTGCTGCTGGTTGGTATTTGTTGGCCAGCTGACTGATAAACTTCATTGCTTGTTATTATTGCCTGGAGCTGCTGTAGGTCGTTCTCTGACACTGCCGCCAACTCCGAGTCCAGCCAAGGTTAATTGTCTGCATGCAGTGGGTTGCTCTATCTGTTTGCTGCTGCTGCTGCTGCTGCTGTTGTTGTTGGGCAACTTTGCGCCACTTTATACAATACTTATGTATAGCAAACTAATATGCGTAGCTTTTATCTGCGCGGGTGTTTCTTTACCTTGTCTGCTTCTTTTTACTATAGATCATTACCTTCTTTGGTCGCTCACCTGCGCATCTTAAACGCCAACGCCCCCGTTTAAATAAAAACACAACATGTTGTAAGTTTATTGGCTTTAGCTCAGTTTTATTTCATTTTAAATATCGTTTTTATTTTGAGTGTTTTGCGCGTGCTTTGCTAATCGCTTACAGTGACCCTTGTGGCTCTTTGGTACAGTTTCTGCTTAGGTTAAATAGCTGATCTTTTGAATATATATTGTCAACTATCTTTTATGGTTGTATTAAGTTATTAGTTTTATTAAATGTATATTTGGTGAAGACTTACTTAAATTAATAATGATTGATAATAATTGACCAAAGCAGCTCAAACTTTCATAAAGCATTGTTTACCTTTGTTTTTTCCAAGGATTTTTTTTGAGTAGCATCCTGTAGCATCCTGGTTGTTCTTAATGATTTTAAACTTGTGTTTTAAACATTTCCGTTCCTTTTGAGGAATTCATAATGCTTGATAGTTAAGCTAGATTCATTAATTATAATATAAATTTTCTTTTAAACTTTTTTCCTCAAATTTCTGCGATTTTTTGATGATCAGCCAAAACTAACATTTTTTTTTTTGAGCCTTTTTAATATTTGATTTTTACTTAGGACTCAAAATATAATCAAGTTCGCAATTGTATTTCACATATCTTGCTCTATTTTATAAATTTATCTTGCATCAATGTTTTCCTTGGCAATTTTTTGTGAAACCAGAAATATCCAATATTTTCCTGTATGCAAATAATGTAATTAGTGCAAGGAATTGTAAAATAATGCAACTTATTCGAACAATGCGAGCTCCTTGAACTATTCGAAGGCTCCTGAGGCTGCTCCACACCTAAAACTAGTCTACATTGTTGCCACCGACAACTCCTGCCAACTGCTGCGCTGCTTAGCTGTGTTGCACACACACACACACACACACACACAGCGACACGTCTTCTTGAAACCCGCTCCACCCCCTCCCCCTCTCTCAGCCGGCAATACTCAACTCTCGCACTAAGTACATATCAGTTTGAGAAATTAAAAGCATTTTGCGGTTCGGCTGACTATCGGAGCCGCGTGCCGCTCGAGCCTCTAACGACATTTCAATGATTTGCTGCTTGCTGCTTGCTGCTGCTTGCGGCTTGTTGTTGTGGTTTGCTTTTTTTTTTTTTTTTTTTTTTTTGGGGCCAAGCGTCACCAAGTTGGCCACGTGCGCAGCACAAGGCAACAGACAGAGGCAGCAGACAGACGGACAGAGGGACAGAGGGACGGACAGAGAACAGACGGCACAAAGCAATGCATTTGCAATGCTCTACGACGATTACGTACGAGGGCGACCTCTGTCAGCGGTTTTCAGCGTTTGCCGTCGCGCCACCAACAACGCAACAACGCCAAGAATCTTGCGTGGCCCCTGGACATCGAATTCGGGACGGGTCTCTCGGCTGCATCTGAACCTGGAACCGAACCTGGATACTGTGTGTGCGCTTGTGTGTATATGTGTGTGTGTGTGTGTGTGTGTGTGTGTGTGTGTGTGTGTTAAGCCGCCGTTAAGTTCTAACCGCATGCCGCCACAATGTCCTCTTAATTTCCTAGGCCGCGCAGCTGCGCGCGATGATATCGTCGTTGTCCTGCTCACTCCATCTCCCTCTCCATCTGCCTCTCTCCCTCTCTCTGTCTCACTCTCTCTCCCTCTCTCTCTGTCTCTGTCTCTGTCTCCTGTGTTGTTGTTGTTGTTGTTGTTTTTTTGTCGTTTTTAATTCAACTGATTGTACTGTGCAGCTTCTGGAATTCGGCATTTCTTAAAGCCCCGCACACATTGTGCGGCGTCGGCAACATCTTGGGGCAGTATAGTTGTAGCTGGCAGAAGGTACCTGAACTCAACGGCCACCGCTTCTTGTCTTCGCCGCCTTCGCAATCTGCAATACAGTGGAGAAGAGCAACAGAATAAAAAATAAAACAAAAACTTTAAGAAATGACAATTTGTGCGCTGCTTTTTGCTGCTGCTGCTGTGTATTGTTTTTTAGCTCTGACTTGTCTGCTGGTCGTTGGGGTTTTGTCTGCCTCTTGCTTTCATTGTGATTATTTAAAGGCCAAAACCCGCCGCTGGCAGGCGACTGCAGCTGGAGCTGTAGCTGGCCCTGTAGCTGAAGGTGGAGCCTTAACGAGGCGCTTCAGTGCCTCCTTCAGGACTCTCATCGCATCGTCGCATTTAGTTAAGCAATTATTGTTGGCAATGGCAAACAAATAATGCGTACATTGTATGCAACTGTCTAAGCAGCGATTGTGCAACTGTGCAACACAAACACACACCCCATCGATCACCCCGCCCGCTCCACCACCGCTCTCTGGACAGACTTACTCCAATGATTTTCCAAGTTAATCAAAATTCTTTGCTATCGACTATGAAAATCTCAACGATCTTTTACCCCCCAGGCGTGCCCGTTTCTGGCTATCTTTGTTTTCTGTTTTTCCTTTTCTTTTTGTTACTAGCGCCATGTGGCAACATGCCACGCCCAAAATGTGTTGCCACTGAAGCGTGGCAGAGGCGGCGGCAAACTAACAGTCAGAGTTGTTTTTGTATCTTTACTCGCTTCACTGCGCACTTTATGGCTGAGAATTAGCCTTTTTTTGGAGTGCTCCCCTAGATTAGATTTATTAAGTTGTCGTTTTTGTTTTTTGTCTTTTGCAATCTCGGAAGCTCTTTTTCACATTATGCGTCACAGCTTTGATGATCTTTCAGATTTTCTAACGATTAAATCATGGCCCTAAAGCGGTTGCTTAGACAAGGGTTCTTTTTTGGATATGCTAAAAAGAAAATCGAATTTGGAAACTTGTTTTTCCTAAACATAAAGATTTGTTTAATGTTGCTAATTAATCTTAATAATGCTTGCTCTCAGTTGTACTCAAAATATTGTGGGGATTAGTATTTTTTTGAAAACAGTCACATTTTTGAAAACAGTCTTAGCTTTTGAAGATATAAAATCCATTTAGTTTTTCTTTAAAATTATTCAAATAATAATTTTTACATATATCTAGTTTATTTTTTTTTTTTGTTATTTATTAATACACTTCAATTAAGTTAATAGAACTATTGTTTGCAGCAGCACACGAGTTTCTCAACTATTTACTTTAGCTATGTGTTAAGTATATAAACAATGTGTGTTGATTTCAACATTTCATTCGATTGTGGGCAGGAAATGAGCCGAGCTGAGCTCAGCTGAGCCGAGCTCTTGTTGCTGGCATATTTTTTTTTATATTGTTGCTACTTTTTACTGGGGAACAGTTGTTGGAACCGTTGTCGGAACTGTGGGCAGCAGTTCGGATTGGCTCTGTGTGGGAAGTCCGCGCGCTTCATTATATAATGGAAACGTATGAAATAAATGGATGGCACAAGTGTGTGTGGCGTTGTTGCTCTTAGAATTTATTAGCGAAGATGTTTTGTCACTGCTGCTAATACTGATGCCCCTACAAAAAATACACTGAACAAGAGTCGTTAACTTGTCTCAATTGGTTTTTGTAGACGTCTGCGGGGAAATAACAACAAGTTGCTAGGGTCTCTACAATTTATACGCCTTTTCCGCTTTGTAGAAATCTCAATTCAGTTTTGAACTTAATATTTGCTAATGCCATTATTCTATAAGGGCTTATTTGGGTTAAGCAGACTTCAAGGCCCAAAGTTGCATACAATATGAAATTTTATATTTGTTCGAAGATCTCTAAACTACCAATTGGTAACAATAAATTCATAATTCATACGAATGCCTTAAAAGATGTGCTTATTAACTAAATAAAACATTCCCCATGATATGTAAATAATCGCAGGCATAAAAAGTTGTCATTAAAGAGCGCCTGCCACAAGCACCCAAAGTTTAATCAAGCGAATCTTTCTACGACTTTCAATCAAAACTAACGTCACCACATTGTCATGATAATGACACATATATAAATCATAGAGTTTTTCCACTTGATGAAAGTGCCATAAATTTTCAATTAAACTCTACGCTTCTGCACAACGACCGACGGCTTGTTACAATCTGTTGATTTGTCTAGACAACGATGAGCCTGATGTGGTCGATGATGTGCATGACGATGATGATGATGTTGATGAAGTTGATGATGTTGATGGCTGCGTTAGAACCCAAATCTTAGTTTGGCTTTCATCCAGCTCATCATCGCTGTGATTAGCGCCGCTTGAGAAATCCAGGAAGCAACAAAAAAAAAATAAGAAAATATTATGCATAATGTTCCCTGCAATTATTTGTGAATTAACATTTATAACACTTGATCCTGTGTTGAGTGGTTGTTTGTTGTTGTTGTTTGGTGTTGTTGTTTGCTGCTGTTGTTGTTGGTAGAAGGTAGAAAGCGTTGCGCTTGACGCTTCGCTGCATTTAAAAAGTATTTTTCTTGCCTTGTTGTTGCAACTGCAACTGCCACAGCAGCAGCAACAGCAGAGAGTCGAGAAATATTTGCAGCGGCAGCAGCAGCAGCAGCAGCAAACAGAGAAACAGCGTCTGTCCAATTGGACATTTGTCCATTTGGTTGTGTATGTCTGTTATGCGGATTCATTGCAACCGCAGGCACTTGTTCAAGTTGCCACATGCTGCAGCTACTGTTGTTGTTATTGTGCTAAATTTCACACCAACAATGAGCGCGCGCCACAATGAATGAAAAATGAGTGACGCGCCGCATTGCGTTGCAAGGCACTTTAGTCTCTGGACTCTAAATCGATACCTTAATTCAAAGGCACGCCAGACCGCATTTTTGGATAATCAACACAGACGGAGCTGGTGCAGCTCGAGACTTCATCCGCTGCACCGAGTTGTGGCACGCGTGTGATTTCCTGTCAGCAGGTCTCAAGTTGCAAGTAGCCAAAAAAAACAACAACAAAAAAAACCCACACACAAGAAACAATAAAAACAAACTTTGGCTTATATATCTATATATATATATATATAAAGATATATCTGCTTTTTTATTTTGGCGCTTCCGATGGCTTATCTGCCACTTGGGCCTGGGAATTGTGGCAAAGCGAGAAGCGTGTGTTGTTGTTGTGCAATTGCCTTTAAAAAGCTGTTAACATGCGTTGTCATCGCTGCCATATGTTGCACGACGCGACGCGCAGTCGACAGCGAATTCAACTCCTGCCGCGACAGACAGACAGAGAGAGAGGTAGACAGAGAGAGAGAGGGAGAGAGAGAGATAGATAGAGAGAGAGACAATTGTTGCCACCTGGCACAACTGAACCCATTTTGCTTGGCTTCAATCAACTTGCGAGGCTGCAGTTTGTCAGCATGCGTTGATTTCCATTGAAATCTATGCGAAAGTGCAAAGCCCACAGATTTGCGTAGCTCACAGCACTAGTTATAGCTTCCTCAACTCACATGTGCCGTCCCTTATTTGGAAGCTTGTGCGGTGCGCAAAAAAAAAACAAAAACAAAAACAAAAAAAAAAAAATATTGAAAAAATATATAAAACAAAACCAGCACAACACAGCCAACAACAGCTCAGCGTCGGCGGCGGCGGCAGCAGCAGTCAAGCCGAGTCACACAACAACGCCGAGCGAGAGAGAGAGGGGGGGCAGAGGTGGTAAGACGGCGGCAATGAAGCCGAGCCGAGGCATAAACTGAGCCGAGTGCAACGTGGTCGCCACATTGGCTGACTTATGACGAAAATAATTGCGGCTATCGCGACTGGCGATCGCGTCATCGTCATCGACATCGACATCGTCAGTTTCAGCTTCAACATCAGCTTCAACTACAACAGCAAGCGTGGCTTGTAGAAAGCTCATCGAGGCTGTTTGGTCGTCGTCGTTGCTGTCCCTGTTTTCGCATATACCCTGTAAAGTGCGTGCAATGCTGTCACAGGTGACAATTAGCTGCCTCGGCTGCTGTCTTCTTTGAAAAAGCTGGCAAGTTGTAAGCAATTAAAGCAGCGCTTTGACTTAATCCCAAGTAGCTTCCATTTTAAAAGTATCAATCTACATAAATACATAGTACAAAATTACGCAAACTTGCAAATAAATTGTATTTATATACACACATATAAACATCCGCTTGAAAAAGAATACTTAAATGAAAATGATTGGAAATTTGGTTCGATATCATTTTTTGCCAGACTTCTTTCGAAGAGCTTAACTAAACCTGGTATAATTTTATCTGCAAGACTTTTTTCGATAATGAACTTTAGCCTAATAACACAATTGTGTTATTTTGAAGTGTTTCAGACTCTTAATAAAGTTTGCTCACTTTAAAATTTCTTTGAAAAAGCTTAAGAAACATTGAACACTTAAAAGACGATCCGAGTTCGATTAGAAATGCTGTCAGTTTAGCATCTTAGAAGAATCTACAAAAAATTGCGAATAATATGCTTTTTCAAACATGGATTAATTTCCTAATTTTCTAAGCAGTGCTTAATCAAATGAATTATTCTGCACAAAATCACATTTTGCTGCATGATGATCAGGAAAACTTCTAAGAAATGCTGCAAACTTTTGCATTGGACAAGCGTGAATTCAGCTACAGAGCAACATTGTAGTCATGCACTTTGCACTGCTGCATTTTGCGTAGACTCTGCCAATTTTGATATTCAATTCGTTGCTTCCTTTGGCCGCCGTTGTACGCTGCGTATGAGTAATCAATAATAATTTTATCGCACGTTTTTTTCTAGACAGCATGTGTGGTCGGCGCATTTAATTTTCATAAATGTTTTAAGACGCACAATCGATTGCCATAATAATTTCACGCAAATATAGCACAAATCGTCCGACGGGGGGTGTATGAGGTTAGGCAGTGCTCAATCGAAGAGGGGAAACCGTATGGGGGGACGGGGTGGGGAGTTGGCAGACAAGCGGATTCAACGACAATTTCACATATTGTAATTTAGTTAATTCGCATCGTTCCTCGTACGCAAATTCGCCAACATTGTCTATGCATTAGCTACATGTCGCAAATGTTGTTGTTGCTGTTGTTGCTGTTGTTGTTGTTGTTACTGTTCTTGTTGTTGCTGTTACTGTTGCTGTTGCTGTTGTTGTTGTTTGGTATCGAAGGCGACTGTGCGGCGTCTGTTGTTGACTGCGTTTGATATGCAAATTTTCTGTTTGCCATTTGCTTCAGCAGGCACAGATACAGCTACAGATACAAGGCATAGCTACAGTTAAAGCTATAGATACAGATACATATACACATAAACAGATACAGATACAGATACAGATACATGCAAATGTGAATATCGTTCGCAGTCTTTGGGTTAAATCGCCAAATGGCATCGACACAGCAAAATTATAGTTTTTCTTTTCAATTCGTTTTTTTTTTTTGTCACTCGCCTCAAATTGCGTTTATATTGCTGTATATTGCCTGAATTGAGGGTCGTAAAAAGCACATAGATTATCCTTAAAGCATCCTGTTTATTGCATCTGCTTCTGCGTGGGTGTCGGTGCCACAATTGGCTGTGTTAAAACTAAGTCCTCGACATGAGTCAGTCAACCTGAATATGTTAATATTCTTGGCTTTTTGAATGCAAATTGATTTTAGATATAGAATACAGATAATTAATGTTATTTAAAATTAAATAAACTTACTATTTTTATAGCAAATGCATGGAAAATATATTAGCATTGGCACTAATTGAAGAAAACGTCAGAAATATGCACTTAAACTTGAATTATAAACGCGACAACTAAATAAGCTGACTGCATTTTGAGGATAGATTGAAAATGATGCAAAATTATCGATACAGATACATTTTTTGTGATACTCTAGAAACTGCAGACCAGCCACATTGATGCCAATACACAACTGCCAGCAGATGCACGGTTAGCATTCACTTCATGGCCACTTTTCGCATTACATTTCCTTTTTGAAAACAGCTGCGAGTGTGGAGGGGGCCCAATTGAAAATTGCACGTTCATTCCAATGAAAGCGATTCGCTAAGAAAATAAGCAGAGGTATAAGAAAAAACTATGCAATGCTCAGCAGGAAATAAACGGTTTGATCGCGTTCTGAGCATTTTCGGCGCTTCATTTGTCGCATTTCATTTGGCCATTTGCAGCTGATTGACTGTGAACAACTGCAGCCACATGGCGTATGCGCAATATCTGCAAGCAGCAGCAGCAGTGGCAACACAAACAGTGGCAGCAGCGTCGCTGACTGCCACTTACGCGACGCCTTGACATGCCCACACGTAGCAACAACAACAACAGCAACAGCTGCAGCAGCAGCAACAACACCCCAACAACTTTGCAACATGCCACGAAACTTTTTGGAATTTATGTTGCGCCGCTTTTTTTTTCTTCCTTTTTCTTGCTGTTTGTTTTTGCGCTCTCTCGTTTTTTGTTTTTTGTTTTTGTTGAACGGGCGGCGTGTGAGAATTTCTTTTGAAATGCAGCAGCGTGTGCAACGCGTGTTTGAGAGAGACAGGCATCGAAAACCTTTAATAAGCCACCTTAAATTTATAATGTGGCACGCAATTAATTCACTGCCAAAGCTGCCACGGGCTTGCAAAAATTATCGCCACCATTCAAATGACGCTCAAAATGTTTTGTCGCCCAGTTGTGTTTGCTTTGGCGGCAAAACATTTAACAAGCTCAGCGCTGTCCAGTTAGCGAAGTTGGCTAGCCCGAGCTAGCCATGACACCAGATGCGGCATGCCACCTAGAAAGCGCACGCTAGGCGTCCAATTGGCTGACCAAGCGTTCCAACAATGGCCGGTGGTCCTTTGTCAGTGCGAGTCAGCTGCGCTGTCAACGCTAATTTGTGGCCACAAAATGTTTTGCAGTAGCTGCTGCTGCCACTGCTATTGCAACTGCAATTGCTGCTGCTGCTGCTGTTGGCCAGTCACAAAAATATAGCCATAAATGTTTAGCGCTTTTTCAATAAAAATCTGCATGCAACGTGCGAGTTGTACAAATTACGAATCGCATAAGTACTTGGAAGAAGCATTTCGAGAACGCGGCTATTTTCCCACATCTCATTAAAATTGCAGTTAAAGATGCTGCTGCTGCTGATGTTGCAACCAGCAAAGGAGGCAACAACAAATTGAAGCCTCAACTCTGATGCTGTTCTTCTTTTACTTTCTATCGCTGCATTGCATCGTCTCAGCGTCCTCATCGTCATTATTGTCAACTCAGTCAACCAGGTTGCCAATCGTCTGTCCAGCTGTCTGTCTGTCTGTGCCCGTCTGTCCGTCTGTCTGTCTCTATCTTTGAGGCTTCTGCCTGCCGTTCTAGATTGATGTCTGCAAACTCAGGCAGTCAGCCAGCCAGTCAGCAGTCAGCAGCCAGCAGCCAGCATGCCATCAACAGATTCTGAGATTCGAAGCAGCTTGGCACAGTTTGCGCACTTTGGCATCTCTTTTTGCTTTTTTTTTGTATATTGCTTCTTCTTCCCTTTTTTTTTGTACTTCCACGAAAAGTTATTTTTGCCTTGGAGTTAATGCAAGTTGGCAAGTAAAGTTTGTCCTTCGCAGGACTCTGACTTGAAAAGTAAATTGTCAAACTTTTTAAATAATACAATAATTTATGTACTTTAGTTGTAAGTAGACCTCCATAATTCAAAAGAAATATGCTCAACTATCTTTTGGCTTCCAATCACACACACACACTTTTCTGACAGCTTTTCGTCCATCTATTTTATTAAGGTCCTCACTGAATTACTGAATGGGTAAGCATCGCTTTGAGGGTTTGGCTTACAACTTTGCTTTTGCCGCAAATTTAGTTGTTATTTAGGGTTTAGGCCTCAAGATTAAAACGAGATTTAACTGGTCAAAACTTTCCACAGCTACAACTATGTGAAAAGTGATCAGATTTTCAAAAACCAGAGATATTTGATCATGGTTTGATTTCGAAATAAATTCTACTTTCTTAGTTGGCAACGAAATTCTGGCTCGAAAATCATTTTCCAAAAAATTCCACATTGAAATGTGTAAAATCTAACTTTCATTAGATTTTCTAAAGCTTTTTAATCAGGATTTCATCTCTAGATGAAGACTGCACTTAAAGTTGTGAACGCAATTCTGACTCAGGTGGGAACGGTTTAATGCCACAAAGACCAGCAAGGTTTTCAAGACTGATCTGATTTTCAAAATCTGATCAGTTTAATACTTTTCATAGCCACAAAGACTGATCAGATTTTCACAACAAATCATTTTAATCATCATTTCTCAGCTAGATCATTGTTACACCTAAAGTTCTGTTGAACGAATGTGTTATAATTTTGAGAAACCATTCAGACTTTACTGCTGCCACTACTCTAATCGTAATACGAGTATTCGAAGCTATCGAGTTGAGTTCGTTTAGTTTTCAATACTTGGTGGTATTATTATTATTTTGCTGCTTTTGTGGCTGCTTTTGTAGCTGCTTGCTTTTTAACTGAATGCTGCCCACTCTCGAGTTGTGTCAACTTGATTGTTTTGCTGCTGCTGTTAATACACATTTGATTCGTGTATATTATATACTCAGTATACTCATATATATATACATATATATACATACATGTGTGCTTAAACATAAGCATTTGCGCCTTAATTAAAACTTGATGTGTGAGTGAGTGTGCACGCTGGCGCGTAGGAGTTAATTAGACTGCGGAGGTGTACGGCCCCCAGTTTCTTAGGCATCGGTCCGGGTCGGGGTCGGGAACGGGGACGGCGACGGGGTCTTTGAATGTGTCTCCGTCTCCGAGAGTCGTTGGCCATTTCGTTCGCTTTCAAGTCAAGTTTCAGCTATTAGTCGCTCAATATTACGCGTTTCTGCTGCTGCTGCTGTGTACGAACATTTATATATTATTATTGTTGTTGTTGTTGTTGCTGTGTGATCTTGAGTTCTTGGGGCCTTCTGGTCTCTCCACAGTACAGCATCGATCTGAGTAGTGGGGCCCCGTTCGGTCTGCTGCTCTGTTCACACGCTGCTCATCAACAATTGCTGTCACGAATTTTCCACTCGGCGCTTTTTGCGCGCGCTACTTGTTTGTATTTTAAAATTTATTTATTTGTGCAGCATCCACACACACCCATACATACGCACACACACACACACACACACACGCCGAGTCGATGAGGCAGAGTCGTCCTCCTGGAGCGCACCAAAGAATGCATTTGATCAGATAATGTAATTCGCATTTTAAATTGAGGCGCATTCCCAGTTAGACTTCTTCTCACATGCATTTACCGTGCGCGCTCACTGCTCGCTCCTTCGGGCGACTACTCAGTGGACTCCCCGGCCTGACCGGGACTGTGTGTGTCTCTGTCTCTGTCTGTGTGTGTGTGTGTGTTTGGACCATCCTCTTGGCCGTTCCAGCGTTGCGGGCGTTGCATTATTACGCACAAGTAAATCATCGCAGACGACTTTTGCCTCGTTGCTTGTTGTCTTGCAAACAGCAGCAGCCTCAACGGCTTGTTAAGTAATTTAGTTGGCTTCTTTTTTCATCTCGCTCGCTCCGCTGGCCTTTTTCTATATGATATTATGTATTATTTTAGTTTTTCTCTTCTTTTTTCCATTTATGTTTTGGCTTTGGCATATTTGTTTAGGAGCTGCATTTGTTATTCTACTTTTTTTTATGTATGCAGCATTAAATTGGCATTCAATTAGGCAAAAGGTGTTTTCTAATTTGTGCTCAAAAAATATTGTATTGCTTAGTTCGTTATTCTTGGCACTTTCTTTGAGGCAACCATTTTGCAAATATCTTTTTATTGTTATTAACTTATTTGCAACTCTGTAATTACTTCCAACAGTGCCGACTCTGGTACCATTTAAGGCATTTTTCAATTAATCAATCATTTAATAGTATATTTTCTTAACATTTGCCGCCCCGTATGAATCAAACGCGCTGTTTTAATTTATTCAATTTGATTTTGCTTTGCGATCAGTGACTTTTTGAACAAGTCTTGAAACACTAACTCGAACGATTTCTGTATCATTTTCAATACCTTTTTAAGTCATCCATGTTCAGTTCAGCTAATAAAATTTGAGATTTATATAAATGTGTCTAAAATGCTTGTCATTCGTTTGCAAACATCATTTTTTTCTTTTATAATTCTCAATGTTAGCTAAAAGAATTTGTTATCCATTTCAAATAATTATTTTTTCTACAAATTGATTTTCATATTTTGTTTTCAATCGAGAATCAGGAAATACATTTTCTGCCTGTGATTTTGTTCATAAAAATGCAGTTTAAAGTCAAAGTGAAGATCAGGAAATAAACTGCAGATTACATATAGAAAGTTGAGCTGTTTCTTGTTTTGGCTACTCTGGATAAACGCTTTCTTATTGCTGATTAAAGGCTGCTTATCATTAAAGCGCAAAAGCAACTTTTCTCTTTCTCGCAACCAGCAATCAGTTGAGGATCATATGCGCTGCAACTGTGCATCAGCATTTGCAAACTTGGCCATTAGCATATCGGTGCTGGGATCTATAACTGGGGAACTCAACGACTGCAACACACAATTTGAATGTCAAAGTCTGGAGCTGGAGCTGGAGCTGCAGCTGCAGCTGAAGTTTGATCAGACGGATCGGCTCTCATAGTTTAACGATTGAATTTTGATATTTGTGACACGCAGATTTTCCATCAGTGTCAACAAGGCATTGTTTGGCCACATCAACGTGGTTGGTCCACCAGCTCAGTGGGCTGACAGGACTGGCTGACTGACTGACTGACTGACTGCCAGACTGCCAGACTGCCAGACTGAAAGACCGACTGACTGCCAGACTGGAGTTGATCTCGTCGATTTTTCAACATCGGGCCGAAAAATGCAAAAACCGAACACAACGCGTACATTTGCATAGACACAAAATTACGAGCCGAATCGATACAAAAAAAAAAAACCGTAAGAAAAAAGAAAAGAAAAACGCATGCTTCCTGGTGTCCCGTTTTTTTTTTTTTTTTTGCTTTCTTGAATTTATGTACCCACACAATGGCCAACAGAGAGGTTGGGACCCGGCCCGATCTGGCCAAGTGTTGGCTAAAACACCATTCTAGCGGTTGTAAAGTCTTTGCTTGTTTATTGGCATGAAAATCTATCAAAAATGCATCATGCATTTATATTTATTATACGTAAACATAAAAATAATGTGCTTGACATTTGACCCGCGCCCCAAAACAACGACAAACGCTTTGTTGGCCACATGTTGCCACGTCTTTTAGGCTGATTATGAAACCGCTTTCCGTTTGTCTGTTTGTCTGTTTGTCTGTTAGTTTGTTTATTTGTTTGCTTGTTTGTTTGCCTTTCTGCCAGCTTTGTCGGCCCACCATCCCCATGCCCCTCCGCTCCTTATTGGCCATTGTCTTTGGGCCTGTTTCGGTGTGCGCAGCGTGTCTCGCCGTATTTTGCATTCTAACACAAATCAAACGCGAGCCCCACTCCGATACCCGATACTCGATACTCGATTCTCGCCACTTAAACGCTCGTTTATAATGTTGTTAAAATACAATAAATAGCCAGGATTCGCAGCAGGCGGTTTTCAACGCACCGCCAGCGAGCTCTGTCTCTCTATCTCCATCTCTCTCCCGCTACCTCTCCACCTCCATCTCCTCCATCTTGCGCTAGAGAAAAATGCTGATTTATGAAATGTGGACGACGACTTGGCGGCCAACCAAAGGCCAAATCTTAAGTCCCCCCCACTGCAATGCAGTCAACCTAAATCTTAAAGACCAACTGTTGACTACCAACTGCTGCTGCTGCTGTGGCAACTGGCTGTGATTGCAATTCTTTGATTGAGTTGTCCGTGTGCTGGGCTACTGTTTACATATATAGGACTTAGCAGCTAGATATTTTATTAAATCTTACTAATTTACTTTAGTTTCTTAGTTAGAAGACAAAAAAAGTCTACTTTTGATTTTGTGCTTGAATGGAATAAAATGCTTTTCAAGTGAGCTTCAAGTTATATTCAAGCTGATTTAAAGTAGTCAAATATATTGATTAACTTTGAACTTAAAGCATTCATCAGTTTATAGCACAAATATTTATAAATGGTTTTCTAACCAATATATCAGAAGTGATTTGATTGTAACTAAAAACCAACTCGACAAGGGTCAAAAAGTCTTTTTATATAATCCACAGATTTACCGATTGTCTTATATGCATTAGGTAGAATCGAATTAAAGTAACAACTGATTATGTAAGACATAAAATATATATGATTCTCAGCTGGGTAATAAATCTCAGAACTTATTAATTTGCTAACAGAAATTGTAGACCAAAAACCTCAAATTCTTCACTTTAAGCACGACAAGCGATATTTAGCTACTTGCACAAGTTATAAGAATATCACATTTAACTTCCAACGAATTGCGAAAAAAGCCTCAATTAATTCAATAAAGTCAGTCGAACCATATATTAAGCAGCTAATTTAATTATAAGTTTACTTAAATTATGATTACTTCAATTTAAGTTAAGTTTTGTAATACTCACCCTTTAAGCTATTTATTGATCTTTAGTTAACTTTAAACTGCAAGTGCTTATAACTGTTACACGCCAACTTATTCATTTTGACTGGCACACACACTTGCCGAACATTTTGTTCGTCGGTCACTTTTTGGTGTTAGCGTCTTTGCCTTTGGTGTGGGCTGCGCACTGTGCACTTTCAGGCACACGAGATCAACGCACGATCGTTCGCTGATTCGTGGATTGTCGTCGTGCGACTCACGCAGTTGCTCACAGACTGAAAACGCAATCGCAGCTGCTGCAGCTCTCAAGCCACGATGCGTCGATCTCTGTGAGCAAACGAGTTTCAGCATTTTCTTTTCGGTTTAAGAGCACGTTACCCATTTGATTGCGGGCGTGTGAGCGAGATGGTGCATATTGTGCACTCTCTCTCTTACCTGGCTCAATTTTGCGCTCTTTGTCGGCGCTCTTAAGTTGGGTTTTTGGTGCTTCTTCTTTTTGTTAGGCACTTAACTGCTGCTGCTTTATATTGTGTGGAGTAAATAGCCAGTTGAGCTGTGGGCGTGACTTGTGCCTGGTTGCTGGTTGCTGGTTGCGCTGTGTTGTTTTGCCCGTGTGTGTGTGTGTGTGTGTGTGCGTATTAGATTTTATAGACTCGCTTTTGACTTGCTTACATGTCCATTTTGGGCCGGGCCTTATGTACATTGGCCACGTTTGGGGGGCTGACGCGACAAATGAGCAAACAAATGAGCGCCAATTTATGAGTTTCTTTCCAGTTGATGTTGTTGCATATGAGCATTTAATTTACACGAATTTGTTATAAGAT
Organism: Drosophila basisetae; assembly: GCA_035041595.1. NCBI lineage: Eukaryota > Metazoa > Arthropoda > Insecta > Diptera > Drosophilidae > Drosophila > Drosophila basisetae. Next base: position 2,876,115 of record JAWNLB010000144.1, read on the forward strand.
CACGTATATATACATATATATACACGTTGGGTGTAACCAGTTTGGTTTTTTGTGAAATTTGCCGTGCACAAAATATGAAATCAGCTTTGATTTTTGTGGGCGTGAACACGAGACGCGATTTTCTGTTTTAGCTTATTACTCTTTTTTTTATATATATTTTGTTTTTTGTTCATTTTTGTCGAATGACACAATTCGATGAAATCTTTCAAGATTACTGCGAGCCTTGTCTAATGATCGGCAACAGTCGCCAAGTGTGTTTTTGTTTGTCTACACTTCATTAGTTGGCCTCTCTAAAGTTTTTAATGAAGTCGTTTTCAAGCTGCATTTGCAGCATATTCAATGGCTCTTAAATACCACAATCTTATCCAAATTGTTCTCCATTTTTGTTTTCTTATAACGCTGAGCGCGTTTTCAATGATTGAAACTAGTAAATCAGTTGACAACAGATGAGTAAAGGTCATTAAATTTTAATATTATTATTAATTACTTTATCTTAGTAATTTTACACATTTTAATTATATTTTTACCTTCATTTGTTGTTCATAAAAACAATATAATTGTAATTTCCCAGTGCTTGCTTGAATTATATATAAATGGGGTTTTCCGATGCATGAATAAGACTGAAATGCTTTTTTCCTGTGAATCAAATCATCCATTTAATTTTAGTCAAGAATTAAAAGCTTTGAAACTGAGATTTGAATACAACAAATATTTATTTTACTCTTGCGAAGCAATGGATATTTTTAGAAATTGTTTAGCATTGAACAAAGTAGAAAACATTTAAATACCCACCTTCAACCCAGCCAATTTCTACTCAAACCAATTATAGATCCAACTGATTATTAATAAAAATTGCACCATTTAATAGGCAAATGTTGTATGATTTGTAAACTAACGAATTGATTAACTAGAATTATGTATAAACATCAGTGAATTGCCTGACTTGATCTGTGCTACAATTGTGAACTTCTTTTGTATTTCAACTGACAATTGCCGGCTTATTCAAGAGTCTGGAACTCTTTCGTAGATCGAACTGATTCGCCAACTGAATAGGCCTGCAGCTGTTCTAATCGCTGTCAGTGTGCTTTCCGCTCTTCAGATTGTAAAGGCCAGTTACGCCGCTTTGGCCCGTTTTGCGGTTTGCTGGTTAAACGGCAGTTAAAGTGCACCCACATGAGGGCAAGCAGCTCAGTTGTGTGGTTAGCCACAGTTGGTAGTTGGTAGCTGCTGGATGGTGGATGGTGGATGGTCACTGGTGGCTAGGTTAAATGCAAAACAGATACTCGATACTCTCTCGATGCTTGTGGTATAATTGCCATGTCCATTCAACTGTTTGTTTGCGGCCAAGTTCATTTCATTTCGTTTCGTTTCGTTTGCTGCTTTTTGGCTTTTAGGCCGTTGTTAGTGCCCATCATAAATTTGCGGAAAGCGGGCGCCTGGCCAAACGCCAGGCTAATCGGTGGCGTTTCATCTGACTGCGCCTGCTCCCCGCCCCCTCCACCTACCACTCCAATCCTTGTGTCTGTCCTGCTGTTCCAGTTCCCTGTTATACCCCTTAAAAATTGTATGTAAAAGGCAGCTGGAGACGCCTCCAGCATTGATTCACCTCAAAAGTTTAAACCATATCTATGAAAATTAGTTTGCAACACTTTTTTTTTTAATTTTGTAATTTTTTAGATTTTTTATAGATTTGCTGCTGATGGCAGTTTATCAAATTGGCAGTCCTGCAAAGATTGGAAGCATCGCTTTTGTTTTTAGTACAGGACATCAGCTAGTTGAGCACTGTCGTGTTGAGCACTCGTTGTTCTTATTCTTGTTGCTGTTGTTGTTGTCATTGTTGTTGTCATTGTCGTTGTCGTTGTTGTTGTTGTTGTCAGTGTCGTTGTCGCTGTCTGTGTTGTTGTTCTGTTGTCGGCGCACGCATAATTAGGCCTGGGGTCTAGTCTCTAGTTGCAGGTTGCTATCGGGGCAGCCATACAATTTGGCCAAATAATTGCTGGCCGAGAACAATAAGGCAAGGCAGCCCAGGCAGTTTGCTGGCCCAGCTCGTTGCCCAATCGTGGCATCTTAATGCTGTGCGACTGACATTTAAATAGATGCTAATTCTCATCATCATAACTGTAAGGAACTGTAAGAGTTAAGAATTACGAGTTCCGACTTACGAGCTAAGACTTAGTCAGCGAGTTGGTCTAATAAATGGATTTTCGCTCACGATGTGCGCTTTCTTGGCTGGGAAGCGCAGCTATTTGAGCCACTTCCCGCTGGCCGCTTTCTTCTGCGCGTGAATCCGTGTAACCGCAAACAGTGATTTAACCAAAAACAGAAAGCCGACGCCGACGGCCAGGCTTGCGGATATAAATGCTATCAAAGTGCATGTTTTGCTCGCCCGGATGCGACCGAATGACAAACCCCACAAACCAACCAAACCAAACCGAACCGAACCAAACCGAACCAAACTCCAACTCCAACTCTGACAATGCCTCTTTACGCAGTGTTTGTTGTTGTTGTTGTTGGTATTGTTGTTGCTTTTGCTGTTTCGTGTCAACTGGCTTTGGCTTTGGCTTTGGCTTTGTTCGCCAGCCGCCCCATTTTGCCCCGGCTCGAGTCGTCCCTGGCCTGGCCATAACATTTGCTTAACGTTTCCTGTTGAACTCATCGCGCTGTGCCTCACTTGGCATCGTTTGGTTTGGTTTAGGTTTGGATTGGCTTTCGTTTGGGTTTGGGTTTGGGCTGTGATTCCGCCTACCCACACACAGTGGGTCCTTTTCGGCTATAGCAAATATATCAAATGTCTGATGCTTTTAGCGGCTGACAAACTCCAGCAAATTTTCATCCCTTAACCTAATTGTTATTTATTCAAGGGCAATTGATTTTAAGTCTTTTGATTTGTTTCCTTACCATTTGCTAACACCCAAAATGAAATATGGCATCTTTTCTATATTACGATTTTTCTGTTCTATTTTTGAATTTTGGAAAACCTCCGTTTAGCATTGGCAGGCAACAGTTGATTTGTAAACAGCCACGAAACGGAATCATTGAATGAAAAAATGCGGCAAAATTCGAATATAATCAGTTGAGTGCCTGACCTATAAAATAAATAAATAATATTAAACAAAATCTGTAAAAAAAGGAGGCAATCAACTAGAAAATTCTATTTTGATATTAAATTAAATTTGAACTATAAATTTCAACATATTTAAAAAGTGAGAATAAAATGTAGATCATCAATTTCTCGCAGGCATGAATGTTGCTAGTGCTACGACTTTCATATATCACATATCTATATATGTATATATATGTATATATATGCATATATAGAGATCAGCAAAGCTCTTGAAATCACTGATTCAATCGCTTGTTTGATTTTGTGCACCACTGTGGATGATGGGTTTGCTGTTGTTTTGCACTGTTGGAATTGTGCGTTAGATTTAAGTGCTTTCGTTGCGGGGCTTAATTTGCATTTTTATTTTTATGTTTTCATTGAAAGCGCCAGCATCAATGGAGCCCGCTAGCTGCAAAGGCAAACAGGGGGCGCACATCGACAGGGGGACAGGGGGACTCGGAGACTCGGAGACGGACCCACACATTTGGCTATTCCTTTGTTGTTTTTGTTTTTATTTTGTGTTGTGTGTTTCCTTTTAGCGGCGGCTCCTATCAGTGTCGGTAGATGCACACGCCATCAACGGTAGCAGCAACAGCAGCAACAACAAGAGGCAACAACAGAAACATGCAAATGCAAATGTTTATTGCCCAAAATGCTGTGTGAGAGGTCGATGGGAAGAGGGAGGGGGAGATGGGGAGAGGTGGAGAGGGGGGTGAGCAGAAATGCATAGAGCTGAAATTGAAGTTGAAGTTAAGCGGGTGCTGACTGTCAACAGCGAGGCAGCTGGCCAACGTGCAACATGCAACATGGGAGCATAAGTGCAGGCAGGCAGGCAGCCGCACAACTGTTGTCGCCATATCCAAGTGGCCATTTTGGTAAAAACAACTAATCAATCGGCAAATGTGCCATCCGTCAATCATTGGCTTGTGGTGTAGGTCACACGACACCACAGAATTGAATTGAATCGCATTCACTTTGGCTCTACCAAACAAAATGCCACCTTGGCTGTGAATGTCAGTTGGCCAATTTGGTTGCAGCTAGGCAGCCAGGCAGCCATAGAGCCAAGCAGGCAGGCCAGGCAGGCCAGCCAGGCATTCAGGCATTCATTCAGGCACTCATTCATTCAGTCATATCATACCGACTACTGACGAACTGACTCGCACTGACTGACTGAGTGACGGATCGGCATTTATTATTAGCCTTTCCCAAATTGACTATTTTTGGCACTGTCGATGGCCACACAACAACAATTACAATTGCAACTGCGGCAGCAACTGCAACTGCAGCAGCAACATGCCGCACATATCACAGCAAGACAAATTTCTATATAATTGCATTTGTTGCAGGCTCCAATCGAGGCCAGCGGCCCCAACAATAAAATAAAATACAAATACAAACAAAAATAAGTAAAATAAAAAGCAAAACGCAAAACGCAAACAAAACACAATACAAAACAATGCTGCATTATTTTTATAAATTGCATGCCACTGGCCGCTGCATTCCACGCAGCTACTACTTGCCACACTCGTCTCACGTTGGGTTGGGTCCGCTCCGCTCCACGCAGCTCCACGCAGCTCCAACCTCAACTCTAATTGTCATTTAATGAGACACGCTCGGCATTTGCGCACGACACACGACTATCAATTTGGCGAGCTGCTCCTCGTATCGATGGCTCTTTTTGCTGCTGGATCGCTGGATCTCCACTCCACTCCACTCTCCGCCGAAGCGTGTCCTTCTCCTCCTCCTTGTCCCGGCTCCTCTTCGCAACATGCTGTTGCCGTTGCATTTGGAGTGATTTTTATAAATTGATTTGTTCAGCTGAAAGGGTATGCATTAAAAAAGCGAAATATTTCATCAAATTTAGCACAGGATTTCTACAGAAAAACATATAAGGTATTTTCCATCCCATAATTAGATATTTATTGCTATTTTTACTTGCCATAAAATACAGCATTTTAGCATTGGCTCCTTTGTTAAGGTTCAATTTTAATTATATTAGTTCATCGTTTCCAACACTAATTTTGTAGTTTGCTAATCTTTTCCGGCAATTTATGGATCTCTAACAGCTGACCGACACAACATGACAAGTAATTAATTAAACTTTAAATGTTTATTGCTATCAGCGACAGCGATTCTTATTTCCTAGTTTTGTTTTTTGTTTTTTGCATTTTATTTTGCTAGTCATTCGCTTATCAAGCTGCTATAAGTAGCATTATTTGCTGATGTGAAACAACCCTGTTCATTGTTCGTCAAGCATAAGTTGGGTGTTTTTTCGGCTGCTTGCCAACTGCCTCCGTGGCGCAATTGGTTAGCGCGTTCGGCTGTTAACCGAAAGGTTGGTGGTTCGAGTCCACCCGGGGGCGGATTACTTTTTGGCGGTTTTCATTTATTTTTCGTAATTATTAAATACATTTAACGAGTGCTAAGTGACTCAGCGCATACATATTACACCTAATTATTTTATTTGCTATTAAAAAGCATTGTTATTCTTAAATGAACTGCGATTTTATTGTGTATGTTGTGAATTTTTATTGTACAATCATTGCTTGTCTCTGAAAAATAGGTAGTGGAATATTTAAATATACAAATCATAGCAATTTAAATGCTGTATTCATCTGTGAAGTCATTAGGATTAGGCTTAGATACTTTTGCCTGTTTAAAGTCTTGAAACTTGAACTTGTCAACCGAAAACTGTCAAGAATCCAACATTAAAATTCCTACAAATAGTTATTGTAATCATTCTTAAAGTTTATTGTATTAAATTACAAACAATTTGCACACGACAAGTAAGAAAAAGCTCATACGCTTTTTAAACTCGTTAACACGAGTAGCAAAATGCATACAGGTGTTTTAGCTCTGTGTGTGGCAGCTGCAACATGCGTATCTTCTTTTGTTTTTGGTTGCGAGCGTAACAACAGTAACATTTGCAGGCGTTGCAGCAGTTGCAACAGTTACTTACTGCTGCCAAAAGTCAAGTTGCACGACTTAAGAGACAATTTGTCAACGTTGTTGTTGTTGTTGTTGTTGCTACTGTTGTTGTAGTTGTTGCCTGTGTGCTGTTTGCTAATTAAAATGTCTTGATGCTGTCACTCAAAAGGCAGTCGCTCGAAGCCGGCAGACGTCCACAGCAACAACAACAACAACAACAACAGCAGCAGCAGACGACGCCCATTTTGGTCAGCTGTGTGTTGCAGTGGCAACAATGCAATTTAACCATACGCGTCACTGCTACAATTTCATTGGAAGTTGATGGCATGACGCAGTAGCCCAGTTGCACTGCCAGTGCCAGTGCCAGTGCCAGTGGCAGTTTGCTGCCAGGCAGCGCACGAGACGTATGCGCAATGGACGGACAAAATGGCGAACGCATTGTTACAGTTCGCAATTATTTTTTTTACCAGAGACACTAATCAAAATTAAAATGATGCGACGACTGCTGCTGTTGTTGTTGTTGTGGTTGTTGTTGTTGTGGATGTCAATGTTGATGATGATGATGAGCTAGAGAGCTGCAGAGCTGTATAGCTGTCCCTGCACAGGTTCGCTTACAGAGCCAGAAATCAATATTCTAAATTCTTTAACGCGTGTGCACATTTAAGGCAACAAGTTGGCTCATTGAAATGCGTGCCGGCGTGCAACGCGGCCAGCACTTATACGCAATTTCGCGCCATATTTGGTGCAAGCATATTGCTTTTTTCTTATTTTTCTTCTTCTTTTTTTTAGTGTGTGTGCCACACAGTACACACACACACACACACACACTCACACATTCATTTACTTACTTGGCCCGCATATAGAACAGTTGGCTGGCTCATCTTTGGCTTAAGATCAGGCCAGACTGTTTGGCTACAACAGTTTCTAATCTGCCCCATCTCCCCTTCTCACTCTCTCTCTCTCTCTCTCTCGTTTGTTGCAGGATGAACGTTCGCCAACATCGTCTGGCAATGAATCGGATGATTCGTCCGATGTCGAAATGCCAATGCCAACGGATGCCATCGACGATGCCAAGCCAACGCCTCAGGATCTGAAAGCTGAGGCAGCGGCAGCAGCAGCAGCAGCAGCAGTAACAACTGCTACTTCAGTGTCTGCCGCTTGCCCCAAGGCAACAGCATTGAGCTATCAGACTGAATCGGGTCCCTCGACATCCATGGCGTCATCAGCAGTGGCAGCAACAGCACCGGATAGCAAATATGTTTATCCGGCTACCTCGTTCGCCAATATACCGCCGGATATGCTGCGTCAGCTTATACAATCAGGACAGTTGCAGCTCCATGCCGAGGAGGGTGAGTAATCTCCAATCTGAAGTGTCACGAAAGAACAGCCATCAATCAGTAAATACTCCTTTGAATATACCCGAATATGATTGCCATTAGTTAACAATATTTATTAGTTAATCAAAATTGTACATCTGTTTTTTAGATGGCAATCAGTATGTGACCATACCACTGAGCTCCAGTGTAGCCAGCTACATTAAGGGCAAATCAACGGCTGCTGCAACTGTCACCAGCTCCAACCAGAAGTCTGAGAAGAGTGCCGAGAAAATCTTATCAATTAAACAGGAATACGATTAACCGTTCTTCAATGCACTGCAGTGGCTTAAATGGAGATTGCTTTTATGACAACATTTGAATAAATACTGTTTACTGTATACTGTAAATCCACATCCAATCATGCAAGTCAAGACACAATCGCACACCACAAACCCAGATACACAACATATACACACAAGTCTATCCATAGTTTACATGCGAATTTCATCATAATACTGATGCATTGCTGATCACCCACACATACATACATATATACACATACATATATATATATATATACATATATATCTATATCTATATACGCATAAAACATATTTATATAGACTATTTTTATACCTATATAAAAGCTGAGCTGGCTGCAGGCGCAGTTGGCTTGGCATCTGTCTCAGTCAGAGGCAGATAATCAAATAAGTTATAAAGTTTACAAGTTCTATGAGATTGAATACCAGAGATGAAGTTAACGAGGAAGGAGTCAACATAATAATGATGATGATGACGATGCTGATGATGATGCTGATGAAGCTGATGATGTTCCTAAGCTGCCGATATAAAGTTGCTTTGTTAATAGTTTATATTGTTTTATTATATTATACATATAAACCACATTTTTTTTGCCAACAACACCAAAATGAGGAAATGTTTCTAAATTGTATTTTTTAAATAAACCGAAAACAAATGGAATTCAAGCAATTAAACTTTGTATTTTAAATGAATTGTGGAAATTATTTTCATTTTGCGTAAGTATTTTCTGAGTTAAACATAATCATTTCTGTACTTGTATTTATTTGTGTAAAGTTGCTGTTCCTTTAGAAAAGACTCACTTTGAAATGAAGGATTTTTTTGATTTGTGGAGAGGAAGTAGGCGTGTCCAGAAATTACACTTGTTACCAATATTCAAAGGGCACTATTAAAATCTTGCTTGCCAGTTCGGAGAATGTAGCTCTAAAATGGTAGAAAACAGGTATAAAAAGAATAAACAAGACTAAAATGCCTTTTGGTATTTAGCCACTTGATTGATAGGCGTGCTTTCAGCATGTGTGTGTGTGTGTGTGTGTGTTGATTGATTGGCGACACAATCTTATTGACACTTAACCTAATTAAACATCGCTCATTACTTAGTAGCCATCTCAAAGGCGGGGGGTTCTGTTCCATGGAGGGCAGCACCTGTTGTTGTTCCTATTCTGGTTGGGTTCTCTTGTTAACCGTTTCGCTTATACTTATATCTTGGGGGCAGTCGCCGACGCTTCCGCTTTTAGGCCATTTGCATGCCAAGTAGCAGCCACTTGACCAAAGAACAAAAAAAAAAAAAGAGAAGAAAAAAAACGTGTGGCACATGCATAATGTACACTTATGTGAACGCTTTGGGCGGTGCTTGGCACGCGCCGGAGCTTCCGTAGGTTCTGTAGGTGCCGCAGGGGCGGACATGCTGCTCTTGGTGCTTGGCCAGCTTTCAAGCCGGAAGCCGTTAGTGTTTCGGGCCCAGTGGCACTTTTATGGCCAAGCGACTGCGTTGACAATGGCCAACTGTAAAAATCGAATAAAACGCCTTGGTCAAAGTTGAGTGGGTCACTAAACTTTGGTGGCTAATGTTTAACAATGCTACTGACTAGATTTGTGTACTGCCTACTTATCAACTTGTGTATGGATGTGTGTGTAGTGTGTGTGTGTGTGTGTGTGTGTGTGTGTGTGTGTGTGGTTGTTTGTGCAAATACAACCGCAATTAGCGTTGATTATGGCCACGAACTGGAGTTGATTGACATTGGTCACAGTCGCCAGTAGCCAGTAGCCAGTGTCTACTCAGTGGGTGTGTCACTGTCTATATTTGTTTTGCTCACCATTATTATCCACATCCACGCAACTGCACGCTGAAAAATACTTGCCTCATTTTTGCACAAAATTGTGTCTTGAAGAATTATTACAAATTATGAATTTTCATTTACCATTTAAAAGCCAAAAGATTGTAAATAAATAAAAATAAATCAACAAATGCATTAATTATACAAAGTTGACAAAGAGAACTATTTTAGTTTAATTTAACAAGGAAATACTTGAATTAAACTTATTTATTTGAATGTCTTAAAAAATGATTCATAATGTTGATTTATGGCCGCATTCGTTTTCAGTGTAGTCAAAGTGCGAAATAGAAAAAAAAGGATATATATAATATACATGGACAACTCAGACATACGAGTATTGATCCTGCTAGCGGACAGGTGGCCTGGCTGCGCCCCCACGATTATTATTAATGACCAGCGCAAAACTTTGCATTGCAATTCCAATTTCAGTTCCCATTGCGACTCGCTGCCAAACGGCCACACATTGTAGTCATATTACGAAGTGTCTCCAGCAAAGTGCTGCATGCAAGAGACAAAGCAATTAATAAAAATAAAAGCAAAACAAAAAACAGTCAAACTTACACAAAATCAATATTAATGAGCCTTTTAAAGCTGCTGCTAACGACTGAAGTGAGCGGAAATTAAATAGGTTGAGCGTTGAGGGAATCGCAGACAGACTTCGCCTTCGAATCGGATGTAGCCAGTACAGCGCCAGAAGCAGGAAATCGCATTAGCATTAGCCTTAGTATCAGCATCGGCGAGCAGCTCAACTGAATCACCTTAAAAAGTCCCAGGCCAGAAACGGAAGTTTTAGCGTAATGCCTTGCGCCTGAGCTGCCTGAGCTGCCAGCTGATGGGCAATGGGCTGCTCCAGTTCACAGGCGACGACGACAGCAATTGACGAGACAAAATCAAAAACAAGGCCCAACAGCAAAATGGCCGACTTGCCCAAGCCGGAATACCGTAAGCACGGTCCCAAATTAAATATTCTACAACTTGCATAAACAATTACCAATTACGATTTAATGTAGCTGCTTCCGAGGCATTCACAATTCCCCTCGATGATGACGTGGCCAGTTCAACGGATCAATTAAATGACACCCTTCGCCAGCCACCAAAGCGACTGCAGCAACTGATGCAACAGGCAGCCGAAACGGAGCCAATCACCTACGAGGAGCTGGAGGATAAACAGCAGCGTGCCGAGCAGCGGCGACAGGAGCTGTTGCAGCAGAAGGTCGAAACTATACAGAAGAACACACAGATGCTAATGCGGGCTCGTGGAGAGCGAGAGGAGACGGTGGAGGGAGCAGAGCAGGTTGACGAGGAGCAACAACAACCATCTGCACAGGATTAAAGCCACACATTTACCAACTAAACCGTTGGCAATAATTATTACTATTCCCACAGGTCAGGCACAAAAATAGATTGAGTGAATGCACTCAAATATTTATATTATTTACAACTACGATTTAAATTTGTCAAATGAGTACTTTTGGTAAATTTATAATGCTTATAGCACAATCGCATTTTGCACATATTTCTGAAATTGATGAATTATGCTTAAGCAAAATGTTTAGATCAACAAACTTAGGAATTTCTTTGTTCGAAATAAAAATCAAAACTAATAAATAATTCATATTATGTGTCACTCAATTAAAAAACACTAATTACTAGGAGAACATAGTAAGCAAGGTAGGTCATTACTCATTATTGATTATTGATGTTCCAATTTGACACTATATAAATATCGTATTATTTAGAAATGTTTTAAATAAAACAAATCACAGACTTACATAATCGATTGAGCTGCATTCACTGGAAACTAAATGCATATACAACTAATGAAATAAATAAAGTTATTTGAATTACTTTTCATTCACATTGTTTTATTGTTAGCTTTAATTCATATATGTATTTTAAATTGTATTATTATTATTATTTCATATATCGTAGTATATTTCCAAACAATTAGATTGTATGCAATTAAATTTTCATCTCTTGTTCATCTGCTTGTGGCAGCATTACAAATTGTTGTCAAAACCGTGATCTATGTGATCTATATATATATATATAGTTAGTTCAGGATTGATTGCAGAGATATATGTGTGCATGTACATATTTATATATATATATAAATATATATCGTTTTTTATATGCTTCATTTTGGATGTGTGCGTGGTTTGTAAATCATGTCTTTTGGGTTGTAGTTTGGTTTCGCACTGTTGGTTTTGCTTTTCAACTGGTTTAGTTTACGTTTTAGATATCTTAAGTATACATAAATATATACTCGAGTTGTGCCATTGAGACTACAAATGTTGCTTTGATTTCAGCTTAGGATATCCTTAACAGGAGAATATCCAATTGTTTGTATCTGGTTGTAATTAGTTAACTACAAGTTGATAAAAAGGATTCTCATTCATCTGTGTTCATTTTGCTTCTCATCTTAGATATTTAGTTATGTTGCCGTATATATGTATGTATATCTGTGTCTGTATTTCGCTTATGCTATTGTATTTTTGTATTTGTAATTTATTTCTCATATGCTTTTAATATATATGTATGTAATTTCATAATTTGTTTTATTTTTGGTGCAGTTGGAAACTTGTTTGTTTAATCATTAAATGGAATTCAAATTGAGGACAGTCGATGGAGCATTTCATTTGATATATACATGTATATCCAGCTAAAACCTATATATAACTGAAACCCATTCACCTAAACAATCGCTTGACAAGCTCGTCTTGTGATATATGTGGCATATTGAATAGCCTTCCTTTAAAACGGCACAACCTTTATGTTAAATATTGCTAACTATTTGGCATACACATGATCTATTTAAACGTCATCCTATTGTGCAGGTCTCTTTGTTATCTGCCAATCGAACGGCCCTCAAACTAAAATACTGAAGTTGGCTAAAGATTCTTTTCAGATTTGCGACACAATCTGTCTTTCTCTATACCCTATCGGCTCTGCTCTCCCATCGACTTCCCCTCTCGCTTGAGTGTGATGCGTGGTGCCTGATTTTCTATTGCTTTTTTGTTCAATAAACTTTAGTTCTCTTCTCGTATTTTTTTCTTCATCTTGAGTTTTGTTCTTTTTTTTTGGTTTTTTTTTTACAAAGTTTTAATCAACAGTTACAAAAGTTTTGTTCTTAGTAGTTGAACTATGGTGGGTTACGTTCTTAATAGATACATATACTTGTGTTTTTCTTTTCTTTTCTTTTGCTTTTCATATATAATATACTATAAATTTGCTTGGTTTACGCATAGTTGATGTTTTGGGCTTCTGAACTTCTTCATATTCTGCTTCTCGCTCCTCTGGTACTTATAAATTAATGTTTTCCCTACTAAAGATGATTCAAAACAAAAAAAAAAAAAATATTTGAAAAAAAAGAACAAAAACTTCAAAAACAACACGTGCTGTACAATCACTCGCCGCATAATCCAAGATGTTACAAATCCCAATCCCCAATCGCCCTGTTACCCGTAACACAATCTGGAAAGTGCACTGTTCGCGATTCGTTGCCCGCCGTACAATATCTCTGTAAGTTTGAACTGTATTAAAGCTTTTTCTTTCGGGTTTTGCGTACGCCAACAACTTAAGCTTAACCATATATATATATATTTGATTTATGTATAATATAAGATATATATATATATACACATCTATATATATACGTACATATATATATATATTCATATAATGTATTCCAAATCATTATCATTTATATTTGTATTAAATTCTTGTTGCATGGAGCATGTGCCTACCTAAAAGTAAACGCTTAACAAAATTGGGTTTCTCATATGATGTGGTTGCTCTTAACTAGAAGCTACGATTGCTGCTCAATAAGTTTCCATATGCCATATGCCATGTGTTGGGAAAGTAGGCCAAAATCAATTTCTTCGTGCTCTTGATGGTTTTTTTTTAGTAAAGTATTATCGGTCAGTTCTTTAAAATGCAAGTATTATTTTGATTATAATTCATCTTTCTTTCTTTTGCTATACAAATTGGCACTGAATTGTGTATTCGAAACATATCTCATATGGAAGAACATTCTTATTGATTTTTGTACTTAAGGAGAATTATTTTGGTATTCATTCGCTTCATCGATACAGATGTATCCAATTCGTTTCATATCACTTTCAAATGTGTCTTTCTCATTCTGCTTAAAAATAAAAATAAATAAAAGTATAATTAAGTATCTGGAACTTTGACTTTTTGGACCAAATCTCTAACCTAATATATATATATAAATTAATATATAACTGAATGAACTATCATTTATGGGATTTATTGTACTTTGTTTTATACCGAAACATTTACAGAAATTCAACAATTTTTGTGACTGATCCCTGGCGATATCAAGCTTCAAATCTATAGCTTTTCAATACGGGGAATGTGTTAATAAAAATACAAAATTCATTCTTATATTATACTTTTGTTGCGTCTTTGTAAATTCTTGAAATTCTCCAACCAATCTTAATGACAAATTCTTAACTTTTCAACTTAACTTTTAACCTTTGGCATGTAGGAAACTTAATAAGCAACACTCTCATATTATAATTAAATATATGCATGTATATATATATTTATATATACCTTTGGGGGCTAGACATCAAAAATCAGTACTGCTTGTCAAAGTTTTTAACCTAAGCCTAGTTTTGGATTTTGGTTTTTGCTTTTTACCAACAATTTTATTACTTTTTGCCTTTTACTTTTGCACACAACATTTATTGCAACTATTTATGAACAGAATTTGTGTTTGTTTGTTTGTTTTTTTGTTTTGGCGCTGGGCAGGGGCTCTCTAGTTATATACGCCCCTGACCATGCCCTCGCGATTACGCGTATGCCACTTGCAGGTGAGTATCCTTATGTAGGTGCGCCGAAAGGATGCATTGCACAAAGCATAGCACATGGGATTTATGGTGGAGTTGATGTAGCACAACGCATAGAAGAAGTCCCACAGCTCGGTGGGTATGCAATCCGAGCAGGTGGTCAGCGGCTTGATCAGCACCAGAATATTGTACGGCGTCCAGGTGATGATGAAGCTCAGCAGGATGGCTGACAATGTTTTCGCCGCCTTCGATTCCTGTCGTTTCTCCTGCGATTTCTTCTTCTTCTTGGCCGCATTGCGTGCATTGAGAAGTGCGTGCTGCCCCGTTGCAACACCCGCCTTGCCCAGCTGCTTGGGTATAACTTTCGCGTTCAGCAATCGCATATCCTGCGGTGCATGCGACATGCGCCGGCCCAGCGGTAAACTGAATTCCGAGTCACGCGACGGCAGCGGTCGACGTGTCGGCGGCGGCGGGTTGTTCACCATGCCCACGCCAACACCAGCAACACTTGAACCGGCAATGGCCGCGGTCCCGGCAACAACATCCTCGTGTATCATTTTGATGGAGGGTGCATTATCCGTTTGGGTTGCAGCGTTGCCCACACTTGGTGCATTGTTGCCGCCATTCGCCGCACTGGCGCCATCTGGCGGCAGTCGTATGAGTATTGTATAGACAGAATCCTGGCTAACGGAACGCGATCCAATCCGATTGCTGACGGGCAGCGAACGTGAGTTGGCCGCTGAAATGCTACAGCTGGCAACACCATTCAGGTTAGCGTTGTTGGCACTGCCGACGCCACCACCGGCGATGACACCGCCACTGACATTGCTACTGCCGCTGTTGATGCTGATGTTGATGTTGCCGTTGCCATTGTTGTTCACCGCATTCATATCCTGCATTTGCAGCTGCGAAATTGAGTTATGGGGCGGACGCAGCGGTGTCGGCGAAACATCCGCCAGCATTATGCTCGGTGGCCGGACACCACTGACACTGCCGCCCAACGAGTAGTTGTCCCGCATCACGTTCATCGAGGTGCATCTGTGAACGAATACAGAACGAAAAAAAAAAATGGAAAAAGAAAAGGACACAAAGGCATGTCGGACTTTAGTACCGCCAGAAGCTTCAACACGACACCTGACATCAGAAGACATCAGGCGTCAAGCGTCAGGACATTGACAGGCCTTACAAACTGTGACAAGCTACGACAACAACAAAAACAACAATAAGGATCAGTTTTGGAGCAGCGGATGCCAACTGCCCCACGTCCAAGCACACACACACACACACGTACTCATATACACAGGAATGAGAAAAACCAGCGAGGGAAAGGGGGAGAAAGAGCGAGTTGGCAACTGAAATTGGTTTTCGTTTGGGTGGAAGAGTCCCTTGAATTCAACTGAAATGTAATCAATTTTAAAGTTGAGGGTTTACTTGCTCAATCGAAGCACAATCTATCAATGTTTAACTGAAAACCAATAATATATTGTAAATTACTAAACTATCCGTGTTATAAATTGAATTTTAAACAGAGAACTGGAACTTGACTTGATGTCAGACCGAAAATTGTGTTTTCAAATCGAGATGCAGGTCAAAGCATGATTATCAAAGTATTGCATTGGCAAATCGGTGCAGATTTGACTGAGTTATGGCTTTGGTTAAACCCAAAATTGAATTTTTACTGTTTGAAAATTTAAGCGCCGCAAAGGCGAAGCCCCCAACTAAAGTGCATTATTTGTGAATGTGGCCTCGATTTGTGTTTGTGGCCTTGGTAAATTTGAGCCCACATGGATTAATAACAGAACAAAAGTAAAAAGAAAATCCAATTACCAAAAAGAAAAACTCTGACTCAATGGCAGCTTCAACAGTTGCCACAAATTAAGCATGCATGGAAGAGGAGAGGAGAGGCGAGGATTGGGGAGTCGTTTCTACTTCTCCCTGACTGAGTTTGGCGCATTGCTGTGCATTCGTCTGTGTAACTGAAGTACGATGTGCGAGTACTTTTCGGGTGCACTGTGCGTCTATTGATGACTGTGCTGTACAGTGCTGTGCTGTGCATGGTGCATGGTGCGGGGTGCATGGTGCAGAATGGGACCGTTCTGTGTGGGTGGGTGGCAATAGAATTTATTTTCATTTTGTTTTTCCCTTGGGGCAAGCATCGATTCGAGTTTTGTGTTGTTCTTTGTCGTGTATGAAGTGCTCTGAGTGCATTTGCGATTCGAGACGCCAACACTCACACACTCACACACACATACAGACACACACACACAGTGAGTGTGTGTGTGTGTGTGTGTATGTGTGTGCGTGTGTGTGTGTGTGTGCCTTTGAGTGCGGTGTTTGCTTACACAAAATTAGACGATTAAAAGAATGAGAGCTGCTTTTTTGTACTACCTGGAGACGGAGCTTTGTAAAGGAGTTTCAATTGTTACTGGTGTTGCATACCCTAAATCAGATGGCTCCTCCTGCTCATACGCGAAATCATCGGAATCCTCGCGACCCGAATGCCACCACGCGATGCACCACTCCTTGATGTTGCCAAAGCATGAATATGGCTTTTTGATTGTATTTGTGCTCTTTATCTGCATATCACCGTATCCAAATCCAAATCCAAATCCAAATCCAAATGCAAATGAAACATTAGTGAAAACCATACAACAACTGCATTGTAGACGTTGAACTTACGCTTGACTTGCGGGAGTGCATGCCATGATATCCCGAATCGATGACCATATTGGTCATGTAAACGCTTTCCGCATCCGCCGAACTCTCGGAGCGCGGTCGACGCCAGGTATCGTGATCATTGCCACCCAGCTGGGCAAATCCCAGCAAGCCTCCACCAGTGTGATTCACCACAGTGTTTTCATCGCTAAAATGGTAAATGGTAAAGCAAAAGGGTTAGCAAAGTGTTAATTTCAATACATTTGTTTGGCGCATAAAAGTATGCAACAGAAAAGTTGCTTCTTTTATTTGTTGTGCTCATTTTTGTAGAGGATTTATAAAGAGAGGAATTCCATCAATTTTACTGATACAAATTTCAAGAACTATTTGAGTCATCCTTGGCTGACAAGCATTTCGGTACAACACCATTTTTTTTGTCTTTTACATGTTGAAAGCGACATAATTCTAAGAAATTGGAAACCCATGAAAACAAAGTAAGTAAGGAATCCAAAGAAACTTTCATTTGTAAGTCTTTGTGGTTTAATTTAAGAAATGAGTGTAGTGCGTTTTATTTTAAGTTGATGCAACGAATTTAAAGTCATATTCTGTTTCAATTTCATAGTAAAACACGAATTATGAACCAAATCCAATTGCAGATAAGAAATGAATTAGGAAATGAACATTGGCTTGGGTTATAGAAATTGAATTTCTGCTCACCTGCTATTGGAACGCTTGCTGGAATCCTTTTTGCCCGCCTGCAGATTGGGCAAATCCTTTTGCCGCTTCTTCGTTTCGCGCCAGATGCGAAAATAGAGAAAACACATGATCGTCACGGGAAAATAGAATGCGGCCAGTGCTGTGCCAAAGGTAATATACTGATTTGTCTCTATAAACTGTATGTAGCACTCGTCCTTGGGCACGGTGCGTTTACCCTCGATATAGGGCCAACTGTAGATCCAGGGTGGCCAGAGTAATAAGCTAACTCCCCAGGCGGCGCCAATCATTACCGCCGCCTTATTTGTCGTTCTTTTGGCACGATAAGTCAACGGCCTCGTCACACTAAAATATCGATCAAAGCTAATGATCAACAGATTCAAAACGGATGCATTCGAGGCCAAATAGTCGAGGGCCAGCCAAGTGTCACAGATACGTGGCCCCAATGGCCAATAGCCCAAAATGGTTGTCACCGCAAACAGTGGCATCGAAATCGCACCAATTGCAAAATCCGCAATCGCCAGCGAGAAGAGAAAATAATTGCTGATCGTTTGCAGTTGTTTATCGATCTTGAATGAGATCATCACCATCACATTGCCAGCAACTGTTACCGCGCTCAAAATCGCCGCTACGAAGCCCATTACCACCATTGAAGCCAACGAATAACGGGGTCCCTTCGTCTCAAAGCCCAAAGTGCCGTTCGTTTGATTCCCATACGGATCATAGAAATTGCTGGCTGCCGTCGACGTTAGATTCTCCAATATGGCCGTTAGCAATGTGCTGCTGGTTGTGGGGCTGATGGTGGGGCTGCTGCTGCTGCTGCTTGTGCTCGGTGCAGTTGTTGTTGTTGTTGTGGTTGTGCTCGTGGTAACGGTTTTAAACAACGGCTCCAGTATGCTGGGCGGCCCATGAGCGGCCAATGCCAAGCTCATAACCGGCTCCATGGCGTATGCGTGATATTATTTGTTGATTATTCGTTTGATGTTTTGTTTTTTATTTCGCTAGTTTAGTTTTGCTCGCTAATTGGATTTTGATTTGATTTCGTTTTGCGACTGCCGGCGTATTGCCGTTTATAATTTGTGGTATGCTTTATTTGAGTGGTGACTTCTAAATGGCATTCGATGCGAGGCGTTTGTCCTGCTGCTGCTGCTGCTGCTGCTGCTGCATTTGCTCTTTCTGTTGCTCTTGCTGCTTATCCTTGTTGCACCCACGCGCTGGCGCTGGCGCCTTCCTTGTGCGCATTTTTGCACTGGCCCTGTAAAAATACATATATAGACACATTCACATACATATACACATACATATATATTATATATTTATATATATAATACAGTGAGAATTATGAGCTGTCGCAGGCCTTTGATACATGCCCCCTCCCACAACTCCCGCTTCCCCCCGATCAAAGACAGAGAAGCCGCCTGCGGCTGCAAGTCTGCTTTGTCCTTTTTGCAAATGACATTTTCTGTGTGATTTGTTTTAATGAAAATGTAAATGAAAAACTGCTTGAATGCGTTTCCTTGGCAAGTCGCACACACAGTTGCAGATAAACATGCCACGCCCACGCCTTGCTTGTATTTATTGTTGCTGTTGTTGGTATTCTGCCAACAATGGGCTCGAACATGCAACAGTCAGTGTAGGCAACAACAGCAAAAAAAAACAAATACAACAAAAATATAAACTTGGCTGGCAACCCACAAAACACCCGTTCCCCGCTCGGGCAGAACACTTTGGAACGGAAATGTTCAAGACGGCTTCCTCTGACACTTTTCAAAAACTATTGATGTTGTCATTGGCTATATATATATGTGTATATGTGTATATATATATGTGTAGACATAGATATATCCATACAATATTAGACATGGTCTTCACATTGTGTTTTGATTTGGAAAGTTTTTTAATAAGTTACGCATACGGCGTAGCATTGGAGGTCCTTTCTGCTGATGCTTTTGACATGATATGCGACATGATTGATTTGTATTGAGTCCTTTGGCAGTTTATTCTCTGCTCCTCTATCCAGACTCATCTGGCATTGACAGCATTCAGGACATTGTTTGAATGCCACTCAATGCTCATCGTGCATTGTCCTGTGCGTTATGTATTTTTCCGCAGCACAAATCACAGGCTCGCAGAATGTGTCAAAAGGCTTTGCGTATGAGCATGAAAAATGGCAAATAACAAAAATAACACAAGTTTATAATTGAATTATGGGATTTGAAGCTTTGAGCGCTGTGACCAAAATAGATTTCAGTGTGCACAATAAATACAATTCAATTATTAGATAATGGAAAGCTTTTAGCTACTCAATAATCAATGCACGTACTTAGCAAAGGACTTTTCCCAAGCTCAAATTCAATTGCTTATTTCGCTTTTATTTTCAATTTGTTGAATAGAAATTAAGCTGGCAAGGATTTAATTAGTATCTCACTTTTTCTGCTCCGAGAACAAATTAATTCTTAGTTTTAATTATAACGCGTTCGAATTCGGTATTACTGAGACTCTTTTGAACCATGGCTCAGTTTAGGTAGATTAACTAAAACTGTATAATGCCATTATTTATAAATTATACAAGTCTAATCCATTTAATGCTGCTAATCTGTCCGCTTTTTAAGTACTTTGACTAAGTAGCTTCGAACCTTACCTAACACAGTTTTAATTCGATGATATAAAATCAATCTTTTTAAGAACCCGAATGGAAGCCACCAAAAGCCAGCAAACAAAGTACTACAAATAAATAAGTCTTTAATTGAATCATATTTTCAAAAATGTCGTAAATGCAAAGCATTTTTCACAATTTTAATAGCCAATTGGAAAATGACTCACATTATTTTGAGCAGGCGTTTAATATTATTGATTGATTCTTTTAAAGAATTAATATTTGTATATATGCATATCTATTATATGTGACTGAGCTACGTTAATTACTTTGAAAGCATGTTTTAATCGAATATTAACTCCAATTTTATGTTAAATACATACACAATGCATAAAGTCAAAACATTAAGTGCTCAACTACTTCAAGAGCCATCAAGTTCTGTTAAGCCCTTAGAAAGCCACATTTCAGTGAGTGAATTGGAATTAAATATTGTATTTGACAAGTGACAACCTACTAAATGGAATTCTGTGTTGTTTTCTTGTTTATTTTAACAGTAAAGAGTTAAGCTGTCAATCCACTTTAGAAGCTTTCAATGTCCCAACACAAGCTGATACTTGCTCAACGCATTTTCTAGCATCCTTATGGGAAATGCAAATGGAAATGTTGGAAACGCGACAAATTAAATGGTGTTTGGCAGAATAATTGAGACACAGTTCACTGAAATCTTCAATAATCTCGATAAGAGTTTTGTAATTATTATTTATTCGAAAGGAACTAAAATGTTTACCTAAGCGTTGACCATAAATATCTTTAAAATCTGCTAGTCCTTGTTGCATAAATTCAACCCAGTTAATGATAGAAATTTTGGCCTTTTCAATGCATACAGGTTTGTTAAAAAATGCATGATAAAAAAAATATGTCTAAAAATTGTGTAAACTTTTTTTTGGAACGAAATATTTTCATGTGTGTGCTGAACTTTGTGGCATTACCCAGAAGCCAATGTCAGGCCATGCTCAAAATGCAAAAATGTGACAGATAAAGTATTTACCAAGTATGCAGAGGGCTGAAAGCAATTTTAATAACATCACACAACGAGCACATAATTGAATCAAGACCAACTTGTGCACAAAATAAAAAATGTAAATTAAATGTGGATGTTGATGTGGATGTGGATGTGGCATGCAGATGTGAAATGAAGAAAGGTGCTTTCTAAATCACTGACAACTTGTGCTTAACTTGTAGCTTTTAACAAGTCCATCAAATTGTTAGCGAACTTGAAAATCTGCACACAAAAACAATTCGCTGGCAAATTAAACGCGACGTCAGTTAATAAATCAATCACAAATCTGAATATTTATCTCAATTGCTGTCTGGCACACAAACATACGCATAAATCAAAGCCATTGGCGGTGGCCACAAAAACAAGCAGCCCAAGGGCTGAAGGGCGCCAATAAATTGGCGGCCAACAAATGACAACAACAGCAATAATTGGCCCAAATACCAGAAAAAAGAGAAAGAGAACGAAACAACAAAAAAAAAAAAACAACAACTTTTAGTTGCTGCTCCTGAATGCGTGTGTGTGTGTGTGTGTGTATGTGTGCAAGTGTGTGTGTATAAGTGTATAAGCCTGGCTAACCTGGCAGAGCAAACCTTTTGGCCACGTCAGCTTATGTTGGGCCAGGCCCGTTAGCCGGGCAATCTTGGCCAACTGTCGGCTTAGCGTTACATTCAAATTTGTTAGCGTCGATTCTTAGCAAATAATCGAATTGCCTGCCGCGCCCGTAAAAAAGGATTTATGGATTTATTATGAAAACGCGACAATGAACACAACAACATACACAAAAAACACTCGACCAACCTGCGGCTTTCATTTGTCAATTTATTAGGCTATTTTTATGACACACACGCACACACACACACACACACACACATACACTCTCTAACACATGCCCTGATCAGCTCATCAGCAGCTGCCTTAATTTTATATACGAAATTTTCGTATTCTATTTTCCTTCTTTTTTTTTTGGGCGCCTAATGCGGGCGCTGTCAGCTCAGCACACACACATGCACATAGATGGGAGATAAAACTTACACACACACACACACACACACACACACATACACGCATCATTCAGAGACGCCCACTGGGGTCTTAAGCTTTTATAAAATTGTACAACACACATACAATAAAAATAAATAAATAAATATAAAAAAAAAACTAGCTGACAACTTTTGTGCGTTTGCGTCTGCTTAGCTTTTATGTTAATTTCTTAAGCGCGAGTTTAATTGCTGGGCTTGCTGGCTGCTGCTGCTGGGCTCGCTGGCCTTTGCTTGTTGGCGGAAATTGAATTGCTGCTGGGCGGCTGCTGCTGCTTGCTGGTTGCTGGCTGCTGCTTACACCTTATGCTGGTGGGTTGGCCCTCAATGCTAAGCATATTGCGAACACACACACGCACACACACACACCCGCAGTTGCCGCGCCCCACCGACCCGATGCGAGCGACCTACTCGTTGCGTTAATCAAAACGAGAGCACTGGAAACAGCAATGGCAAAAATGCCGTAGCTACGCACTCACATACATGCATACACCATGGGCAAGCAGCGCTCTCTCTGGCATCACATTTACATTTACAACTTACGTTACAGCGCAAGCTCTCGCGCTCTCTCCGCAAATGTAGCTCTCTCTCTCTCTCTCCCTCACACTCTCTCTCTCTCTCGGGGGTTCGTGTCTGTTTCTGTTTGCGTGTGTGCGTGTGAGTGTTTATGTATGTGTGTGTGTGGATTATTTGTGCACGCTCAGCGTTGACATTTTTGTTGCTGGCTGCTGCTGATGCTGCTGGCTGCTGCTGCTGCTGTTGCTGCTGTTGCTGCTGCTGCTTCTGCTGTTGATTTTGGCCATTTGCCGCTCCCAAAAGTATGCTTTGTAATTTGTTGTATTGTGCGCGCACATCTTTACTTTACATCGGCTTCAGCGTCGGCGTCTGCGTCAGCGTCGCTGCCTGGCTCAATTCATTTCTGCTTTTTATTTTTGCAAACTTTTATTATACATAATGCGGGCGGCTGCGTCCACGCCGTTGTTGACGTTGACGTTAGCGTCGACGGCGACGTCAACGCTCTGACGCGCTTCGCGTGTGCTGCGCTGCCCAAAAGTTTTTACATTCGGCCTGCGCTTAACATTGTAATCAAATGTATGCTTTTGTGTTATAGATACAAATATATAAACCGATTTTGCATTTACTATGCCAGCCCAATTATCTAGTAATATGTCCGATTCAAACAACACCAGCTCCACTTAATTGTTTGCGCTTATTATAAAAAATTATTTGTGCGTGTTTGTGTTGTTGTTGTTATTTTTTTTTTTTTGTTTTTTTTATTTTTATGGCAAATATTTATCCGTGGTCCGCCCATATATAAAATCGTTGCTTTTTTTCACGTTGCACGCGTTCACTGACAGTCGAAGCACGAACTGGAGAGCTGGTGATGAAGCCAAGCGCACGTTGCTAAATCTCGTCCGGGACTGAAGCTGAAAAGCTTCAAGCATATACCTTAACGGTACCTTTCGCTGCGAGAGTAACCCGAACTTAATACTCTCTCTTCGTGTGCGCGCTCTCTCTCTTCTCACTCTCTCTCATCTCATACTCTCGGCTCTGGCCAGTCGGGAGGCTGTGTGTGTGTGTGTGTGTATGTGTGTCAATGCTGTTATCTTTCGCATTGTGCTGGAATTTGTGTTTGTTGGGCAACACTGCGAGCATCCTCAGCAACACCCTCAATAATGGCCCCACAGCCCGGCTAATATATGTGTGGGTGAGCGAAAGCGGAAAAACTGTTACAATGTGTGTGTGTGTTTGCATGTGTGTGTGTACGTGTGTCGCCTGTGCGTTTCCTTACACTCAGCGCCATTTTCGTTAATGCTCTGGCGAAAAACCCTTGAGCTAGATCATCCTAGACGATTGTTCTACAATTTATAAGTTCAAGTTCATTTGAACTGTGCTCCCCGGAAAATAAATACATACAAATAATAAAAGCAAATATATAATTTAAATGTTGTCATTGTCATTGTTAGTTTCACAATATGTTAATAACATATTACTAGTCAATTATTCACTGCTGAATCATTCAAACTATTACAAAATTTGTATGTCATCTACTATAATTTGTAAATAACTAAGAAACACAATTAAAATTTAACACACTTTTTATAATTGTTTAATCTAAAGGAATGCTTTGAACAGCATTTCAACTTTGAATAGATCAGTTCGAGTCACAGTAATTTTGCAGAGTGTATGTTGCGCATTAAGCTGCAATAGAAATGGCAGAATAAAACATGTTAGAAAACCTTAGTTGAGAAAACAGGACTAGAAGATACCCTAAACATAACTCGGTACTCATGAAAAGCTGTAAAAGTCTTAGATATTCAAAGAATACGTTGAAAAATGTGTATTGGAAAAAAAGCTTAAAATAAAGTAAAATACATTTGATCTGCATAATATATACATATGTATTATGTATATATATATTTATACGAATATATATATATATATATATATATATATATATATATATATATATATATATATATGTTATAAAGCGTCAATCTTATATAGTCTGTTCAGACAGCCAGGCAGACAAATTGATGGATCGGCTTGGCTTTTAATGCTGATCAAGAGTATATAGTTAATGCGTCGGAAATGCTTTCCTCTGCCAGTTACAAACACGTGCACCACTTCGTTGTACCCTTGTCAACAATTTTCAATGGGTTCAGGATATAAACACAAAACAACACAACACAAAACTAAATGGAAGAATATGAATGAAAGAGCCGCAAAGCAGCCAAGTGCAGAGTCCAAATGCTCAACGGCTGAACGGGCTGGCAAACAGTCAGCCTAGGCTAACAGCGACTGCCTGGCAAAGGAGGATGAGCCTGTGCCCCGAGGGGACATTGGCTCAAGCATGCTTCTGTGTAACTGTAGCACAGTTGCTGTTTGTGCTCTTCATCAGCCTGAACTGGCAACAGCGGCAGCAACTTGTGTCTCTGAATGGGTCTCGCAGGATTGTAATGGAATGGCGAGCACCATGATGATGTGCATAGCGGGGACGTGGGGGATTGGGGCTTAGGTTTGCTGAGTATGTCTCCTGTTCGCATGGGTGGTGTGAACTAGGCGCTGGAAAAGCACATTCTCACATTTCAATTAAATAATACCACGAGCGTATTTTAATTTTTTATTTATTTTTGCTTGTCTCTCTCTCTCTCTCCCTCTCTCTTTCTTTTATTCCTCCACTCTTATTAATAGCAACTCGTGCTGCGCTCAAACAGGACAACAATGGTCGTACCAAGAGCCACTGCCCCCTAAAGCTGGTGTCAGCCGGCAGCTGACATGGCTAGCGGCCATCAAGTGCCCATGGGCACTATCCTACGAGCTCTGCACAAGCAATTCCATTATCATCGTGTGTGTTTTCAACATAATGCTCAAATTCGGCACAATTGGGTAAAAGGCTTTAAGATTTGCCGCACATAAAACAAGAGCATAAAGTAATCTTGCAATAAAATAAAAGACTGTCGATTATCTTATGATTCAATAAGTTTTATTACATTGTCTCTAATTTTTTATTATTGCTTGCGATCACGCATACGTTTAATCAGTAGTTTCTGAATTATGGTATCGTACGCAGGTCGTACTTGTTTTCTTGGAAACTACAAGGACGATTGGTTAGTAGGTAATCCTGATCAGTACAAATTATTTTAATCCACAAGAATAAGGCCAAGCATGGGCGATTTTCTGTTTCAAAAAATGTCTTTTTATTTTGATTCCTTGAAGAACTTTCGTACTTTTTCTTACTTTATTCAAGTCGGCATGTCAAGGTCTCCGTAATCAAACGGACATTCGGATAGTTCTCGAAATGGCAAAGTTATGCCAGATTTTATATGTTTTATAAATTTCCAGAAGGTGCGACCCTTGTGTCATTTTTGGTCAAATTTTTTTGTCGAATACTGGAAGTCCTTGTATGCAAATCGACAGTAATTCTTCCCATGAGCTCCAATATGAATATCCTCTTACGATCCCTGTGGAAATGGCCCAGTTATGACTCAAAAACGAACTTCTAGCGCGACCAAGCCCCTACAATTCCTTGGACACCCAAATAAATGTTGAAAAAGTCACGCGTCAGATGTTTTGGAAGTATTTTTTTTATATATTTTCTTGTTTTTATATTAAATTTAGGTTTATATATATATATATATATATATATATATAATATATAAGCATAAACGTTTACAAATATAAATATCTTCTATCATTCTCCAGCGACATGCAAAGCCGGACTCTCTCTTTTTCTTTCTTTCTCTCTCGCTGGTCTCAATTCTCAATTCTCATCTCTCACACATTCGATTGGAGTTTGAATCCCTAACATACAACTATTTCAGATGTGCCACAAATAACTTTTGCTAAACCCTCACATACCATTACATCATAGACTTAAGTATTGTATCTCTGTTTTGTATTGTAGGTAAATAGTTGCCTGCCTACACTCATCAGTTATGAATAATACATGTGTGTATGTAAGTATATATTTACAATAGCGATAAGGTCAACAAAAGATCTGTGTGTTGTGTTGTGTTGTGTTTAACTTTTTGTCTATTTGTGTGTGTGTGTGTGGTTGGGCAACAATTAATATATATATTTAATTATCTTTATAGTTTAAGTAGAATATTTGTTTGCTGCTCTAAATGATTTGCTTCTGCATGCATATTACGATATCGACATACATTTGTGTATGTGTGTATATAGAAATATAGATATAGCATATGTGTAGAGTTAGTTATAGGGATAGGACATGTACATAGTTGCATATATGATAAGTATGAGTAATTGAATAATAAGTAGGCTAAAATACAATGCAAAAAAAAGTAAAATTACGTCCTATGTTTAAAGTTTGACGACACAAATTTTTGCTTTACCCAAAAAACGCGCTGCTTGGCATTTGCTATATAGTATATATAACTATGCATATATATATTCATATATATATTTTATGTATGTACGTATTTATTAGATAAGTGGAGGGGGGAAAAGGGGTACGCCTTTTTTTAGCATCAGCCTTTTTATAGATGGCTACCAATTGTTACATAGCTGCTGCTGCTGCTTCTGCAACAGTTTCTCATCCCTCGGAATAGGAGCTGAGGCTGCTGCGTGTGGAGCCCGTGAAATGATCGCGCTGCAATGTATCCGTGGGCACAGAGACTATCAATGCGCCGCCATACAGCGTCTCCATCTCATCCAGCTGCTGGGAAAATGTCTCCTCCAAACGCTGTCAGCCGCAAAAAGGGAAAGATTATAAACTTGAATTAATACAGTTTTCAATTTGTAAACATTTCAAATCATACGCAATAACATTTTGAAGCACACAACAACATCCAATAAGTGTCTACTAAAGCAAACTAGATAAGTATAAGTATAAGTATATGTTTATAAATATTTTATATTTTGAGCATGCATTTTTTTAATCATAATAAGTAGAGTCTACAAGAGAGAGTTTATATAGTTATAGATAGATAGATAGATAGATAGATAGTATAGAGTTAAGAGCTTTTGGGCCCATAGACTAACCTCTTGTTGCAGCTGCTGTTGTAGTTGCTTTACGAATAGTAGAAGAGAAGTGCCGGCAAGAAAAGGTTTTGTTTTTGAACATAATTTTGATTGTGTTGTGGTTTTTTTTTTTTTTTTGTATAAATATATTAAAAGCAGCGCGTTGTTTGTTGTTGTGGATGTATTTTGTTGTTTTTTGAGTGAGTGTGTGTGTGTGTATGTATGTGTACGTGGAAGTATGTGTCTGTGTACAGTGAAGCATCATGAATATGAATATCAATGTATACATAGACATTTATATAGTAGGATTATAGTAGTTAAGTGTAGTATGCTTGGCATCCGCGTAAGTATTATTTAACTATTCTTTTTTAGATTTATATTCCTTTTTTTTTTGTTTCTTTTTTGTATCTTTTTTGTATCTTTTTTTTTTTGTATCTTATTTTTTGGTTTCTTGGTAGCTAAGTACTTTTCTTTGTTTTTTGTAATACTGCTAAAATGGAATGCAACGGTTGCAGGGTCGGTCTTAAACAATGTTATAACTGGCATAATAAATAGTCGAACAATTTATCATTACTTTCAGTTAACAACAACGAAAAAAATGTAATAATAAATAACTTTGGCAAATTATTGTTTTAATGGCAATTATACAGCGTTTCGAAAGAAGTAGGGAGCAGATGTAGTTAGAAGTAGTAGTAGTAGTGGGCAAGAGAGTTAAGATAGATTATAAGTTCAAGTGATATGTGTTCTAGAGCACCAGAAGCAATCAGTAAGGATGAAGGATGAAGCGCAGTTCATGCTGGTAAAGAGTGTGTGTTAAGGAGACGCTGCTAACATGAGTCGAGTGCGAAGAGTAAGCATTTGTATCTTGATTTCGTTTGGTTCTTGCTTTTGTATTTGTTTTTCTCTTTTCTTTTTCTGTCTTGTTTTAAGTATGCGTGGAAGCACTTTGAAAGGAAGCTGCTCAGGCGGCTTTATTATTCTCGTCTAGGCTGAGCTGGCGCTGAGTAATGCGCGGCAGCCTATATTTAGCCGCGTACAAATCTTGGTAGAAATCATCTGTGCTGGCACTGCCACCATTCGGGGTCGGCTTCAGCGTGGAACGCAGCTGCGGCTGCACCTCATCCAGCAAGGCGGCCGCCTTGACTCCCGCATCGAATATCAGCTCCGCATCGCTGCAGTAGCGCGTCGAGCTGCTCAGCTCGTGCATATTGTACATGGACTGGGCGCTGCTCAGCGAGGAGCGACCGCTGCTGTGACGACTGGCGAGCGAGGGTCGCTTGATGGCAAACGAGGTTGAGTGCAGCAGGCGCTGTGTGCGTGCCGTCAGCAAGGGACCCTCGTGTATACGCAGCTCCACGGGATCTGCGGGACGACCAAAGCGATGCGTTACCAGTCCCAGCTCATCGGACGACTTCGGTGGCGTTGTTGGTGTTGTTGTTGCGCTGTTCTGCTTAAAGGTGCTCATTGCTGGCTTTGTGTTTGACTCGTCGGCGCTGTTGAGCTGCGGGCTGCTGGTGACCACCTTGACCAGCTCATTGCTGGGCGGCTGTTGGATGATCAAACGCAGTTCACTCGCTGCTGGCATGGCAGCAACACTGGCACGTTTCAAGCTCTGCTCCCTCTCGTCATCCTCCTCCTCCAGCACCAGGTCGCTGCGCATCTGGGCCCGTTGATGTTTATGCATGATCGGAGTGCTGGGCACACTGCGACTCAGATCGGGCGCCGAGCCACGGAAATTAGCTCGACCACCGACGCCGCCAAGCATTAGAAGCGAGGAACGCGACCTGGGCACTTGTTGCAACTCGATGAATGTGTTGCGAGGCAGGAAACGCGCGGAGCGCTCATTGAAGATGCCACGCAAACGGGCGGGCAGCTCCACATCAAGATTCTCGAATTCGGTGCGATTGGAGACGAGACCGTGTCGCCGCTCATGCTCATCAATAGCAGCGCTAACCAGCAGATTCAGTCGCTGATTCGGTTTTTAAGGTTCAGTTTGTTTTTGTTTGGTTGTTTGTTTGTTAGCAACACATGCAAGCCCGAGAGAGTCGATTTATTTGTTTGGTTAGTAGAGTTTGGAAAGCACAGCGGTAAGCGTTTGTTTTTTGTTTAAAAAAAAAACGTATTTAAATCATTATTATTATTATTATTATGTTTTTGTAGTTTTGTGGTAGGTAGTAGGTACAGTAGTAGGCCACCAAAGTGTATGCATTTGCGTGGAGGGGTGTAAAGAGAGAGAGAAAAGTTGATCAAAATATATATAATTTGATTTTGTTTTGGGCTCGTTGCATTTGCTTCTTGCTCTTTGATTCCGCAAACTCAAAACGTTTTTGGCCTCGAGCAATAATCGCATCTCTTTCATATTTAACTAATATAATTTAGAGTAATAATAATTTATAAACACAGCAATCTATTTAAAGAATTACTTTATAATAAAGCTTGTTGCTATCAGTATTTTAACTTATCAGTTTCAATTGTCGACTCTTTAATTTTCAATACTAATTCCAATTAGCATATCTTCGATATCTTTACGACAGGCGCTTGTGAAAAAATGATGTCATTGAAAAAGGTGTGTTAGTAATACAATTGTTATCGTTATCTTTTGCTGCACCTGCAAGATATGGTGCATAAGTCATATAGGCCACGAAATGTCCGATTATTGCTCCATTTTTGCTGCAAACGTTGTGACGCTTGGCAGAATGGGCACTGGGCAGAAGCAGGGGCAGAGGCAGAGGCAGAGGCTGAGGCAAAGGTTTAATGGGGAGCACAAGACACCACAATAAAATACCACCGTTCACCAGGAAATATCCATAATGTTTACAACCGTATTAAAGATTAAAACTTACAATCAATTCAAATAAACTACGCACAACTGTACAAAAACACAAAACACCAACAAAAATGAGGCGAATAGCTTCGTTTTTCATTTTTTGACAAACTAGCCCTGCTTTGGGTTGGTTTTTCTTTGGTGGGAGGCAAGGGAGGCAGGAGGGACAGGAGGGAGAAGAGTGAAAGCGGCACTAAACACCATTGGGGATACACACCTGTTTACGTGGCACCAACTGCTCGCGCCAATCGCGCAACTCGGCCTTGAGGCGCTCATCGATCTCCGTGAGCTTGGCATGCTCATGCTCCACGAGTGCCTTGCGCTTCTCATTCTGCAGCTGTTCCAGTTCTCTGTGTGGAGTCGAACATATTGATAAGTTAAAGTGACCCTTTGTATCTGCAACTGTAGAACTCACCTAATGGCGCTCTCACGTGTGGCGCGCAGCTCCTCCAATTGCTTCTGGTGCTTGACCTCGAAGCGACGCTCCTCCTGCATATAGCGTTTCTTCTCCTGCTCTTGGAACTGTAAGGCACAAGACAATTAAGACAACTCAATCAAACGAAACAGTAACTGAAACTCACTTTCTTCAAGCGATCACGCTCCATGTCAGGATCCATGCTTATGGATATGCGCAACGATTCGCGGAACATGAGATCACGTGCCTTGCGCTCGGCTCGAATGCGCTTGGGCAAGGCGCGCTTCTCGAGAGTTTGCTTCTTGAGGAGATCCTCCTCCTTGCGCTGCAGCATGCGCTTGACTTGATCGAGCTCCTTCTCGTGCCGAATGATCATCTGGTGGCGCTGCATAAAGCACAACTCCTTCACATGCCGCTTGGACAATTGATGGCGTTCGTGCAGCTGCTTCTCCTCCAGCTCCCAGAGCAGAGCCTCGCGCGTACGCATCGCATTCTGTTTCTGCTGCAGGAAATTGCGATTGATTGTGGCCAAATGATCGCGATGCTTCTCGCTGAGCCGACGCAGCAGCAGCTCGTGTCGCTCCTTGAGCGAATCGAGAAATGAGCGCTCCTTCTCCTCGTGGTCCAGTTCCATGGCGGTGCGTCGCTGCTTGAACTCATCCTTGCGCTTGTCTTTGGGAAACAGATCGACCTCCTGCTTGAGCAGACGGATCTCCTGCTTAAGATTCTCGCGGAATATCTTTAGCTCCTGCTCCTGCTCGGACCGAATGCGTTTCGACGAGCTGCGCAACTCATTCTCCTGCGTCTGTTCGGTCTTCTCGATCAGCTGCTTGTGCTGTCGCGCCAGCGTATCCATATCCGCTTCGTATGTCTTCTCCAGCGAGACGCGTTCCTGGTCGAAGCGGCGATCCTGCTGCTCCTTGGCCAGCTGCTCCTTGACATGCAACTCCGTCTGCTGTTTCTTCTCCTGCTTCTGCAGCATTTTCAGTTCGCGCAGCTCCTGCTTACGGAAATCATGATCATCATAGATGCGCCCGTTCTCCTCATCCCCGTAGATCACACGGCTGGTCGTTGTGGTCATTTGTACGCCATCGATTTCAAATTTACGCGTACGCTTGCGCGTCTTCTTGCGCAGATTGCGCAGCTCGATCTCCTCCTTGGTGAGCCCGGCCGACTTGGCCGAGGCGGGCATACGTGGTTTCGACCTAATGACCACCACATCTGCTGCCTCCTCCTCCTCGTCAATGGCGAGCGCAAGACGATTGTTTGTCACCGATGGCGGTGGTGGTGGCATCATGGATTGCTGCTGCTGCTTGTTGTCCACCTCGGTGGGACTGTCCTGACTAGTGTTGGTGCCAATGCTGTCCGCATCTCCGCCTCCGCTGATTATCTGCACCTCAACGCCACGTCTGCCGCGCACCGAGCCATTCTCGCTGGACCCAGAGCCCAGGCTGCTGTCCGGTGAGATGCGTTTCTCATGCTCCTGGCCGGGTTTAAAGCGATTCACTATAATATTAACATCCTCGGGCACAATGCCATTCGGCTGCGACTGCGGTTGCTGTTGGCGCTTGTTTGGCTGCTGATTACTGCTATCCTTGACCCGGATGACCTCGTCGCCAACTGTCACAACAGACACATGGCTGGTGTCCATCAGCTGATCACTGTGATCATGGCTGCCCGATGCCGTATTATATGCGGAATCATCGTCCGCATACGAGGGACTCACAATCAGCACCTCGCTCTCGTCCAGCTTGCGTGCATGGACAGCTGCTGCGGCGGCGGCGGCAGCTGCTGACCCTCCTCCATCTTGACGCTCATTGACGCTTAGTATCATGGATGATTGCTTCACCTGATCCCCGAGGCTATCGTCCAGCGAGGGGAAGTCATCATCGGTGGATGACTCGTGCAGATGTGTGCTCTTATTCAAATCATTCGACACAATGATGACCTCATTCTGTGCCGTGTTATCTATGATCACCGGCGGATGCGTGCTGGTCACAACGGTGATTTGACTAACCGACTCCAAGCTATTCGGCAGCACCAGGTGCTGTTCAGGCGGCGGTGGTGGTGGCGGCGGCACCGATTGCTGTTGACGCGCAGACGGCGATGCATCGCTGCTATTGATGGTTATCAGCGATGTGCTGGAGCTTAAAATGGCGCCCATTACACTACCCGAACTGCTGGAGGCCACCGAATGCACCGAAATTGTGGACGAGGCGGTGGGCGATGGGGGCTGCGGCTTAGACTCCATGGCATCCTGGCCAATGGTCACTTCAATGGCTGTTGTCGGCTCCGGCTGTCGCTTGGGCGATGCTCCTCTCTCCACATCCGTTTGTGGCTGCTTAGCACTGGCAGCAGCAGCAGCAGCAGCAACGGCAGCGTCAGCTGAGGCAGCAGCAACTGCTGATGGCGGTGGGGGCGCTTTTCCCTTCTCCTTTTTGACAAAGTGCTGCTGCAAGTGACGACAAATACAAAACATATGGTTGCGATTAGAAAGGCACAATTATAGAATATAAATTTGAAACAAGATTAAAAAAAAAAAATAAGTGGCGACTCACCTTTTTGTCTGCATCAGACTTTTCATTTGTTTCGGCAACATCTTCAGTTGATTTTTGTAGCACAGCTGCAGCTGATTGGGGCGATTGTTGTTGTTGTTGTGGCGATGGCGGCGCTGGTGCGGCCACTTTGGTATGCGGCGCTGCTGTTTCGACCACTGCTCCAGGCACTTGGTCCTGTAGCTTGCTCTGGTTTGGTTTGTCTGGTGTTGTTGCTTTAGTTGTTGCTGTTGCTGTTGTTGTAGTTGCTGCTGCTGGTGCTGCTGTTGCTGCGACTGCTGCTGCTGTTGTTGGTAGACTGCTACTTGGTTGGGATTGCTCTTTGGAATCCCGCGATATGGATGTAGGTGTACCTGGAACTGTATACATATCGAGTTAAATAAACCTAAATCTTAACTCATCAATTTGTGCAACTTACGTTTGTCAATGTCTTGGCTCTGCAGCGAGGCAGAATCATCGTCCAGGTCGAGCTGGAGCGCCGAGTTGCGGGGTTCCTGTGCAAGAAAGTAAAATACAATCATTAGCAAATACTTTAAGAGCTGGCACTGAATTCCCTAGCACTGTTTACAACTACTACTATTTACTTTTAGGTGAATAACTAAAACAATGTAATTTGTTTATTTTTGCATAGATATTTATTTATTTTCAGAAGTAGTCTTGCTTTCACATGAAGCTCTGTCACGCTTTTACTAATGCTGTTACTAACGCTTTATTGTTCCATCTACGAGTATGTCAAGATAAGCAGGGGCTTTCTAAAGAATTTGAGCATGTTATCAATGTCTAAAAAAATAAAAAGATAGCCTCTGCTAACTGAGTCAAAAATTGTACCTAGAAATCAATGAATATCAACGATTATATAAATAAATCAAACTCAATTAAAATACAGCTCGCCGAAATATCAGTGATACGATAATTATCTATAGTTAGCCTATTCATTTTAATCAGATTAATTATTGACGATAAGAAATGAGCAACAAGTTTGATAAACAAAAATACATGGAACATACTCGTATGATAAACTTCTGAATATAAATATATATATAGTTGCATGTTAAAGCTACAATGTGTTTGTGACCTCTATACAAAAGCAACCCAAGAATACAGAAGTAGCAACTTGACTGCGACTACATGAAGCAAAGATAAATATATATGGCAATGCTGATAAAAAAAAATAAGTAAAATAACTTGAATAAAGTGGAGCGTGTGATAGAGAAGACGGTCTCTGACGGGGTGGGTGGAACGGCTGACTGACTGGGCTGACTGGGTAGGTATTTGGCTGCAGAACGACTTACCAACCCTCTGATAGAGCGAGCGCCGCTTCACCTGGCGCTTAAGCTTCTAAATCAATTGCAGACAATCGCACACACAAAATAATAAACGAGTGAAGAAACAAATTGTACGTATAACGATAAGAACTCAACATGGCCGACAATTGACGGAGAGTATAAAGTAAATAAATGAAAAGATTTATCGCAATGTGCAAAAATATGTTGGTTTTTTTTTTTTTTTTTGGTTTTGTTGAGTTTTTGAATATATATAAATATATATATTTTTTTTTTGGAGCGAGGAGGCAGCGTGTAAGAGAAAATTGTACAAAGAGAGAGAGTTAGTATCATCTCTAGCTCTGGCTGTATTACAGGTGCATATATTGTGCTGGCAACAACAGGTAGTGTGAATAAATTGAAATGATAACTAACCTCAGCCTCATCATCGACGACCTCCTCGACAACCTCGGCCTTATACTCGAGCAGCAGATCCTTAATGGGTTTGGCATCCAAATTGCGGCTAATAAAACCATGTTGCAGCAACACTTCCGTTGCCGGACGCAGCTGTGGATCCTACAAAACAAAACAATACAGTTTGTTAAGTTTAATGATGTAAGGATGTAACTAATTGGAAACACTTTCAAAATCGCACCTTGACTAAAGACTTTTTAAGAAAATCGTTGAATTCCTTGCTCCATCTGCTCGGCTGCTCCAATTTGGGCGGTTCGCTCTTTTGTATCTTGAGCAGGACTCGCATGGGCGACATTTCGCTATTCGGTGGCTCCATTTGCGCCAGCTCAATAAGTGTTATGCCCAGGGACCAAATGTCCACCTTGTGATCATACGGATTATCGCGAAACGTTTCGCACAGCACCAGCTCGGGTGCCATCCAATAGGGCGTACCGATGAACGTGTCATGCTTTTGCATCGTGTGCTTATTTTTGGCCGACACACCGAAATCAGCTGCAAAAACAACATCATAGCACAGCAAAAAGGTCAATTAGTTTGGATTACGAGTTAATTAATTAAGAGCTGCGTACCCAGCTTGACGCCACCCTCCATGGTGAGCAGCACATTGCCAGCCTTCAAATCTCGATGTATGACCTTGTTCTTGTGCAGAAATGTCAGGCCCTCAGTCATATGCTTGCACACATAGGCAATTTGTGGCTCGGTTAGGGGCTTCTCCAGCTCCACCATAATGCTGTCCAAGGCGCCGCCGTCACAATATTCAATAAGCATCTAATACAACGAATTCAAATTAAATATATCTAAACATTTTCTGGGAATACAAGCTAAAAGCTAAACTTATTTTCAACGTTATCTTGTAATAATTGTTTATTTAAAATAAATGAAATGTACTAAATAATTTAGATAATCTACCATTTATATAGATGAAATACACTAAATAATTTATATATGTACTAATTATGTGAATAATTTACTATTTATATCATTTATTTAGTTTATATTGTGCTATTTATGTAAATTATTTAGTTTATTTCATTTTAAAAATCGAGAAATTCCATTTGCAATCGCAATTATTTAAATATTCAAATTACATTCGTATATTTCATATCTTAACATGAGAAGCATTTGCAAAGTTAGAGTTCCCGACTGAATCACTTGTGAACACTTATAATATACAAACATTTCAACTCGAATGCGGTACATGATGTGATGAATGACTCACCCACAGTTTGTCATCTATCGAGAATGCCTCGTACAGTTCAACAATATTCGGATGTTTGATTTCCGAGAGTATATCGATTTCGACCATGTGATCGCTGAGATTTTCCTCATCTTCGAGCGTGCACATTTTGGCAGCGGCAAAGCGTCTGTGCTCCTTGTGCTGGGCCTTGTAGACCTTGCCGAAGGCGCCGTCGCCCAATTCACCGACCATTTCCCACACTTCCGCCGGATCCGTTTCCATTTTGATGTTGTTATAGAGGCGTTTCTTTTTGGCATCACCGCCCCCTCCCAGGTGGAAGACCTTCTTCAAATTCGTTATAAAGGACATTTTGGGGCTTTGTTCAACTTTTGGTTGACTCTCTCTCTTGCTCTCTGCTGTTGCGTCTTGCACAAATTGAATTTATGAAATTTGTTGTAGTTGTGGCGCCTTCTGTTCTACATGCTGCAAGGAGCGCAGTGGCAACCAGCCAGGTTTTAAACTCGATTTGAATTTGGTGAAAGCTGCGTAACAACGACAACAACAACAAGAAGAAAAGCAAACACATGCATCATTGATTGAGCTTGAGTTTCATTGATTGATTCGAACTTTGCTAACTGCTCTTTTTTCATCTTTTTTTTTTTTTCTAATTTTAAAACTCTCTCGTTGCTCACCTGCTTCTTCTCCTTCTGTTCTGCGTGCTTCTTCTTTGTCGCAGTAGTTCGAATGGAAATGGGCCAAAGCAGAGCTGCCTAGTTTGGGGTCGTGGGTTTGGCTTTGGCTCTTGTCTCACGACTCTCGTCTCCTGTCTCTTTTCGCTTCTGTATGTTTATAATTTAATTAGCAGCTCGCGAGCTCTAATATTTGTACACCACATAGAAAGAAACACATACGAATGGCTGGAAAATGATTACAAACGAGAAAAGTAAAAGACGTAGACAAAAAATGAGCGTAAAACGACAGTCTGTGTGTATAGTGTGTACAAGTGTGCGTGTGTGCATTTGCATGTGTATGCGTGCGTATATGTCTACCGAGCTGAGGCTGTCTCTGCTTGCTTGCTTGCTTGGCTCTTCTTCTTCTTGTTGGCTTTGGCTTTGGTCTTCGTCTGCGTTTCATTCGCATTGACAGTTTTTTGGCACAGGCAGTAGCCAGCTTTGGCTATAACCGATACGATAAACACATGAATTTAAGCAATGCAAACACACAATTTGTAAACAACACGCGCGCACTTTGAAGCTGAAGCCTCAGCTTCAGTCTGAGTCTCAGCCTCGTTTTACAGTTGCTCATTGATGATTACGCCGCGGCCGCCCATCAAACTGGGCGTGTGTATTGGTGTGTGTGCGAGTTTATGTGTGTGTGTGAAACTGTAGACGAACGCAGCAAGCGACGGCAGCTAAAAACAATTACCTCATCGTCGCATCACACTCATTTTATCATATCAGTTGGTTAGACACAACAACGTACGACTAACGCGCCCAACGAAATTTATGGCATTACTAAAATTTTCGCTTAGATAAAAAAACGTTTTGCACTCAGATTGCTAATTGCTTTGGATATTTTGTCAATTTCTCTCGCGCAAAGCCAATCAGTGTGACCAGTTATTGCACTATAGTCAGCGACGATATGGCAACGCGCATTCTCCTATTCTACTGACCAAAATGGCGCTTATCGTGTGAGAGAGGAACACAACCGATGTGCATGTGTGCAGTGCCGCCAAGGCAAAACAGAAACATCAATTCACAACTACTACACATGCACGCAAAGTAAATAACGATAGCGGCCTACCAACTAGCATTAAACTACTAACACTAATAGTTTTATTGTTGCCTTAGCGCACTAGTAATTATTAGTAATAATTTCACAAATAAAATTTCCTATTCTTAATCAAATATATCGATACATCGACGTAATTTTAAGTTTTTGGTTGCGAGTATATCAAATGCTTAATTGTTGTTGCATAAAGCATGCATATATCGATAGATGATGAAAGAGTAGTTGAATATGTATCGACTCATCGCACTATGAAATGAATCGATGTAATAGCCATCACTAGCCACACGTCAAAAGAAGAAGAATTTGCTTGTCATTTCGGTGTTTCGCTCAAATTGTTACTCGCAACAAATAACATTTTGTTGCAAAATTGTCGCAAGTACGTTTTGCAAATAAGACAAGCATAGCACGCTGTGCGTAGCAAATTTTGCCCAATAAGCACAACAACAACAAACAAAAATACAAAATGCCGTCGCTGGAGGTAAGCGTAAACAAAGTGATTGTCCATCCGCTGGTTCTGTTATCGGTTGTGGACCATTTCAATCGCATGGGCAAAATTGGGAACCAGAAGCGTGTCGTTGGCGTCCTTCTGGGCTGCTGGCGCTCCAAGGGTGTCCTCGATGTGTCCAACAGTTTTGCAGGTGAGTAGCAAGCATTAAAAGAAAACTATATATAATCAATACTCAAAAACTATTTTTTGCAGTGCCTTTTGATGAGGATGACAAGGATAAATCGGTTTGGTTCTTGGATCATGATTATCTGGAGAATATGTATGGCATGTTCAAGAAGGTCAATGCACGTGAACGTGTTGTGGGCTGGTATCACACCGGGCCGAAGCTGCATCAGAATGATATAGCCATAAATGAGCTGATTCGCCGCTATTGTCCCAACTCAGTGCTCGTTATCATCGATGCCAAGCCGAAGGATCTAGGTCTGCCCACAGAGGCGTACATATCCGTTGAGGAGGTGCACGACGACGGTTCGCCCACCAGCAAAACTTTCGAGCATGTCCCCAGCGAAATTGGCGCCGAGGAGGCGGAAGAAGTGGGCGTGGAGCATCTGTTGCGCGATATTAAGGACACCACGGTGGGCAGCCTGTCGCAAAAAATCACAAATCAGCTGATGGGCCTCAAGGGTCTCAATGCCCAACTGCGCGACATTAAACAGTATCTGCAGCGTGTCGGCGATGGCAAAATGCCCATCAACCATCAGATTGTCTACCAGCTGCAGGATATATTCAATCTGCTGCCCGACATTACCAGCGATCAATTCACGGGCACAATGTATGTGAAGACCAACGATCAGATGCTCGTCGTCTATTTGGCTTCGATGGTGCGTTCGATAATTGCGCTGCATAATCTGATCAACAATAAGCTGGCGAATCGTGATGCTGAGGAGGGCAAGAAGGTTGTCGAGGGGGCTGATAAGGATGGCAAGGATAAGAATAAGGATAGCAAGGATAAGGAGAACAAGGACACTAAGGATAAGGATGCCAGCAAGGACAAGAAGTCCGATGAGAAGTCCGACAAGAGCAAGGACGATGGCGGCAAGAGTGCTAAGAAATAGGAACGAAAGAAAAAGCGCAAATCACGTCGCAAACGCAAGAAGCAGCAGCACTAACAACAGCAACAGCTGCAACAACAACAACAACATCAGGCGACATAAACAGCAAATCATTTTTTGGCCACCTCAGCGTCCAGTGTTTCATATGTCAACAGAAACCGTGGCGAAATAATAGCTTACATTATATCTCTTCATAACACATGATTCACACTTGAATATCTTACATGGCTATATGCATATATATATATATGTATGGATACACACAGCGAGATCATTTAACTATTTTTTGTAGCTATTTTAGTACGCTAAAAAAACAAAGTAACCAAGCAAGTTGATGTAATTAAAATTTAAAACTAATTTAAAACTTACCGGCGAATGTTTCATTAAAAAAAAAATTTATAGAATGCTTCGCTCAAACTACAATTGAAATAATCAAATTTGAATTGCAGGGTGCCTGGAATCAGACGGTGAAACAACTTCTTGGCACTTCGAATATGTTAATAAATATCCCAAAATAAATACATATATAATCTATGCAGAGGGAAGACCAAACTAAAACGACCATTGGCAGTGGAAAATTGAGACCTGCTCCGTAAAATGAAACATTTGTTTTCTTATTGGCTTTTGGTACTACCAAAATTATATTCAAATCAAAAAGATTACAAATCGAAAAACAATTGTAAATGGCTGTTCTACAATTGTTTTTGAAAGGAAGAATACGATATATCTTACATATATCTCTATATATGTTGGCTTACACATGCATTGTACAGGGTGTTCTTAACAAGTTGAGCTAATTATTATTTATCTTGCGATATTGCTATTTAAAAAGCATTTGTTACCAATTTACTTTCACAATATACAATATACAATTATTTAACTTAATGCTAATTCCAAATAAACCAGCTTTAAATATTTGATTTTCGGCGATACTTAATACATATTTGTTTTTGCAACGAGCAGCAATTTAACATGGTATAAATGTATGTATTTGCTAGTTATTTATGGTAAGTTTTAGATAGCGGATTATACGAGTATTTAGGCTAGTTCAAACAATGAGTTCTTTGCAGATTGTGCACTAACAACTATAATTACGATAACTTCATACGATAAATACTTGCAGTAAAAAAAAAACAAAAGCTGGCCCAAAAAAAAAAAATGAGAAGTGAAAATTCCGCAAATGGCTGCTTGCAGAGTTTTCGAATGGAACGATTGCAACTTCTCATTTGATTCTTTTTGCTTACAATAGTGTGTTTTTTCGTAAACTTTAAACCAACCACTCACTGGCAAGTGGAAACTTGAGCGGCTTGCAGCGGCTGATCATTCGGGCGCAGTTATTGTCCTCGGCAGCAGTTGTCGGATTGCTTTGGTAGCCTTTCTCGTTGACCGAGCCGAGACTTAAACTATGGCTAAGACTAGCACTAGCACTATATATAATAATATCATTGCTATTCCGCAAGTTTGTGTGTGGCCGATTAGCCTCCTTCTCCTGCTCCTTCTCCGTATCATCATCCAATCCATCTGTCTCCATATAGCTAAGATTATTTGTGTGGTAAGCGTAGTAACTGTTGAAATCTAGCAGCTTATTATTGCTGCTGTCAACTTCTGTTTTTTGTTTAGCTTTAGCTGACGTTGCTGTTGTTGTTTTAGTTGGTCTTAAGCTTTTACAATTCAAATTATAGATATTTATGTTGGTTTGGCTGGTGTGTATATTCAAATGGACAGCATTGTCATGTCACACCGAAGTGCCCTGCTGGCCCGGCACCACCGAGCCACAGCTCTCGTCCGGCTTAAACGTCTCCTGCAGCCGCTGCTTACAGTTGCCCTTGGATGCGAAGAAGAACTTGTATATCATATACATGGGTATGCACATCACCGATGAGCATGTGACAGCCCAGCCCACCTGGGTGCTCCATGGTGGATAATAAAACTCCTCGCCCAGCATTTCCTTGTAGCCCAATATCGAGAATATAAAGATGGTCTGCAAAAGCATATAATATTTAATTGATATCTTTTGACATTTGAAACTTGAACTTACCAGTAGAAATACTGGACTAATGTACGTCCAACAGATGCGCCAGAAGAGACCCGGCCTGGAGCCCAACATTTGTTCCACATCGTCGCTGAAGCGATCAACGCCATAAAACCAAAATACGCCAGCTGCTTCCACAAATACCACAAAGAGTATGGCCAGTCCGGGTCCATAGACATTCAAAAAGTTGACCAAAACAACTCCGCCCTGAAAACATGATTGGCATAGATAAGATATTATGATTAATGTAGTAAATTACCACAAGTCTGAGTTAGGATTTGCTTAATGTTATTTACCAATTGGAAAGAAACCGAAGTCAGAAATGCTTTATTTACATGTTGTTGTATATTTGTTGAGATAACTTGCAAAATAAATCTGAACAGTAAAATAAAATATTCAATAAGCCTCGGCAGTAAAAGTCTTATTCTATCATAACAAAATCCAACCGGGAAAAGAAGGATGCGAAGAAATGGATGCAGTTGTGTGTTGATTAATGGATGCAGGTGGAGTTGCTGGTCAAGATATGCATAGAAATGGAATAGCTTGATCCATTTGACCGATACGCCAGTGATAGGCGAGTGACCAACACAAAATATATATGTATACAAGTGGAAGATACTAAATTACAATTTCAAATGTAATCAGACAAAGTGGCAAACGTTCGGACAAGTGTTTGGCCAAGAGCGAAAGCCAACAGCAACTGCTTGGCCCAGCCAAAAGCAAGCAAGTGAGCTGACAGGTGATAAAAATGCAGGAGCAAAGGATGTGAGGACGGGAGGAGGGGTAGATGAAAGGAAGCCACTTGACTGGAGACTAAGTAAGTATGTGAGATTAACTGAAGGTACGATAAAAAGCACTTAACATGGCAATCCATCGTTTTTTGCTTCGACTAAACTGGCATATTTAAACAGTTATCCGACTGACTAACTGCCTAACTGACTGACTGGCAGACTCGAAGACAATCGCCAGTCATCGCAGTAGCTGCGTTTAATGAGCCATGTGTGCTGTTCATGAGGGGGAGGACGGTTGCTATCCTTAAACCTACCAACCCATGCATATGGAGCAGCTTCAGTTCTCGCACTTAACAGTTAATTAAGCGAATCACTTCGACTGATAGATAGATAGATAGATAGATAGATAGATAGCGTTAGCCAAGTTACTTACATAGGTCATTGTGGGCAGCGCACACAGGAAAATGAAGGCGAGCAGCAGCAGCACAAACAGCTCTCGGCGTCTTCCAATCACACGTGGATACTCGTCGCAGAGAGCCGTTATCATCGCCTCCAGTCCACCAAATGTGCTGTCCAATCCCAGCGTGATGAGCATTAGAAAGAATATAATGCTCCAGAAGACCGAGCCACTCATCGTTGCGATGGCCTCGGGATAGACAATAAAGACGAGACCAGGGCCCTCTAAGCCCACTTTATCAATCGATGTTTTCTGCACAAAGGCCATGTAGCTAAATGGTAAAGGTTAATAGAAGTATTACTTCAATTACTATATAGATAGATAGACTAATAGATAATATATTATGTATAATTTATTATTACTTATTTATTTTTTTTAATTTATTTAGCATAACAACTTACCCCAGCACGGAGAAGATAACAAATCCAGCCAGAAAGCTAGTCAGGCAATTAATGCTGCTGGTTATGAGCGCATCCCTGTAGCAATTGTTATTAAATTTATTGTAGCTGGACAAAGCCAGAAGGGTGCCAAACCCAGGACCCAGCGAGAAAAATATCTGCGATGCGGCATCGATCCAAACTTTGGAGTTCCTCAACTTATGCCACTCCGGAGTCAAATAATACTTGATGCCCTCATCGGCGCCGGGCAAAGAGACGCCGCGTACCAACAAAATAATGAGAACCACGTAGGGCGCCAAGGCGGTAACCCAGACGACCTTTCCAGCACTACGTACACCCTTCCACAACGAGAAATAAACAAGGACAAAAACGCCAAAAACACAGAGCGCCAATGTGGGCTTAACTGGGCCCATGAAATCCAAGCCGTTGCTCTTATAGCTCTCCAATACCTGTCGTCTGTGTGATGATATATAGCTATATAGGTATATATATATATAACAGTTACTTGGAACTTACTCAAAAAACTCCTTGGCTGGCGATGTGGCCAGTTCTGTGAAGTTCTCGTTGGTCACTGGCATACAGTTTTGTGTGTTCCATGGATTATCGCATGACGTCCATGGCAACTTGGAGGTAAATGAGGCAAATAGATAATAAACCGCCCATCCAATAATTGTATTGTAGTACATTCCCATGTAGATGTCGATCAAACAAATCGCATAGCCAACACCTGTCCATGGATAGAGAAGTATCTTTTAGACATGCTTAGACATGCAACTTTAACTCATTAAAAGCAAAATTAATTTATAGCCCATGTTTATTTGAACACACAAGTTTCATTAAAAAATCATGTTAAATTTCTAAGCTTCATGACAACATTTAAATTCTTGCTTGCTTTGGTATTTATTTGTGTACTGTTGCAACGAGAATGCATTCGAAACAAGAAAGAATGGCTAATAATGATAATATATATATATTTTATGGGCTTGTAGCCTTAGGTATAGAAAGCTAATAGTTCTTTAAGCTGATTTAATAATAAATTTAAAATAAGCATGCGATTTTTGGTGAACAAT
This sequence comes from Drosophila basisetae, assembly GCA_035041595.1. Taxonomy (NCBI): domain Eukaryota; kingdom Metazoa; phylum Arthropoda; class Insecta; order Diptera; family Drosophilidae; genus Drosophila; species Drosophila basisetae. Next base: position 2,920,727 of record JAWNLB010000144.1, read on the forward strand.
TTGGAAACATTGCCAGATTTTGTTTATGGCAGGCAATTAAACTTTTTGCTAGGCGCTGTTCCATTTGAACTGTGAGACACTGTATATCGACTATATCGACTTGGCTAGTGTTGCTGTAAATAACAAAAGTAAATATAAACAATAATAATACTTGTAAACAAAGGTTAAAAAATAGATAAAAAGATACAAATCTATAATCAGCTGACCCCGGAAATGCCGAGGAGAGACATCACAACTGAGAAGCTTTATTTACCTTTCCCAATAATAGAGAGAAAAAATATCAACAAATATAAAACAAATGTAAATAACAAAAGTAAACACAAACAATAATAATACTTGTAAACAAAAGTTAAAAAAAAAACAGATAAAAATACAAAAAGTTGGGCACGTACTACCTGCTCGAAGCCAGAACCATTTGGGAATTACTTCAACGAGTACGTTGAATAAAGTACCACAAAATATGCAACACTTTTTTTTTTTTTTTTTAATTTTCATTCCGTCTGGCAATGCAAATTTCAAATGTAATTTTATTTTATTTTATTTTATCGATAACTTTGCACGTTCTGCGAATGGAAATCGATTTCCGAAAAAAAACAATAATAATACTTGTAAGCAAAAGTTAAATAATAGATAAAAAGATACAAATCTATAATCAGCTGAGTTATTCCTGCGTAATATTAACGTCGCAGCGGAATACTCCATGCTTGGCCAACTACCTTGTTCGCCTCCCAGTCCAGCCCAGCCTTTTTTAAAACCAGAGATTTAGGATCTGGTAAGACACAAGAGAGCACTGCGTCGTCAATATATGCGCTCAGGCAATCCGTTCGATCTAAGGGACTTTAGGCGGGCTGCGTACGAGCTGCGAAAACTGCTGTTTGTCACTAAGAGCAATTATTTCCAAGATATGCTCCGCAATGCTGATCCCAATAAGAATCATGGATTCAATTTGTGAAAGGCAACGCGTTGTGTCAAACGGCAGCCACTCAGGCGGATCCCCATTATGCGACCTGACAACACTTGGTGTCGATCGGATGCAGATATTGCATCGGTGTTTGCGGACGAGCTGCAAAGTCGCTTCACGCCCTTTGCACTAGCATCGCCCAGCCAGGTACAGGACACTGAAGCATTTTTAAATGCAGATCTAGATCCTGTATCGCCCCTACTGAGGTCCGCTTACAGATTCGCAGGCTTAAGTCCACTAAGGCCCCTGGCTATGATGGCGTTGACGGCAGAGTTGCTAAGGCCCTCCCAGAGAAGAGAGTATTGTTCTTGGTGCTACTTTTTAACTCCATGGTTCGCATCCACCACTTCCCCACTCCGTGGAAGTGCGATGTGATTGCGATGATTCCGAAACCTGGCAAGCCAGATAATCTTGTCTCGTCATATCGAGGTTGAAGCGCCTCCACACCAGCGACCTCTGGACTGTAGGGCGTTAAATTAATGTGCCACAAATGTAATATTTGATGTTATTTATTAACTGCTAAAACCTGTTCTATGTTTATGTTATAGATTGTAATTCACTGCTGTTATTCATTCTGTTCCAAATCAATGTTTTATAGCCTTTGAATAGGTTGATTAATGTTTAAAATATAACTGTTATATAAATAATAAAAAAAAAAAGCTTCATGACAACATTTAAATTCTTAAAAAAAAACGCACGTTTTTTTTATCAACAGGTATCCATTGTGAGTGTGTGTGTGCATCATGGGAATGCCAATCTCTGATTGATAACGATGAGAAAAATCATCAAGTTGAAATATTCCCACGTGACATTTTACACATTTCTGCTTATTGGGTCGGACAGAGGAACGAACAAATGGATAACTGAGATGTCTTTATGGATTCTGCTACCAGGTATCTATCTATGCACCGACACACACCACCACACCACCCCTTTTACCCCAACGCCACTCTAACAGTTCACTTGATGATGCCAATAAGACACGTCACGTGATTTTCAGTTGGTTTTGTGCTCTGCTTTCCTTTATTCAAACATTGCCACAAGCACAAGTTAAGTGGGATATTTTCAAGTTGATTTCGAGGGCCGCCTAGTGAAGCTGTTCGCTTGGCAGATATTTCTTTTAAAAATGTGTTTAGTTTTTAGTGTACAAATTTGGAGGCTTTCCATTAGATGGAAGACTACTTTGAGAGCTAGCTACTGGGCTACTGGGCATCTCCGATTCAAGCACTCGTCACTTAAACGCTTCTGGTTGTTTTTTTCTTTTTTTGCATCGTTTCTTTTCAGTTTTAATCGCCTGGCAGAAAGTTGGCGCAAAGGTTTCGCCGAGCAAACACTTGTTGAGCAAATGATGGGCGGCCACAAAGTAATGTTTGCCGTTCGGCTCGGGAGGGTGGTGGTGGTGGTGCCCAGGAAGCGTGAACAGAAAACGATTCAAACGGTTCCAAGTGTGTGGCACACAGTGATTCAGTGAGTCAGCAGAATGGAAGTTGATGCAAGTTTAAAGCGCCAGTCAGCCACAGAATAAATCAACTTATGCATGTAGAGCGTGGATAGTCATCAAGCAAGAAGCAAAATCCATTTGAGAGCAGAGAGCTGTGCCCATTTTGTTTTCGCCATTTAATGGAATTATCAACTTGATATGCAAAAACTTTTGAGTGTCTTCGTGTTTATCGAGATAAGTCAATTTCCGGAAGGCGACGCCTTCGTCAACAATTTAATTACGGAGTTCCGAATGCGCCTGATTTGTGCTCTATTCAAATATAAATTTCACTTGAATGCGGCATTAATTGTTGCAACAATATTCAGTCAGTCCGTCTGTCCGTCCCACTGCCTTATCAATTTCAAAAACTGAAAGCGTGTCCCTTGCAGACTTCAGCTGATAATGTTGTCAGCAGCAGTTTGGGGGGCGGGGGCCAAAACAATGAGAGCCAACTCCCAGAGATATGTGTTGCAAGCAGGCTGCGGGTGCCCCAAATGCTCGAAAATAACCAGCAACATCATACAAAATATGTGACATCATTTTTGTTCGCATATTTTTAAAGACTTTATGAAATGTGCGTATACGTAACATTAAAGCTTTTCAAATTATATATATTAAGCTGGCGGCATTTGACTGTGTAAATACCTCGTGTTGAACGTTTATTGGCTGCTTAATAGATTTCAATACGCTATTTCACTTTAATGCTTTTTCTGCTACCCTCAATTCAATGTTTGTGATTCATTTATTAGCTGGCGCCATAAACATAAGCTACAGGTAGCAAAAATACTTTGCCCGAGGATGTGTCAAAAAATCGACAAATTTTATTATTGAAAGGAATATTTAATATATAAAAATCTTAAGTTTCGGAGAGCACATTATTTCAGCTTAACAACAAAAATGGACACGATTACTTATTATGGATCTTTTATTTATGGATCATTTAAATTGGCGCTTGAAAATAATTAAGATTTCTATGCCTTAACTTAACTGCTGCGAATTTGTTCCCACTTACCCTTGAGAGCTGGACAAATGCGCTTCCAGATGCTAATGCAACCGCATCGATGAAACTGACCCAGAGCCAGTTCCATGTAGAACAAAGGTAGACCTCCAAAGATGAGAAAGACGCAGTAGGGCACCAAAAAGGCGCCGCCGCCATTCTGATAGCAGATATAGGGAAATCGCCAAACGTTGCCCAAATCGACAGCAAAACCGATGACGGCCAACAGAAACTCGGCCTTTTGGCCCCAAGTCTCACGAGGACGCTCCGTTACAGAAACGACCAAAACGCGCTGCAAAAGGAAAAGTGAAAATGATGAAAATGAAGAACATTTAAAAGTGAAATAATGTTCTTAAAGATTTGAGGGAAATGAACTGTGAATGTACCTCGTTGTTGGTGAGACGCGGCGCCAGCGGATCGGTGACCTTGGCTGGTGTTGCAGTATCGCCATCATCTTCGTTGGAGTCATCCTCATTATTCGGCGACTCCTTGTTGTTGCCCCATGGCGCTGTTGCAGTTGCACTCGTTGCTGTCGCACTGTGAGCGAACTCGGTGCTGTTGCTGTTGCTCTTGCTGCTGCGATCCATGTTGAGCTTGAGTATCTCTGTTTCTGCCCTGGTGGGCGTTGGCTTTGGCATGGGCGTGGCCGAGTACGCCGATCGGGGCACTAGCGTCGCCAGCCGGACTGAAGGACTGCCCTGCGCCACGGGATTCGTTTGCGGCTGTGCCAGAGCCGAAACCCAGAGCCAAGGTCAGGCTCCTCTCGCTCTCTCTCTCTCTCTCTCTCTCACTCTCACTCTCACCCTCACTCCCGCTCTCACCCCCTCTCTCTCTCTCTCCCGCTGTATCTGTCGCTCCTGTGCACACCTGCTTCTTCTGTTTTTCGGCCAACCTTTAGCGTACGCTGCGCATTGAAAATTGCATTTCGCCTTTTGGGTTTACATGCTGGTCAACACATCGCCCACGGACGGGGGGAGTAGAGGCGGTGGCGGTGACCTTGAGACTGCAATTGCGATTGCCATTAACTGCAAGCGGTTAAAGGATTACATGTTACTTCCATGGATGCACAACTTATGAGTCTCCACCCAATTGCTGTTCACAACACACACACACACACACACACACACACATACGCAAGCATTTATTTCAGTGACATTGCAGCATATGTGTGTATATGTGATGTGCTCAAAAATTCATATCGAAAGGAATGAGCTAATGTTAGGGTGCATCAGGCTGGTCAAAAATTATAAAATATTGTTTAAAAAATAAAATATGTAAAATGAGCAAATTAATAAGAAATGGGGGATTTTTTCCTTTTTGGTCTTTATTTTAGTTTTTCAATAAAAAAATCCGATCAATTATCGATCGACTTTAAATAATTTATAATAATTGTTTTTCGTTTATACTTTTTCCATATGTTTCCATTCATTAACTTATACAATTAGTCTTTAATTTCAACTGTTTGTTCCCCTCTCTAAACAGTAATAATTATATTTCAAATGTTTTGATTGGCTGCATTTTGGGGCAAGTGCTTTCGACTTTTACTGGCTGCCCTGCGGAGACGCACACACTCACACCCACTGAGATACATATGTACATATGCTTGTATTCTGTCGGACGCATCGCGTTCCCTGAGGTGTCCTTTGTGTGGTAATCTATGGCTCAGTGATTGGGCCGATTTGCGTTTTGAGGCCATCGCCGGACATCGTTGGGCAAGTGGTGCGCATCGCTGACCAAATTGGCGATGTTCAATGTCAATGTTGTAAATACTGATGGACTCTCATGTGTGTGTGTCTGTGTGTGTCGCAGTGAATATTGCTTGGCTTTATTTTAATCGTTATCAGTTACATTTGCGATGCGTGCATAGCAGCCGCCGGGGCTTGAAAGTGTTCAAATATTGACATTTAATATGTGTTTTGGAGTGCAGCGATTGAAATTGCTTCAGGCGAGTACCTGTTGGATTATTTGTATAGGATAAGCCTGCACTTTTCACTGATTTTCTTTTATTCATTTTTTGTGTGCAAATTATTACAGATTTTCATTTCTTGTACTGCCTTCTTTGCAAAGTAAGTAGAAGATGTAAGCCCCTCAATTAACATTTTTAATTACCATTTAATGGTACGGATATTTTTGCACCTGTCACAGCTTTAACATGTCTTAAGAAAAAGAAAATAAATAAAAAATTCCTCGTGTGAAGCTGCTTCGTTCGAAATTCTGATAAGACAAAACAGCACTGCGCAAATTGGAAATAATTAAAAGGCACTCAAAGATAAAGAGACAGGAAACAAATGGCACATATGAATTGCAAAATAATTGCTTATGGTAATTATCCAAACATAAAAGCAAATATCAAAAAATAACTTATTGGGGTGGCAATAATATGTTTGTTATTAAAAGTTATTAAATATCAATATAATAGCTAGCTTAAATACTTGAAGTATAATGAAATATAAAATGTCACTCAAGGAAATATCTAAAATTATTAAGTTTAGTTTAGTTTATAACCATATTATCTTTTGAAATCATTATTTAAGTAATAGCATTTCAAACACTTACTTTTGACTACAAAGATCCAGGTTATTTATTTTCTTACAACAAATATTTATTTTTTTAAAACCCACTTCATTTATTTAAAACATTTCACTTTCACTTTTCCACTTGAACAAGGCAAATTTAAAAAATTTGAGTGGCGCGCGCCGCTTCTTGGTGGCAACTGCTGCCAATGCGAGCGAGGCACCTCCTTTTATAGGTGGGCATCCGACTCGTGTTCAGGACAACAGCCGAGCCGAACTGTTGTCCTTCGTATGTCGGTAAATGTATGCGGGCTTTGTGCTGGGAAGGGGCTGATTCTGGGCCTGGTTCTGGGGCGGTTTGTTGGCCGACTGTTGCCTGAGCCGGACAGGTGGCAACTGTAACTTAAATTGCGACAAACTGTTGCTTGCGAAAGTTGATTGAAGGGCAGCAGCAGGGGAAGTGTCTGACAGTTGGGTCAAATGCGCTATTTGCTATTAAATGCTAGATTTTAACTGACTCTACTTAAGTATATTCTTTTAAAGTGTTTATGTTAAATGGCAATACAACCACATCATTTCGTTCTTTAGAAGTTTATGATCATAATAAATTCAGTTTCTAAAAATTAAATACTTACTTATGACTGATTTATGTTCATTCGCTTTTGCTTATAAGCATTTTAGAGTGCTCTTTACTCGTTTCACTTGAGTGGCAGACGAACATCTTCAGCAACATCAATTTTAATTAAAACACTTCACATCTCACCCGAAAAAGAACAAAAAGCAATTGTTTTTATTGAGTGGCTATTTATGTATTATTTTTTGCACTGTTTTGATTTTGATGTGGATTGTTTTTTTTTTTGCGCGCGCGTTTATCCGGAGTCTAATTTATAGACTTTCAATAAACAAATGCACTCGATATGCAGATGCAGTTGCTCTCATTTATTCAAGTCAAACAAATCAGTTTAATTACAATTGACTTGTGACAACGGCGACGGGCGACGGCAACGACGACTGCGGGGCAGCGGCTTCAGTTGAATACTGATCGTGCGCGCCTTGCGCTGCTCACGTTTTATATGGTTGAGGTAGGTGAGATTCGCGATCGCTCTCTCTCTCTCTCTCTCTCTCTCCCACACACACTCTCTCATCAGCTTAGCGCATTGTCAAAGAATGGCGTGCACCCTTAAGCTGTGACGTCACGCATATGAGTGCTTCGGGCAAAACCTTGCGATCAGTGCTCTATGATTAAGAACGACGTTGAGGACTTTGTTATTGTTGTTGTTGATGTTGCTGCTGCTGTTTCTTGGTGTGGGCGCGTCTGTCAATGAGCATGTTGAAGCGGCTTAGAGTCTACATGCTTATTCTACAAATGCCAATTGGTGCCGCGTCATCGTGTCTCAGTACATTTATGGGCTATTACACGCCCCGAAACTTATATAAATGAAATCGGATATTTTAATTTCCTAGCCAGCGCGCTTACGACCACAAACTGCTTACATACGTCATCGGCGTGAAGGTGGCTCACGCAAAGACGCTGCACCACCAACAACAAAACAACAACAGCATCTGCTTAAGTTGTTGTAATTGGATGAAAACGCAATTTGCATGCTACTCGCCAATTTGCCGCTTAAATATGTAAGTTTATTCGTATTCAAACTTCAACTTGCAATTCCAGATATGCGGATAATGTAAAAACACGAAATTGGGTTATTTTCTTTTTGTTTCGTATACTTAATTTATAAGTCTCATTAAGTTAAAAACCGTTATCTACTTTGGCGCCATTGTAGCACAGTGACACTCAAACTGTTTACCTCTACAGTGCCATTTTAGTCTAACATACACAGCTATATATCAGTGCTTTGCGGAAATGTTACTCAATTGAAGGAGCAACATACTTTTACTATTCGCTGCCGGTTTTTTTGTTATAGAGTACGTTTTTAATTAAATCTACTATAAAAACCTACTGTTTTCCAGAATAATTAGTGCGCTTACTCTTAAAAGTACGTTTTTAAATTCATAGCCAGAGTGCGCGAAATGTTGCTCTGCAATATACATCAAACTGTTTACATTACAATTTGAGTACTATTAACAAACGATATATTGCTCGATATATCGCTTCGCGGCGTTGCCAGACTTTGAAACTTATGTACTTCTATTTTGTAAACAAACCCAAAAACCAAATCCAAATAGTTTGCTTAGTTTAGTTTTAATTTGATTAATTGTAATAATGCGCATTACGCGACACTTTTCGCAACTGTGGGAGAATCGCAACCCCACTGCTGCCTACCTGAGCACCTATTTCTTCTTCGCGGCGCTGCGCCTGGTGCTAGTATTTGTGCCCCAACTGGGCTACGTGCATCCCGATGAGTTTTTCCAGAGCGTCGAGGTGATGACGGGTGAGTATAAATGCTTATGATGAATCTCAATTAATTAATTTTGTCTCTTTGTCTCTACTAGGTGATCACTTTCGCTTGGAACACACACGCACATGGGAGTTCAACAATACGATGCCGGTGCGGAGCATAACGCTGCCGTGGGCTTTGCTCCGTGTGCCGTGGAGCTTCTATGAGTTTGTGGCGATGTATGTGCGTGAATTCTGGCACCTGGAGCTGATCAATAGCTATGCCTATCTGGTGTTCCCACGCCTCATCTACACGCTGATCTCGTACAGCAACGACTATTGCATGTATCGCATTTGCCGCTTGTATGGATTGCGTCATGAGATCCGTCTTCTCGCGCTGGGCAGCTGTTGGGTGTTGCTCGTCTTTGGCACACGAACCTTCTCCAACACCCTCGAGCTGGCCATGTGCGCCTGGCTGCTCTGTCTGGTGGCCGAATGCATGCTGAGAACAAATACGGTTGTCTTCAAAAAGGAGTTTCTTGAGGAGAAGTACGACAAGGCGGCATCGATAAGTGAACGCGTCAAGATATGGAAACTGAAGAATGCGCTACCTGCGCACAACTTGCAGCATATGTTCGCCATGTCCAGTATTTGTGTCGCTGGCGTCTTCAATCGACCCACTTTCCTGCTCTTCGGAGCACCCATGGTCTTCTTCTGGCTGCTGCGTGGCATGGGCACAAGGAGCGTCACCTTTCGGGACTTCAATCTGCGCATCGGACTCTTCTGCCTGTGTGCCCTGCCAGCTCTGCTGCTGTTCATATTCTGTGATTCGCTGTACTATCAGCATTTAACGGTCGGTGAGCTGCACATGCTCCAATTGGGCATCGATAATTTCGTTTTTACACCGTGGAACTTTATCAAATACAATCTGGACTCGGCGCAGACAGCGTCGCATGGCGTGCATCCATGCTATGTGCATCTGCTGATCAATGTACCGCTGCTCTTCAATGTTCTGGGCGTGGCCTCGTTGGGTGCATTTGCTCAACTCCTGTTGCGCTTCTTTTGCGCCGAGTATCAACTGCTGCCCAAGTTCCAGAGCATTGTCTCGCTGATGTCCGGCGCAATCTTTGTGCCATTGTTCTTTTTATCACTGATCAATCACCAGGAGCCGCGTTTTTTGCTGCCACTCACATTTCCACTGCTGCTGTTACACGCTCCGAAGCTGATTACGGGATTTACTCCAGTTTATCCATTTCAAACGCAACATCCACTGTTGATTTGGTTCTACAAGCGGCTGCTGTGCAGCAGAGTGTCAGCGCCGCATCTGCTCCGTATTTGGTATGTGTGCAATGTGCTGTTGACGCTCTTCTTTGGCTTCATCCATCAGGCGGGTATGTTTCCGCTGGCACAGCGCATGTCGCATGTGGTGGCTACCAAGCCGACGGCGACACATGTCCATTTGCTCACCTCGCACACGTACAGCCTGCCGCTGCATCTGGTGAATGTGCCCAGCTCGAGTCTGCAGCACTTTAATCCGCAGACACATCAACGCTATCGACGCCAACGTGATTTTTATCTGTATGAATACGGTGGACTCGCATTGGACAATCTGATGTACAAGGTGAAGCTCATCTCGGCCAATTGTGAACTCAAGCGGAATGGTGTGAAACGATTGCGTTACAAGATCTATTTGGCAATACCAGCTGCACTGAGCGGGGAGCTGCATGAGGCACTGCAGCGCTCCAATGCCAGCAGCTATCTGAACTTTGAGCTCGTCTCCGTCTTCTATCCGCATTTGTCAACGGAGGCGTTTCCACGCCTGCAGGGCCGCCATCCCTGCGATGTGGATGCACCGCATTGGACGCACGATGATCTGCGCGGCACTTGCGCTGTGGAGCAGCCGCCAACGCTGAGCTTTGCCTACCTGAGCCGCCAGTTCAGCTCGTTTGTTCATCAGTTCGGACTGGCGCTCTACGAGATCGATGTGCGCCGAAAACAATCGAAGATAACGGCAACTCACACATTAGATCTGGACACAGCTCCAGCGACGCCGCTGCCCGAATCATCGGCGTAATAGTTCGGATTTGTTTCGGCTTCAGATTCCTGTCCAAAGTGTGTCTTATACCAAAGATTAAGCTAAGCATTAGATCAATCAGTTTTGGCATTAAACACATGCAGCTCTCAATTCTAGTCACACTATCACCTCATATACTCGTAATTGTAACAATTATTCATCACAAAACATTTGATCTGCAAACTGCAACATTCCTGCTTAAAATGAGTAGCTAAATATCAACACATGTCCAATGCTCGTAATAAAATTATTTACTAACTTAAATTTATGTTCGTTGAACACAAAATCCTTATCTTTTGGAACGTAAAGTAAGCAAATTAAAATATGTAAAATGTAAACTGCTCATTGTTTTTAAAGCTTGCTTAATTCATAAATATTGTAAATCATATATATATATAAAATTTTTAAAATTATCTTACACTGTTTTTCTTAAAGCATTAAATATGCATTTGAGTTGGTATAAAAGAGATTTGATTTTTTGATTATTTAATTTGAAATAAAGCGGATTTATATAAAGTCAACTTACAAAACCGATTCGTGCCCATAAAGAGCATTAAGCATATACATATAAAAAGCCGGTAAAAGTTAGCCAAAGAACCTGAATATGCTCAATCTCGTCCAGCATTTGTGAACAAGCTTAACTTTTGACTTCGATGCTGTCAAACAAGCGCTGATATAATTTAATTATAAACGTTGGCAAAACATGAAATGGAAAATACAATTTAATCCATTTGACACGCAGCGACAAACATTTGGCACTTTGATGAGATTGGTTCTTTTCGGTACGAGGTGCGGCATCCGCGTTCATTGAACGTTACCAAGCCAAATAATCGGGGGCACAAACAATTTCTCATTGCGTCCGCATTGTGTTCTAATTCAGCCACAATTTTTTTTTTTATTTATTATTATTTTTATATTGGGTATGCGGCCTAAGCCGTAAACTCGTTTGAGGGCGTTGTAGGCTGTGACCACAGAGTGGCTATAAAACCGTTTGGCTAATTGGCCAAAACCATCAGTCGCTGACAACTCAAATCAAAATCAACAACATGAAAGTAAGTCCAAGGATCTCTTATACTGTTTTTGGTCTACCAGTTCTAATATTCGTCCTTGCTTGCAGTTCCTCATCTGCTTCGTCGCTCTGTGCGTGGCCGTCGCTCAGGCTGGATTTTTGGCTTCACCTTTGACCTATGCTGCTGCTCCCGGATTTGCTGCCACCACATATGCCGCAGCACCAACGTATGCAGCTGCCACCTATGCCGCAGCACCCAGCTATGCAGCAGCCACCTACGCCGCTGCTCCAGTGACCACCTACTCGGCTCATGCTGTGCCTGCTGCCTACTCCACTTACGCAGCTGCTGCTCCCGCCTACACAGCGTCCGTGTACGGTGCGCCTGTGGCAACGTATGCCGCCGCTCCAGCCTATGCTGCCCCAGTTGCCACCTATGCGGCACCGGCTGTCATCAATCCCTTCCTGAAGAAGAAGTAAACTGTTTGACAAAATAATATTCTCCCAATTCCTACCTACCTCATTTCGATCCATTAAATACTACATAAACTGCGAGAACTACTCAAATTAATCTTGAAATTATTGGTTATGCCATTTTTTATAGATGAAAAATGATCAGAACTGCATTATCAATTAGAAAGGGCTTGATTAGCATTTTAACTGATAGCATATTATTTTTCTCTGTTTCATGTATTTGTTTGGCATATTTTAAGATTACTTTATAGTAATTATATATTTAAAATCTGAAACTTCTTCGCTTCAGCTAACAGAGTATTCCACGGCCAACTACAATGCTCTCATTTGCTGTTCATTGAAGATCTCCAATTTTTAAGTTAAAAAAAGTTAAATCGTATACAATATTGTATTTATATTGCTTTATTATTTAATTTTTTTGATTGCTTGCAACCGTAAATGCTTAATAGATATTGAATCGTTGATGCTACAAACTTGTAACTAGACTGCATTTAACTTAGAATCTGGTAAATATATTATAGGCCAAATACGAGTACAAAACAAATAACACTAAGGGTTAACTAAATGAAGGACACATTTGATTTTAATGGATATTACGGCTCAAGTACATGGGATTCCGGTTCGGTGAGTCAACATCCTCGAAGACAAAGTCCTCCTCAGCGTTCCAACGCACACTCCGCTCTCGACTTACACTGCATTTTACAGGGTATCGTGCCATTATTGTGGGTTGTCGGTTGGCGGTACGAAAAAAAAAGGTAAGGTTCAGAATATATAGACTTTGTCGCTGTGAACACATAAGAATTTGTGTGTGTTTCGATTGGTACTCTTTGTCAAGTATTCGATTACAAAACAAACAAAAAATAGTCAATATCAAATGGAACAAAAAACAAAGGCACATTCGATAAATGTTCAATAACGTTGATAGAACCTGTTCATCCCAGCCGCTGGCGGTGGCGGAGGAGGCGGTGCACCGCGTGGCGGAGTGCGCCGGGCACTAAGAAAAGAATTATAAATTATAATTACAATAGGATTACTAAATGCTTCCAGTAATGGTGGTAGAATGAGTCTTACGCCGCTACAGCGTCAGCGTCCAGATGTGCCCCAGTACCATACAAATCGCTCTCATCCAAATCAAATTCATCGGTACCAGTGCGTTGGCTACGAAAAAAAGAATACAGGGTATCCAATTTAACAACTTTTCTTAATTAGTAATCATGCTTTAAGGCTTTAAAATGATAGCTCTTGAAATGGTGTAGGTGATAATAAGAAAGATCTGGAATACGAGGTGTGTTCAAAAAGTATCGCGAATTTTGAATTTTTGAAAGTTTTGCTGACAGTTTTCTTCGATTGCAGGGGCGTGGTGCATCATGAGTTCTTGCCACAGGGTAGAACGGTCAATAAGGAATATTACCTGCAAGTTATGCGCAATTTGCGCGAAGCAATCCGCCAGAAACGCCCGGATTTGTGGAAGAACAAAAATTGGCTTTTGCACCACGATAACGCCCCTGCTCACACATCGTTGCTTGTGCGCGACTTTTTGGCCAAAAACAACACACTAATGATGCCGCAGCCACCGTATTCCCCAGATCTGGCCCTCTGTGACTTTTTCTTGTTCCCTAAACTGAAGAGGCCCATGAAAGGACGACGTTACGCTTGACGAGATAAAGACGGGATCGAAGGAGGAGCTGAACAAGATAAAAAAAAAAGATTTTTTGAAGTGCTTCGAAGATTGGAAAAACCGTTGGCACAAGTGTATAATATCTCATGGGGATTACTTTGACGGGGACAAAATAGATATTCATGAATAAATAAATAATGTCTGAAAAAACACAAAATTCGCGATACTTTTTGAACACACTCGTATAGCTCGCTGGATTGGTTTGATTTTGATGGGTCTTTCAAAAACAGATAAGGGGCTTTAAGGCACTTTGAGGCACTTTGGTTTCCCAATGCAAATGTGAGGTGTGAAAGGAGGTTTGTTTGGAGCTGTCATCTCTAATTGAGTCTCTACGGGCTGGGTGCTAACTCACAGGCGCTGACTCCGCTTGTTGATAATGTCCTGCACGGCTCGGGCAGTCAACGAGACTTTGTTCCGCAAACGCATCGGCGTTCGGGGCATGGGCACCGCAGCGGGTATATCCGGATTGACGCTCAGAACGGGCGTGACCGGACGACGAATCAACTCACTGCCAGATCTGTCCACATTGCTACCACGTCTTCAATGGAGAAACGAGTCACTCAAAGACGGAACAAGGGGCGTGGCACACTTACAGCTTTGGTTTAGCACGCAACTGATTGCGATTATCCGACTGCAGTCGGCGATTATCCGGCTGACGTTGTTGCTCGGGGCTGGCGCTATTCTTGGAGCGCCAGCCACTGTCCTGCTGTGTATCCTCAAAGTCAAACTCCTCAGTGCCCTGGCGGCGACTGGGCGACAGCAGCAACAATAACAGAGTAGAATCAGATGGGGCGGGTAATCTGTGAGGGGCGGGTGGGCTGAGTCAGCTTTGGGTCAACTTACAGCGGTGGCTTGACCTTACTGCGGGACTGCCAAATGTTGACAATCTTTCTAGACTGACTGCTATCGCGCTCATTGGAGTTGGCGCGACTGGGCGCACTGGATGAGCCCCAATTGTCATCGTCGCGTTGACTGCTCAGCATTTTCCCAATGTGATGAATGAAAAAGCTGGTGAAGATGTGTGGCTCGCAACAATTGTTTCATCTATCTACTCACAGCTGCTGGCGACTTCGCACTGGCGTATTGATGGTCACCATTTCGCGTCCGCGGCTCAGCTCACGCTCTCGACTCCGCGTCTCACGCTCCCGATCACGATCTCGCATCCGCTCACGCTCCAGCTCACGCTGCTCCGACTCCTGACGTCGCAGTTGGTGCTGCGACTGTGGCTGCTGCTGCTGCTGATGCTGCTGGGTTTGCCTAGAGGGCGTAGAGTCGTCATCGGCTATGTCCAGTGTCTCTTCGGTGGCAGTGCGACGTCTGTGTACAAGATTCATATTAGTTTCCACTCTTTCTGTGCTATTCAAACAATTTGCACATAGAACCAAGCGATTTATTTTATTTACATTCAATCAAGAGGCCAAAATGTGATAAAACCAAATATTGCTTAGGAAATTGTGTTAGGTTAAGGCTGCTGTCCGGGGGGAATTTCTACTTCTCTCAAAGTCTTTATCTTCATAACTTTTCCCACTCCATCACTAAATGCGAGAATTGATCTCTGCTCCCTACTTACAGTGGTGGCCTGGTTGCTCTTGCTCTTGCTGTGCTGCTGGTGCTGCGCTCCCGCTGCTGCTCCCGCTTCGCTGAGCTGGTCGTGCGCTGCTTCTGACGTCCGCGGCTATCTCCTCGTCGGCTGCGGTCGTCGTCTCGGTCGCTTCGATCGCTGCGTCGATGCTTGTTCTTGCTGCGTGTTTGGGCCCGCTGCATGGCATTGAGGCGCGTCTGTATGGTGATAAGATTGAGGCCCACTGGCGTTCCAATTGCCCAGAGCAGTAGCGTCAGAAAGATGAAGAACCACAGACCATTGATGAAGTCAACCAGATTGCGGCACAGAAAAATGCGACTGGCATCGAAGGTGTCGTAGAATGGACGACACTTGGTGGTCGTGTCACCCAGCTGGGATTCCATGGTGGCGCGACTGCTCGTCAAATAGGCCTTCAGACTGTCAAGGTAAAAGTTATCTTTGTTTTGTATCTTTACGCTTTATTTTCTTTCATTACATTTTAGCTACAATAAACATAAGTCTTTCAGTGGAGTATTCAGACTGGTTCTCACCCACTTATAGCTCAAAAGTCAATTTCTAAAATCATTCAACCATTGCAATTGCAGTGCAGTTGAAATTATCTGTTGTACTTCAAGTTCGAGTTATTCTTCAGAAAAACGGAAATGCAATCATGACACTTGGCAAACTTAATCAAACGATTACGACTTTCAATTATCTGATAAAACAAGAGCAACTATGTATGTACAATGCCCCTGGTTGAGTTGAAGTTGTTTGCTCGATGTGTCGTTTGTTTATGTTTGCCAGCTGCTGCTGCTGTTGCTGTTGCTGCTCTGAAAAGAGCAACACTGCAAAACAACAATAAAACACACACACACACACACGCATACTGATATATAGACAAGAAGGACTCTGGTCAGCCACAGGCGAAACGTAACGAGTGTTGATGCAAGGATGCGATTGCCCCATAGAAAATCACTCAGCTTTCAGTGCAATTAACCTCGGTAAATTGTTGCCTGTTTGCCCCTTACATGTATGTGCGTGTGTGTGTGTGTTGCATGCACCATGTTGCATATAATTGGGTTAGTTGGCACATCCTCTACTCACCGCGCTGTGTAGACTCGCGTCAGATTGTGACAAATCTCGCCAGCCTTATTCTCCAGATAACCCTGGATGCTCTTCAAATGATTGAGTGTCTGATTGACCTGCTTTGCCCAGGGATCTCTCTGCAGCTCCAACGCTGTCAGATGGTAGAGTATCTCATTCTGTAAATTCTCCAGCGGCTGCAGAATGGCTGCCTGCAATCGTTTCGATCGACTGCCCAGCGTTGTCATGCGAGACGAAGTGGCCACATCCTGAATCTAATTGGGATTCGCGGTGGATTGTTTGGATGAGGGAGAAAGAGGGGAAAAATGTGTATAACTTGTATAAGCAGTGTAATACTATTTCTGCTTTAAATCTTCAGCTTGTTCAGACACACTTTCAAAAAGAAATAATTACGACTATATATCTAATCAGTTATAACAGAAATATTGATTTATCAACAATTAATTTTCATTGATTGGTTTTATAAGTAAAATTTTACGTAAAATTTGATATAAATTTATTCGATGACTCAACAAAATGTTGTTGATTTGATGCTACATTAAACTGATGGGGTTAATTGCTTGCTCACCTGGAGTGCCACGCGTTGCATTTGATCGATGAATGTGGCCAAATCCTTTTCGGGCGTGGGTGCGCCGACGCTATTACGGTATGTGGTTAAATTGAATGCGGATGTTTGCAGCATATTCTCCAAAATGTGCTGGATGGATTGTGTCAGCGAGAGCAGCGTGCGTTCCGATACGGAAATTGCATCGATGGCCGTTGAGACTTTTGGGAATTGTTTTAAATCCGCTATTTTTGTGGTATTAACGAACGCATCCAATTGAAAGACATTGTACGATGCTTGATTTTGTTCGCAGCCCCTGAATTGCGTACATGTAAGTGTGTTTTTGGGTGAAATTTGATAACATTGTGCACGGTGTTGTAAAGTGGCAAAGAAATTTCTAAAGATTTTCGGTTTACTGCATGCAAACTTTGTCAGCTTGCAATATTCGTTCAGTTCGGGTGCTACTTTTGGACGAAAACCAGGCACACACACACACACACACACAGCCAGCCAGCCAGCCAGCCAGCCAGAGAGACAGTTATGTGGCAAGAATTGGTGCGATGGGAGGGCTGTGTTGGGGGGTGGTGTGTGCGGTCGGTCATGCATATTCTGCATCGGTGGCATTCATCCGCATTTGGATCTGTGCAGATAATTGGAATTGGGCTTAAAATTTTGTGGCTACAAGTTGTGGGTGTTACTATGTATGTGGTGTGTGCAGTGGCATTTCTGCGTAAAATTAAGTGGTATGCGGCATCTAACAAAATTTCTCTAGGCTTTCAAAACTTTGCGGCTAAGTTGACCGTACGTACGAGTGCTACTAAAGTATCTAAATTTCTGTGTAGTCCGGCAGACTGTGCGCTGCGGTTGGAATAATAAGTTTTTAGCACAGTGACGAACATTTGATTGCTGGCCATACCTACTACTTGCGTCCGAGGAGTTCGCCAAGTGCAAACTTGTGATAGTGCTCTCGGTTGTAGGGATTTAGGCTCGAGCAACTTTTTGGTAATCAAGTAAACGGCCGACAATCAATAGACACGTTTCTGGGTGGCAGGCATTGCATGGGGCATTTGGTGTTGTGGCAAATTGGCAAAGGGCTGTGCTGAACTATTAACTGTCTTAGTTTTGATTAGCTTCGTGTAACTTAAAGATGGAATTTCCATATCATAGAATATGCAAAACATTTCTAAATTAATAAAATAATAATAAACAAATAAAACACATAGCTTATAATAAAAGTCTTCTAAAAGTAATATAAATAATAATATATGCATATAACAATTTCATTTAGAAGTTATTCCAAGCCATTTAAAATTAGTTTTATTAGTTTATTCACATCGCAGGAGCTCTTTTTACAATCAATGTGAGTTTTCAGTCAATCAATAAATTTGATCCTGCAACTAAGCCCCCTCTGCTAAGCCAGAATTGCCACAACTAAAGATAAAGATTGACTATATGGAGAACAAAAAACCACGCACAAAAATTGACAGCGGATTAAAGCTGGCCCACAAAACAGGTAGATTGAGTGCTTGTTCGATGGGTTTGAGGGCTATCAAAATTACAGGCACGTACAGTATCAAAGTAATTGGATAGCAAAATTCGTTACTTGTTGGACTTGAGTAGGTTATACTTGTAGGTGCTAATTGGGTTATCTGTCTCTCTCTCTCTCTCTCTCTCTCTCACGCTGGGAAGTCTAAGTTAACGCATATTTATATATTAGTGGGCAACAGGTAATAAGTTGCTCTTGGGTTTAACTCACCTGAGCGCTGTGCCCAGACTGACATTGACAACAGAACGATTGACGCCAGCTGGACGCATTAGTTCACCAATGATGCCCGTTTGTGGCTCCTGGGCATAGACATAGCCCGGCTTATCGAATAGCTTACCCAGCATCTCATAATTATTGTCGTTTAGGGAGCGACAGAGGAAGACTTCAGTGTTGCCGCCAACGGCCAGCGAGGCAACACCATAGAAGGTCAAACATATGCTGCCCAGACAAATGATCAGTACTGCAATGAGAAACACCACGCCCGATTTCACATTTGATTCGCACAGGAAACAGCAGTAGGACATCATCATGAAGAGTAAGACCCAAACGATCAGCATGGCTGCTATCCAACCGATACTCCAATATGTGTTCGCCCACTCTTTGAGCTCATTGTAAGCCGGCTCCAAGGCTGGCCACATTCGCTGCAGTCGTTCGAGCAAAGCATTTATTGTCGATGTGAGCATCTGAGCATTTGCCGTTGTCCTGTGCCTGATGCTGGCCAACTGTTCCAGCGTATCTGTGCGGACAAGTTTGGCAATTCAATTAGTGTATTCAATTGTGTTGCCCAAGTGACAGTAATTAATATTGTGTTGAATCTGCACAAGTTAGGCCACCCCCAAAGAGTCGCCCCTAATCCAAACCGTGTTCTCATGGCCAAAACATGTTTGCCACTACTCTGAGCTGACATGTGCTATTGATTGAATTGTACATTTAAAGTGAGACCATAATTGAGTTCTGAGTTTTATGCATTTTGTTCTACAAAATCATTTTGTCTGTGCAGAAATGTAAATGTAATTAACTAAGAAGCTTTAATAGAAACAAAGTCAACTAAGACACAACAGTTTCAGAAAGAAAAAAGAACATTTTTGAAAATATATAAACGGAAAAATCTGTTGAAAGATAAGTTCCAAGTTGTGGAATTGAGATTGATAGATATCTACAGAAACAAGAAATATTTAGCTTGCTAGACATAAAACTGGTATCATTAAAATAAAACTTGTTTAAAAATATTTTTTTTTCTTAAAATAAACAAAAAATCAATTAGCGCCTTGATCACCGGACTCAAATAGTTTTGCCCTTCATATTTGGACTCTCTAACGAACATTATTCCAAATATTTGGGGTGGGTATTATAATATTGTCGTGAAGTTCATACATTGAAGGATACTTCTTATATATATATTTCTGATTAGCATCACTAGCAGCTGGGTCGATATAACAATTTCCATCTGTCCTATCTATGTATATGAATGCAAGTTCCTAGGCATTATAAGCTATCTAAATGAAACTTGTAATATATTCATACTATACTATACTATTTCGAGCTTCGGGCCCAGAATTGAAACGTTGGCAGGAGGACTCCGGCCTGCAAGGGTATATTATCTTCGGCGTGCCTAAGATGGCCGAGTTTTAATAAAACTTTACTGGTCATGAAATGTGACATCATATAGTATAAGTCGTTATTAAACAATTTTGTTTGTTGCTAGCTAAACATGCATATACTCTCGAAAAGTTAGCAAACAGCTTGCCTGCGAAATTTGTATAAAAGGCACTGCCATTCTGGAGTGGAGCATCAGTAAATATTCACACTGCATTCCACAACTATACACTAATCAAAATGTTTAAAATCGTAAGTATTTTGGTGCGAACTGAATAATCAAGGACGGTGGCTACTAGTAATAAATTATTCACAGCTGGTGATCTGCGCATTGATCGGATTGGCCGTCGCCGTGCCAGTTGCATCAGGTGATGATGTCAACGCTGAAGTCCTTAGCCGCACGGAAGATGTCCGCGTCGATGGTTTTAATTCAGAATTCAAGACCAGCAATGGCATTGAACAAACTGCTAGTGGCGATGAGCACGGCATCATCCAAGGCACCTACAGCTGGA
This sequence comes from Drosophila basisetae, assembly GCA_035041595.1. NCBI lineage: Eukaryota > Metazoa > Arthropoda > Insecta > Diptera > Drosophilidae > Drosophila > Drosophila basisetae. Next base: position 2,941,111 of record JAWNLB010000144.1, read on the forward strand.
CCTCGCCCGAGGGCGAGCAGTTCACAATTAATTATGTGGCTGATGAGAACGGCTATCAGCCACAGAGTGACGCTCTGCCCACATCTCCCCCCATCCCAGAAGCAATTGTGCGCTCTCTTATGTGGATTGCTGCCCATCCCCAAGCCACCGAAGCACAAAAATAGATGTCTTTTGATTGTGTCAACAAGATAACAATAGTTTTTTAGGATTATCGCGCAATGCTTTTGGCAAATAAAATAATACTTATTGTCTTAGCAATCATTATGGACTAACTAAGTTGGATTGTTAAGTTATGAAAAGTTAATATTTCATTAGTTCAGAGGCAGTCTTGAAACAGAAAAAAATATAAGTTCTTTTCTTTAGCGACGACTACACACAAGCAACAATTTCATGAGCAATTTTTGCCAAATCGTATCCACTTGAAATTGTCTATTTATTTTTTGGAATTGCTATAATTTTCTTGGTTTATTTTCACTTGCAGTACAATTTATTATATTATTTTGTGAGCTATGATTGCGGGATGGGAGAGAACTTACAGTTGCGTTCGTATGCCGTGTCGTGTTTAACTTGTTGCGGGAAATTGCTGAAAATGGAACGTGAGACGCCAACTTCCGATGTTAGATTTTTGACAGTGGCACCAAATTCAATTTCGCCCAAGTAGCGCATGCGAAAGATGCTCTGGTCCTCTTGCAGCTGACAAATTGTACACAAAAAGAAAATCGGATACAGACAGACCCGAATGGGGCACACATACAGAATTATAGCAAAAAAAAAATCGTCTAAGCTGTAATTGACCAACTCACCGTTTTGAGTGCGTCGACAACGCCGTTCTCCTCGAAGCTGCGTATACGCAATGTGTCGCATAGCGGACGATCCCTGTACGTGCATTGGCGCTGCAGCACGGACAACTGTATCTGCAGCTCCTCCATGCGGGCGGCGGCCTCCTGCGACAATTTTAGGGCGCGTCCAACGGTCTCCTGGAGCATGAGGACACGATAGATGAGCTCCGCGTTCGCTGCAACAAAATCAAATGAAAATATTATTGTAGCACATATTTATTTGTGGGGCAACAGTGTGGGTTGTTGGGATAAAAGTCCTCTTCTAAATTACACATTGTGTGTGAATGTAATGCAGTTGTCCTCTTGGCATTTGCTCTGTGCTTGTGTCAACTTGTCACCGGATGTGGATGCCGACTGCCAGACTGCCAGCCTGACAACTGAGACTGAGAGTCAGGCTTCGCATTTCGGAACATCTTTTTAAGTTTTTATTTACCCGTTTGCATCCCCATAATGAAATTGGGCAGATGCAATCGTTTCTTCCGCAGCGCACTTCAAAATACATTTTGTTGTCATATGATACGATATTACATTTTTGAGCAACTTAAAATTGCTGCAAGTTTATAGAGAGATAGTTTTAAATGGATACAATAAAAATGTGTATATCAAGTCTAGAGTAACGAGTGGAGCAGAAAATTTAAATGAAATTTATAAATTATTTATCGAAAATCAGTGGCAGTCAAGCTAAAACTCATGTCTCATATTTTAAATGCAGTACTTTTATCGCTTATAGAAATCAAATCCGATTTTGACAAAGTTATTGCAGCTTAAAGTTTATTTATGGCATTTAATATTAACTTGCATACTTTATGATTTAACATTTTTGCAGTCTTTGAATTAAAGTTTGGCGATAAAATAAATCACCTTTTGGGTCTGTTCGATTATTCACACAGAGCCCAGAATTACCTAGTCGGGGTTGTCCTTGAAATAAACACAAGGCAAATAAAATAGGGATTTGGGTCAAGTCCGAGTTTTAATGCATTGAGGCAGACAATCGCAGTAGAGCACTTAACCAAAAAGACTCACCCAGGCTAAGTGTCGTCAATGAATCATATGCGAGCTCGAGGCCAGTGTGTGCAGATATTTCCGCTTGAATTGGCTCGCCAAGGAGAATATCCACGTCTGTTGGGAATAGAAAAGAAATATACAGTAAATTAAGTTCACATGCGAGGAGAACCATCGTTGAATGGCTGGGAAGAGCAAAGGGACATCTGAGTAGAGCCGAGCCGAGCAGAGCAAAGAAAGTCACTGCAATAACTCACAATGCAATGCATAAAGTTTTAGCATAATACTACATGAATCGAAAACTATAAAATGTGCGCCATAAAGTTGGCAGTTGGAAAAGTTTTTCTTATTTTTTATTTTTCGTTGCCACCCACTGACCTTCCAAGTCTTTGACGACCCTTTCAACGGAAACATGAAAGCCATTATCCAGTTTGTGTTTGATTTGTAGATGCGTATCCTTAAGAAAGACCTCGACATCGTGCACGGCTGACTTGACCATCTCCGGCGTCATCTCAATGCCCGCCGAGAGGCGACTATTCGCATAAAATATGCTAAAGTCGCTCAGCCTGCAAAGTGCCAACAAATTGATGCTGAAAACTTGCAAAAAGTTACAACTCGCCAACTGCATGAGCAACTTACGTGAGCAATATAAAGACAATCCAGAGTGTGACCAGACCGGCACTTTTCCGACATCGCAAATTATCCTCCAGCGACTCGTCCCGTATGTTAACAGATGCATTGCGTATGAGATCCACCTCGTCCTGGGTGGCGCGACGACCACAGCACCACGCACACGTGGCAATCAACGGAACCAGAGCCAATATGGCAAATATGCTCATTAGCGCAATGAAACCCGATTCGATTTTAATGGCCTACACAATAATATAGTATAAAATATAACCCATTAATAGTTTTATAATGAATCGAGAACAAATCTCGTCCACTTACATTGGCGGCAAAGTCGATAAGGCTGACATTATTGTGTAGTACATCGCGTATGGAATCTAACAAAATGGTTGTGATTTTAATATTCTATGGAATATCTTACTTTTACTAAAGTTAATATAATCATAATAAACTAAATATTAACCGTTTGGTATATCAGTGAAGGTTTTAAAATTGGTTAGATTAGATAATTTAAATTTTATTTTTAAAAGAGTGAAGTTTTAAAACGGTTGCAAAGCTCTTAGAAGTTCGGAGACGTTATTTAATAAAAATTTAAAAATGAGATCCAATTCTAGAATTCTACTAATATTAAATAATTTTTGTATACATTTGAAAAACTGCAACTGAATTAATTTTGAATATGCCATTTAGATAACAAATAGTTAATCAAAATTTAAAATCTCAGTCCGTCGATTGGCCAACTTGTTGGGTATCCTCTCGCTCATTGATATGCTGGATAATGACCACATTGAGTAGATTCGTTTCGGCCAAGGGGCGTCGATCGGTCTCAATGAGTTCGTTTCGTGGAAATGCAGTCATGAGCAGAAAGTTTTCACTGCCATATTGGGGCCTCGCCATTCGCACAAATCTATAAAGATCTCCCACATTGTGGGTGGTATTAAACTGAGCGGAAATTCGGCTGCCATCTGCCAAACGAAACTGTATTGTTGTCATTGCAGTTCGTCTGTTAAGCCGGAGTGAATCAAGTGCACTCTGCTCCTGTTGCTGCTGTTCCTGTTGCTGTTCCGTCGGTGATAACGCACCGTCAGCCGTTACCAAACTGGACGGAGTACTGGACAAGGCCCGACCAAAGCCCATGAATTGCTTGCGCGATAGTTCGCGATAAGAGGTATTCGTGTGATCCCGTACAGTCAACTCCATCCGCTGACCGAGCTCCAGCATCTCATTTGGGAAATCACCGCGCATAACACGACGCAAAAATCGCTCATTCTCTGGTATCTCATAGAGTCGCAATGGACCCTCGCCCAGTGTGAATCCCTCGCTCCACAAATGCAAAATCACCACACTCTGCTCACTCTCATTCTCGTCTTGGTCGGAGGAGTCCGAGTCAGAGGCGCGTGGCGGCAACGGAATAATTGGATGAGCGCTGCCCAAACTTACTCCATGCCCCCAAGCCCTCAAGCTGCGATCACTGTCTGCTGTGGTCAGCGCTGGTGTTGAGTCTTCAATGTGCACCCGCTTCAACTGTTGATGTTGTTGGGGCACGGAACTTTCGGAGACATCGCCGAGATAAGCCTCTCGGGGTGTCGCCCTGGCGAGCGTCTGGCGACTTAAAAGGCTCTGCAGAGAATTAAGGTCTGGTGCATTTCTGCCTCGCTCCTTGGACCTGTCCGCCTCATATTTGAGGCCGGCCTGTTCCAGAGCCCAATTGTTGGTTGTGAGATAATGGCGTGCTACCGTCTCTTGTTCGCCATATTTCTTCATAAAGCTGGCCAGCTTTTGCTCATCGGACATCTGACATCGGCTTCTTCTCGATCCTCCCTCAACTTATCAATTTTTTTCTTATTGTGAAAATATTTTCGTTAACTCATATTCAAAGAGTTTCCTAAATCAGATGAAGTCATAGCCGACTTTGCTCTAAGTTGGCAATGCCTGAAACTGTATTTTTTAAACTTTTTTGATTTGCTAAGAAGGCGGCAATAAGGCAAATTCGTGTAGTACACGAGTCTTAGTGTGTGCACAAAAGGTACGCCAACTGAATTCAGTGTCCTAATTACATCCAATGTCGACCAGCGTGCGGCATTCACAATGCATTCACACACGGTCGCGATTCGACAATGGAAATCATTCACCATCTTAGAGAAGAAAGTAGAGATTGAAGGCTATTATTTTGAATTGGGTTCTTAAAGAAGACTTAAAACCAAGAATTGATTACCGAAAACATGACTCCAATGGCTGATGCTTTTCTTTACATATATATATAAGTTATTACTGAGAAATAAAACTCATTCTGCTTTTTGTAGTCTCCTTAACCATCGACAGTCTATGTTTTGTGATATGATTAATCTATGAAATTGAGCAAAAATGTTGCTTTTTTGGTGCTTTTCTTCTAACCAGTTTATTCTATTGATATGCTGATACTTAAGTGCCTTTATCTTTTAAAGTGCAAGTGTAAACGTTTAACTTTATGTCAAACTGTCTAATTATCTTGCACAAATTTCATACTCATACTCATCATAGCTGTCAAACATTGTGTAAATGATATGAAAATGTGGACCCTGCCACATTCCCGCATTTAATGCCTTGGCTGTTTGGCAGCCAGACAAAACTAGACACCAAGCCACAGACACACGCACACAAAGTCACTTAAAAACACACACGCATACACACACATTAATATTTATGTACATACATATATACACAATCCTGACCCTTCCCTTTCTCATTCTCATGCAACTTACCAAGCGGCAATTCTTCGGGCGTGATAAGCGATAAAAATTCACTAACGTAGGTGAATATAAATGGTCCTGGCGCAATGTCCATGCCTGGTATGCTGTATGTAAAAAATGTGGATGTCGTTGTTGTTGTTGCTGCTGTTGTTGCTGGTGATATTGTTGTTGCTGTGGCACTAGACATTGCTGCGGCCGTTGCTGTTGTTGCTGTTGACGAGAACATAATTGTTGTTGCGCCTGGCGTTGGCAGTGTTAGATTACGTATACGTAGGTCCATCTTTGTGGCCAGTCGCTTCCTCTTGTGAGTGTGGGTGTGGGTGTTTGTGTGTGTGTGTGTGTGTAGCTGAAATGAATAAATGGGATAAGAGGACAATGAATGCCTGTGGAAACACACCAAGAATACATATGGAGTATGTTGTGTGAGCAGGGGTATTGTAAAATATTTTTGGAATTTTATGTTCCAATTATGTATTCATATTTATAAGAGCACACATAGATTACATGAAACATACGTATATAAATTAATAATTATTGCCTTGGCTCGTGCCACATTTTCACATCATTTTCCTGGAAATTAATTTACAGCATAAGTTGCTTATGCATTTTAATAGACTTGCGACGGTACAAAGAATGTCTTGTTGTATTTTTATGCTACTTTTATTTAAATATTGAAGTAAAGCTAAATTTGACTAAATGAATAGAAAGAGAAAATGTATTCATTTATTTATCATGGAAATATTCTAAGAACTCAAAAATTGTAGTAAGTACATTAATTTTATGTAGAATATATCTTATACAATTGCAGGCAAGCAATGCCCTATTTAAATATGTATACAAAAATTCATCTGGATTTTTATATCATTTGTAATTGTCCACCCTGAACACGTTCGTATTGCATTCAACTTTTAAACTATTCTATTGTTTCACTGCTATTTCAAGGTGTTGCCCCAAATTGGTAACAGTTTTGTTTTACTCGTGTTGTCCATGAATATAAGTGACGCCTTGAATTGAATTTTGCACACTCGTTAATTCTATTAAATTCATTTTTCATTTATTTGCAACTGTTGTCGCTGGTGTCGTCTTCTGTTTTGTGTCTCTTTTTAGGTGTTTGCTTCGCTGTCAACAGTTGAGAATTGCATTTCACCTAGTGGGTAATGACTTTCACTACCTGCAACATATTGTTGCAAAGATATACATATATGTTTTTTCTTCCCTTTTTCGTCATTGGTCTGCTGTTGCTATTTCTGTTGCTGTTGCTGTTGAGTGCGGCAACCCCAGTCGCTTGGGAAGCCCCTCAAGCAATCGGCAACTCTTTCAGTTCGGTTTCCTTGACAATATATATATGGTGCTGGCTAATTGTTCTGCTCTGGGACTTGCACTTAGTTCAGAATTAGAACAAACCAATACGAACGAAACTTAAATAGTCTTGGGCTCAAAAGTGGGCCATTAAAATGCGATACTCTATTGCATAGCATTTGCTACCTCCACACAATTCTCTCTCTATCTCAATCTCTCTCTGTATCTATATCTTTGTCTCTGTCGGTATCTGTGCGATTATGTGAGCTCAGTGGACACAAGTCAAGGCGCCTCCAATTGCTTGCCAAGCTCTTTTGAAGGCAACTCGATACGCAACTTCTATGAACATGTTTTTATTGTTCTTCTTTCTGTAGTCACTGTTGCTGTTGTGTATTGTTAGTAGCATATTAGTAAAAGGCTTTTTGTGACCATTACTGGTTCTTTAGCGTAAGGTGGGCAAAGTTCACAACACGGCTTAGATCTGGGAATATAACTTCAAATGTCATAAGCCATTGACTAAGTAGCATGTTATGTGCTGTATAAAATATACAATTAGTTAAACAAATATATACAAATATTTTATTTAAGCTCTCATAAATGCAACTAATTTGCACATAAATTAAATGCTCAAATAAATGCAACTAATATGCACATAAATAATAATTTAATTATTAATTCTGTAACTGTTTTATTATTTATTACTATTGTAAAATGTATACATTTATAGCATTGTAGCTTTCAACACGAGGAGAGTGCCATGGAATTGTTATCAAATTTGCAACTTTGTTCATTAAGATAGTTATCTTAGAACCTTTTAACATAATAAAACAAAAATGGGCTGACAAAACATTATGACATTTTAATTCTGATTCATTTCATATATCTGAAGTCATATATTTGCATAAATATGTACAGATAATGAACACGTCGCGTATGTTTAATATAAAATCTACCAGAAGATAAGTTATAACCGGGTTTTGCTGTTAAAAGCATTCATTAAGTTGTGAATATAAATGAGTGTGTGTGTGAATATACCAGTGGAGTCGTTGATTTCGATGTTAATCATGTTTAACGCTCCAATTCTTGCCAATGCACAAAAATCTACTAATTAATAAATTCTCTATGCTAAATAAACTTACCTCGTTTGCTGTTTGAATTGATTGATTTAGTTTGTTCTCACTCTCACTCTCACTTTTCCTCTTCCTCTGGCTATCTCTGTCTTTCTTTATCCCACTTTATGTTTGCGTCTCTTTCACTGGTTATTTGCGTAATTGGAGGGCCTGTTAAATGATGACTGGCATTCCCCAAGCGATTTTTGAATTAAAACTCATTAATATGCAAATTTCAGCAATTTGTTTTGTCGATTTATTTAGTCGCACGCTTAGTTTATAACATAACGCAAATGAAATAACTGCAACGACAACACTTATATACTGACATATTCAGATTATATTCGTTGTTTGCTTTTCAAAATTGCATTTTTCTGCTGGCCTGTCATTTTTATTGACTTCATGAACGCTGAGCACGAGCAAAATGTGTAATTTGTTTTAGATACACCAATTCACCGAGCATTATCAGTTGATTCACCCATTCGCACTTCCCAGGAATTGCTGCAGTATCCTGGGACAATAATATACGCATTATCCGTAAATTAAAGTAAATTATTTATTTTCAATTTATTTGTTTAGCTGCAAATAAAAGCTCGACACGTTTTGCAAATTCAAGCGCCCACAGAAGACTGAACGGAACAAATTGCTCGAAGCCCAAATAATCGACAAAGAAAACTTAGAAATTCTCTTTAGTTTATTTTGTGGCAACAGGCGAGTAAAAATCGGCCAAAACGTATGGTATGATTGCCTATAAACAGTGGTGAATTCTATTCTACCATTTTTGTCTTTGCACGCACAGCACGTGTTGGTTACAGCGATATTGGCGGGAAGGTTTAGAGATGGAAAAGAAAAGGGTGAAACGTTATTTTAGATAGATCGCTTGGTAATATTATATACATTTGTATGTAGAAGATTGATTGAATTGAAATGACTGTTCAATAACTTTTCTGAAATCAAGCAGACTCGTTATATATAACTTCTTGAGGTGCTAGCAAAAATATTAATAAATAATAAAAGAAGTTCATATATGTCATAAGTCATATCTGTGCATTAACGTTATTTATATAACAAATCCATGGGCTATGGAAACATCGCGTATACTTAATAATAATAATAATCTTCCGTTACGTTAACTCAATAATTGTCGCTTTAATGCTCCACCTTAAGCTACTGAATATTATACAATGAGTATAAGAAAGCTGTCATTGTTTTTTATTTTACTTTCTTATGAACTGTTTGGGCCTGGTCTTTGCATAAAACACTCGAAGATTTTGTATTTAAAGTGGCATCAGCGACAAGCCAGACAAACTTTTTGCCCGACCGTTGACTGTAGTGCTTGTGGGGGGTCTGTCGTTGACAGGCAGAGTGGGTGGGTGGTTGCTTGGGCGTGTTTCTTTTTCACCGAGTGGTGCTTCTAACATATTGTCACATTGCCTGCCAGCGTGTGTCGACTTCGACGACAACGTTGTCGTTTTCATTGCGCCTCAGCGTATGCACTGCTTTACATGACTAAAATTCAATTTTCCTGTGATTTATGCATTTTACGCTTCGGATTTGCACAGCAGCTATTGCTATTCTACATCCAGCATGCTTTTCTAAATATAAAACTAACAAGAAGGAAGATTAGATACCCTTGTTAACATGTCGATATCTGAATAGCGTTATAAATTTAACAAACTGACCAATTGTTCTTATGAAAAATTTATGATATAGTAATTCAATGTTGTCCAAATTGTTGGTTTGGATATCTTGGAGCTCATCTTTTTCCAAGTTTGAAACCAAACATCAGACGGATATGGCTTTATTGACTCGGCTCATTGTGCTGTAACTACTTTATGGAGTCGGAGATCTCTTCAATGAACTACAAACATTAGCACAAAATTAAAATATCCTCTGAAAGGGTATGCAAATTCTAAAATTGAATCATACGAAACTTGACAAAATCAGCAATTGGAGTTGCCACTGACAGTCGCTACTCACGTGAACTTTCTTAAATTACGAACATGATTTTCCAGAACGGACTTGGCCACTTTGCTATTCAAGAATAAATAGACAATAGACATAAATAAAGCACATATATTAAAGGGCATACCTTTGTCATTTTAAAATGTTGACGTTCGCATATTAGTTATTACAGCATATTTCTAGCTAGTTTACGTAGCCTTTGCTGTAAATTTAAGCCAGCAATTAGACTAATTATATGGACATACTGCTCCCCGAGCGCAAAGTGTGAAATCCCACAAGAATGCTCTTGTGGACGCACCCATTTTAACTCTGGCTATAAAACCACAGGTCGCACAACTGTAACAGCTTAGTTGAGGCAGCAACGTTAGTGTTTGTGTTGCATTATACGGTAACATGGCCGCAGCAGTGGTGCCAGATGAAAAGCCGAGCAGCCTGCTGCCGGGACCGGAGCTGTTGACACTGCCTGGACTCGACTATCAACGTGCTAGCATCACTTCGGCGGCGTTAAGTGATGTGCCCAGTGATGTGATTATCAAATCCCGGATCAGATACGGCAGTCGTCTGTCCGCCTGCAAGGGTCTGCTGCTGGAGTACTCGAAGAGCACTACCATCCATGGCATTCGCTACATATTCGAGGTGCATCGACCCATCTATGAGAAGTGCGTGTGTTGCCCTTTTAAATAGGCTTCGATTTGATTCCACTGCTCAAATTTGACTTGTGTCGTCTTTAGATTGTATTGGCTGGTACTGATCTGCACATCGGTTTACTTTGCTGTGTCTCTGATTTGGGCCACCTATCTGAAGTGGCAGGACTCGCCAGTTATACTGGGCTTCGATGAGACGCTGGTGCCGGTGCACATGATACCATTTCCCACCATAACAATCTGCCCGGAAATCAAAATGGAACGCAATATTTTCGACTATGCGAATGTCTCGCAAAGCATATGGCGGGACTTTATGGAAAATAATGAAATATCCAGCATTGATGAGGAAGAGTTGAGTATTGCCGAGGCACTCGAATTATGTGTACAGTATTAATATAAGTACTGTTATTTGTGCATTTAGAGGCAGATAAGTGGCAATAATTCAATTATTGAAATTATAATAGATAAATAATTTAGTCCTGCTGGTTAGCTATCGGTCTGAATTAATTGTAGAGTCACAGAAAAATTTGCCCAGATCACATTTATTTCAGTTTTTCGATAACTTTCACCTTTAACCAAATATTGGAAAGAATCAATGCTTTTCATGGACGTCTAATTGATATATAATATGTAGAGCATTCTAATAATCAGTGTTTTTTTTTTACAGTTTAGAGCGCTTGGCCGCCACGATGCATATCTGTGACACTGATGTGGCAGCCAAATTTGCGCCGTTGATATCTAAGCTGAGGAGTTCTCTAACGCAGGACGTGACTGAAACTCTGGTGGATTTGAGCATATCGAAGAATGCGACTGGTCCGTTTTGCAAATGGAATGGTCGCTTTTACTTCTGCAACAAGTTGTTTGACTTTGTGGCCACGGACGAGGGAATTTGCTATCAGTTCAATGGACTGCGTCCCAAGGACATATATCGCGATGAGCGCTTTATCAGCTACGTGGATCCCGATGTTGTTGATTTTCAAAACTTCTTTGATACGGATTTGCCCAGACTCAATAACATTACTGGCAATTGGTCATTGGGCTCGGGCTTTGTGGATCAGGGTCAGAATTCGTATCCGCAACGCACTGTGGTCTCCTCGGTGCGCAACGGTTTCTTTGCCTTTCTGCAGGGACTGGAGCATAATTACGACTACGACTGTCGCAGCTTTAAGCAGGGCTACAAAGTGAGTAATAAATTTGAGGTGTTCTCTATTTTGGTTTGGGTGTGTGTTTATTGTTTTGTTGCTGCAGGTGTTTCTCAACTCTCCGGAGAGTGTGCCGCTCACCTCGGGCAATTATATACTGGTGCCCCATGGCCATGAAGTCATGGTTAGCGTTCTGCCCAACTATGTCGTGTCCACGGATAATTTACACGAAATTAGCGCTGAAAAGTGAGCACATCAGAGACACACTCATACCAAATATTATACATGGTTGCAGTATTCGAATAAGTTAATGACACCACTTCCATTAAAAACTATCATTATTCATTTTTATAGGTTCTTTTTTTTTTAATTCATGACACTCACAAGTTTTATTGCATTTATAGTATTCGCAATATTTATAACATTCATAAAACTCACAGCCCTTACAATATTTACTAAATATTCGATATTTGAAAATTGATTTCAATTGTTCCTAACATTTTAAAATGTATAACATTTCCATTGCTTTTAGATTATAAAATTTGAAAGTATGCATTTGATTTATAGCAATTATAAGCACTGAAAACATTCGCCAACATTATTCCACAGACGTCAGTGCTACTTCGATGATGAGCGTGCTCTGACCTTCTTCCGCAGCTATTCGCAGAGTAATTGCCAGACCGAGTGTCTCGCCAACTTTACCATGGCGAAATGTGGCTGCGTCAAGTTCTGGATGCCCAGTGAGTGAGATTAGTGATCTGAAGTAATCTTATATTGCCAATAATTCAACTCAATCCTTGCCAATGCAGAACCACTGGATGTGCCGGTGTGTGGTCTGGCCAATATTTCCTGCTATACGGCCGCACAGGATGAGCTATATACTCTGCTGCAGAATCAGACAATACAGCAGAGCATCGATGTGAATGCCAAGGTCATGTGCAATTGCATGCCCGCCTGCACCTCGCTGGAGTACAACTTTGAGATCTCGCGTGCTTTCTACAATGTGGAGAAGACAATAAAAGCCTTTCGGGAGGTCTACGAGCACACTGAGTAGGCAGTTGCTTTCTCTTTCCGTTGACAATAGACAGGTTCTAAATAAGTATATTATTTGCAGTGCCATTGGCTCTCGTCTAACCGTGTACTTCAAGGAGCATCAGTTTACTGCCATCAAGCGTACGATTCTCTTTGGCGTATCCACATTGATATCAAATTGTGGCGGCATCTTTGGCTTGTTCATGGGCATCTCCAGCTTGAGCTTCATTGAGTTGGTCTATTTCTTCTCGATGCGCATCTGTGGCAGTTGCAGTCAGCGACGCAAGCGGAAGGCAATGCGTCAATTATTGCCACCGGATCAAAAGGAACCGGATGAAGTGACCCTTGAGCCGTAAGGCTTTGTCAATCACATTTTGACACTTATCGATGTTCATATATGTATGCACATGAATGCAATTTTATGAGAAATTTTGAATAACAAAATGCAGTCACATTTCCGAAAGCAAGAATTAAAATCATTAAAAAATAACAGCAAAAGTATAATAACTATTTCGAGATAAAATGTTAAAGATACAAATTCGAATGACTAACTCATGTGTATAGGAAAACAATTGCTGACTGTGAAAATGCCGTAAGGATACCAAATATTTAAGAAATCAATATGTACTTATTGGAACTGCCAACTGGCTGAACAGCCATAAAGTTTTATGGGTCAGGCAGAGGCAGAAGCATAGGCTGTGGCTGCGGCTGTGGCTGTGGCAAAGGCTAACCAGACATAGACCGAGCATGACATAAATATTTGTTTTATTAAAATTCCAGTGACAATGTGCAAATATTAAATAGTTGACAGGCGTTGAAACTGCCGCGAGCAGGCAGAAATAATGCAATTGTGTAATAAAACTGAACTTGTTAGGATGGAAATTTACTGGAAACGCACAAACACCACCAAAGAGAGCAGCAAAACTAACAAACCTCAGGCGAGACCAGAACCAAAACCGAACCATCAGGGAAGTGAAATTAAAGCCGCACTAATGAGCAGAGACAAAGCCGAAAGAGTGCATAAATGTGGCGACAACACAGGTCCCACGCCGACATTTCGTGGGCGTGGCAGCCGCAGGCAAGCTGGCTGCAGCCCCACAGTGGTCAACAGCGGGCAAAGTGATTTCGGCCAAAGTTATATGGAGGGCTTTTCCGTTGCCTGCAGCTCTACATGACAGAAATGGACGGAAAAGTCACGTTCCGGATGGTCAGCTGGCAAAAGTAAGGGAGATTATAATGCCAAAAAGTCTGGTTACAAATGACGTCAACACACACACATGCATATACAAATATACATACACATACACTTAAGTGCCCATAAGTATGCGTATTCCTGCGTGACGAAAAAATTGTGTGTAAATGAAGTACTTAAGTGGTGCCAAAAGGATGCTGAATAAAATACACTCGCCCGCAATTCACAAATTGTCAAAAGTTTAATATCTCTCCATTGAATTTGATTTTGTATCAGCTTTTGTGTATCAGAGTTTTATTTACCATTTTTAATAGCTCTAAAATTATGGAATATGAGGATTTCGCGAATTTTTTTTGGGAGGGGGAGGTGAAAGTCCGTGGCCTGGAAATTTATATTTCGATCTTTAAAGGATTTCATCACCAATATTCGTCTTTAAAATGATGGAGCGTTTCTTAAAAAAGGCCATACTATAATTTGAACATCGAATATATGCAAATATGTATATTTTGAGCCCTTTTGCATGTGAGGGACAAACAGCGTTAATACGTTGCTGCAAAGTAGGTTTCATTCGGATGTTTTCGCATGCTTGGGCGGCCGTTATGAGGTTAGTTCCTCGACGGACATGAAGCCAGAATCGCCGAGGCAACGAAGTGTCACATAGCCGGATGGCCATATTGTCAGCCATGTGATGGAGCCGTGATGCAAGCTAAAACGTGTCCACGCTTCTGGTGAGAACTGCAGGGCACGACAGACCAGATAGCGGATGACATTGGCATGGCCAATCAGGAGCAAGTAGGAGTCCTGCTTCTGGTCGGGCGAGGCGCGAAAGAAATAGCGTCGAAAGGCGGCCTCAATGCGTGGCCCGTCGCGGCGATAGGCCCGCTCCACGCTGGCGGCACTGCGCTTCTGGGGCGGATCTGCCGGGCAGGGTGTGCCCTCGGGCAGCAGTTCGCAGCGTTTCATCTTGAGCGGGTCAAAGTTAATTTGCTTCAGTATGATCATCGCCGTCTCCTGGGCACGTGTCATAGTCGAGGCCACCACATGATCCCACAACACGCCCATCTCACGCAGCCGCCGGCCGGCACGATGTGCCTGCAATCGTCCCAGATCCGTGAGGTGACCGCCATCCGGCGAGGAGGTGTACTTTCCATGCCGCACCAAAACAATGTGACGCAATGCAACGGGTCCTTCCTGACCATCCTCCTGTCCATTTGACGTCTCCATTAACTGCTTGCGCTGATCCCAGTCATGGCACCAGCCACCCTTGTTCGAATTTGCAGACTCATCAAACTGGCTTTCGTCCACCTGTCGACGATCGAGCATCCTTAGGCTGCCATACGTCGCCAAGGAGCCGATGCTAAACGCACCCAGCGAATGCCAGAGGCTATGTAGTTTCATTGCTTGCAAATGGGAAATCTTTAAAAGCTGATTTGACATGTAAAACTTGTGAAAAGCCATTTCGAATACTTTCTCTAGATGTAGAAGATGTAGAAACTGTGAAACCAAACGCCATAAGGAAACTACATAAGGAGTTTAGGATTGTTAGTTGCAGTTTTATGATTCTACTTTTGTCATATCATTGTCTCATTTTAAATCCATTGAATAGCAATTGTCAATCGATTTTTATACCCTGAACCCAATAAAAATGGGTAAAAAGTCTATAATGGTTTCGTCCAAATGTATGTGACAGCCAGAAGGAAGCATCTCCGACCCCATAAGGTGTATATATACTCTTGATCAGGATCAACAGCCGAGTCGATATAGCCATTTATTTTTGAACACGGAGATCATAGAGACTATATGAGCTAGGGACTTCAAATTTGGAATATTGCGTATACCCGGTGCAGACCGAGTTTGCTTTATTTCATCGATAACTGCCTCCGTTTCTCGAATATCGATACATTTCGATTTCCGATAGCATAAGTAACACAATCTTTAAGGCAGATGCTTCTTATTAATATATAATATGAATATGCCTATTATTGATCAACTGCCCAAATTTCATGAAGATCGGATAAGAAACACCCAAATTATGGTTGAGAACATATTATTCAGTATTCTGACTTGTTTAATTATTGAAGGGATGCAATTCAAAAGTGATTTCGGCTTTTGCATTTCAGCTTGAAACTTGAGGCTTTGCAGATTTGTCTGTCTGTCGTCGCTGTTTGAAGCGCACTGTTGATTAGCTTTGGAAAGTGGACTTGTGGGATTGTTAAGAGACTTTGCTTGCCAACTTGATGTCAAAGTTATTTTTCCCCTTGGCAAAATACTTATGAGCAACTTTGGAACGCAGAACTTGGCGCCTTGCACAATCAGCAAACCGAATCCCAGCAAGTTTGAAAGGTATTCAGTGTCAGTTGGGAAGCTATCGACTACAGAATACCCTTAAGCTGGAATACAGTGTATAGAGAAATAGATAACCTTTTTTATAATAACTATATCGAACATCAATTAGAATATCTGAACTTATATCATTGGTATTACTTATATATAGTATTAACATCATCATTTGTTTTCTCAGCTTTAAACTGACAAATCCCAGCAAGCTGTGCGAAAAATCTCTTTTTATTAAACTCACCTTTTTCTCTTACTGACACAAACCGACAAGAGTAGCCAATAATTCATAAATACTTTACTGCTGCCGGCCATAAAAAGTCAAAGGCCTATCATCAAAATTTTCGCTGGTTAAAATACTTTTTGCCAAGTTTCTGGTTCATTTAATTTCGCCTGCCAGCATGAAAATCGCAAAGAATTTGAGCCGTCGTTAGGACCAGAGGAAAATCAGTACTCGGAGTGGGTTGTGGAATACAGACATATCCACAAGTGGCTGGCCTTGGAAGGGATTCACTTTTGCGCTCAGTTGCCTGTCAGATTTCGACTTAATGAAGTTCCAGCAACTTTGGCATCTTGTCCGGGTCACAGTTCCAGCGACTGGCAGTCGTAAGAAAATTAAATTAAACGAATGAATTGACAGCACACTGGAAGAAATTGATGTGCGTCACAAGTAAAAAAAACACCGTTGGGCATTTGAATGCAAGTGCGAGAAACAATAACTAATTCTGAGTTCAACTTTAAATTGAGTTGAATCTTTTAAATTGTTGGCCATTTGCTTCTTTTTTCTGAGTGTAGTGCTGAATGTGTGAACGCAATGTAGGATTTAGCTACAAAATATGCACATAAGGCGAGGCTTATTGATGCGCATAAGAGTCTCATCAATGGCAAGGTGGCATATATAGAATGTGGTTGCATTTGCCCTTGTGGCGCCTCTTACATGCGCTTTTGTGAGTTACTTGCATGCCGCATTCACACACACACACACTCATACTCGCGTATTCTCATTCACACATTCGCCAAGATACTTTCTCCGATAACTTTTTGTCGGGTTGTTAAAGTAAGCCACTTACCGTAGCCATAAAATAGACCAGCGCACATTGTTAGTCCCTTTGTATGACCTAGAAACATAAATCTTATAAGATACGACATCTATGTGAATACTACTAGTGTACGCCACGTGTGCACTATATATACATATATATATATATATATACACACATGTGTGTGTGTGTGTGTGTGTGCCAGGCATGTCAATTTAAAGTTGTAATTCGACTTGAGAACTCGTTGAGCGCCTGCCCAAGGCCGGTGTAAATTGCATAGAAATATTACTTTTAGATAATTGCATTTGGCTTTAAGGATTTTAGGCGAAACAACAAAGTAAATGTGTATAATAAATAACAAGAAAATGTAGGAGATTTAAGCTAGATTATGAATTCATTAGACTGCCTCAGTGTTGATTTTCTATGAGTGTAAGTAAGTATTATGAAACAGATAAGCGTATTTTAAGAAAAGCAATCGGATTGTCACAGGCAAATAAGTTCCATAAATGATTTATGAGATGCCAGTGAACACTTAATTTAATTAAGACCCAATATACTCATTATAATAAATGATTTATATATTTGCATGGTTAGTTCTCATAATTGTTGGCAACTAAACGCGCTACATGGCAAGGGGCATGTCCTGTGATCGATAAGTCTCTGCCAAGCAGTCGTATCCTGAGAGCTGCTTTTTATTGCTAATTTGGGTGTTAGTGTGTGTGGGCGTGTTGTGTGTGTGTGTGTTGTAATGTAAACAAATGTTAAAGTCGGCAAATGGGAAAAGGCAATGAAAGTTAAACAATGTTTGCGGCGCTGTTTTCCTTTCCGCAAATAATTTCTTGAATTTGCCTCCAAGTGTGCCTTGGGGCGTTGTGTCCTTGACACAATTTCAGGCGCTTGTTTCTCCCGACTGACACGCCCACTAAAAAACCCACTTGCCACAACTCCCACCCCACTTACCCCCTCCCAGCCGACAGAGCCACATAAAAGCACGAAACTTTTGATTTTGCCAGCAGATAATTTCAGTGAGTCGCCGCTGAAGCGGCAAGAGTCAAGTGCGGGTGAGCCGGGGATAGCCGTTAAAGGGGGATGGGGTAGGGGGTGTGGGTGCGCGGTTTTTGCCACTTAAAGTAATGCAACGTTGGTAGATAAAGTGCAAAAGGCAAATGAATGCAAAACGCGACAAGGCAAATAAGGAAATCAAAATGGCAAAGCGAAATAAGAGGCGAGCGAAAATTGAACGTCCTGCTGCAGGATGTACCGGACGGAGGAGGAAGCACACGAAGGACATCGCTGCCCCATCTATGACCACAAAGTGCGTCATAATTATGGGGCAACCGCGATAAGCGAGTAGATGGCAACAAGACGCACTACTTCCAAAGGACTATACATTTCTGTTAGGTGGAAAGGCACAATTGATGCCAAGGACTGTCGTTCCAGCTGCTCGAGCTGCTGCACTTGTGCACAACACAGGGTAACCATAGCCATAACTGACCCAATCTCAATGCTCCCCAGCCACTTAGCTGGGCACCCATTTCTTTTCTTTTTTTTTTTTTTGTGTCCTGCGCCACTTTGCGCAATGAGAAATTTCCGTTTGTCCAACTATATATTTTCTATTTCTCTTTTTCTGCAGTTGAGAGATGACATTTTTACAAATTGCCATCATAATAATAATCAAATTCGTGTAAATTTTGCGCAAATTCAAGAGGGAAATGGTGCCACGCCCCGCCAGCCTCCCATCCCCCCTTCCAATCCTGGCCACTGGCACATTCAGTTCTTCCATCCTCATCTCGGACGCATTTCGAGTTAATAGCTTTTTCGTTTTAGTTGATGTTGATGAAATTGAAAGCATAAACTAAAACTTGCAACACAACATTTGTACACTCTGTAGAGAGAGCGACAGAGAGAGAGAGAGAGAGAGAGAGAGAGAGAGAGCAACAGCGGGACAGAGAAAGAAGAGAAAGCGAAAGAGAGCGAAACGATTGCAGTAAGTAGACAGTTAATGATATTTTCGTTGCTATTAGCTAAACTGAATTTGTTGGCCAAGTTTTGTTAATCTATATAAATTATTCGTTTTTCAAAGAGTAACTAAATATCCACAATACCAGAAACTAATTTAATTCGTAGCTATTAAGTCGGAAATTAAATATTTGCTGTGCCTTTTAACAAGCATAAAAGGCTTCCGTCCTTTGAATGATTTAATACAATTTGTTTCTATTTTTCTATATATTAATATGTTAGTAATTTGTTTCAGTTTAGGTTTGTTTGCTTGTTTGACAAGTTGATCAATACAGATATTCTATGCAGGCAATTTAACAGGGGATCTTTTAAATGGAATACCATTTTCTAGGCATAATAAATCTGGCTGGTTGCCCTTAGATATGGGCAGCATAATTAGAAAAGCCAAATGTTTTGCAACACAGCACAAAACTAACAACATTTACAGCAGGCTGAAAGCATAAGATATACGACAAACACACACATGCTTATAATAACACACACTCGCACACACGTGGCACACACACACATGACACACTTAATAGCTCATACGAAATGTTGTCCCTTTGTTGACTGGCCTCGTTTGTTTACGGTTTACTGGATTAATGTTAGTGAAAAACTTGGAATTGCTGTTGCAACAGCAGCAACAGCAGCAGCAGTAACAGCAGCCAATGCTGTTCAGTTTGTTATTTCTTTTGAAGTTAAACAAATCTGCATAAGGTAGAGCCAAAAAGCCGTTAAAATTTATGTGCATAAATGTAGCGCACACCCAGCTACACTCAGACAAAAAATATGATTACTCTGCTAACTATATATTGAAATTCAAATATGACTTTTATTTGCTAATAATAATTTCAAAATTTAGTGAAATATTACATTCATGTCAAGAAAATAAATCATAAATAAATAAATACACAACTGAATTGAACGAAATAAACAAATCAATGTTTTATAGACTTTTAAACATTTTAAAATAATCTTATCTCTTACACATAAATAAATGAAATACATGGAATGCAATAATTAAATTTGTAAATTTTCTTTTATATTTTCTAGTCAAATGATGTTTCTGTGAGTGCAGCAGCAGCTGAAGTTGGAAGTAATAGTGAAACTGCCGGCCATTGGTCAGCAGCTCTTGTTGACCGTATCCGAAAGGCGCACACAAACTTCTGTCGACTTATTTTGCATGTGCTTGCCATAAATTATTCATTTCTGTTTGCCGTTTTGCGCATAGCCGTATTATATTTTATTTGTATTCTTGCTCTTGGTTTTGTTCATTTTTTATTTGTTGTCACACAGGCACACATATATATATATATATATATATATATATATATATATATGATATGTACATATATATATTTGACGAGACATTTTTAATTTCATTATGCTTGACTAACTAATTGCATTATCAGAGTGAGTCGAGCTTGGTTCCGTTTCTGGCCTTTTGGTTTGCCCAAACCTTTCAGTTCTCGCGCTCTTTGCCGAATTAAATAAAAATATTTTGTTAAAAAAATATATATTTTTCACTGCAATTATTGTGAAAAGGCAACAATTTGTGTGTTAACCATAAGTTGCAATTGCTTCATATCAAATTTTCATCTCCAAATCATTAATTGAAAATTCATTATGTTAAAGCACACGCATCACCACCACCACCATCATTCCGTGCCCTGCCCTGAGCCGCTGGAAGAACACGCTCTTCCTAGTCATAAACTGAATATCATAAAATAAATGGCACACAAGTATTGCAAGTATAGCCAAAATGCGGCAACGATTGTCTAACTGAATGCAATAAATATTCACGTTCAACAATCATAATTTAAATATAGTGGCGCTTAAATCAAATAACAAAAGGCACAAGAACTGAGCACACACACACACATACGTTTATGGTATGTCGATTGAACAATTGTTCGGAGCGTAGGAGTGGGTGTACACATCGGACTGCCACTCGTTGTGGTAAGCATGAAAATTCAATCTTTCAATGTGTTTTAACAAACTCACCCAGTAATATTTATGATATTTTAAGTTTTTGTTTCTGAATTACCCTTTTTAATTCATTTCTCATTTTTATATCTTAATTGTTTTCTGTTAGTTCTTAATTAAATATTATTTTTGTAATGTTTTCGTTACTTGCACATTAGGCAGCCAGGAAAGAAGTTAAGTAATATATTTAGTTTGTATGCGTTGAAACTTAGATAAGGCCACAAATTTGGCATGCAAAGTTTTGACCCGTACAGATCCAGCCCAAAACATAGTTTTGTTTCACAAAACCAAACCAAAAAAAAAAAAAAAAAACATAGAAAACATGAAAATCCACAAGCGTTTTTCCACATTTATAAGTACGGGCAGTTAAGCAATATATTCCATGTAGTTGAACTTCAAGAGTTGCCCAGTTGCATGCTTGTGTGTATGTCGTTATTTTTATGGATTTTGCATAATCGATTGAAGATTGAAGTTGACTGCAGTCACGATTTTCGAATGGAAATCATATCAGTTGAAGTTTTATATTCACGTACTTGGACTTTGATTTGAGAGTTGCGGAAACATTCATAAAATGAGGTTGAACCTATTATTATGATAAAGTAGTCGTGGTAAGTGAACAATATTCATACGCCAAGCTGCGATCCGAATCGTGAACATATTCAGTAAAAAAGTTAACTGAATCTAGTGTTGTGACTTAACCTATTTGCACAAACCGCATCATGTACTTAAACTTAATTCGTGCAGTTATAAAAGTTAAGTTTGAAAAATAAAAATCGAAAAAATAAAATTCGGAAATTCAACATCCGATGCAAAAGTACTAAAGTGCTCTGGCAGAGGCGGAGACAGACAGGCAAACGACCAGACGGAAAGACCAACTATCGCAAAACTAAACTCAACTAACCCAAACTCAACTCAACTCAGCTCAGCTGAACTGAACTCAACTGAACTGAACTGAACTGCATCTGGGAACAGCAACAGAAACAGGAATGAAAATAAAGTGCATCAAGTCACACACACTCACACATTATGTGTAAGGTTAGAAAGCACATGGAGGAGCCGGGTTTGGGGGCATTAGCTGATGATTCGCTGACTGCTTGGAGAAGATGTTCTCTTCTTATCCGCCAGCTTGGCCAACGATGCAGACGGCTGAACAAGATGAAGTGGATTGACGGCATGAGGGGGGCGGTTGGAGCTAGGCATGAATGAATGAATGGCGAATGGCGACGGTTTGGCAACGGTGGCAAAACTGGCACCAGTGCGATTACAAGAACAATTAGAAGCTGAGCTTGCTCCAAAAGCGAAGCCAAGCAAGCAGAAAGCAGACGGAGGATAACCAAAATAATGTGACAAGGCTAAATGGCGTGGCTGACATTGCAAGACTACCAAAAATACCAGCAGCAGCAACGACCAGTAACATTTGGCTGCTACGTGGCAGGAGGCAGGACGTGTTTTAGTGGGTCACCGCCTTGGCAAGGCATTCACGACCTGCAACTTTCAAAGTAAGCGAAACTTTTGTTAGTTTTAATTACTTTAAAACCTAATTGTGTTGCATTTGTGCAATCTTTAAAAGCAAACTTAGACGAATGCAGTGCATACCAAGCAGCCAATTGCGAATGGCGCAAAAGCCCCAAGATCTAATTGGGTGTGAAGAATTAATCGAGATACCTTTGGTAATTCAGTGCTAATATGGCTACAGTAAACAATACAACAATACACAGCATTTATTATAGTTCTCCTCTAGTCCACTAAATGGAATTCGAGTAACATGTACTCTTCAATCGATTTCGATTATGCCAAGCTATGCAAATTGTCTATAAATATACATGCTGGACCCCCTCATTCTTATCATATCTCACATTATTGAACAGTTGCCTGGTATAATTTTAAATTCAATGTGTGTAGAAGCTGATAGCCTAATTGCATACGGAGTTGCGCCTACTGCTCTCACTACTTAATCGCCTGCCCTTCGGCCTTAGTCCTTAGGACGAAATGCATAAAAATGCAAATGAACTTTGCTGAAATTGTGCAAATTTATGTAAAATGTCCTGGAACAGACAGGCTCCTGTTCAGACTGTGGGAATCTCCGAAGGTACTGTTCCATTTCCCAAGTTGTTGCGTTCAGTATAACAGTTCTAATTTTTATGCGCAGAGCTGATAGAGAAACCCTTGGCGAGTTTAACTTCAATTTCAGTTGTCGCATAGCAAATGAATGCAGAGGTTGCTTTTGCATTTCTTTTTTATTTTTTTTTATTTATATTTTTTAATTATAATTAACGTATTTAATAACTCCTAAAGGGAGTTATTCGCACAGGATTGCAAAAGAGCAGGAAATAGCTTATATTTAAATTACTTTTGTTACTTTTGGAATTATTTGGCACCTTTTCTGCACATTCTGCATTCTCATGCAAATACTTCACGCCAACTTATAGCACTTCAAATGGCATCCGCTACAAGCCGCTTCCCACCAGACTCATTGTTCTCAGGTTTTGGGTGTATTCCTATCGCTCTTTGCATAATGCGGCCATGTAGTGCAAATGAAAAAAAAAAAAAGAAAGGAAAACAAAAAATACGTCTGGGAACTTTTGTTGAAATCCACAGCAGCGTCTCTCTGCTTGCCAGCTCGCCTGCTGCTCCTTCGGCAAAGGATATCCACTCGTGAGGTGCAGGCACTTCTCGCTCAGCTTCTCCTGCCACTCCCCCACCCTAGCTCTTGCTAGTCCCCAAACAATTTGTACGCCTCAGTGCGCCCGCATTTCTGGGCACTTAAGTTTCTATATAGTATAGTATGTATGTGCAAATAGTAGCTATATAGCGAGTGCGAGCCTCGAGTCAACGCTAATTTTTACCCTGCTCTGGCTCATTTTATTCTTTATGCCATTGAACATTTTATAAATGGAGAGTGTTTTGCATTTCTCGTTAGAGATGTACAAGCAAAAAGGAGACCGCGCAACCCGTGATGAGTACAATTAGCAATTTGCATAGTAAAAACTAAAGAGATCTCCTTATTATACTATACAATTTGGACAACAGGAGATTGCTGCAGAATGCTGCCTGTTGGCGGGGTCAAAACAGTTTTCATAACTAACAAGTAGCTCCCTTGGTGGTCAACTAGTCTTAACTAGTCCCGTCTATCAGGGCTTGGATTTAATATATTCAGCTTGCTCTCGCCACTTATCTATAATTTGCACTATTAACAGCATACTTTTTTGGGCGCGCTGAAATAGCAAAAATAACAATAAAAAATAAAGCCAAAGAAAAATACTAATGCTAAGCTTTAAAAAAATGTATTAAATAAGTCAATTTATTATGCAATATGAACTTAAACATTCACAGGAATCCTTTGAATCCAGTTAATTGTTTTTGTTATGTTTACCTGCTGCTTAAGGTAAAAATTAAATATTATACGAAGCACAGAGTTGTTAGCCTCTTTGGGCTTTTCTGACATTTATTAACATAATAATCTGTTTTCACATGCCAATTTTAAATTAAAGAGCTGCACAAAAGCAGCTTAAGGTATACATTATTGATGGGCAAGCTCACACACAGCAGCTCCAGATTAAGTACCATAATACTGCAATTATAGGAATAAAGCTGTGCAGCTATGCTCAGCTCTGCTCCGTTCTGCTGCTGAATTCAGATTGCGTTATTTTCATTTGGCCAGTGACACAAGTATCCTCAATTATGCCCATAATTAACCCGTGCGTTCATTTACAAATGTGCACAAAATGCGCAACAGGACAAACAGTAAGAGACAGAGAGATAGAGGGAGACAGAGACAGAGAGAGAGAGAGAGAGAGAGAGAGAGAGAGAGAGACGGAGCTACGCTAGGGCAACATCAGCGGGATGCATCTCAACGTTAAGAATTCGTTGCATTTTAATAATTTATTCTTATTATTGTTGTTCTTGCTTGTGCTCTAGCCAAGGGTCGTGGCATGTGGCACTCTTGGAGAAAACAATCAGACTAGATAGAGATAGAGAGAGACAGAGAGAGATAGAGAGAGACAGAGAGAGAGAGAGAGAGAGAGAGTGGCAGACAGAGACAGGCACTATGTGTGGCTTAAATAGCTGCAATTATAACCGCACTAATAGTTTTGAATTTGCAATAAACCAAACTAATAATTAGCAAAATTAGCACGAATGCTCTAGCGAGGGAGATCGACTAGGTTATACCCAGAACCCTGCTGTTCAAAATATTAAATCGATTGCAACACAGGGGTTATTTTTAAATGGCCTGGAAACTTAAATCTAGTTATTTCTGCTAAAGTACTCTCTTTTTATGTCTTGTTCAGATTCGGAAGTTTCACCAATAAAAGTTAAGGTTTATTTTACAAGCCTGAAAACGAAATCGCCGACTTGCGGCAAACGCGTGCCTCAAAGGTTTTTCCACATATGAACGCATTCACTCATAGATCTCGGGGTTCTGTGGAATACATTATTCTTTTCGTAGATAATTGTAAGTATACAGAAAAGGAAGCTTGCTCATGAGGGAATTTTAACACATGATCTATTACGATCCAAAATATATAACATTAAAATTTAGTCTTTTATTTCCATCAGACATTGAAGGAAACTTATATAAAAATAATAGGAATGCTAGCTAGACAAAGTGGGTGTGCCATCCAATGGAATTGTAATTATCTTAATTGGATTTTGTCAATGATGACGTTTGAATAACTGAAAAGATTGAGAAAACTCACTGAGACCTTGGACAGCAGTTTGGGTTAGTTGTTGTTGCCACACGGCAGATAGCGCAGTCAAGTGGCATTTAATATGCTTCTCGAACAGCAACTTCTACCTTTGCAATTAACAATGATATTAAAATGCCGTCCACGTAGCAAGTAAAGGCCCAAGTAGATGTGGTCTAAAAGCTTGGAAGTGAACTCACGTGTCGCCGAAGTCAATTTACATGAAGTGTACACAACTCACTGGTAATTTTGCCCTGTCGCTCCGCATAACTCTCGGGGAGTGGCCAGTTAGACCAAGGGGAAGGCAAAGCTCAAATTTAATTACAACTACATATTAGTTAGACGCATAAGCAAGCCGACTCAAAAAAGAAACAGAAAGGAGATGAAAAGGTTTTTGCAATATTCTGCAGACAGCCAAATTGGTTTGGCTGGAATGCCAGGGTGCCTGGATGCCTGGCAGCCTCGATGCTCGAATGCTTGAATCCTTGAATCGCTGCCATCTCGCAGTAGAAGTGGTTTACGTTCACGTTTCCTATCTTGAACTGCTGTCAGCTGTGCTGCTAGCTGAAAAGCTTGGCCAATTTTATGCTGCTGCTGGAAGCTCACAAAAACTGGCATTTATTACTTGCTCGCCTCGATGGGCCATGGCCATAAATTATTAAATTTTAACAAGTTTTTCTACAACAGCAACTTACCGTCTTGTCTCTTGTCGACTGTCTGGCTTGTTGGCATCTTTGCATCTTGGCTTACATTGTCAGCACTTGGTCAGCACGTGACCGACCCAGCGACGAGACCCTTCCCCTTCATTGCAGCTGCTTTGATAGCAATAATCATATTATTAATGGCAAATTATAAGCAAAACAACCACAACAACAGCAACCCTCTTAAAAGCGACTTTTAACTAAAACTTTATAGTTTCCACTTTTCGCCTGAGCCAATTATTTATTTAAGAATTTAGAATTTTGTTAGCACAAATCAACATAAACTTGAAAAAGCATAAAACAATTTACGCTTATGCTGCTTTCAAAATAAACCCAAAAGCACGACCCCCTTAAAGTTTCGCTTACAAAAAGTTCAATTTTTGACTTTTCTGTTAGCCAACAAACAAAAAACGGGCGGAAAAAGAAAAAATATGAAAACTTTTGGCATTTGTTGGCATTTGTTGGCTCAGCTATCAGCACAAACTACCTGTGGAGTGAATCTAATTTGGGTTATATTTTAGTTTCAACTTGAAGCCAGTTACCGTTATTTCGCACACGTGCTTGTCCAAAACTTTTCATATTGTTGGCCGAAATAGAAAAAATAACAGTTTGTTACTTTTCGTGTAGAACGTGCAGATGTTCGGTGGGTTTTAATACGGAATTTCCATACGGATATACGGATTTTGGGACATACACACCAATCATAATTTCGCTGCAACTAAAATTGTTATTCTTCCATGTTTGAAATAATATCACACACGGCTTTTGTTAACTCAGAGCACTTAGCCGTTCCACCAATATCCGGTGTGCGTATATCGGTATCCTGAAAGAGCTGCTCGACAGCACATTGAATGATATCCGCATGCGAGTTGAGTTTCAAGGTTCGCAACATAAGTGCGGCTGACAGGAATATGCCCGTGGGATTGATAATATCCTTGCCAGCGAGATTCAAGTTGATATTATTCAGCGTGTCGTAGATCAAACCATGTTTACTAACACCAAAACCGGGACACAATGACTTGCCACCCATAATGCCGGAGGCCATCATGACAAGGACATCGCCATACATGCTAGAGGCGACGAGGACATCGCTCAGGCCGGGCTGCATGACCAGATTCAAGCAGGCCGTGTCCATGTACCGCTCTTCAAAAGTCACCGAACCAAAATGCTTGGTGGCTTCCTGCCGCATGCTTTCCAGAAAGTTGCCATCGGTCAGTTGCATAATGTTCGCCTTGTGCGCCACGGTGATCTTCTTGCGCTGATTCTCCTTGGCATACTTGAACACATAGCGTGCGATGCGGTCGGCATTCAACGACGTGCACACCTTAATGGACTGCAGGATGCCCGGCACGACATTGTGTTCAATGCCCGAATATTCGCCCTCGATCACATCTCGGATGACGACACAGTCGAGCTTGTCATACACCGACTTCTGCCCTTTCAGATTGCGACAGACTGCCACAAAGGCATACAAATCGAATGCTTTGCGTAGCTGCTTGAGAAAAACAGGATCCATTGGCCCCTTGATGCCCACTTTGTTGCGTCTGAGAGATTCGACCAGCTTTGGGCTAATCTTATTGGTTTCACAATCCTTGTAGTCGACAAACACCTCCCATTTCACTGGCACTTTCGCTGACTCAAAAACCTGCCTCAATGCGGTGGTCAGCTCACTGCCCACACCATCACCCTGGATCAGTGTGACCCTTTTCTGATCCTTGCTTTCTGGCGGCTCCTCCTCTTGTGGCTTCTTCTTATCTGGCTTTGGCACAGCAATTGCCTTGAGGTCGGAGCACTTCTTAGACTCTGCTGTTCCTTTTTCGGTACTGTAATACAGCAACTGGCTTGCATCTATTCTTCTAATTGATCGAATTTTTCGTATTGTGTTCATTTTGAAATTTTGTTTGAGCTCCTAAACAGAAATTAAAGCAATCAATTCATTAGAGTAGAGTAGATAGTAGACTGCTGTTGTTTTGCTTTAAATTTCAAGTATTGATTTTTCAGGCCCAGATTTACCAACTTCATTTTATCTTTTTTAAACGGGATCAGGCTGTACAAATATTTTCCAAACCTGCGCAATATGCAAATTAACGCCCAGACCCTGAGAGGCGAGCCAATGTTTTTGTGGTGAGTCGCGTGAATATGACAAATGACATGTCAACAGTTTTATGTCCCCGACTGTACAAGACAAATGGCGTGTGGGCGTGGCTCCGTGTGCTTAACAGCCCAGTGATTTTTCATACGGTACGACGTAGAGTGACCAAGTCATTAGCACTGATGACCATTATGAACAGGCCAACACAGCACATAAATATTTATACACCTCACAGTATCATAAACACATTTTTAGTGCTTAGATACGAGCTGGAGCTTAAGGCAGCTGGGCGTGGCAATTGAGGTAAATTTATGTTTATTGGAGGCTCTTAAGTATTATTTGTACACAAGTGTCAGACTTAAGTACAATACGAAATTGATATCTTTATGAAGCGACAAAATAATTTATTTCCTTGATGACGAATCACTGACGTATGTTTTTAATGCCACATTTATTTGATTTAATCCAGTACTTCAAAGAACGAATTTTATTTTATCAAAAGACCAAAAAATATTCATGTGTTTATTTTTATTGTGATTTTCATTCATTTTTATAACGTTTTTTTTCGCTTTCTTTCAGTTGGTTTTCCATTTGTAAACATATTTTATTATGCTTTTAATATTATGAGGCAGCTGAGTTCTTGCTCAAATATTTATTGTCAAACTGCGCACCTATCAATAACTTCATTTAATTGCCCCAAAAGACTTAGATTGACATGCAGCAGCAGCAAACTTCTTAATGTCCTGCTCCCACCTCCCCTCCACCCATCACAACCCGACCTTCTTGTGCTCCAGTGCCATATCCCAGTTTATGATCTGCTTTTGAACATTTACTGCTGCTGCACGTACTCGTAAACCCAGCAAAGTACAGTTAACTGACAAAGTCCGTGCCGTAAATGTCCCAAAATTTAGAAATACTTTTCAAGCAGAAGCTCATGGACAAATTTCACTAACAATGTTCGAGATGTTTTCATGAGTTAAATTAAATATTATTATTAAAATCGTTTTAATTAAATTTGAGATGTAGAAAAGTGATTGTTATGTTTATTTTGTTAGAAATAATAGTTGCACGACTTTTTCTCGATATTTTTATAAATTGTGTGCTCGAGTGCAAACATACTTTTAAGCTGCCAAGTGTGTGTGTTGTGTGTCATCTTGGCTTAAAACGCAGAGAGCATTGAATAACACTTAAGCATATCTGAATACTTGTTGAAATCCATTGAGTTTGGAGATGCAATGAAGTGTGATTGATAATATGCATGAGTAGTATTCACAATAAGCTTCTAGTCAGAGTTAAATTTCCTCTTATACAAACTGTTAACGGAATCATCATGATGAGTAACCCATTTAATCCGCAAACTAAGCATATCGTATAATAAGGTAAAAGCGAAATGTAAATATGA
This sequence comes from Drosophila basisetae, assembly GCA_035041595.1. NCBI lineage: Eukaryota > Metazoa > Arthropoda > Insecta > Diptera > Drosophilidae > Drosophila > Drosophila basisetae. The sequence continues at coordinate 2,970,932 of JAWNLB010000144.1, forward strand.
ATTAGATTTGTAGGCCAAGTATGGTGAGAATTTTGGCTTAGATAGTTGCCTAAGTGAAATTCATGATCAAATCTACTCTTTAAATGGCAAATTGCCTTTGCTGTTATTTTATGAATTTAAAAACACAAAACTTATGTGGCACCGATTTGGGCCAAGGGTTTGGCGATAGACTTCTTCACAAATACACAAAATGTTGCTCGCATAATAAAATATAACTTTTAGGCAAGTTTATCATTTGTTTCTGACTGCCTCTCAGTTGATTTCAGCTTGCAAATGTACAACCCCAAAACAAGGTACTTCGTCTTGCCGCACTTTTAATACTCTGTCCCGTTGTGGCAACCATTTTACCTGACAAAATATATGTTCAAAATGAGTGAAAGATGTCTTCAATTCTATTAAGACCCAAATGAGTTATTTATATTTTAAGATATAATAAAAATCCAATAGGAAATGGTTTTCGGTTTTATTATGCTCACTAAGGAAGGGTATACGGAATTGCTTAGTTAAGTTTTCTGCAGCCCCCAGCCGACTTGCTTATGTAGTCCGGGGAGCACATCAACCCTTTGTCTCAATCCCTGGGGCCGCAATACAATGCCAGGGCATATAGATGCCCGTCAGCGCGTTGATACAAAAAATTACTGTTGCATATTTGATTGTCTCGTTCAATATTTGCATATTTTTCCGTTTCCCTTTTTCCATACACCCTTTTTTCTTGATGATTTCTGACCCTTGCTGCGCCACCAATTTCCCACATTTACCCGTCAACGGGTTTTCTCTACCTTTTCCTTGCCAGTTTCCACTTTGTTTGGCAGCTGCTCCCGCTGCAGGTTGAGATATTGCAATGGGTGCCTGAACCCGAAAAGTTATCGACTCCAATTTGAGGTTGCTGCTGGTCTGTCGTGTCCATCAAGAAGATGCGTTTGAGGAGTCTCTGCATTAATTCAAGCAATGCATGCCGCTGAGCTTCCATTTGCATTTCTATGGTCATCTCTGTGGCAAGCTGTTCACATTGTTGTTGCCATTGCAGACTTGTTTTTGCTTTTCTGTTGTTTCATTCATTTTCATGCCGGAGCGTGTGAACGGCTGCACTTGTTACTGGCTTGGCAGCCTGACCAAGAATCCTTTCCAAAAAAAGAAACCCCGTTTCATACCCAGCTGGCGCACAAAAGACATTCTGACATAAAAATAACAGCTAAGAATGTCAAATGCCGATTGAGATCAACTCGCAGATACCCTGTAAGCCTGTGTATGTAAGGAAACATTCACAGTAAATATACATTGACTTTCGTTTCGCGGTTTCTTTTCTTTTTATTTTAATTTGATCATTGAATTGGATTACATGCACTTACACAACTTGTACGATAACCTTTTGTTTTGAAACATATCTCTGTAGCGACAGTGCATACAAACGAAAAAACCCTGTCATCTGCCCGCTTCCCACACTGCTCACTCTGTTGCCAAATATTTTGTTATTTATAGCAATTTGTTGAACCCCAAGCCAGGACTAAAAAACATGACCAAAAAGGATGCAAATGGTCGCCCTCAGTACAGATGGTGATATCAGCTTTTATTTTGAAGTTTTTTGTTTATGTTTTTGTTTTTTTTTGTTAGGGACCGCATCTGAATGATTAATTACACACGATTTGGACTGAATGGCAAAATGTTTACCGTTATTTGCTCACTTGTTTGGTTGACGTGGTTTGTTTACCATAGTTCCACTTTTATATGGGCTCAAATTGACAGCACAAATAAAGTATTACCAGCATTTATAAGCGCATTTAATTCACGTTCTTATTTACTTTAATCCAGCTTGAATGTTTATTGCATAAATATTGGGATTAGACATGCATGTTTATCAATGTATTTTGTTATTAAATCTAAATCATAATCACAAAATAATATCTTAATATTGCGGTTTTTCATTCATCTAAAGCGATTCAGCAAAGATCAAAGTCTTTTGTGTGCCATTGCTTTAAGCTAATTAATTATTTGTGCTGCTTGTGGTTGCTATATTTGCTTTGGCTTATTGCTCAAGTCAAAGAACATATTTTTGATTACTTTTCAAAATGAATTTTAAAATGCTGACTTTGCTGGTATTTTGTGCCCGTAATTAAGTACATAATAAACATTTTCTCGCACAGTGCATTTTTGCTGTGTACACACTCGCAGAAGTCAACGGCGCACATGAAATGAAAAAATATTACTCTAAATGGTTAATTTAAATGCTGTCGTGGCTGCCACATGTTACAGCCACACCACTGCTGCCCGGCAAACCCCTACAGCCCCCTACCACCCACAGCGCATTGTGTTAACCGTATTCAACTCACAATATTGAGAGTATTTTGCAAAAGTCGCCGTCGCGCGGTTTGTTTATGTGTGTGTCGAAGCGTAAAAATGCGCACAATGTGACAGTTAAATGTGACTGGATATTTTTTACGACTCTGACCAACGTGCGTCCGTACACAATAGCAAGAAAAACAACAACAAAAGTTAATTAAGTTCTTTAAGGACGTGTTGCGGTAGGCTCAACAAAACGACGAGTGCTAAGTGTCCTTTTCGTTTTTTTTTTTTTGTTGTTGGCTGCCTGTGGGCATAACGCAGTCATTACAGGCATAAGGGATTGCCACTGTACAGCTGCAGCTGCTCCACAGATAAGAGGCATAACAGCAGGAGTCCAAAGTGCAAGTAGCTCACACAAATTGATTTCGTTCGAGCTATAATTCATTTTTGTTTCGCACTCAATTTTAATACTCCACGTATTTGCTTGTGTCCCAAATGACTTCAACTGAACTCCGGAATGTTATATGCAAATAATATGCAGTCTGCTTCCTTACTGGCTGTGACATAATTTCGCATAACTTGATTATAAGATTTTCGAAATATAGGAACACTCAAGTTAACGCAGCAATTATTCAAAATTCAATTTGCTGCTGGCAACAAGAAGAAATATAATAAATGAAATGTGTTATTTAGTCAACTGTTATTTATACACACTTAATTAAGTTGAAAAGCCTTAATTAGTTTGTGATTCAAATTTATGCGAAACGCTTAATAATTCATTTAGAAGTGAAAGCATTTTATCGACTTTAAGCGGCTTTCGTGTTAATAAGCTTGACAGCATTCAAAGCCGAATCAATTGAAATCCCTTTTACAAGCCAAATGAATTATTCATTCACCATTCAGTCTGCCAAACACCAACATCCATTCCCATTTCGATTTCTATTCCGATTCATATACCAAGTCAATTTCACAACACTCCAAATGGGGCAGTGGAGCAACTGTAACTGTAATCGCTCTGGTTTAATGAGTGTAAACTGACCTTCATTAGAAAACTGCCTTCATTTAAGGTGAATACAGTGAATACAGATTTTAAAGAAGCAATACAATGGCGGCTGATATCATTCCTTGGCTAGAATAGTCAATTCACGGTTCATATTTGCAGTTCGTTGCGTTCGTATTGACAGGAAACAAATAAACTCCAAGCTAACTAAGGTAAATGCGCAATTTTAACAAAGAAAAGGGTCAAAAGGTCGAATGCCAAACAAATACAAAATACAGCATATCAAAAAGTCTATATTCATTGAACATGATGATCAACGGTGTGAAGAGAGCGCCAAGGTAAAGAATGCTCGACTATTCGACACCCTGTTTAGTATTAAATCAACGACTTATGAACTATAATTAAATTATATATTGTAAAAAGCAAAATAGGAAATTGGTCATCATGTGCATTTTGGGTTTTAAAAACACTACAAAAAAATGTAATATATAAATGAATCAAACTATTTAACTACTTAACTAGTTTTTAATACAAACCCATTACAAGTCAAAGGGCGAAATGTGAATCACGCAACAAAATTTAAGACACATGTGAGCAGGGGATAGTAAAACAAAAAAACACACACAATCGAAATAAAACAATGCGAGGCAAGCAAGCGGAAACGGAAGTCAGCAGCGACTGACAGCAGTGCGAAAAGGGCGCCAGCAGAAGGATGCTCGTAAAGTCAAGGCGAACGGGAAGACAATGCCCAACAGAAATGTTAGTAGGAAAAGCGACAGCAACAACAACAACGGCAACAACAACAATAATAATAATAACAACAATAACAAAATGAAAACAACTGTTGACCTCCTGTGTGTTGGTATTTTGGTGCATGTCACGGCCTGTTGTCTGTCTTTCTCTATTCCGCTTGCCATTAGTATTTTACGATTTTTTAAATAAGCGAACACAACTTTATGACATTCCAATTTCAAGCCAACAAAAGGGGTCATCAACTACTTGAAACTGTTCAGGCCAAATAGGCACGCCTGCAACAGCAGCAGCAACAGGAGCTGAATATGTTGACAGGATGACAGCAGCGAAATGGCAATGGCCATAAACGAAACTGCGCAAATGGCTTAAATGCCGCTAAAAATTCGACAGTAAACACAGCCCACCAAACATGTTTCACATAGTATATAGCACTGTATATGTCAACATGTGTTTTTATTATCGGGGAATGCAGTCTGCTTGCAACTTGCATGATTCTGCACTCGTGCTTCTCCAAATGGAGCTCTTAATTAAGAGCACCCCTCCCTCGCACACCGGCCAAATTGCAAATGCAACCAAAAGGAAACGGAAATGGTAACTGCAGCTCTGACTACGGACCGTGGACTGGCGTTTAATGCCGCGACCATAAATCTCACGAAATTCGGGCGCACAGAGGCTATATAAATATATACGACGAGCGATAGCCGTGTGAATTGCGACTTTTATGGCCTTCAAGCCGGCCAAGTGAATTTAATGCCAGCTAATTACTTACTTATTATAAATTCGTTTAGTTCAACTGAATATCTTACTTTTTCTTCACTGCCACAGCTTAGCGGAGCAACAATGATTTTTGTGTGCCATAAAAAAAGCATTTATTATGGTTTTTAGATGAGAATCAAAATGAATGCTGTAAAGAATTTTATGCGTGCCTAAGTAGAATTTGTACATGAATTATAAATCTTAATGCAGTACTAATCTAGCTGCCAAACCGTAATCAAAATTGTATTGCTTTTCACAAGCGGCTTAGTTTTGACGAAATTATGCCAGTGGAAGTTTCCCGCCGCAAGGTTGAGTTTTCGCAACAGAATTCTTACCTTAATTGCGCTCAAAAATTGCAATTGAATGCTGATACAGGAAATTTTGTATTTAAGCGAATAACAAGACATTCGAGTATTTTATTTCAGAATGTGGTCTACAATTCAATTAGCGAGCACTTACTACTAGTTTTACTTGTGACATCTGCCGTTGCCTGTTGGTTCTGCTTAATGTTTGGCCCGTAAGCGAGGCAGCAGCAACTACAACTGGCTGTAAACATGTGGAATATAAGCAGCTATCAGCACTTTTACCTTGCTGGCCGATGATAAATTGCAGCCACTGCAATTAAGAATGCGACCGACAGGCTCCACAGTTTGTTCCCATTGTTTTCTCCATATCATCCCATTTGCCCACTCCATCCTACCGGTTAATATCTGGCTGAATTGTGCACTCTGAGCTCGGGGCATGCAATAAACAATTGCGAATGGCGGGCGAGTTGACAGCGAGACAGTAAAGCGGTAATTGCATGTAAACATTTCTTTATGTGCGTCGCTGGATGGTTTTTTGTTTTTGGCACTAGCTGGAAGCGGGATAATTAGATGAGTAGTAGGATGGTTGCTTGAAGCCGCGAGCAACGCACTGATCAAAGTTGATGGCTAAATATTGCTTCGATATGTGGGAAAGCAATTTCCTTTGTGTTATTAAATCGTTCAAAAGCTGCTAAGGATTCATTACTTGATTGCTTTCTTGCTTTGTAGTATGCGTCATGCATTTTTCATAATAATTGCTTAATGAACAAAGCAGTTATAAAGGGATACAATTTTTAAATATTATTTCACAAGAATGCCAGAGTTTACAATCACTTAGTCAAATTACTACTTTAAACTTGAACCTAAAATATGAAAAGACTAATTGCTAAAGACTAATTTAATTAAATAATTGCATATAAATTGAAGCAGACTGCACTCTCAAAATAATAAATTATAATATAATATATAAATAATATATAATAATACTCGTATATAAAATATAGATTTGAATTTCCTAGAAATCAGCCAACAACTAGCTTAATGTGACGCCACTGGAAGCTGCCGCTGTTTTCACTGTAAACAATAACAAAAATAGTTGATGGAGTTGCGATAGCAACAATTTACAGTTATGAAAAAGCTACCAACACAATTGCAATAATTTAACTTCCGTTTCATGGCGGCATTTTGTGTTTCCGTTTCTGTTTCGCTGCCATTGGCATTTCCGCTGTCCGTCGTTGGCCACAATCTGTTCGTTACAGTCGCAGCTTGTTGTTGCAACTATTGTTGCCATCGTTTTACGCTTCAAACGAGCGCCTTTTCGCAGTAACCACACCCACCATTACCCGCCCCCTTTCTAACACTGCCTCAGCGTCCACGCAACTACAAATGGCCACAGCCAATTGCTTTGGCTCCGAAAATCCGATTCAATGTTCCATGTCCTGTTCCATGTTTTCATGGCTACGAGGATTACTGTTCCAACTATCATTGTTTCATTCGCAGTTGTTAGACTACACTCAAACAAAAATATGCCCTAGAGCTCCAAGTCAATTAAGAATTACTTTTCAAAAGTAATAAATATTTGATCTGCTCCATATTTAGGAAGTGAGAAATGTTATCTGACGATTCTGTGAAAGATTTCTCTAAATGTAATATTTTAACCTTTTATCTATTTATTTCAGCAATAAGTTTTTAACAGCGTGTCCTTATGCTTATACCCTTAAATGTTCTCATGCACATGCAGTGGCCAGCGGATTGCATTCATTCTCCGCCGGTCGACGCCATCGTAATTTATTCAAATTTCAAGTCGTAAATAAACAGCCATAAACATAAGCAGAGTCGTTGACGCTGCGTCTGCCACTGCTTCTGCCACTTGCCACGCCTACAAATCATTTTTCAGCTCAAATATGTTACGTTTCTTCCCGCCTCTACACTCATCTTGCCACAGCCCCACTTGTGCCACAACATTGAGAGAGTGCTGAACAGCTTCTGGTCGGTGCTGCAAAAAGGTCCCCGACACACTTGCTACACAGTTTTAGACGCCTGTGTTTAATGTTTAGTTCACGCAAAAGGACGAATTAACAGCAGCCACGAGAACAGCTCGGGCAACCTGTCAGCTTCAAAGGAAACCGTTTCTTGACTTTGATTGGCATTTTGAAAGAGCACGTGCCATTTTAGTCGCTTCGAATTACCCCTTCTGTTGGCATTGACATTTGCAATCAGCACTCAGGTGACTTCCATTCGACTACATACAATGATATATATAAAGCTAAAGCTAAAGTAAACACATTTACTATCTGTCTGACTGTCTGTCTGTTTGACGTGCTCAAGATTTTTGAATTGAACTAACTGGCATTTGATTGATTGATGCTCGATTCATTTGATGTTTTTCTTTTTTCTCTTTCCTTGGCTCCACACGCTTTTGGGCCATAAATTTACTTTATCGACAGCTTACATTTGTAAAGCTTGCTCACCGAAGAGAGCAGTAAAAGGCATTTTACAGTGTTTGTTTTATCTTCAGTATTAATATTTTATTTATTTCTAATTGAATTCACTTTTAATCATATTGAGTGTATACATTTTTAAGATAGTATTTCTTCACGTACTTTAGGAAGTATTTAAAATGTATTAGCTTTTAAACATTTACAGCAAATTTAAAGTTTGTGGGTTCAACAAAGCTTTGCAAAAGATTATACAAAGTTATAAAAAAAAGAATTTTTTTTTTTTTTCATATATCAAACGATATGGCAGTATACAATAGATATATTTTACTGAAGATATGCTATCAGTTATTTTTAGACTTCCAATGTGAAATATAACTTTTTCGACCACAATGTCAGCTCAAAAGTAAAACATAATCGGACTCTGAACCCTATCCTTATCTTTGTTATTAAATGCCGTATGCCACGTGATGCCACAGTTATGAAAATTGTAACTGAAGTGCAATAGTTTATACATACTATTTCTTTTACAACTAAATAATATTTTGCAGTTCACTCGACAAACATATTCTAAAGCCAAAAGAACATTCAATAAAAAAATTAAGAAAATAAATTGACTTTGGATATACTGAGAGAGATAGATGACATACTTAACAGCTAATACCTTTAACCGTATTGGTTTGCTGTGCTGCGAGTCGAATTCTGTTTAAGTTATAAATTTCCAAGGTCCATTAAGTTCAGGCATGCGTCGAATGACTGGCAAAGTTATTAAATTGCGCAAATAGATATTGAAACAAGCAACCGTTTGGGTTGTCAGTGAAACAAAGATATTTATTAAGCATACGTTTCTTATCTTAATTAAAAAGTATTTTTTTGTGAAATTATTTTTACAATGTAACAAACAAGTGGAGAAAACCCGTCCCATTATATAGACATCCGAGACTGCTGAGACACAATTAGTTCATGTTCTTCTCAAAGAGCTGCCTGGCCTCACTTCTCATCACCTTACCATTCGGATTCTGGGGCAATGTATCGACAAATTGTACGCCCGAATTCAGCTGCTTGTAATCGACAACAACGCGCTTGGCCACATGATCAATAACCTGCTGTTTGGTGAGGGCAGATCCTGGTTTCTTGATGATCAGAGCGCCGGCAGCATCACCATGTCTCTCATCCTTAACGCCCACGACACAGACATTGAGGACGTCGGGCAGCTCGATGATGACTTGTTCGATTTCATTGGGCCAATAGTGCTTGGACTTGTACTTGAGCAGATCCTTCTTGCGATCGACTAAATACAGATTATTGTCGTCGTCAAAATAACCCAAATCACCCAAATTAATCCAACCGTCCTGCATAGTCGATTCCGTGTCCGCAACATTGCTTACATAACCTTGCCATTTGAAGCCAGTATCAATTAGCACCTCACCAACCTCATTGTGCGGCAAATTGGTGCCCTCGTCATTGACAATCCGGACACGCACTCCTGGAAATACGCGACCCACCGAATTGTTCAGAGTTTGGTCAACATTGCCCGTTATGGCGCCCGTCTCGGTGCTGGCATATGTGAACAATATGTTGCATTGTTTCATCAGCTCCTGCGCGCGTTGCAGCACCTTCAACGATATCCATCCGCCCGTGATGAAGAGCAGGCTAACACTAGCCAAGGACTTCTCGGATGCCAGTGGATGAGTAATCAACTCATATGCCTGCCATGGAGCCAAAGCAAGAACGGTTGCCTTATAGTCCTGAACAATTTGAAGCGTTTTTTCCACATTGTAGTCGCCTTTGAATATCATGCGTGGTGTGCAATAAAATAAACTGAGCACGACACAGCTGAAACCTGTCGCCCAATCGACGGTCGCATGAGTCACTACAATATCTGTGCTCTTGCAGAGTCTGTAAGGAATTGAAGATTGAAAAATGTAAATGCAAAATTTATATATATCCCCCACTCAGTTACTAATTCTGAATTATCTAAGCGAATCGAATAAGACTATAAAAAGTCTATACAATAATAGTAAATAACTTGACTTACTGAGCAGTCCCAGTAATATACTTGTGGGATATGTGCACCGCCTTGGGCAGACCAGAGGTGCCCGAGGAGCATAAAATGGCTGCTGTTTGATCACCATCTTTATCCAACGAGGCGAGTCTGCAAATTAAAATAAAAATATCAATTCGTTTAATTTTACATGTTATGCCTAACTTAAAATGTATATTACTCACTGATATTTGTTCTCCTCCGGTTGGGGCACCAGCAGATCCTCAATATGCGTCACACCCTCTATGCGACCGCTGAGGAGCACAATTTTGGGTGCCCACTCCTTGGTGATTTCTTTGATTCGCTCATAGTCGAAGCCATCGCAGAACATGATCTTTGGCTTGGTAACCTCGTAGAGATGGTGCACGGTCTTCGCGTCCCTTGTCACATTTACCGCATGTAATGGTATTGCACTGAAGAAACTGGCGACTAACACAGCAGCCACATAATTGTTAGTATCGGCAATTAGGCCAACAATATCCGTTTGCGTCATTTGCTCCTTTTGTAGATACATGGCCAGCCGTACGCCCCATTTACGTAACTCCAAACATGTTACCTTTGTACCGTCCTCAATGTTGATCTACTTCGTTGCAAGCAATTAATTAGAACTTCAGCTGAGATTCTCCACGTTTGTTATCCGTATTTACCTGAATAACTTGGTTGGGGAAATTCACGAGGGTTGTGTTTACCACATCACCCACGGAGCATTTGGGATCGTAGTAGGGTCGCTTCTTAGCACCCCTCCAGATTTTGGTCTCTGGATCGTAGAAAGTGGGAAACAATGCCTTGGTTGCCATTTAATCCGAATCAATGCGAATTAAATATTGAATACCTTTAAGCAATCCATTGTCTTTATATACCATAAGATTAGCTCATTATCATATAGTTCGTAATATATATTATCTCAACTTGGATAGATAGATATAGAATATTCGCTTATCATTTTTCGTTACTAAGTCGACCCGACAAAGCACATTAAAAAGGTTAGGCAGTTTTTGTTTGCTCTCTGCTTAATTCATATATCAGCAGATTTTTGTTTGTACTTTAAATCCGTGGCGAATATTCATTTATCTGTTTTTTGATAAATTAGTTAATTTTTTCGATTCTATCGTCATGGTTTGCACTGCGTCTGCTTTTCACTGAATGAGCAACAAATCAAACACTTTTGACGTATTTTAAGTGATTTTATTTTGACCACCTTGTTATCAAAAAAGAAAAAAATTCGTTAGAAAAAAAAAGAAAGATATATTCCAGAGAGTTCGACGACAAGATACCCTGGATTTGAAATGGATTAAAACGCAAATTCAAACTGATTCTTATTCAATCCCAATTTTGAGTGACCAGTTAATAAATAATATATCAGGGAATATTATGTAGTAATTGGAAGAGTATACCTTAATTAATTGATTGATTGATTTCTATTTATTTATGAAGCGATAACGATCAAATAAATATTAGATAAACTTGACAAGCACGTGGTATACGAGAACTAATATTCAGTATTTCTCTAGTTTTTCTCAGAGACTATGAGTAACATTATTATATACAAGCGGACAGACAAATAGATGAACAGACGGATATGATTAAATCGACTTCTTCCTGTTGCATACTTTTGCACAACTGCATTATACCCTTTTATTGAGTTCAGTGTATAAAAAAGAATGAATGCGAGATTGTGAATATTTTAATATTTCGTATCTATTTTGGTAAGGTGTTGACTTGACTTTTGGACTAATATAAATTAAATAAGTTTAAATTAAATGAAATATTAAACCATTTCAATATCGATCTGACTTCTTGTGCATTGTATAAAACTAAACAGAAAACAAACGAATTGTATAATTTGACGAATAGCGTGTTTTAAAACTAATTTTAAACATTGCCAAATTAAAATATTAGTGCCTTGTTCTGTGCTTAAGTTTTATTATAAACTTTGACACTTTGAAACACATCCCAGTTGCGCTTAAGATGAGATTAAAACGAAATTTAAAATTGCTTAATAATGAACTAGCGAACTTTGTACTTGCCGCGCTCAGTTTTATTTTTATTCCCCATAATGTTGTGCCCCAGTAATTTATGCACGCCTCTCCAGGGAGTCTGTCTCCCCTCTACTAGCCAAAACAATGTTGGTGCTGTAGGAATTCCCGCCTGGTCCGATTCGGTCGAAGGAGGGTTGAACTGCATGCATACATTAACATCAAATTACGGCCAACAACAACAACAACATCAATATTTAAAATAGAAGAAAGCAAAAATAAAAAAAGAATAAATATAATTCTTTGGTGCGCGGAAAATGTTCAACTATTGCAAAATGAACTCAACGAGTACTAGTATATAGAACATACGTATATAGTACAATACATGCATACATATATAGTATGTAGATGAAAAGGTCTGACAAGGCAAACTCCGAAATTGCTGCTGAAAATAAAAGAAAATAGAAGAATGCAAATTGAACGAACAAATATTTTCTCCGTTCTCCGTTAAAGTTCGCGTATATCGCGAAATAACTTTAAGGACAGTTTGCCACACATTTCAGTTAATATTAATGAAATTAGTCCTCGGTATGGGATATTGGCTGCTGATATTGGTTTCTGTTTCGGTTAACTGACCCTCTGGCAGCTGCTGACCATCGGCTAATTGGCTTTGCCATGCGGTGTAGAATTCTAACCATATTGACAGTTGATAAAGCACATTATAATTACAAACATTCACAAACACCCCTTCACACAGCCATACACACACACACACACACACACACACACCTACACAGAAACTAATCAGGAGTGCATGTCCACCCATTCTCCAGTAAATTGTTTGGTCAGAGGTCAGCAAAAAGCGATTGTAAGCTGTGCCTGGTTTTGAGCAGTCTGCCTGCCTTGACAAGTGATTGGTTTTTGGTGAGTGTTACTGGCATGCGGTCTGTAGGGCTATATTTAATACCGATTGACTGTAATATCATTTGAGATTATGACGCTTACAAGTTTAAGTCAATTGAATTCAATTATTTATTCATTTCAATAAGCTTCAATTAGACTTGGTATTCACTTATACATAAATTAAATCAATGCAAAACCTGAAAATAGCTAGTAAAGTGAACATATTGTGGAAAGCTCTGCTTTGCATTCGCAAATTTGTTCCTAGCAAATACAATTTAAAGATTGTCTTAATAATTAAATAAAGTATTCTTAAATTTCTACAAATGTTTACAGTGGTTTTAAATGTTCACTAATTTCTGTTGGAAAACGATGCATCCCCATGGCATTGAGCAGACACCGCACACTCCGCGAATTTTATTCGCCCCATAACCAATGCTGGGTCGTCAGTGTCCCTGACCTTAGACAAGAAGCCAAATTTGCGTGCTGGTGTTATCAGCGGGTGTTTTCACGCTTATCACACTTGTTGGGGGCGCCACGTGCTCGATGCTTGCCACTCTCGCTGCTGGCGCTGTCGACCTCTCCGGAACTGTCATAAATCTTGCATACTCGTGCGGCGCATGCGTCGAATGTGTTCCAATGCCAAAATGTTTCGTCTGCCAGTCGGAAACATCGCCCCATTCATAAAACGTGGCGATGTTTTTGCGGGGCAGTAGGATGCTGGGGCATCCTGGGCAAAAGGACTCTGTGTGGTCCTGGGACTTGGGTACTGGCAAACAGTTTGCGGTGATTCCTAAGACGGAGCGGTTGCAAAAGCGGCAAAAGATATTTGGTGCGAGATACAATTGAAGAACATTGTCAAATGTTGAGCCGCCAGAAGCGAACTCAAGACGTGTCAAAAACGATTTAAATTATGTATTAGCCACAAACTGCAAGTACTTTTTACAAGCCAAGCTGCCAAGATAAATAATCAAAATTGTCTCCACCACAACTAAAAAAAAAGAAGAATAATATAGAAGAATAAAAGTTTCCAGTCAAGTGTTGTCAAGTGTGTGTGCTGCAAAGTTAGCCGTGAAAGTTGAGTGCGCGCTCGTAACTTGCCCGGAATATTGCGTCAGTTGCCGTAACACGTTGCCTCGACTACCTAAAACTATTTTTCGGCCAGCCTGTCAGATTGCACACGGAGTTAGCAGTAGTTAGCCCTTTACTTGCCAACCACTGCTGTCTGCGTATTTGTGCTGCCTGTCAACAAAATTTACAGTTTTGACAACAACATTTTGTTATACAACGCAACGGTGTCGTGCGCGGCCGGATCCGCAAGTGAACTTGTCCTAGCAATTTGAAGCACAACTTGAAGCAGTCGCTTACTGGTTAACTGGCGACCACTCACACACTCCCACACACACATAGACACACGCACATAGACACACACACACACACATACACCAGAGGACGCGTGTGATGTAAATGGTAAGTTCAAGTTGTGCCTGTTATGAGTAACGTTACAATTCCAAACCGTCGACGCACTTTTGATACTTCATCTTTTTTTTTGTTGTTGTGGTTGAACCTGCCATCTACAAATTGCTATTTGGAGTTCGTTGTTTGTGTGGGTTTTTGACTTGTTTCTTATTTTGAGGTTTATTGTGCCTTTTTTGTTGACGGTACAGCTGCTGCTTTTTATTTTTATTTTTTGTTTCACAAAGTGCTGAAGTTACAAGGTGTAACCAAAAAACCATAAATTGGTTCAATATGTGTGTATGTTGTGGCTAGGTTCAGAATTTTATTCGACTTTTTGATGTTTAATTGCATTTTTTATTTATAATAAAACTGGCTCTTCGTTTTTGAGATTAGGAAACGAATTCGGCTTTAAAAAATCGTTGTTAATTTTTACTTATATAAACAAAGTTTTTATGTTTTTAATTTGCGTAATCTGATCCACTTCTGAAGATTAAATAATGATTTTTATATCAATTTATCAAATCGAACAGCAAAGTTTTGGAGAAAATTTTGAGATTTTTAAGCTTAGTCGTAAATCACACTCAAAAATCGTGATGGAGTAAAATCTTTTGATTTATGCACAGAGCAGCACTTCGGCAGCATTAATTAGTGTGAGTAATCAAAGCAAGAAATTTAGACACAGCAAAAAATGGCAGAGCACCCAATTTAATTAAAAATCTTGGCAAACACACAATTTAGGGGAAATTTAAAGCTGCCTTTAGAAATGTGCTTTTGTTATTTCTTAGATCTTTGCATGTGTCGAATGTCCCTTCGTGTCCTGTGCGTGTGTCGCGTGTTCGGCTTGTTGTTTATTGTCTAATTGTAAGTTTATTGCTGCCTTGTGCACCATCGAATTGCCCCAAATGAACCTGAACTCGCCCAAAACATCAGCTTCAGGCGACCTTCTCTACTCGGTCCACGCATAAACATGTTGTGGACCGGCCGCTGGTCGCAGGGCCACAGCACTCAACGCCTCTTTTCCCGTGACGGTCCAATGGTCGAGTGGAAATGGTCTGCGTGTCGCATCTATAATTACGTGAATATATACCAGCTTATATACATGAATATATGTTCGTATATGGGGTTGGCGAGAATCCAGCCTCTGGTCTGGACATAAGGAGGTATTTTATGCTGAAATATGCCCACAACAAATATTTTGGAAATGCTATACTATCTGTCTTGGGTATGGCCACAATTCGAAAAGGGCATTTTACATTTGGGAATTTTATGTCCGGCACTAAAACTGATATGCATTACACCATGTATCATGTTGGATAGTTCAATTACAGAGTTACACTTGTGTTCATATCTGTCATGTGCTTAGATTGTGCATTTCGAATTGTTTTCGATGCATATTAGATAATAGAGAAGTAATGTAATGTAAACATAACAGATTGTATGAAAACATTTGCTCTCCAGAGTATCTAACCAAAACTTTTCTTTTAACTGCGAATTGAGTAATTTATGTAATGCGTGTGCCAATTATGAAGTACGACTCCTTTGTTAATTACACAGTTAAAACAAGGAAAACAGCAATGTCAATCACAATGACTAATTGGCATTTCGAGTTCGGCGCACAATTTCTGCACATCAAAGAACCATGAACCAGGAAAAGAAATAACAAATGCCTTTCTGGGAACACTCCCCAACATTATAAGAAAATCAAATTGTGTCATTTCTGTCAAATTAAATGAAATGCAATATGTCTATGACCTGAAGCGAATTCGTATTTTGTGTGCTTAAGTTGTCAGTCCGGTTAGAATCATTTAGTGACATTGTCTATGCTTACATGTCTGTAAGAATTACTTCCTACTTAAATAATAGATTTTAAGTAGGCCGCTTAATACTTTAAGTTGTAGGAATTTGACTAAAATATTGACTGATAAAACTTTTTTGCAATACGAATATGTATTTCAATGAGCTGACTTCATAACAATCTAAACTGCAAGGAAACTTTAATTATTAAGTGTAGGTGACCTAAAATCTTAATTTGTTATTCTTGCATGCTGCAAGGTTCACTCTGCTGCAATGTAAATAACCGTATATCATATGTCACAATAAATACACAAAGTACATCACAGGTAATGTGCTATGCATAGGAGTGCATTTAGACAAAGCTAAACGGCTGGGTTAATGTTCTAGTATTTATATAACTGCCGTGACTAATTAGTAGTTGAGCTTCAGCGTTTGTCTGCCTCCAACTTAAGTCTCTATAAGAGCATTCTCGTGCAGGATCTATTAGTGTTCATCCGACTGGTTAAAGGAGCTGCATAAGCTAGCTAACACAAATAAACACTCTCTCAGACACACACACACACACAGTTTTACTAATGGGACTCAGACACACACTCAGGAAAAAGCATTTACACGTACTTACTCTCTGAGAAGTACAATAAATTAGAGTAAAACATCCGTAGTGTATATTTTATGCTGCGATTTGTTGTTGTATGCAAATTCAAAACACTGTCAGACTCTGTCAGTCTCTGTCCTTCGCTTACTCGCTCGCACAGGCAAATAGCCGTCTCGCTCTGTGTATTCACAGGCCAAATGAAATAATTAATAAACTTGCCATTAACACAATTTCTACTTTAATACATTTTGCAGTTACTTCTTGTCATAAGAATATAAGTTATATTCCTTACCCTCCTCCTCCGCAAAGTCGATGAAACACTTAAAGCCGATGCATTGCTTCATAAATTGGCAATCACGCAAACTCTCTGGGGTGAATGATATATTAATGGCAACTTACTCTTGATAAGCGTTGACTTAAGCCATAGTAATGATATAAAGATGCTCTTTTATTATTCAATAGTTGCAAAGCGAATATTGGAGTATCATCACAAATATAAGACAAAGAAGGGGGATTGAGAAACTGAAGGAATGCTAAATTAAAACTCACATGACAATGCTTCAAAAAAATGTATATGTATTGTGAATTCTCTTCAACAATATTTGGCTCCAATTTGTATTGTTTACTTGTTGTAAATTATAAACAACGGAAATGCTAAGGTACTCCGCTTTTTTTTTTTTTTTGTTATTTTTGGCTACCAATTGTTACCAAAGAGCTTAGCTTGGCTTCAGTTGTTGGCATACTGTGCGTATGATAAATACTTAATCTTAGTAAAGTGGCCATGATAAATACTAATACTTCAACTAAAAACCAAACAAAAATACAAACGAAATAAAGTATAAAGCGCTTACAAAGAGAAATAAAGCTGCGATAAATTTAACAACAATGGCCAAGAGGCTTTCAGCCGGGCCAGCAAGAACAAAAGGCAAAAAAGAATCAAGAAAAATACAAATGAAGGCATGAAAGTTATGGGCAGCTATATTGTATGACTGATGGTGGGATTGGTGCTGCCTAGACGATGACACCAGGCACCCGGCTTAAATAAATAAAATAAATCAAAAATGTAAATCAACACCCATCACACATACATACACACACTCATAGACATACACATTCACATATGTATCTGGCATATGTATGGCCAGGATAATAATTTGCACACACACACACACACACACATGGAAGATTTATATATCCTCGCCTCACTCCAACAGGGCCTCTCATTAAATTTGTCTGTGTTCGTTGACTTTGTTATTTCTAGTGGTTAGTTATTTGTGTTTGCTGTGTAATATGAAATCACGACAAAGTATTCATTCAAGTGTTTTGGATTTCAGTCCATAGCAGAGTAAATATTAAATTATGCCCGCTGACACACAAAAGGTTCTAACGAAGCATTTATTTTTTATTTGGGCATCATTTTCTCCTTTTTTTCACACTTGTTTCCTTGTCCTGTATATGTATTGTAGCTGTGTGTTTTATCAGCCTCTCTCTGGGGTCCAAACAATAATTCATCAATATTAAATGCATGTCTTTTGAAAAACCCAAAATTAATTGTATCTTAGAAATGTGCGCAACAAAAAAAAATGACTACTGAAAACCATAAGACAAGTAGAAATAGTATAGTTTGGTATAACCGACAGTTAGTTATACTATCCCGAAGCCTTAAATATATTAATAATTAATGAAATATATTTAAAAAGAGCGTTAATACTATTACTTAGAGCTTCATTTCATTATTTCTTATTCAGGCTTTCAGGCTGACGTTTCTGCTATTCAGGCTGACGTTTCTGCTGTTTTATACCTTCAAGTTAGACCTTATACCAAGAAAAGTATCCTTTGAAGTTAAAGAATGTATATATTTATTTTATTTTATATATAAATTGCTTGTTGTTTGCGGCGAAATATGTTGCCATTAAAGATTTCTTAATGGTGAGCTGCATTCATTCATTGGTCTTTTTGTGGTACTTTACCTCAGGCCGTGCTTTGAGAAATGTAATAACCGCAAGCAAGTCATTCACTTCATGTAATTAAAGCTGTATGCAGTTAAGGATACAGTCCAATAAAGGATCGCTTTCAGACGCTGAATGCATCAAATGTCCTGCAGGCATTTCAATTAGTACGCATTCGTTAAGGAACTTCATTTCCCTTTAACGGGCTTTGTGTTGGACAGAAATCCGGCATGGACAACACGAATCTGTAGGGCCTTTTACTGAATAGTAGAGGATGCTCTTTTTTCTTTTACACTTTTTATTTTTTTGTTTTTGAATTGGCACAAGCTTCAACACTTGATGTAATTTTGTTCATTTCCAGTTTTTCGGTCCCGCGTCCCGTGTCCCGTGTCCCGTGTCTGTCGCAGTCGCAGACACCTCTTCATTTATTTGACAAAACTGAGTGGGATAACAAGAGCGTGCAGCCTTTGTCCATGTCCTGCCCACCTGCCCACTTACCCATCTGCCCTTCTGTCCAGCCCTGCTTCAGGCAAAGTGGACAGTTGACCTGCGTTGGCATTTTATTTTCTGCTGCTGCTGCTGCTGTCTGCAACCTTTTCTTACAGCTGTTTATAATTCCGGCTGAAATCTACTTCGTTTTATCAGCATCTTTACGGCATCTTGCATTTTTGAAATGAATTCAGCTACTGCTGCTTCATATCGCTCTCCATCTCCATCTTCTTCTTGTTAATTTCATTTTTCGCGTCATCTTTAATTCCATTTGCTTTTCGCTTTTCCCGAAACCTTGCTATCTATCCAGCGAAATGCGCCCTGCGTCCTGCGGCCTCTGTCAGTTGCTGGTCATTCAATTTGACGCTACATTTTTCCGCTATCTCTTTTTTTGCTGGTTGGTTCGTCCGCTTTTTTTGTTTCCAGTTCCCACTGCCAGTCGCACTTTAATTGTACTCTGTTGCACGTATACTGTATATCGAGCATACGCACTGTGTGTTTAACTTTTCGGCAAATGTGTTAATGTTGGAGCTTCTGTCCCTGGAGCGTTAATATCCAGTCCCAAGTTAACTAGCAAACTTTGGGCAGCATTTCTGCAGCTCTGTTCACTCTGATATATCTCTGGGGCAATTAATACTCGAACTTATCCGAGGACAAAAAAGAAAAAGGAAATGAACGCAAATCACAAGCGAAATTCCCAAGCTGTACGAAGTTCGACCTGCAAGGAGTAAACTATTTGGCCACATTTAAAAATGTTTGTGCGAAACGAATGCTCCCCGAGGCCTTCACACAATTATACATCATTCAAAACAGCGACCTGGACCCTCGTCTATTCCCAGAACGAAATGTCACGCTTTCCGCCTTTTGTTTGGCCATCTAAATGCCATCACCCGCTCATGCTTATATCCCCACCTCCACTACTTTTCCCCTCTCTCCGGATTTTTGCCTTTTGTGTGCAGTTTCCGTTGGTTGGCCTTCATTGTTTTCACTTCCGTTTGATGATGATGATGATGCGTTGTTGACGATGATGATACTCATGTCCCGTGAGTGACGCTCCAGTGGCAAACAATAATAAACGCCTGGCCCGACTGCATCTTGCTTGTTTGTCCATAGATCTCTATCGGAATCTCACTGTGTGTCAGCATATAGATTTAGTGCTCTATTTACAGTGGACATTAGGGAGCCCGCTAAGCTAACCGCTCAACCAACCAACCAGCTAACCGTTAAATCTACGGACCGAAACTTTATTTGCCAAGCGCACTAGTTAAATTGGGCAAACAAATGTTTGTGGTACTTAAATTCAAGTCCCTTTTCCTTGCCCGTTTGGAATGTTGATTTTTTTAACTTTATTTAATTTTCGTCGCTTTTGCGATTCGCCTAACTTTCCCATCATTGGCTATTTTTTTTTTTTTTTTTTTTGGTTTCCGGTTCCTTGAGCCTTTCGACTTGCACGTGTTGACTCGGCCAGCCCAAGGATATTTTTCAGTTCGTTTCAAAACGTTTGTTTGCACAATAAACATTTGAATAATGGAGAGAAACTAATGCCGAAAAAAAAAATTTGAAATTATTGTTAACAAGTTGTAAAAATTGTATTTAGTTAGTAGAAGCGCCTAAGCAAATTTAATTACGTAGCTGAAATTGGGAGGATTCAATTATTCGAGATTGTGTTATTAAGTTAATTTTTAAATATATTTTTAACTTTAAAATGTACTCATTTTTGATTAAGAACATTTTTTTTTATAAAATATTTTATAAATAAGCAATTAAATTATTGTTTTGCCTCTATGAAAGACGCAACAAAAAACTTTTCGAACTCTATTTCCCCTGCATACACATCTTTTTGGAAAAATACTTTTGCTAACACCACTATTTGTTAGTTTGAGAAATCGAAGGAAAATATATTTTTTCACTAAAGCGTATTTGTACAAAACGTTTTTTTACATTTATATTTGCAGTTGAAACTGTTGGGTGAACATTAAATATTTACCCAGATGGGTACATAATAGTAAACATAATAGTTTGGCATTCTCTGAGTGTGTGAATGTGTGTGTGTGTGTGTGTGGGTGGATGTTTATGACTGTGTGTGGGCAGGCAGAACTAATTTTTTGGATTCCATAATTCATGGTGAATGTGCCAAGCAACCAAGCGGTGAATGTGCCTCAGACATTTCAAGGCGATTTTCCGGTTTGGCTGTTTGTTATTTGCAGTTTGCAAATCTTTTTGCCAAAGAGCAAGAGAGCGGAGTGCGAGCGAGAAAGAGAGAGAGAGAGAGAGAAAGAGAACAAGGATTTTGTACTACAAGTATGAGCAACTATTTGGCACACTGCTTTCAGTATGCGCTTTTATTTGTATATGTATTTTATTTGAATGCAACAACAAAATTGGCAAACGAAGTTGTCGACAGGCATCTAAGTGAATTTATTTGTAGAGAATGAGATAGAGAGACTTTCAGAGAGAGGGAAAGAGAGACAGACAGAGAGCAAGAAATAAGTTAAAGCGCTGACCATGCACTTGGCAAAGAACCAATAACAGCACCAGCAGCAGCATTAACTTAAGGACCTCGATACTGACTTTAATTTGATGTCTTCCAATTGGGATTTGGGATTCACATTGATTGCTACATGGTCTATTATGCTTAAGTGCTTATCATAATTTGTATAGGCCAATGTGTCTGACGAGAGCCTTCACATTATTTATTTATCAGCGAGTCGAACGCATAAGTTGCCTCTGCGACTATTCCCCCGTGTCGGACAAGGGAAATGGATTTTGTAGCGCCAACATTTCCACAGCCGGAGCGTCAAGCATCGATTGAATATAGTGCCACCAAGAAAGCGAATGCCTGGCAAGAATGCGATGCTGCCACATTTCCATTTCCATTCGATTCGATTTCCATTTGAATAACGCTTAAACTTTCGTTTGTTGACATTTGGTCTGGGTTTTGGTTTGAAAAGACTTATAACAACAAAAATAATACAACTGAATAAAAAGAAGTATGGACAGTTTGTATTGACAGCACTCAGTGCCCACATCCAATTGCTCATTGTTGCCTTCGGCTATTTGCCAATTCCATATTTTTCCCCATTTGTACACCCTAAATTTGTTTCATGTCAAAGCTTTATCTAGGCCTTAAGTAAAATGAATCCAGATGTGGTATTTTTATGTGCACATTTTTAGCATGCATTTTCAGCATTTACGTTTTTAAATAAATAAATACAATGGCATGCTTGCGTTTGAAAATCGTTGAAATTATTTTTGATATTGTGGTAACTCAGTTTTAGCAGGGTATTTCCCAGTAAATTATTCGGAAAATATTCAAGTATTTTACGTATGCTTTTTTTACGGTTGCTGATTGAAAGTGAGAGATTTAATTACCATGAGAGGAAATTATGCATTGATTGAAGTTATGTAGGCATTTGAAAAAAATGAAAATATGCAAATTTAAAAAATTATTTTACTTGAATGCTTGTAAAAAAAAAGCAGCCGATTTGCTTTTTACATGTAACACCTCTATTTGTTGGAAATATTTTCGAGATTTTTACTTGTGGAAGATGAAATGGAATTTTATTGTTTATTTCCATTAATTATGCATATTTAGTGCAGGTATAAAAAAGCTGAATAAATGCAGAACAATTTTGCTAAAAAATTTGTAAAATGGTCTTTAACAATTTGTTATACATTTGCTCTTTTAAATTCATATGAAAAATAAAAATGAGAAACCATCATTATCCACATCTTCAGCTTTATGAGTGAATCGGAGCTTGAGTCTTTTAGTCGGCTCCTTAAACATGCAAAAGCTTAGAAGGACACGACAAGCATACAAAATATTTTGTATTTTGGGAAATCAAGGGTCGGGTGTAGTCATACTTATATTTTGTTTACAGCGTGTGCCATAAGTGATTTTTAAGCTGACTAAATAATCGATGATACTCCTTTGCAACATTTTTGTTGACTGCGGAATTTTGTTTTTGTCAATACAAGCACAAATCACAAACCCAAGGCTGGGAGGGAGGGGTTGTATTGACATGATAAACGATAAGTATTTTGCTTATTTTTCTCTTTATGTGAATATGTATTTTATGAAGATTGAATAAAGACTAGTTTTTGAATGCCTTAAAGCACACTTATGCATTCAAGTTAAGGACTTTCATCACAAATTACATATAAAAATATTTAGTATTTATTTTACAAAAATTTATAGTAATTTATATAAATGGATAATTAACTTTTTAAAAACGATTAAACTATTGAAAATATAAGTTAAGAATTTTGCATATGCCTGCGTTGATCCTTTTCCAGCCGATATCATATCCCTGAACTGATTTAGTAACGCTCTCGGCTTTGCTCGCTGTTTGTTATCGTGTCCTTTTACTGGTAGCCGATATTCCAAGTTTATTAAATTGTCATAAGTCCCAGACGCTTTTACATCTCATAGAGTCATTGGCCTTTGTACCATTATTCTTGTTGTTGTTGTTGTGCTTGTTTGGCTTATCCCGAAAATAAAATCTGCTGCGCTTCGGCCGGCCAGCGGCTCGGGCACATAAAGCGCATAAAATTAAATAAAAATCAAATAAGAAATCCTTTTAAGCACGCAACGAATCTTCTCGCCAACTTTTATCGATTCTCTCTTCGTAGCTGCTTTAAGCCACCACCCAAAAAACACTTTTGGGACTTTTGTCGATGCAGCAGCTAAGAGCAAAAGGGGAGAGCGCAAGAAAACACATAGACAAACAAACCAAAATAAAATTTGCTCATGATTTTGCAGACCACGCGTTGTGGCCAATACCTCATTTTGCTCTTGTTTTCAATCTTACTTATTGGCCCCTTTTTTATTCGGTTCTTTGTTGAACGATGTGTTTTTGTGGTTGTTGTTGATGTTGCTGTTGATGTTGTTTTGAAGTCTTGTCTGCTTTAGTTTAACTTTGGAATATTATAGTCAGTAACCTTTTTGTTATAGCAGGACAGACGTAAAGCGGATTATACGTAAAGGATTTGCTTTTTATTCTCATTTTTTCATTTTGTGGTTGTGGCCACATCAATTTATGAAATTGCTATAAAACACATAAGCCCATTAAACATATTAAAAATATGGGTACCAATTTGTATCATACCTTAAAATTTAATGTGTAATAAAATATT
This sequence comes from Drosophila basisetae, assembly GCA_035041595.1. Lineage (NCBI taxonomy): Eukaryota > Metazoa > Arthropoda > Insecta > Diptera > Drosophilidae > Drosophila > Drosophila basisetae. The sequence goes on from JAWNLB010000144.1 coordinate 2,994,805, forward strand.
CCAGAAAATCTGTTGCTTAATTCTTCTGCAGTCATTTCTTTTACATTTAAAGTGCATTTTTCTTCAAATTTTCGAAAAAAGTTTGTATTTGTTTTTCGTTTTGTTTTTCTTACCTAGTCTATTCACAAATTCCATTAGTCTGTACATTCTTGATAAAGTTTGTGTCGGATTTGTCGGTTTTATTTGCAGATTTTTTTTGTCAGCTAACTACTTAATGCAACTTAGCATCCATTTTTTATGATGTTGCGCTTATCGCATGAACCGAAAAATACCGAAAAAGAGTGTTGAAAGTTTTCATTTTGTTTTTTTTTTATCGATTTTCAACATAGCACGAGGCTGTCGAAAATTTGATTTATTTTCAATTTTTTTCTGCACTCCTGCGACGCCTTAGGACTTTTCACTTATTTATTTTTCCATTTGCTCGCGATTTGTTTTCTTTTTTTTTTGGTGCCTGTAAGGACAAGCGGACTTTACCGAACCACAAATTTGCATTGCGAGCGGCTTATGAAAATGTATTTAAAGGTATTTTTTCGGCATAAAATGCGTTTCGGCTTTTAACTACTGTCTCGGAGACACGGAACACACCAGAAGTATCAGAGAAGTAGTATATTTTTGGGTAACGGAACGGTTACGCAATATTTGCGCATTTATCTTCATTTTTCGCATTGTTTTCTTATTTGTTCGCCAAGCTTTTATGCTGCCATTTTTTACGCGTTTTCCGTTAATGCTCGCTGCGGTTGTTTACGATTCTACGCCACCTTTTGCAGCCACCTTCTCCTCGTCATCCTCAATCCTCTGATCTGATTTCCGTTTCCCTTCACACACACACACATACACAGCTAAAGCCGCCCGCAGTGCTTAATATCTCCCGCTGACTTTTGCGAGTGTCGCCTGCTCAGCACAGCATATTGTAGTTTATATTCTCTCCTTATATGAGAGGTGATGGACTAAGTTATACCCAGCAGTCGGATATGCAAGTACATTGCTTGAAATATTCAAATAAATTCAAATAACTTTTGCTTAATAATGTATGCATTTAATTTAATTTGTTTCTAAATTGGTTTCATTTAACTTACTGTGGTCATGCTTCATTCATACTTCCTTAGTTTGTAGTACCAAGAATTGCATTCATTTTATTTTATTTAGTTTTATTTATATTTATGGTATACGTGAGACGGCGTCTCATAAATTGTGGCTATAAAGCAAAAAAGCAAAAGCTCCAGGCGCTTATTTTCAATTTAAGAATTGCAAATACATATATGTTTAAGCAGATTATACGGATGAACAGCAGCTTACTAATTCCAAATACATGTCCATATACATATATACAAGTGTTTGAGACTGTGTTTAATTTCTCGATCTCCTCCGGAATTTTGTGTGTTTTATGGTGTTTGTAAAATATTTGATTTGATATTAAAAAATACCTCTTTAATTTGCATTCATAAATTTAACCACCAAAATGTAATTTAGTATTTATGCTGATTCATTTTGGATATGAGCTGCATTTGCTTCTGTAAAAATTGTGCTGCTTAGCGGGTTAAAAGTTCATTGTATATATTATGCGTGTTTGTACGAAAAGAAGTTTAAACAGCTGTCAAAGTCAATGGCAAAACTTTTCTGTCTGCGGTTTTTTTTTTCGTGTTGTTATTGTTGATTTTTTTTATTTCGATAAATAATTCATAATTTGGGCGTGTTAGCCCAAAAGACCCATGCTACAAAACCGGTATAAACAGACATAAAACACACACAAACCACACAGGCACCGTTAACTGTGTACATGTCGTCAATACCATGCCATATTGAACCAAATACAAACGTATTAAAATAAATTTAAAAAAATCCAGCAACTCACACACACACACACACACATACACACATAGAGCTTCTGTTAACGGCATACGAGCCACACAAACTGACACACCAAGAAAGCCAGCGACAAGCGACCGCATTTCAAATTAGCACACACCAAAAGAATTTTCGCAAACACACACACACACACACGCACACAGAGTGCATATGTATTATGTATTTAAAGCCCTCTGGCAAAGTCAAAAAAATTCTGGCACAAGGAGCATAAATACAAATATGTATACTGCAATATAATAAACGTCAAAAGCAGTACGAAAAAAAAAGCATATATAAAAAAATATATCCCGCCAACTGTACGTTGAAGGGCAAAATCTTAGCCAGCCCGGCCCACAACCCGCAACCCACACAAAGACACACACAAACACGCTTGCACAACTTTTGGAAGGGTGATATCGTAGTGATAACCCTTTTAAACTTTTTGGCTTACACTTTGTGGAGAGCGATGCCAAAAGCTGAAGTGTATATATTTACATATATACAGTCATGTAAATAAAAATATGCGTATGCATATATATATATATATATATATGATGAGCATATTGGGTATTTTGTGGCAGTGTTTGGAGTTAACCAACTTAAATCCAAATTGGCTGTCACCCGAAGAGGCAAACCGACGAAGACTACAACAAACAAATATAGCATTAGCATAATTCCCAATGAAGGGGCAATGGAAAAATGATTACGATGCTAAGGTCTTTTGCTAAACTGGTAGACAGCCCAAACACAAAATACCTTGTCGATGTCTCTTTTTTCGCAGTATTATATGTTATAATTAAATTGTTAAACTTTCTTAATTTGATTATTATTGTATTAGGATTCAAATTAATTATCGGAATTCTAATGCATAAGCCGAAACAACGAACTCACTCGCATCATAACGTGTTCTAGCTTAAATAGTGGTTTTGGCTTGTTCTGGGCCCAAATCAGGCTTTTTGTATTAAAGTTCATTTGGACCACAATTGAAGATGACAATTTTGAAGTTTTTTTGTCAAGCAGTAATATTTTCATCAAAATTAATTTAGTAAATCGATACGATTATTTAAATTTTATTTATATGTGATTCTTTTACGCATTTTGAATGCTAAAGTGCAGCAACGACTGCTACCGAATCAGGTTATTTTCGAATGCCATAAATCATGTCATGATATAAAAATACAAGTCACACAACATACATTAATAGTAGATACAAATTAACGCAATCGCGTTATATATTTGATGAGCACAACTGGACGAGGCGATATGACCATGTCCGTCTGTTCGTGCATTCATTTATTTTCAGTTTCAAAGCTATTTTGAGGAAACTTAAAATGTATTTGTCCGTTTTCTACAGACTGCCAAAATAAAGATGAATGGAAAAATGTGTTCTTGCATCAACAACATTTTTTGTTAACCAAGATATCCTGAGATATGGATCTTGTTATGCTGATATGGTATTCAATCTTCTTTGATATCTGTTTTTATTTGATGCAAATTGAATTGGTCTGTGTGTAAGGGTTTGATGAGGAATAGTGCATGATTCAGTGAAATAAACAATCATATGCAAACTGTTTAATTAGTGACGAAAACTACTGCTCTAAGAATCGGACATATGAATACCACACAATTTAAATACCACACTATCCTGTATTATAAGAATTTGCTTCATAAAATCAATTTCGGCCAGTGTATCAGCTCATTCTTTGATTTTGTCGGCTCTAAATGTGCTGACATGTGAGTTAGGATGTCGGTTCCATTTAAGCTATCCAAATGATTTAGTTAAGGTAGCTTTTGAAGAAGTGGTGAAATATTAACTTTCCATTGACCCATAATTGAGGCCTAGATTTTAAATACCATCAAAAGCAAGAAGAGTCTGCTCAGCAAGTCTGCAACCCAATTAATAAACATAATTATTGCTATGACAAAAAGTATTCTTTTATTTGCCAGAAGCATTGCGCGAGAAACTTAAAAACTAATGTTGTCGGGGTGAATTCAAGAGTCGAGTCCAGGTACAATCAAAAGTCATTTAGTGATGTTTTTCCTCTACTGAAGGATGGGACTTCAGCCATTCAAGAGCGCGCACAATTTGGTCTGGGATTGGGGGAGGTGTGGGCAGAACGTCACTCTGTGGCTGATAGCCGTTCTCATCAGCCACATAATTAACTACGACGTGCTCGCCCTCGGGCGAGACCCAACTGAAGGAGCCGTGGATGGTGCCGTGCTCATCGCCACTAGCAGTTTGTTCAATGTTATTGCTGGTCTTTAATTCTGAACTAAATCCATCGGCGCGAACATCATCCTTGCGGCTAATGACTTCAGCGTGGACATCATCACCTGAAGATCCAGCTGGCATGGCAACGGCCAGGCCGATAAGCGCGCAGATCATCAACTGTAAATAATTTCATAATAAATAATTTATTCGTAGCCACCGTCCTTGGTTATTCACATATTTGTATCCAAATACTTACGGCTTTGAACATTTTAATTAGTGTGCAGTTTGGGAACGTAGAAAGAACGTTTACTGATGCTCCACTCTAGAATGGCAGTGCCTTTTATACAAATTTTGTTAGGCGGACTGCTTGATAGCTTTTCGAGCATCACATATGCAAATTTTGCTAACAATTAAGCAAAATACTGTTATGATGACTTTTGCCATTTGAAAGGCAGATTGCATCAATAACTGGTCGGGCTGGTCGGTTATAAAAATTACCAAAAATCGCAACGCAGAATATTATCTATTAGCCTCATAATAATTGCTAATAAACGTAAAAAAGCTTGCTTCTAATCGAGTCACAAGTTAAGTTAATCATACCAAATTTATACCATTTGCTTCGCTAATGGCGACTACACAAATGGGAAGAGGGCCTATAATGTTCACCAGTTGATATATTAGATCGGTATAGATGCTGTAGAAGATTGAATTTATTCCTTGGTAATCTTTATCAAAGCCACTCTAAGCAGAAAATCAAGTCAAAGTAATGTTAAATGCAGATTATGCTAAATTGCATTAGCTGTCAGTTGTGAATTAAAAGCAATGTGGATTATGGTATATCCAATGTCCAACAACCAAGCTTCAGAGTCTTGATATGCACAGCTTGGTTTTTATTCAGTTAATGTTGTATTGAGATATTTAAGATTTATTGTTATTTTACAAAATTAAAGCTCTTTGTATCGAAAATCTTTAAGTGTCGTATACTTTTAGGGGCTAATCAAATTCTCAGCAAGAATTGATAAAAAAAAACATAAGCAGCATAAACTTTGTACCCAATCGTAAATGCGTGTTTTTTTTGGGAAACTTTGGAATTAAAACTATTCCAAATTTAAATGCAGAATTGACGTTGAAACTTAATTATTGACATTTTTTTAAGTTTTTAAATTTAAATACGGTTACATCATAGCCCATTTTTAATATCTGATATGTTAAACTTAACTCCACACAATTGCATCTTAAATTTGTCAGGAAAACAATTACGAGTATGTATCAGGGGAAAAGCAAAACCAAACTCCACTAATACGAGCTTACGTTCGATGTTAATTTATCTTAAGTCTGTTTAATAATTAAAATATATAAAAGTTGTTGCAACAACCATACATAAATTGCATAAATTTCTGATTAATTAAATGAATATATTATAAATTAATCAATATCAATGTTGTGATATTTTTATCAGTATCTTATCACGCTTATTGTTTAAAAAACAAACATTCAACTTTAACGCCAAGTATGAGTTCGATTGGGTAGATTTTGTGACCTTGTGCGATTTTCTCAACAATTAATTCACAGAGTATCACAGTTATTGAACATAGAGCTTGATAGATCTATTATCGATCTACTCACAGATGAGTTCATATATTGCAATAAATGGGATATTTACTGGTATATCCTCTTCTGCTTCTCTCGATTAACTTACACTTTTTTAAAGCTGCCTTTTCTTTGAGCGCTTCTTGATAGGCACTGGGACAAAATGCACGTCTTCTTTTGTAAGCTCCTTTGCTTCTTTCTCTTCTTTCTCCTTAAGGCTCTTGTACTGCTCGCGCTCAATAATGCATTGGTATTTTTCTTGCTCCTCCTCAGTCAGTCGGCGCTGCCGCCACTCTTTAAGATCCTTAGAGCGTTGCTCGAGCATACTGAGTGCTTTCTCCTTCTTTTGAGCTTTCAATTGCATCTCTGTATATTTGCAAAAAGGAATTAACGTCTCAGTTAAGCGGCGAGCATTTTCAGTAAGCTACAAGTTGAGATTTTTATTAAACACACTTCTGCAAAGCTATTTGACCTGGCTTCAAAGTTTCCAATATGCAATTTGCTCTCAGTATGCGTTCGTTGGGTATCTGCTCGATATGAAGTTTAGCATATCTGTCACTCGTTGTCTGTTTTGCTTTTAGCGGATCAATTATCGTTTGCTCCTCCTCATCCGGTGGCTGAGTGCCAACGACTGAGAAGAGCCGACAGAGCACATCGCCACCATCCTTGAGATATTGCCTATGTCGATGTTCCTCTTCATTAGCTAGCTCTTCCTGGCTTGGGTACAGACGAGCTCTGGCGAATATGGTCTCGAAGCGTTCGGCGCCAATAACCAAGGTTTGAGTGGTGCCTTTGCCCAAGTGATTCAAACACACCTTTTTCTTCATTATTAGGAATCTCTTTCAGACGGATAAATGAGTATGTAAATATCAATGATAAAAGCCAATACTTGCAAATAACAAATTGAGCCGTGAAGTTTCTTTTAATTTATTTATTATGATCAGTTAGAAGTTTTGTTGCTTATCTTCAATGCATCTTCAAATGAAGGTATAATCAGAGACTATTATTTAAGCACATATTTTATCAATTATATATTAGTTATATATTCAAAAAGCATAATATTTAATTTAATGTATCATATTTAATTCCATGCTTGCTTAACTTATTTCTCAGACACACTCTGTTTAGGTGCTTTGTTCAAATTTCAGACTGACAGTGTGTCTGAATTTTTGTGGCATTCTCCTAGCAAATTTATGAACCGTTAAAATTAATTGACAGCTGACAGACAGACGGGAAGTAAAAATCTTCATCCCGCGCTGCTCTAATGAGCGTAAGCTGTTGTTCTGGTCTCATTTATGAAATACTGTTGCCTACTCTGGCAACCGAGGAGGGTTTACATCCGCCCCCACCGCCTCAAAGCGGTCACAGATTAAATTGGTTTTTGGGGTTCAGTTTGCTTTTCGTACTTGTTATCTATTATGAATAAGTAGAAACTGTAAATAAGCGCAAGCTTAAAAACTTTGTAATTCGCCTTTGATATTGGTTATTTAAATATCTCAACGATTTTGAAGTTGAAGAAAGAGTATTTTAACAGTTACCAGTTAAGTCATCTATGACCCAGTTGGCTGTTTTGTAAAAATATTATCGACGAAACAAGCAGACGCAATAATACACACACAGACTCACACATCTTATTTAGAACTTAAAGAAAATACATAACATTCTCCATATTTACATGTGACTGGTATTCGGAAATACCATCAGCAAATACTATTCTTATGATTTTTTTATACAATTTATAATGGAGTTAAATAAGACTTGCGTTGCTCTGCCGGGCCACACAAAATTCATAGATAATCGCACGGTTTTTCCGGTTGTGGTAAGTGCAAAACGTTATGATGCCATTATGGGAAGATCACGTATGGACAAGAAGCATGCAGATCTCGCTGCAGCGGAGGAGGAGCGTCGTTATATGCAATACCTCAAGGATGGAAGCGATTGGGTGTGCAGCCACTTCACAAATGTTGGCGCCCAAACTATGGATGAGAAGAAGAAAGCAAAACTTGACCAGGAACTGAAGGAGGCTGCAATCTTGGAGCAACAAGTCAGACTTGAGGATGCTAAACTCCGGAAAGAGCGAGTCATTCGAGCAAACCGAATATTGGAAGACTTGAAGGCGGGTCAAAGAGCTCTACATCATGCGGCAGTCGAGAGCGAGGTGATCCATCAGCGAAGGTATAATGAAGCTGTCAATCGGGAAATTTTGGAGGATGCACTTCGTCAGCAGCGCCTGGATGAAAAGCAGTGTCCGGAGATATTGATACCATTCTGCAGTGTCACCGAGGAGCAGGAAAAAGCCAAAGAACAGGAGAAATCACAGGCATTTCGCACTTATCTATTAACTGATATTGAGGAGAGACGAAAGCGCAGGCTGGCCGAAAAGGAGCAGGAGGAATGCGACATCATAGTTGACCGTGCTCAGTATAAATGCCTCCACGATGTGGAAAAGAAGGCTGCTGAGGAGCTGGCCAAAAAGAAACGCGAATTCTGCTGTCGAGCCTATCATGATGCGGTCAAGGAGAAGGCTGATATAAAAAAATGTAAGTTGCCTGTATAAATTGAGTTCCTACTAATATGCACCACCCCAACGCGTAGATGAGAGTATGTGTGACCAGATCGATGATCGTGTTATCTGTGTGGATACAACTAGACGCCGCAATTTGGATGCTCGATACAGTAAGACCCTCAAGGCAATGATAGCTAACAAAATAAAAGCTCGGGAAGATCGCGCTATACAGATCTGCCGCATGCAGCAGGCGAATAAGCGAAACGACCAGGGATTGCAAGACAATGTCCAAGAACGCTATGAAGCCGAAGTGCAAATGGATGAGGGACGTCGTCAATGTCAACTAGAGGATCTGTCCAAGCAGCGTCGTGCCTACGAGTTGGAGGAGCGCAAACAGAACGATGAGCGCCAACAGAGAACGGCACAGATTCGTCGCTATAATATTGCAGAACGGTTCAAAAACCAGGAGACCAATAAGCTATTCTACAACACTCAGAAACAACAGCGCAATAAATCAACAGCTGATTTGCGTAATATATTAAATGGCCAGCGTGAAGAGTTCCTGAAGCAGCGTCAAGAGGAGCTCATGAAAATGACAGCCTGTCAAGAGGATATTAATCTTAAAGAAGACGTGATGTTCTTTAAGGACGCAGTAAGGATGATGACTGAAGCTCGTAAGGTGGGACGTCCTGTTTTCCCGATGGCAACTGCAGTGGAGTTTTACCGACGCAAGAACCAGATAGACATGGTTCCCGAGGGTCGGTCTGTTGGAAGGAGCAGACTGCGTGACTATTGCTGGCCCGGGTACTACTCCAAGGCAGACTTGGCATACAGGAAGTACGAGCACCGTGAGAAATGCCGACAGGAGCAGGAGAAGGATCGTCATTCCATCTTTGCCAACTGTATCAAAATTACCAAGATGGCTGCAGAGGAACAGCCCTATAAGGAATGCGACATGGAGATTCCCATGAAGTGTTTCCAGCATCGCGGCTTGCCTGCTATCGAGAGCGTCGATTCCTTCGATTGTGGATGCAACAAATGCTTCGAGGATGCTCCTCTTCTGGGTCCAATTGCGATGGACATTAAGAAGATTTCCGAAAATAATCTGCAAACGAATATAATCAGCAATCCTGAATTCAAAGTAAATGGAACCAGTCAGGAAACAGTTAAACCATCTACAATTAAGAATACTTCTCAAGATTTAGGATCACGAACTCAATCAAAGATTTCTAAAACTATATCCGATGCAATTGGACCAATAACTTCTAAAGTTCTTTCGAATTCGAAAATTCAAAACCAGAATTCTGATTCTTTAAAAACGGAAGTTGCAGTTGGAGGCATAATAAGTTCTTCCAAACTATCTCAACGAAGTCAAATTCGACGTTAAGAAACTGGGACGAAATGGGAAACCTAAGCTGAGAAAGAACCCTATGAATAGCATTTAAAATTTGATTGAATAGTTTGAGTGGTATGCCATAATTGATATTTTTAGCAGTTTAAGTAATATTTATACTTTATTAAGTAAAGTGAATTGAGACAGTCTGTAAAATGGAGTATGTTTTATTTAATTTCTGATTTGTGAAGTGCAAATCTGTAGACTTTAATGAAATTAAGTTGCAGCGATTTGCATAAAGCATTTAATTTCCTGTACACTGGAATTTATATTAGTTTCAGTCATGAGATATGGCTTAAGGATTTTGGCATTTTAGTCTTTCAGCTCAGCTTTAATAACATTAATTCAGAACATGTGTAAACAAAGCTGTCTTCAATCTTTGCCCTGTGACAATAACCAAAAGTGAAATAAAGTAGCAAATATTCATGTGCTCAGTGCTTTGTGACATTTTCCTTGGATAGATTGCTCTGTCATTTTGTGAGGATAGCAAATTAGCGTGAATTGCGCACTTTCCGTAGCAACAACGACAACAACAACGGCGATGGGATCAGGAACGAGACTCGTTTTAGTCGCAAACATGAAAAATGGCATGGGGGCGAGAAGTGGAAAGAAATCGGCCAGACAAACACAAAAACAAACAGACACATTTGAGCAAAGCAAAAAACACACACACACACACACCCACACAACAAAACGTAGAAAAACACTTGATTCAGCTGATGCGCCAGGTGTGGCATTAGCAGCTGTTGACACACATCTCCTGGCGTCGTACAACATGTCGTACAAGTATTTTAATTAAGCATCAAGAGGACGCTCAAAAAAACACGCTGCCTCAAGTTGCTCGCGTTGTGAGTTGTGAGTCGCGTTTTAATTAAGACCCACTAACATAAGCCAACCAACGAGCCAAGAGGGGGAAAAGCAAAAAAAAACTTGAGATGAGCCGGCAAAAATGGCAAGTTTCCATTTGAGCTAAACTCGCGGCTGAAATTTAATTTGCTTTGCCAGAAACTTGCAGCAACAGCTGCGCGTACAAGAACAAAATCATGTGTGTGCGTGTGTGTCTGGGCGACCAGACACTGCGACGCCATGTACGTGATGTTGGCATGAAATACCAGCTGCCACACCCTCCGCGACAGGTGGCAGTGACAAAAACAGCAACGATTACAAGGTACCCGGTTTGCCAGCTTCCTGATAAACTGAAATTGTGTAGTGGGGAAAAATGTAAACATATTGTGATATACACAATAAGCCCGATTAAAGTTGGATACATTGAAAGGATGAATGGTCATGAAGAAATAGTCTCACTGTTCGACTTTGCCGATTATGTGCAATTGAGGAGAAATCCTCAAAGCGCATCATGGTGGATTGTGTGAATTTAGCCAGAAGAATCTGCAAGTTAGAAGCCCTCAACCCGACAGACATTGAAGTATTCATACAAAAACCAGAATTGATGGAAGAGGTAGAAGGGCCACAATAGTTCTAATTTAAATAGCTAATTAACTGTCTTTAAATTTCATACAACCATTTTAAAATTAGCACCCTCCACTAAGAAAAAATAGCCAACCAATTGTCTCGACTCTGGCAAATAAATGTTCATGTCATATTAAGTTGCACTTGTCTGCAATAATTAAATATCTCACTTGATATCCTTGAGTGCGGCAGTCTTCACTTTCATTCATTATCTTCATGATAAAGGTACTAAGCTGGCTTTTTCTGTAATATTTACTTTCTTTGTTCATTTTATTGCATTTTACTTCAACTGGGAGTCAATCAAAGCAGTTGAATCGATGAGTCATTAAAACTCAGCTGGCATTCAATTGAATTGTGGGGCCTTCTTTGACTTCATGGAAACTTTGTCGGCGCCTTGCTGCTTGCGACTTGATACTTACTGCAGCGACGTAGCTTGCAACAAAATTACATTGTACTATCGCACGGCACGACAGACAATATCATTTAATCGGCGTACAGATTGTGCGGCATTTATAGACCAATTTCCAGGCAACTGATCCAGAAACATTGGCAATTGCCATTTATAGAGCTGGTGGCTGATAAAAGGTAAACAACTGCGTAAATTTGCATATGCAAGCAATTTGCAATCACTACAACAACAACAACAAAAAGAGCTGCAGTAGCAATTTATATGAGTAATTTAATGTAATTTTATGAGCCTGAAACGCAAACCAATATTAGTGCTTGCCTAAGAAATAACAGCAGACAACAACAATGATGATGAGAAACTCATTTAAAATTGTTATACCTGCTGGTTATATAAATTGTACTTTAACTAATAACGCAGTGTAATACTTATGGCTGTTATTCAACCATTTTTACTCAGAAATAAATTAATAGCTTGAGATTCCAGTCAAAAACCCTTGTCTAGAGTCCGCTTATGGTTGAGCAGGAGAAACAATTGACGGATACGTAATATTTTGTATCAGTTTGTATAAATTGAATCAATATTTATTTATATGCACTAAATATTTACTAATTGACATCGTCAATCTAAGCAATTTAAGCATAATAACAGCAAGAATACCCAGACTTCATAATGATATTGTGTTTTGCTTTGATGACGCGTTATTAAAGACTTCTTCGTTCTTGTGACTTTCAGTAAACAAGGTCAAGACAGCTGAGTGCGCATCGATTGTGCTTTAATCTGTTGTTCAAAGTTCAACTGCAACGATTTTTTATTATACGTACGAAATTATTTTCACGTCCCACCATTCGATTGCAGCATCCCAACAAGCCACGAAGCATGAACAGTCCTCGAGAATGGAGAGAGAATTAATGCGAGTGTTTTTGAGTACTCTGAAGCGTATTCGTGGTAGACGTGCATATAGATAAAATGGTTGTACGAGTTATAATAATAAGCATATTAAGCAAATAAATTCCACTACTTCGCCACATGTAGCCTTGTACTCAGCGGCAACTTCAACCTTATGCTACACATTTGACATCACTTTACAATTTCCATGGCACCTATTGCTATGTAAGATTATGCGAAATGGTTGCACATTTTACTAAAACGTTGCACGAAACCACACAAGTATGTTTGTTACGCCATCGAGTATGCAACAGAATGGAGCAACAGTAGTTCATGGGATTCAAGTACAAATTGTTGCTCTTAAGTTGTGTGTCAGAGATCGAAGATGAGCCGTGTTGAGATGCAAGCAGCTTTAGAAATGGCAATTTAGTTCAATTCATGCACAAATAAAATCCAAAACAGGTAGTCAGAAATTGAAGAGGGATAGTAGAGTGTGTATAGCTTACAGCTTAGCACTGAAGACAAGATTTATTGCATTTGGCTGGATGTTATATAATAATTTTATTTTTTAAATTTGCACACAGCTTCCATTTCACATTCAATCTTTGGCCAATTTGTTTTTTGTACAAATGGTCAGTCTTTTTGGAATATCACAACCATTAGAACGTTGCAGTATGCTCTAAGCTTGTCAAAAGTTTTTCCCATTGTAATCCGCATTAATCCCCGGTAAAGCTGTTGCAACTCCCGACAATATGCGGACATGCAGGACGAACCATGTGACAGCAAACAATATCCCTGCATGTCGTCAACTCGTCACGGCCAGGTGAAAAGTTTTCCAGCTCCAAGCAGTCCCAGCAAATGTATAGTACGAAACTAACAAACGCATGAAAAAAAAATAAATAAAAATAAGGAGAAAAAAGAAATTGTTGCTTTGTGGGAAATTTTGCTTGAACAGCTCCTCGTTGCTACTAGCTTACCTGAGCCGCAACATAAGTCCTGTGCGTCCTCTTGACTGTGACTGACTGCATGCGAACTGACAGCTGTAATATGAGTACTCGTACTCGTACTCATACTCGTACTCATAGCAAGTTTCCGGATTCACAATGATTGCGTATTTTTTGTCGAGAATATTTGATCTTCAGTGTGCATAGAGTTCAGCAAATCGATAATAAATATTTATTATGTGCAAAATATGTAAGGAAGTAAGAAAACACATTTAAAGTGGATTCTTCATTTTACATACATTTTATACAAATCATATTAGGTTAAGTTTCAATACAAATAGTGAGACAAATATGCAAATATCTACCCACGGTAGAAAATGATTTCTGAAATACTAAAACATTTCATTAATTTATTTTCATTTAACGGTTGAATAAATGTCAAAATTACATTTAATTTGTTAAATACCAAAAAAACGAAAAAAAAAAAATACTATTAACAGTGCATATGCTTTGTGTGTAATGACATTTCGATTAACTGATGATTAGCGTGGCACGTAGGAAATCGGTTTGCTAATTGTGTGGAAAACAAATCAGTCCGCAAATAGTTTTGCCTTGTTCTCCGAGGTGTGTGTGTGAATGCAATTGTGAAATTCCTACCGGGGAACTGAAAACACACACAGTTTACTGTGAAATGAACTTGAAAGTGCAAAGTTGAACGAAGGCAACAGGAAGTACTTCATTTATAGACATATATGTATACATAAATATATGAACATAAGACCCAAGCAGCAGCTGCTTTCCAACCAAATGTTTACCATGACTTAAAAGACTTGCCCCCAGGAGCAAAATGCAGAGTGCAAAGTGTGTATAAATAAATCAAAGTTTATTTTGTGACAGATACTTTGTAAGTGTATGTGCTGTTGTGTGTCTGTGTGTGTTGTCAATGGCAGAGCTCTACTGACTTTGACTTGCACTCTAGTGCAAATTTCCGCAAGCCAAATGAGAAAAAATGAGCTTTGCATTGAAGCAGCAGGGCAAGAATAGCCGCAGAGAGGTGTGGCATGCAGGAAGTATTATGAATGTGCAATCATACAGCTGACAGAGGCACAGGATAACGGCAACCAGAACAACAGCAACAACAAAATAACATCAACAGATCAGGTGACAATCACACATATGCAGTGAACTAGAGAGCAGGCTGATGCACAATGCAAGTTGCCAGCGGATATGAAAAACTATTTTGCAGCTGCTTTTGTCTCCATCTGCCTGCTATATGTGGATACATCCATGTCTGTGCAGCATTTTTTGCTCCATACCTTTCTTTCCTTTTAAGTCGCCATTCAGTAAACTTTTCTCAGTTTTATTACAGTGTTTCTGCCTTTTGATTTTAATTTACGATTCCTGTCTTTTGACTACCACTACCATTTAAAGTATTTTTCACCATATAGCCCCATAGCTATACGTAAAATTATTTCTCTTCTTGCCAAAGGCCAATTAAAGCCTGAACTTGGGCTTTAAATAAAGTTTTTGTATCAACAAAAAAGTTTCTTGTTTTTAATTACGCTGCTTTTTCCATTTTTAAGAATCATCAAAGTAACATTTGTAACGCATTGCGTATATTTTTATGACGAGTGTAACTTGTAACTTGTAAGATTTAATAATAAGAAATAACTTTTAATGAAAGTGTAATTGCATTATGTGGCCAAATAAAATAACAAAATAGATATACGAATGCAAAATTCAACATCCATTAAAGTAGTTACTCAGAGTTCCCTCTGCTACTTTGTGAGCACAAATGCCAACGCAGCAGTTGCAACTAGTTAAGAACGAAAAACCATTCTGAGTACGGCACTATTTTCGTTACCATGAATGTATATGCCGTAAACAAGCTGCTGCAGCTGCAAATATTTTAAACTGTCTAAATGAGGTAACTGTTATGCATTTATGTTGTTAGCACGTGTTAAAACCGTAGGAGCATAGAGCTAAAGAGTTTTGAATATCCTTTATGACTTCCAAAGCACCAGCTTCATTGTTATGCAATGTTTTGATAAATTGCTTTCAATTCAGGGGGCGTGTATACGTGTGTGTGTGTGTGTTTGTGTCTGTGAAAGTTTGTGTTCTTAGAGCAAATTGCGTGTGCAGAAAATATGTGCTTCATTTTAACTGCACGCGTGGGCACATTCATGTTTACATTCTGAGATTTCAGCAGTTTCGCAATGAACCTTCGCAGTGTGGGCTTTGAGAAACGTTCTTTTCTCTCAATTAGTTTGAAAATGGGGGTATAAAGACGTTTTATTTAACGAAATTTCAGTACCAAATAATAATGGCTGCATTCAAACGAAAAGTAGAATAAAATGGATTAAAGTTGGTTACATTTAGCTTAGAAGCTACATTAATGGAAAATCCTATCCTCGTATTTGTGCATAAGCATAACAAGTAATCATTTTCCATTAGAAAGCGACTAGATAAAAACAAAATCTCCGATATTAATTTAAATAGCAAAAAGTCCTAAAATTGTCAAGAACAAAGCAAATGCCCGAAGGCAGTTAATGTATTTTTCTTCAAAAGTCTCAAGAAAAGTTTTAAACATGTGAAAAAGACCATAAACAATTTCCTACGTACTTTTATTAAAATGTAATCTGCTTTAACTGCCAAGTTGATATATAAACACTTGATGGTTGTTGCCAAGAGCATTAACATAATTGGTTTCCGTGCCGTCTAAAGCCATCTTTAGGCCTAGCTAATAAAATTGTTTTAAGATTACACGCATACTTAAGATTTTATCTCTCGTCTTTAACAAGACCATAATTTAACCTTTTGCTTTTCTTTTTACTCTCGTTTCAGTGCTTCAGCATAAAAGGTAAGCAGCTAACCTGTATTTAGGCCTACCAACTTAGAGCCCAATGTGTTTCACCCGACTGCCGTTGACATCGCCCTGATATAAATAAAATTAGATTAAATATTTTTGGTGGCTTAAAAGCGATGTGCTGTTAACACCTTGACTTGCTCTTAATTAAGCTGCGCGTTAACTGATATTATCCCTTCAGAATCTGTTAAGGCATTTTGGTCCTTTTGGGGCTTGATTTGTCAATTTAGTTAATTAGCAGCTTCAAGAGGAGCTGCTGACAGCACCATTAATGGCATTAATTAACTGATGTTCTTATGGGTCTAGTAATTTGTGGATCAATGTGTTTAGAAACTAAACTTAAAGCGTAGCCAAAAGCTTAAGAAATATGTTCAGGCTGGGTAGTTACAATTAATTAAGATTTAATTGGTTGTTTGAAATCCGAGAAAGATTTATCTATAGTACAAAGTGTACAAAATTAAGCTTTTGACAAGTTTGATACTCAAGTGGATTTTACAGGGTAAAATTTTGGTTTAAATTTCGAAAGGTAAATTGGGTTTCAAATGTAAACATGTAATATGGAAATAAGTTATAAATATGTACATCAAAATCACTGTAAAGAAAATTGTGTAAGTTAAACTCTCTTCGCTGTGTAGAGGCTGAGGCAATAATTAGTTAGCTGGACTTCTGAGAAGCTTAGCGCATTAAACATGAAACTCAGAAGAGTTGCAGAGAAAACTGTACAGTTTTGAGAGATTACCTAGACAACGTGGCAATGTCCCCACCTGAACTAATAAAGTATGCTATTTGCATGATTTTTGATGGAGTTGCCAAAATTCAAAATCGCCTAAATTCTCAGCACTGAAAGCATCATCCGCCTGCAGAAATACATTTCGGAGGCGCTTTATGTTATGTTCCTTGACGGTGACATGCGAGGCATTGGCAAGGGAGGAGCGCGTCAAAGCGTACAGCATAAAATCAGATTTATACAGTCAAAGCATTTATGCTCCATTATGCTCTTAACTTTTGGCTGTTGGCTTTTGTTTCCATTTTCGGTAGCTGCCATAAAAAACATTTGCAAAAATATGAAAACATAAAAGTTGATGAGCGTGTGTGCGTGTGTATATGTGGGTGGGTGTGTGTGGGTGTGTGCGAGACAGCGAGGTCAGTCACATTTTTGTCTGCATCACCATATGCTTTTATATACACATACAAATACATATACCACACCACATCATGCCAAATAAAATAAATGTGCCGAGGCACAGAGAAATTGAAGTCAGCGAAAGCTTAAAGTGCCAGAAATCTGTTTAGCATATTGGATATATTTGTGAGTGTTTCACAGCCAACTTTGTGGGATGCTTAAAAGGAATACTGTGTCCCATAATCTACCATAAAATATTGTTATGTGCTGGCAATAAAATTGTAAAGGTGATACCAAATGCACTCATGACCACATTTGGATGTCTGAAACCTGAAAAATATATAAATAAGTTATTAGCTTCTAAAATGGAATCCCAAAATATAACATACTCGTATACTGTGTACTTTTGTTATTGCGACTGGAAGAAAATCATCCTTAATAATTTGCATTTATTTATATATTGTTTTATGAAAATGCCTACAAGAAGCGTTTATATTTTTGTTTAAGTTTTTTTTTCAGAATTTCTACAGATTCAATTTGGTATCAAGGCAAGCCAAATGCTTCAGATTGGAATTTGTGGGTTAAATAAATAAAATATTGTCTGTGCGAGAAGAATAAATTTGATTAAAAAATCAACTGCTGAATTCTAGTTGATTGCGTTCGTTCAGTCAACTCAAATGCGTTTGCATCTTCATTCTTGACACATTTGGCAAAGCTGAACGCTGTTGCAACATGAGCATGCGGCGTGGAAATACATATACAAAGCAAAACAAACAACAACAACAACAACGGGGCTGCACATGCATAAGTAAAAACACAAAACTTAAGGAGTTCTTCATGACAAGCTCTGTTTGTCATGACAAACCCTTGACAGTAGGACAGTTCAACTATTGGGGTGTGTGTGTGTGTGTGTTTTGTTTGTGTATGTATATTTGACTGTGTGTGTCTATCGATGTGTGTGTATTTGTGTGTGTGTGTGTGACACTTGAGAACAAAAGCGCTTAAGTGGTGCGTCGTCTACAACTCATAGGCCACCCAACACCTTCATTGTCCTTGTCAGTGTCATCATTGATTGTTGAGTGATAAGAGCCGTGATAGCGTCTGCTTACTGTGCCCTAATGTCCCACACTTCTCACACGCACTCAACGCTGCCTGTCCTTGATCTTATTCATACGCTAATGCAGCATTTGTATTCTTTTCGCCTTCATGTTTTTCCTTCAGCTCATTATCATTCTGTTCCTGCCACAAACACGCTCATGGATAGCAAAAAAAAAAGCCATTAATCATTTAATTGTTGGCCGCAATATCGGAACCGTATTAACATTCAATTAATGAAAATCGAATGAGTTTTTATGGTTCGGAATTGGACATCAGATGCTTCTGTTATTATTTTAGCCAATTAATTATGACAACAAAGTCCACAAATCAAACGCAAAAGCCTAAAGCTGCTGAAACCAATTGATTCACATTTTCAATTGTACACCTATGATTTAAACATAATAATCATATTTATTTGCTGATTTAAAAAAAAAAAAATTAATATAAATATGAAAATACATTTAATAAGCAGAATGATATATCATACGAGAAAACATTATCCACTTCTTCTTGACTAAATCAATTTTTTCAAATTTCTTCAAAATTTTGCTAATTGAGCTTTATTGATGAACGATGATGAACTTTACCTCTTTTCATTTACATTAAATATTTCGCATCGCATTTAATTGTAAAATATAAAAACCATAAATTAAGTGCACATTAAATATTATTTATTTCTAAAATTCCGTATATTTCATATCATTATTTGTTCAACCCTTCACAAGATTGCCTAATATGTATTTTGACATCCACATTAAAGAATTTCATTTGGTACAAAAAAAAAAACGGACTGATATTGGAAATGGACATTCCAGGAAAACAGTTTTAGAAATGCAGAAAAAGGTTTGTTTAATCAAATGCAAATTTTAATTAAATCTGTAATTATGCGCAAACACGTTAACAACATTTCACAAACCACAAATGTTAATTTTTCATCTTTTTGAAGTAATTAATTCAACCGCTAAAAAACGATTCATTACTAATTAAACAGGCTTAATAACATTTACGTTGATTGCATAATGGGTCAAAAGCTAATGTGAACCTTCCAATTAAAATATTTTAATAATTTCGTGACTCGCAAATGAAACGGAGAAGATTTTGTTTAATGCACCAATTAACACCAAAAACTAAATGCTTTTATGTGTGAAAATTTCATTTTTTTAATAGATAAAGTTGTGTTTACATGTTAACATGTGTTGAAAACTAGTCAACTGCACAGCAGCTAAAGGAATGCAGCATAGAGTTAATATTGTACTTGGTGGTCAACGTGTATAAAGTTCATAAATTTATTGCACTGCAATCAATTGGTTGAACATTTCCCAATCAAGTAGGCCACGAGAAAAACCACACTGGCCATTATGAACTCGTGGATTCGATTGCCAGCTATCCATGTTGCATGCAGTTGTGGTTGCCAAGCTTAGGTGAACTTGCTTTGTTTAAATATTTCCCATCAAAGCCACTGTAACCAAAATTCGATGAAACTGTATAAGGGTATAATCTTAATTGCAGCAAATACATTCAATGCTCTACTGAGTATATTTCTATGGCTGCTGATAAACCATTCAATATCAATCTTCGGATTTTATCATACGATTCGTTATAAGAGTTGAGATTATTACAGAGTGTCTTCTAGTCGAGCAGTAATAACTAGATCAACATTACCCATTTTTTATATTTGCTGTGCTTAGCTTTATTATCGGTGGCATTGGATTCATTCAACCTCAGATTGTCTGACACGCATCATCGCTTGGGCGATTTTACAATTTATACAATTTATGTATGTACTCGTATACCTGTACTATAGAATAAAACTTTTTGTCTGACTTTTATTGGTCACCCAAGTTTTGCCACATGATTGCGTCCAATTTACAGTTTGCCACCAATCATTTTTGTATCATTTTATTTGATTCACGCGCTCTATAAGTCAAAATGAAATCGCCACAAAAATGAATTAACTATGCCATCAATAGGCATAATGAAGTAATAACTAACTCTTTGTAACTTTTTATACATGTAATATAAATAATGTACACATGTTCGAAATAAGTTGATATTGTTCGATATTTGGCTCCATTTAACATTCAGTATAACACACAATATCTTTGTTTTATCCAATTAATAGTTTAACTTCATCCGAGCAGCCTGAGCAATACATTTATATCTGACATTGGCAATTATCCCTTCATGCTCTACTCAGTTCGAGGTTCATAACGAGTTATCCCGAGAAAAATTCCAGTAAATGTATAAATTTATTTTGGTTGGAGATAAGTAAATACGAAGTGCGAAAGATGTTTATTAAAGATGTCACCAATCAATTGGGGAACAATAAGCAATCCCTTTCCCCTGGCATAAAGATAGCTCCATATGTGGCAGCCGTGAAGCGAGGATCCTATGCGCTAACAAATCCCGTATACAGTAACCAGGAGGTGGAGGATCCACCAGACTCCCAGATTCACAGCCATACGTTCAACATCAATATGACGTCATCAAATGCCAATCACAAGTATCATCAGCGGGCAATTGCGGTGCCCATTTCCAGATCACAGTTACCCAAGACGAAATCTCGCTCCAACCTGGGTATGAATGAGCAGCGAGATCTGTATCGTCAGCATCGCGATCGCCTGGCGAATATCAAGGGCAAAGTGAACACTTGCCTGCCACCGCCAAAGATGAAGATCAGGGAGGGCAACTGCATGGAGTTGTCTTACATGGAGATGCTAACCGCACTCTATCGCAAAAGCAACAATACCTTGAGAACATTCACCAAATCGCCAGATCGCCTGGCTGCCGGTCGATGGAGGAACACTAGCTTGGCCCGGGATAAAGAGCGCAAGCAACAGGAGAAGAATACAAAATTTCATCCGGGTGGCAAACTCTTCGATCCGCATGTGGGCAAACAACGCCGATGTAAGCCGTCGGTGGCCAAGACATTTAGCTATGAGGTGCCGCTGCATGTACTCCATCGTTACGAGGATCTGATGGACATATGTGATGTGGGTGTGCTGTGTAAGCTACTGCGTCCGCAGATCTATTTGGATCTGGAGGTGCTCGGCACTCGCATCGAGGGTCGCCTAATCATACAGCTCTTCACGGAGGCCTGTCCCAAGGTGGTATTGGAATTCATGCGCGTCTGCACCCGACAAAACTCAAAGAACATTCACTTCACTCGCACCTTTGCCCCCATTTGGCTGGAGGGACAGATTGCACTCGATCCCGACCGCATGCTTGATATGAGCAACATCGAACACGACTTCGAGGTGCTCAATCATGGCATCGATGCGGGTATACTCTCCTTTCCCAGTCGATATGTACGTGGAAATTCTCGCACCGATCTCAATTTTACCCTTAGCTTTAAGCCGCTTTCGATTTTGAATGGCAAGCGCATTGCCTTTGGCAAGGTCCGCAAAGGACTACAGCTGCTGGAAAGTATTCACGATGCTACCGCACACTTGGCCAAGAGACATAACCTGGTCGTCATAAGAGACTGTGGTGTTCTTTGATAAAAAAAAATAACCCTCGAAGTCCCTCTTATTGAAATGACATTTTGCAAAGTAGTTGGGAAATTTGAACATATTTCCAATTAGCTCAAATATAAAATTGAATGTAATGTACGCATAATCGATATTTGATTTATTAGTGATGTCTATAAAGTTCCTAGAATGAAATATCCGCATTTGGTGCTTACAGATTCTTCATCATTTTATTTGGGGCTTTAATTTAAATACTCTTTTGCAATACCTTTACTGCTAGCGGAGCTTGTGTTAGCAGCCTGACTTACTTTACATACCTTCGAATTCCAATCTTTCCATTTATGTATTTAACTACCATGTTTATACACAGCTTTAAAAAACTTAGCAATTTTTACTGTATACATTCTTACTTTTCTCCCCAAAAAATTGGCCAGGCATTAATACTCAAATCCTTAAACCCCTTGTACAACACACATTTTATATCAGTCAGCCCATTTTTTGTCTGCTGTATTTTTCGTCCATACGTATTACTTAAATTGTTTTTTAAGCTTCTTAATTTTTTAAAATGGTCGGTGATGGTTTGAACAGTCCACGCCATCAGGGCGGTAAACCGGTAACGTCGGAGAATCAGAATATTTTTCCGGACAAGTATTCGATGCGTAACACTCGCATTTTAAACCTTAAGAGGGTCGGCCTCAAGGGCTTGTCGAAGGACATCATCGAGACTGCTTGTGCCGAGCTAGTGAACACTGTGAACCTTGAGGACAATCTGTTGACAGAATTGCCGTGCGAACTGCATAGGATGAGCGAACTGCTCACTAACCTGGATCTGAGCAAGAATCAAGTCTCCTTCATTCACTCTTTTGTATCGCGGTTCTCGAGAATTACTCGCATAAACTTATCGTGCAATTTGTTGCGTGATTTACCCATGGAATTTGCTGGTCTACAAATGTTATGCGAATTGAACATTTCCCACAATCGATTTGATCATTTGCCCAGCTGCATCTACGAGCTGGAGAAACTCGAAAAGCTCGTCGCCAATGACAATAAGATCAAGCAGATCGATGCATCTGATTGTGGACTGGGTGCTCTGCGCCAACTAAATTATCTGAATCTCAATAACAATGATATACAGCAGGTGCCACCCGTGCTGGGTAATCTCACAAATATTACAAAACTGAAGTTATCTGGAAATCCATTCCGTCAGCCGCGTCATCAAATTTTAGCTTCGGGCACTGGGGCCATCCTCAATTATCTACGGGGCCGTATTCCAATGTAACAAGTTGCACGTTATTTCTCTTGCCTTAATAAAATTGCATTGTGTGTATATTAAAAACTAGCTACGGAAAGTGGAGTGGAAAATTATTTTAAAATAGAGTACTGCAGCTCATTTGAGTAATGTACCTTTAAAAAAATCATGTTTTAGGATTAATTTCTAATTTCTAAAAACCAAAAGATTTGAATAAACCGAAAAACTTAGCATTTTTGTTCGAACTCACAATTTCTGAGTAAGCCTTGAGCTACTTACACCAAAAACCAAATGCGTTCGCTTGAATCAATTTAACTAGTTTGAAAATCAAACAAGAAAACAAGTAAGGAATGTCGACAGAAGTTCAGAAAAAGGCGGCAAGTAATCAAGCGTAAGTTATTGAGTAAAGTAGAAGATATCATTTTATGTAGCTAGTGTCTCATGGCTGATTCCTTAAAGCGTGCCCTATGATGACGATTCATTTGTGCAGCACTTCAAAAAGCGCGGAGCTCGAGAAATAATTGTTATGGATTCCACTGGTCAACCGTTGCGATCCACTGTTAGCCAGAGACGCACCCTAATGCTAGCGTCACTGCTACAGCCACTGGCCACAATGGCACGCAATGTGGTCAGAGATTTGGATCCCGCTAATGAAGTGACCTTCATGCGCATACGCTCTGAAACACACGAGGTTCACATGGCCATAAACCCTGAATTCATAGTTGTGGTCGTACAGAAACTGAAGTTACGAAAACCGGCATAGAAATAACATTTATACATATGTACATACATGTGTATGTGTTTGTGTGTGTGTGTGTGTGTGTACGCAAACAGTTTTGAATGAAACCATTTAAATACAGCAGAGGGATTGCAGTTTAGTGTTCTGCATTTATTTGAAGTGTTGGCGATTTTGGTTTGGGTTCGTTAACTTAGGTGCAAATAAGCGTTCAACCCCAAAACTGTCAGCAACTATTGCAGATGCTATCTCGTGGTGAAAATAGAGATTGATCTCATAGAGAAATTGTGCTGTCGATGAAGTGAATAGGCACGAAAGTACCTCATTGCTCCATACATTAAAGGGAGAATGTTTAAGTGTCCATGACTACTTGCTGGCTATGGGACAAAGTACATGAGAAAGCTGTTCAGCATATTTTCTGCTACCGCCCAGCTCTTGAGAGGTGAAGACTTCAATTTCCAGGTTCTCCCTTCAATTTAGACATATCGATGGATATCTCCGATATCCAAACAAAGAAGAATGCTTAAACTTAACCTAACAAAAATTCTGCGAACAAATTCCAAAATGAACTGTGCAATAGGAAGTAGGCGACCCGCTCCACGTCAATTAGTAAGAGTAAACGGCTTAAAAATCCAGCAAAAATATTGTCCACCACTTCATCAAAGCATCAATTATGCAAATGGAATAAAGCCACCCCAACTCCTCCACAATCTACTCCTCCCAAAACATATTACACACACTCGCATAGTCATTTTAGCTGAATTAGGCACGAGTCGAAATTCAATAACCACAACACATTCATTAATCGTTGCATTTGGCTTTTTGGGATTTCAAATATACTCGTATAGAGTCCACGAGCCGCAAATGTATTCCGAGTAATTAAATATCAATCTGTACTTTGATCACTGCCACAGATATGTTGTGAAATCAAATGACAGGCAATCTCTGACACTGAATATGCACTGAAAGTTGCACATTTTGTTGTTTCACATACATGGAAATTTAAGTGGTGCGGTTTTCCATGGACTTTGGTCTTAAAATCCTGTGGCCATAATACACCTGTACCCATCCAAATGAATATATTTAATTAGTATTTAGACCACAGCAGCCAAGCCCGTCTCTTATTTTATGTATTTTAGATCAAATATCTACCAATATCCGTAGACATGGAAGCTTAAAGTGCTGATAAAATATATATAAGATATTTCTCCATCCACTCTACCAATTGAATAAAATCCCAAATCAAAGAATTTAAGAATAACTATTATTACAATTCTAAAATAATGTAAAAATCTATTTTTAATTTTAATTTCCTAATAAAAAAGGAAATGTTGTTTTTACGTTTGTTTTGTTAACTCAGTATGATTTGTAAAATAGCTTTAAGTTGTAGTTCTATTGTCTCACTCGCACACATCTACAAAAGGCGACACACAGAGCCCATTTGGTTTTTGTTTTCTTTTAATTTATACGAAATATTTATTTAGCATTTTGCCTTTGTTTGCCGCCATTTATGTAGCGATTGTGAAATTGTATTTTGTTGCCATTTATCTGCATTGTTCAGATTAGTTTTGTTGCCCGGCTTAGGTATTGTATTTACGCACAGCGTATAGATATTTATACAGGTGAGGGGTAATTCAATATTGGGCAACATCTACAATGTTTGATATTTGTAACAGATATTAATCCCTGAGCAAAATATATGCATTGTATAACTAAATATCTGCATGTAGAAAATCAGTAGTATTATGATTATTATTCATGTTTTTTTAATCTAATATATGCATTAAATATAAATAAGCATTGATGAATAAGCTTTAGGGTATTATTCAAATTTAGTACATCTATTTGCTACCAATTTTTACTCACAGTAATTGACTTCACAGCTCTGTGGTATAATTTGCAAAAACGATTAAAAATTCCTTAAATAAGCAGTAAAAAACGACTGCAATGCTCTGTGAACTGTACTGAATCCTCATTTATCATCGTCCTGTGGCAAGGATGAAAATAGTGTTGAACAGCTCTGACTCTTGAAGCAGAAAGAATGTGATTAAGTGGATGGAATTCGGCGTCATATGTTGACATTTAAATTATTCGATTCGATTCGATTCGGTACAATTCGATGTCAATGCAAGCAATTCTGTAAGCATAACAAACGACACGTTGTTGATTATTAATGAATATTTAAGAGTTATTAATCATGTGAAAGTGACAAATGGCTGACATGAAATATGAATCGCAATGGGACTCGAAATGTATATTTATATATTTCTGCGAGAAAACACTCTTATCCCACAGTGCAAGCTAACCAAATATGAAATGACCACGCCACCGTCGATTGAAAATCGTCAAACCTGATAACCGATTTCGCCTTCTGACTTCTGAATGTGGGACCTGACATAAGGTTGGCTGTTGATTCACCTCCAGACAAATTGAAATGCCTCAATGTCGTCTGTCGTTGATGAAACGTGAAATTGCGCAAATGCCTGAATGGAGGTTTTCAGTTTTGCGTTAGTGTCGCAGAAGCTGACGTTGAAATCAACTGAATTGAGGTTGACGAAATGATGAACACTAAAGGAAATTTATATACATATATATGTCATAGGTATTTTATTATATTTCTTCTTAAAGAAGTTGTAAGATAAATGTACTTCAGCTGTAAATAGCTGGAAGAAACATTTGCCACTGTTCCACGTAACCCATAAACAACAGCTTATTGTCTTCACTATCTGTATTATAAATATTTATATGCGTTCTTGGTACACGTAATTTACTATCTCTCACACACATTTTTCCATGTCTGAACTTCGGATTTGGAGTTAATGAATTATTGTATAAAACACTGCTTACTTTTTAATTATTTATCAAAGGGCGTCTCCATGACTAATTGAAATTGTCATCCTGTCTTAAGTCAACTGCAAAGTTGCAGCACAAAGACCATTAAGCAGCTTCCTGCTCAGCTGTATGACTGACCACATCTATATCCTGCGACACACAGGAAACACAGAGTCCCTTAGCACAACACTCATGTGAGTAATGGTCTTCCCTTTTTGCCACATTTGTGAGGCATTCATCATGCGAGATGCGGACCCATTCAACATGTGTTGTCCTAATTAGTTCCCTGGCTGACCCAAAAGTGTGGGGCCGAGCGGGTGATTAAATTGACGTCACGAATTATAAATGGCAGAGCATTTACGAGAGCAACCTCTTCGCAACATATTTATTTCCGGCTTGCTGCGAAGGAAATGTGATATCGATTGCTTAGCAAACAATTTGTTATCAAATTATATGAGATGAAGTTTTTAACACTAAATGTGTTGCCAGTTGCCTGAGGAAATTGCATCCGTAAATAACCATGACTCGCCTCAAAGTAGTGCAATATATTTACATATGATATAAACGTATATTTTTGTTCGAATTAATAAGGCCTTTTGAATTATCTGCATGCGAAATGTAGTGCTGCTTAAATTATTGCTTCCATCTTAATTATGCACTGTAAAACAAAAGAAATTGCGCATACGCCACGTTGCCGCACACATTAATTAAATGATTTAACACAGAGAGAGAGAGAGACACATACACACTTCTGCAGTGCATATTATAGTAGTGTGAATTAATGCCAGACGATGATTGTTTTTGGAATTGATGTCTGTGCCTTCGAAGGACAAAAGCTTCCGCAATTTACACTTTATATTAAGGTATTATGAATTTTAATTGCATATCAATTAAATCTTAATTTAATTTGTCCTCCAGCAAACATTTGATTTCACTTGATTGCAATTACCACAGCCATTAAGAACATCTTGTATACCAATCGGTAAAAATCATTAGCAGAGTGCATACAATATTAAATAGGTTTTGTTTGCGTTTTGTCAACAAAGAGTTAAGAGAAATATTAACTTGGTCATCATTTTAATTGCATTTTGGTATTTATTAAAATTCATACGTGTGTACAACGATGTTCATTAATTATAAAACTTATGCTTCTAATGAGTAAACAAATTTCTCAACTGCGAAATGAGATTTTCAACAGCAAATAGTTGATTTTCACAAATATGAGAACCCAACTTTGTGTGCGAACTTAACTGCTTCAACTTATTATTCATATATGTATCTACATTCAGATATTTATCATATTTTGCATTTGTCTGCGTAGAAAATAAACATTCCTTAATAACAACAAAAATGCCAAGGGGCATGACCATAATTACTAGACGCACTGCCCAAAAAGGGAATCGCAATCACAGCTCAGAACTTCAAATAAGCTCCGACTATTACACCCTCTCTACCTACCTGTCTGCCCCACAGACAAACCATAAGGGAGACACACACACACATACAGGCACACACACACACACACTCCGATTCTGGGAAATGAACACAAGTTGGCCGCAAGCCAAAGCGTCAGACAAGTTTACAATACGTCGACAATGTGCTGGCAAAAGCCGGTGCCACGCCCACTATAATTACTGCACACAGTGGAATTCATTCTTGATATTTGACAATAAACTGTGAAAACTTAACTGTTGTTTTTCAATTATAATCTTTGGCTATAAAAGAAGTTCTTTTGAAAGTTAAGTTTAAATTAAAAGTCCTATTTCAATGCACTTCCCCTCGTTTCCTTAAACCCAATTTCTGCCACAAATTCAACTTGATTAGCCCACAGTAAATGCTCAACATATTCAGCATACCACACACACACACACGCATATATAAATATATATACAGATACAAAGACATGCATGTGCATATAAGCAGATTGTAACTATAGGTTAAGTTTAGCTTGAGCCCGAAAATGTTGCAGTTAATTTCTTGTGACTTTCTGCAAGCGTTCCAATTCTTAAACGATTTTCTAAATTGTGGTGTGCCAGCTAGGATGTGTCTGTGGGTGCTGTCGTATTTGTGTGTGTCGCAAGTTGTGATCGCTACTCCTGTTTTCTGGGCTTGGGTAAATACTTCGTAATAACTTTGATGTAAGTTTTTAAACATTTACGCCATTTTTACGTGTACGTGACAACGCATGCCAAAACACAAAAGACGATACGCAGACACAGCACCCCCACCCCTACCGCTTCCCACCGCCCTCTGCCTTTTCCATGCAGTTGTGCCAAGGTTTTACTTACCTCTTTAATTGCCGGCAATCTGGTGATTATTTTGTTGAAAAGTTTGAACGTTTTGGGCTTTTATATAGATGTTAAAAGCATTGACAGCACATCAAAATTAGAAATGCATTGCACGTATTTATTATATTTCGTTTGTTCCGTTTTTGTTTAAAAACTTTATCCGGCTTTGCGGGTTTTTATGTGGATATTTGTGTGCTTTTCCAATACCCTCTAAATGTATACAATTGTAAGTCGTTTAACTTGCCTGCAGGTGTTAGTTGATGTCATCTCTTTTAGAAGGAGATGCGCTTACACATTACAAAATTCGAATAGGGTATATCGTAGTTCACCTCTCTGACTAGGGTATGTCGCAGTTCACCTCTGTGTGCTGTTTGCAATTCAAACTCGTTTTGTGAATTCGCTTTGCATAGCAATCGAATTGAGGCCGACGCCAGCGAGGACAGACCCATCATCAAGTCATCATCGGCAGAGGCGGACGCAGCCGCAGTGGCGCCGGATGCCAGTCAAATAATTTAATGTGCTTTATTTGAATTCAATAATATTAAATCAATGATTTATATTATAACTGATTTATGCACACAACTGCTGCGGCTCTCCTCGAAAACGTCACACCTTTCAATCCATAATTTCACACGGCTCTTGATTGAACGCACATAATTCTGCCATTTTGGCGTAATGGGACATAATTTGATTTAATACAATGCCAGCCACAAAATTTCTTATTAAAAAGTTAAATGTGTGTGTTATTCGAGCGCTGTAATTGAAAATCGTATGCATATTAAAATCTTTGTATGCGTTCGAGTTTGCGTAGCGAAAACTTCACCCGAGGCGAATGCCTTGTTTGACATGTCTCGAATGCCTCAAATGTCTCAACTTCTCAAACGGCTGTTACTACGGGCGACAATTGGGCACAACGAGAAAATGAGAAAGTTAATCTGCTGTCAGAATTTTAGCTGCAAGCATCTGAATTTGAATTAATTAATGTTAATGCCCGAGTTCAAGTTTGAACTGTTCTAGACAGAAAACCCTTCGAGCCCTTTTACCCGTTATCATATAATAATATAAATACATACAATACTTGTTTGACAATCCTAAGCAGCTGTGAAAGTGGCAGAAGAAGTACACAAAAGTATTAACTGTTTGCTTTCTGAAAATAATATGGAGTAATAAGCAAATGTTGACACGTGGCACACATCTGGCAATTAGACAAACTCATATGTTTGCCCCAGCAAAAATTTCATTTCATTATTTATTTCACAAATTAACACGCATTCACCATGTTGGACAAAATGAATTTTAACTTTTCGAGACGAGCAGCTGAAAGATATCAGTTAGCGCATCTGCAGCTGACATCAAGTTGCGCCAGCTTCAGAGAATAACAAAATGAACAATCTGAAATTGTCGAAAAATTTGTTGGCAGTAATATTTGACAGGTTGCAAAATTATATTGCAATTGATTGATGGTTAAATTTTTAAACAAATTTGTAACTTTAAGAAGCTTAAAAACCATCATGAACAGCCCCATTAACTGCATATAATCTGAGGAGCCAGAAAAATGGCCTCCAACACCAATCACCACAATGTGGCTTAAATCACTTGGTCCGGCTGGCTGGCTGGCGGACTGGTTGCTCTTCTGGCTGCATGGAATGTGCAATCAGTCAACGGCTGATGGGAACTCGGGCATTTTGTCAAGCGGAATCAGCTTTGACCCATGTGTGTAAAGTACGGTGCTTCAAAGCAAATCTTATAAATAAGCCACAGCTGGAAAATGCTGCCAAAATACGACAATAGCAGCAACAACAACGAGAAGCAAGAAAAAACACAGCAACCAAAATCCGTGCGCTGCAAATTTGCATTTGTAGTGAACACACACACACACACACACATTTGAGCACGCATACACACATTCACATGAACTGTCAGCAGGGGCTTAAGAACAAAGCCACAGAACTACCAACGTTTCAGCTATACTCTATATGTATATGTGTGTATAGCTGTGTGTGTGTGTGTGTGCGTGTGGTGTAAATGTGCATGAAATGCATTGAGAGGTTTGTGTCTGGATGTGGCTGGAATAAAAGGGTCGGACTCTACAGATTCGTGCATTAGCACGCACGCATAGAGCGGCCAGCCATACATCCACACACCAGTTCACAGACACACTCACAGACACACTCTCGCACACATAGATAAAACGCACTGTGAATACTGAATTGTTAACCCTTTTTTGCCATATTCAGCAGTACTAAATTCCTGTCGTTCATTCGTATTGCAATGTTTAATATCTTGGATCCCTCCAAAGTTGCATATCCTACAAAACAAAAACAAAAAATTAAATAAACAAATGTGATCCAAATGTGTTTGCTTGTTGAAGTTCTGAATCTAATATGAGCTGCTAATGATATTTTAGAATGTTTCATTTTATTTTACAATAAACAACTCTCCAATGGGCAATAACGAATTGTTGAATGATACCTCAATCAATTTAATTGGGGATTATAGAAAATTCTCTGCAAATGTGATCAGCATGGCTGAGAAAAAATTCGAAAAACAAAAACTTCATATATTTATTTATCTTGAAGAAATGCACTTTTATTCTATATAATGCGTATATAATGAAAATATGTTATTATAATAATTGTCAGAATTATTGTACCCTTGTACAGGGTGTAATTTAGTTGATTTTCATTGCAGAATGCCTCTTTTTGTCATTTTGTGGACACAATTGCAGGCAGCGTGGCATGGCGTTGTACTTGCCTTCGCTCTTTTCCTTCTCCGGCACGTTCTTGTCGCCGTTGTCTTTACGGTTGCCGTTTTCGTTGTCATTGTCATCCTGACCAAATCCTGTGCCAAGTTGGTGTTATAAATTTGGGCGTGGATCAGGCAAGCAACGTGCGGTGGTTTGACAAACCCATCCCTGCATCACTGCATTCCCTGCCGCTTGCTACATGCGGTGGCAGCGAAGCGACGCAACTGAGGCAGCACCTAATGATATGCAATAGTTTTGCACGCTAAGCAAATGCCACTAATGGAAGTAACTTGAGTGTAAATTCAAAAGCGGATTGTGGCTCTCTAATCCAGCAACTAAATAATTTATTTCGCATTTCTCTTTGGCAATGTTTGGGTTTGTTTGAGTTCATCAACATTGCAGTTGTTGTTATTGTTGTTGTTATAGTCAGATATTCAATATATAACATTGATGAGTGTGCAGCTCCAAACAAAGTGCTGTAAATTTCATTGCGAGCTTTCGTTTATTTAAATTGCAAATGCTGCTTTGCACATTACAGCCACCGGTTTTTATTCCCATTTTCGCTTATTCGCATTTTAAAACAATTACGCGGTTTCGGATTTGACACTGCCACCCGAACATTTTTGGCAATGTTGCACAAACTTCATTTTCTCCGCTTGATGCTGCTGCTGCTGCTGTTTTGGGTTGAGGCTTCTGCTCTATAACTGGTTCTGTTTTGGTTACAGTTTCGATTGCGTCCGACTTAACAATACGTGGAATTAAGCGAATTTCCACTTTTCATTACTTTGAAATTGAATTGGTTTTTGGCCAATTCTCTTTTCCGCTCTACTTGCTCAGCTCTTCTCTGCAGCGCTATACCTTATCCAGCTTTATTGTCTCTGTCTCTTTCGTTTTGGTGCTGTATCAGCAACCACTCCCAGCAACTCTGAATTGAATCGTACAAATGGATATTTGTGGTTCTCTTAAAATGACTTTGAAAGCACCTGATGAAAAAGGTTGGATTGAGTTCCAGGACAGCGGAAAATTATTGCTGTTATTTTTTAGTTTTTGCTCTAATTACTATTTTAGTGTAGATTTCAAAACTGAAAAAAACTTATTTAACATACCAGCGCATTTATATAAGTATTCTTGTTCAATTTCTTGTAAGTTGTCTAACTACGCAACAAACTGTAATGAAATCTGATTTCTAATGGAATTATGACTACAATATGTACATTATCATATTGTAAAGATGATGTAGGCAGAAGCTTACAAATGACAAAACTCATCAATTCATCGAGCATAAGCCGTCCACATTTGAATGTTTAGAGATTAATCTGTCAAAGTTGGCATTTGCTCCTTGAATTTCGTACATGACTAACGTACTGCAACACGATCTAATAACATTGCCTCATGTTCTCCGACAAAATTGTGGTAGTAAATCTAATACAATGGACTATTGGGCTTAATGCTTTCCAGTTTGGTTATTTTTCATGTGGTGATTTGTGGACTTAGCATAAACACAGAGCATCGCTCAAAGACGACCGAGCGATAAATCACAGTCGTAGAGCTCGGGGATATGACATTGTAAGCATGGTCAAACTTAATAAAATCACGTGGCAAAAAAAAAAAAAACAAATGACTGACGGCGATGTCTACAACAATTTTTGTACTCTTCGTTTTCTTTTCATTTCATTTTATTTTTATTTTTTTTGTTTTTGCCGTAGACAAACCTCTTTAAATCAAATATTCTGTTATGTTCTTCCATTCTGCAGCATTTCTCAATGTCAGCGTTGAGAGAATGGCGAAGATGAAGCGTAGGCAAAGACATCAACATTAGGCAGACTGTGGTTTTGATTTATCGCGAATGAGGGCACAAAAAACTGGCCAGCCACTAACAAAAGAAAAACCACACAAAATCATCCAATTATCCTGTAAAGTTTCATTATGTCAGCGCGTTGTTTTCAACAGAACCGGAACTGACGCCATATTGGCACAACTTCCCTCTCTCTCTCTCTCTCTCGCTCTCTCTCTCTCTCTCTTTAACTATTTTTTCTATTCTTTGTGTGTCTACATTCTCGTGCTCGCACTGCTGATAAATTGTCAACGTTGCGTCGCTTTCCATGTTTTGACTTGATTATGGCGTAACAAATTGTCGCCATTTTGCATATTTGTACATGAGGGAAACGGAAGTACCGGAAACGACGCCACTGTCAGCTTACCGCAATTGCAGTGATAACGGTAACCAAACTGCCAGCACTGCCCTTTTGGCCAACAGATGGCAAATAGTAGACAATCAAAGCTAACTAAGCGGATGGTTTCGTCACTCACTCCATCTTTAAAACAATGAGCACCTTAAAATTACATAGATTTCTTAGTCTTTGGGGATACTCGTATATTTAAATTGTGCTGTTATTTCTTTGTTTCTGTCTACTTGCAAAATTTGATTACTATTATTGGCAGCTGTGTTCAGTCGATGTGATTGTTCTTTCATTTATTTTTAGTCATACAACTATCAAAAATAATATTTCTGGCAAGCTTTTCGTACTTGGGATGGTTCCAAATTTTCTACTGACACACTTTCTCAAGAAGCGATCTAAAAACTAATACGTTTATGGACATAGACTGAAATTTAGAAAGTCACACAGCACATTTTGTTGTATTTCCTACAGAATTGCAATGGACCTTAAGACTGGCTCATTGCTTGTGGCGCCCGCTGTAAAGAATTCGAGTTGTTCGCATCCGCGTTATTCGGGCCACAATTTCATCGTCCACATTGGGATAGCGGAGACGATTGAGGCTGTTTTGATATTGGTGCTGACGCTGGGTGTGATTGGGGCCAACTGTTTGGTCATCTTTGTCATTAATAATCGCCGATACGCTGCCTACATACATCAACAGGTGAGTAAGCAGGAAGTAACTGTATTCATCAACTGTTAAATTGAATGTTGCTATTAGCCACGCTATTTGCTCACCTCGCTGGCGCTGAATGACCTAACAATTGGCCTGTTAATTACACCGTTTGGGCTAATGCCCGCATTGTTTCACTGTTGGCCATATGGCGAGATCTTCTGCCAGATCCAGGTGAGTACCAGTCTCCATTTAATGGCGAGTTGTTTGCCAATTAAGTTATCACGCTGTTGCTCAATTAACACACTGTAACCTGGCAGCAAGCCTTTTGTCAGTTAATACATATGCTCTCATTAATACAATAACTTATTATTATTTTTTTCTGTAGCACAATCAGCCAAGCTTATCATTTAAACTGATTCAGTTTTTAACTAACGCTTACATTAAGAATTCACATTCTTGACGATTAATGATGATTTATATCTGGTTTTTTTTTTTTATTAAATTTATTAATTATATCCCTTCACGGTAAATATGACTTTTTTTATTTGTTTTTATTCGCAGGCCTTGCTGCGCGGAGCGTTATCGCAACAAAGCGCCGTTATACTCGTCTGCATGGCTGTGGACAGATACATGTGTGCGCTGCATCCGCGACGCTATTATCAGCACTCCAGCAAGAAGGTAAGTGGACGAGTGGGTGGGGCTGTGAAATGAGTGGAAGCAGATTGGGGTTTTTCCCGATGCTGATGAGCGAGCAAATGTTGCATAACGCTGGCCGTGTGTATGCTATAAGTTGGCTAATGCGCGGCAACGCAGATAAGGCACGTTGCCACGTTGCCGATAAGCTGTGCGACAAGTTAAGATAAGAATTTATCGCAGCAGGACAACAAGCAATAAAGAAAAGCGTATGTGGTGAAATATCAAGAAATCACGCGCCAATAAAATCTAGTATGTGGCAGCAACAGCAGCAGCAACAGCAGCAGCAACAGCAGCAGCAACAGCAGCAGCAACCGCAGCAGCAGCAGCAACAGCAGCAACAACGACAATAACATTATCTATGAGCCAATTACGTAGAGATAAATACGGATAATGGTCCCAAAGTTTTTTGCCAGTCATTAAAACAGAAAACACGCAACACAAAATAAAGCAGGAAAAAGCAAAGCAAGCGAAAATAAAACAGCATAGACAGTCGAAAAGTGTATAAAATAAGAATAAAACAAAAAAACCAAAGTGGTTTTCACTGCTCGTCTTCCTTTATCGCATTTCGTTGCTGTTGGTTGACTTTAACTAAATACGAAGACCACAGCAAAATACTGCACCAAGTACTAAGGACCGGTCAGGACAGGCAAATGAAGCGACGATCCGTTCAAGGCAACCGCAAGTGGCAAAGGGGCAGCAAACAATGCCACTGGCTTACACTCGCCATCTCTGTCCCACACACACTCACACCCACACACACCTACACACACTCTCTCTCTCTCCCCTCTCTCTCTCTCTCTCTCTCTCTTACATCATAATTTATGAGGCAGCAAACATTAACGCAGCCATCCCAAAAAAAGAAATAATAAAATGAAGACTAGACCAAAAAGTATGAGAAAAAATTGCACAATAAAAAAAAAAAGGTAAAAAGGGAGCAATAAGAAAAATGTGTGTGTGCGGAAGTGGAAAGAAATAATTTTAGGGCTCGGACAGTGAAACGCCGCCTATCACTTACAAAGGAAAAGCCCCTTCCGGGTTCTCGGACAACGGTGCTTTTATGATTTGTGTTTCAGTATGCAAATGGATATTAACATTATGACTATTAAGCGTACTTTAAATGAAGCACCCAAAATACCCAATTTGCCAAATCAATCAAAGGATGAACAACAATCAACTAAATTCTATCTGTTTTGCGAATTATACTCAGTCATCGATTACTCACAAATCTAAAAGATTATGGACATTCGGTGCTTTGATTTTGAATCATTTTTTGAATCAGAAAGATCTTTAAGAATTTAGAAAAAGTCATCTCATCTTTGCTTATCCATAACATGGGGCAACGGTCATCACACTTTGGTCTTAGTTGATCTGAAATTGGGTCAACGCAGGGAACAGCTATTTCAAGGACTCAACGCTCTTCGATAGATTCCAACAGATCAGCCAGAAAATGATGTCCGGTGACCAGTGATGGATGATATTTCATTTCCAATCGCAAAAAGCCGGGATAACCATTAAAAACCATATCATATGTCTCAGGCTCTACACATACAGCTTCTGCGGACACGTTAGGAGGCTAAGCGGCTAGCATGCCATTTCCAACCTAGAAAAAGACATATTTTGCGGCGGAAATAACATTGAGATAAGCCTTAACTCACTTGCTTAATTCCTTTCACAATTCTATTATAAATCATCTGGTGCACTGGTGGGGCCTGGTCCACCTTACACATATTGCAATTTTTCAGCTTTAACACGAGTTCGCACTCGTGGCTTAAATACTGCGCCAGTTACCTGATAAGCTATTCAAGTTTCTGCTGAAACGAAATCTGTGCTCTGTGAGAGTATTGAAACATTATTTGAAAAGAGTTGCTTCTCCAATTACTTTTCTGCAGACCGAGTCGCTAAATGATTAACCATTATGTCCATCTGCACACGTGTCCTCTCTGCACCAAAAGAGCAGTAAGTGAGTTAAGGCTAATCCCACAATGGGAAAAAGGGCATTATATGCATGATAATGAGCCATCATCCATCACTGGTCTGCGCATCACATCCTAGCCGATGTCTATTTTCTATAGATGTGTAATCCATCGCTGGATTTAAAGGCTCTGTTGCCTGCGGTATCCCAATAGTTGATAGGCGCTGTCCCATGATGTGCATCAAAACAAGACATTCCATCTCTTCTATTTAGCATAATGCAAAGCTTTTTCACTATTTTTATATCACTTAAAATATTTGAACTTGTCAACGTTTATAAAATGATTGTCAACGAACCAAACGATCTGAAAGTATTATTAATTAATAGAAGTTGAAAGTTGCGACGCTTTTAGTTTTGCTGTATACTGTGTGCAAATTCTTGACCGGATGAATCTTCCAATCTACCCAATTTGTAATAAAATGTGCAATGTCGAAAATTAATAAACGCAAGCTGACGCGACTGACACTTGGGCAACACCATTTTGTTGGCCCACTTATTGCTAATCTAAACTTGGGAAACACAAACTAATTTTATTTCAAGTTCCGCGTTCTTGTCAGTTTCAACTGGAAATTTATATTCAGCGCATTTATTAGATATTTTATATATTTAATATGAATGTTAAACGCGTCAGATGCGGAAAACTTTCAAATATAATAATATAATAGCGTAAATTAAATAAACAATAAAAGATTTTTCCGCAAAGTGGAAAAGTTGAAAGTTTTATTTGGTTTGCGATGTGCCAACCCTTTTTCATTGTTGAAATCTTGTTGAAGGTTTGAATAGATGGGTGTTCTCATTTTTATACACTCAGAATTAAAATGAACTAAAATATGAAAATTACCCTAAATTCAATATAGATTTTCGGTTTCTTAAAAATAATTTCCAATTGTAAGAACAATTTCTTAAAAATAGATATGCTCTGTATTTATTTTTGTTGTTGAAATTTTTGCCGAAATTAAGAAATAAATTTCCAAAATGTGATTTTCAAAATTTGAGGATGCTTTTACTCTAAGTGTACACCATTAAAATGCCAGATCTGTGTGAATTTTCAGTCTGTCAGTCAGCTAGTCAGTTATGATTGTGGCAACCTTTCCCATACATTTCCTTTTGTGTCTGTGGTTGCCGCATCTTTCCACTTTTTCAACGTAATCAAAAGTTTTTAATTCCATTTTCTGCTACTGTTTGCTGTTCTTGCTCCAATTTACGAAGAAAGAAACTACAAAAACGCTGTACAGCAAGTATCTGTGAGATATTTTTTAGCATTATTCAATGTGGTGCTAATTTGCAGCTTTAATTAGTGCAAGAGCGAACTATTTACATTACCTTACGGTCACTGAAGAACTGAATGATTATACCATGCAGTAAATGTTAGCATAATCTATGTATATAAAATACATGATTGATTGACTGTGATGGGTAATTACAATAGACCATAACGTTCAGCTGCAATGTTCCGCATCAAAATGACTTGAAATTAGAAACGTGTACATAATTCCGCACCAGCAATAAATCAGACACAACCAGCAACCAACCAGGCATCTCAAATCAGTGAAAGAGAAGGAGAATAGGAGAGGAAGAGAGAAAGAGAGAGATAGAGAGGGAGAGAGAGACTGTAGAGAGATAGATATAAGCCACACTTTGAGTATGTGGCAATGTCAAATACAGATAGTGAGTTCAGTGCTGCCAGAATCGAAAAACGATTTATTGACCCAAAATCAGAACTTTAAATAATCAAAATTCGAAAATAAATAAATTAATGGATCAAAAATAAAGTATTTGATTTTAAAATAATCAGAATTCAATATAAATGCTTTGAAATAAATCACAGTAAATTTCTATAAATAATGTATATTTGAGCAACTAAAAACAACAATTTTGGCTTTATGATGTGACCTGTTGGTGAAAGCAAATTAAACCAAACTAAAACCACAACAACTCAACGACAGTCAAATGTATCTAATGTGTGTGCTTATGTATGTGTTTGTGTGTTTGTTTTGCAGGGCTGTGTTGCCATATTGAGCTTAACATGGATTATCAGCCTGACGGTGTTTGGGTTTCTCGTTCTGCCTAAAGGTGAGTTTTAAGCCGCGAACAACCACGCCTACCAACACCTGAGCACCTGAAACCTTGAACATTACAAACATCTGCTCATTTTCGCATTTATCTATATCTGTATGCACAGGCTACTACTTCAACAATACAGGCTTAATGGCATGCGAGCCATTTTATAGCAAGCCATCGTATCGCATTTTGTCCACATGTGCATTGTACTTTCCCACCACGATGGTGTTGATGTACTGCTATGGTTCCAGTTTCCATATGAGCCGCTTTCGCTTAAACGATCCAACAATGCCACTCACAGCAGCCGCCCATCATCCACATCCACACCATCCGCCACAGCAGCAGCTGCAACATCATCAGCAACAGCAGCAACAACAGCAGCAGCAACAGCAGCAGCAACAACAGCATTCCTCGCATATATTTGGACATGGCGGGCATGGGCACTCGCATCATCCGCATCCGCATCCACATCATCATCGTGCGCCGGTTATGAACCATTTGAGCATGGCCATGAGCATGGGCCTGGTCGGCATGCCCAGCATGACAAACAAGATTACCAAAAAGGTGAGTCCAGGTCCCTACACATAGTCTACATGTTATGCAATTTTTATATCTCTACTCTACTCCAACAGCAGTCAGAGATGAGATAACTGTTGCAAATTTTATTTAATTTGTGTTATCATAGATTAAAAATTCATAGGAAATATTTTAGGCCTTGTTTAGAAATCAACAATCGTAAATTTGAATTCATTAAAATTTCTATTTAAAATTCCATATTCATCCTCAGCTCTAATCGCATTGCTCAAAATTAAAATGTGTATAACATTTACAGAGATATTACAAATACGCATAACTGCACTTAATTGTATTGTATATTTACTTCTCAGCAATTTTAAGAAAATAAACACAAGCCACAATTTAATGCAATACGTATTTCTATGCATACCCAACAAGGCCACAAACATGTGGCATACCGTTTATTGCAATTAAATGTTGCTCTTGCTGTTTTCTCACATTTTGTGTCGTGCTTTTAATTAGATTGTTAAATGAATGCACATCCACATTGCAGATTGTGCCCATTCAGGAAAAGAACTCCAGCGGCAACACGTCACGTTCGATGGCGGCCATTTCGTTGGGTTTCATTGTTATGGTCACACCGTGGACCATTCAGGAGATTGTCACCGCTTGCACCGGTTCCAAGGCAAGTAGTACTTACTGGTACTTATGGGTAATAACGCCAGTTCACGCGTCGCATACATAATTCGTTGTGTTGGTGCTTGTGATCATGTTGCGCATACGCCATATTAGCCACATACGTTTTAATTGCAAAATTCGTGTTGTGCTCTCTATGATTCAGCTGCCACCGTTCCTCGATTTCTTGGTCACCTGGACATCACTGAGCAACAGTCTGTGGAATCCCTTCATGTACTGGCTGCTTAATTCAGACTTTCGACGCCTCAGCCGACAATTGATGCCAAACAAAGTGAGTTTTCTTTTCTTTTCATTTTACGCCAAGTGCGCTTTTAAGCATCTCAAATTATCGCGTTATTTTCATTATGTGTTAATTATGACATTGCTTGTTGTTTGTCCTGTCGATTTATCTTTTTAATTATGCCACTCAATCCTTTAAGCAGATTGTATTTCGAATCAGATAATAAAAAGAACAACGAGAACAATAGTAAAAACATTTTTTTTCATGCTTTATCTTCACGTATTATCCAATTGCTGTCCATAATCAAAAGGCTTTTGAGCACACAGACAGAGCATATGATTTGCATTTAACTCCCTTAACACTCTTTGAAGTTATAAATACAAAAGCTGCTCAAAATCTGCAAGCGGATTTTAAACAGAGCCGCATCTGATTTGTAACCATGCCAAAAGTAAACACAACTTAAACAAGGACTTTCGAATAGGGCCAAGCATGAGCCATAAATCCGAAAAGGTGAAAAGTGCATACAACGGGAAACTCGTTCTAACGTCCAAACAAAAACAATAATAGCAAACAGTGAAAGGTGATTTTGAATTATGAAAGCGAAAATCCAAAGCGGCATGTACATGCCCCACTCTCTGCCCGGCCGCTGCACCCCCGATTGCCCCTCACGGCAAGCGTAAACATGAAAACGCACTCGCTTTTTGATTGGCGAAGTGAAAGGGGGCGGGATGATTGGGGCCTTGGGGCAGGCAAATCTATTTTTGGAAAGCGCAGTCAAGTTTCATGATTTACTTCCAAAAAACTCAAACAGAACTGAGACCATTTGGACCGAATTTATGTGCAATAACCTTCGTTAGAGATGGTCTCGGGTCAGATAAATATGTATCTTCAGCTACAAATTAAAAAGTTCATTATTTTTTTAATATATTTATCATTTACTTGTTATTCTATTCAGCATTTGGAGATGCATCGACTATATACGAATGCGAAACTTGCCTTTTTAGTTTTGATAGTCAAAGAAGAAAACCATCGCTAGTTTTATATTGATTTATTTTTCTTTCTCGAGTCACCAAGCACAACTGTAAATCTTTTGTCGGTCGGCCATAATAAATGCGAATTTTAAAATGCTTATTAATTTCGAAACTAACAACAGATTTATGATGCTTTTTGCTCGCTTCAGTGTTTC
This sequence comes from Drosophila basisetae, assembly GCA_035041595.1. Classification (NCBI taxonomy): domain Eukaryota; kingdom Metazoa; phylum Arthropoda; class Insecta; order Diptera; family Drosophilidae; genus Drosophila; species Drosophila basisetae. Next base: position 3,036,646 of record JAWNLB010000144.1, read on the forward strand.
CCCAACGAGGACACGCCCGAACACAAATCAGCCTGTTGTCACATCAATGCGAACGATTTTGAAATCACAACGCTTCCGTTGCCGCCAGAACCGCCCACCTCGCGGCCGCCAGCTAACAATGGTGGTGCTGTCGGTGGTTCAAGTGGAGGCGGTGGTGGCATTGGGAGCGCCATTGGGGGCTCTGTGCTTGGCATTTGTGCACGCTCCCGAGCGAACAGTCTGAGTCGGAGCGCCTCACAGTACATAAGAGGACAACTTGGCGGTGGTGGAGGAGCCGGACACGGTCATGCCCATCAGGCTGCCAGCGAGGGATATGCCACAGTTCGTCCCGATATCGAAGGACTTTCGGAGAAGTATTGGGGCGAGATCTTGGAACGCACTGTCAGCTCCGGTAATCTGCATGCGATGCAAAAGAATTTCCCCCACTTTCCCTATCATCAGCACGCCCATGTCCATCAACTGCATCAGCCGCAACAGCATCAGCATCAGACCACCTCGTTTAGCAAACACAGTGATCTGCATTTGAATATGTTGTCCAACGGGGCAACACAGGACTCCAGCATCAGCACCACCGCTACCGACTTAGGTAAGTTCTCAACATCGGAGCCAAAGCTATGTGAGCAGCTATTCCATGATGCCAATTGTGCCAAGAGCAAACTGCTGCTGGGCACATCCACTGAAGCGGCTGGAACATCCTCGGTATCGACTGTTGCCGCCAAGCTGGCCGCAGGTCGCAGCATACCGGACATTTAGTACGCAGAGGACGTCATACTCGCCAACAGTCAGCTAATGGCCCGTCAGGCCAAGTGCGCCCACCATCCGCTCCATCAGCAGGCCCAATCGCGTCAACCCCATCACACGAGCAGCCTGCGCTTCAGCCGCATCCGTGTTGCCTGTCACAGTCCACCGCCATCGATGGTGCAGACTGGCGAGTCCATGGCCGAGTATCGCAAATAGAATACTAGTTAGGTTTATCTTATATCTCCTGGTGGTCTAACCGAGAATGTGTACGAATCGTAGCCTGCTTATATTATGTATATTATGTGTATAGGCGGGTGTGTGTTTGTGTGTGTGTCTGTGTGAGTGTATCTTTGTCTGTCTAATATTCCACCAAGTCTCATAGAGTTAAGTAAGAACTTGGAAAGTTGTAGCCCTCAGTAAATCTATAAGTTTATTGTTTTTTCGTTACTAGACCATTTTTCACTTTTCATATCTACTTAAAGAATTTGAACAAACTCATATTCTGCGTGTATTTATCTATGAGATTTTTGAGATTAATCTTTCCAAAAGCATTCACCAAATCTTTAAATTTAAATCGTTGCAGTCATCAACATGAAATGCTTAAACAATTGAAAATGTTTCCACTAACTATTTCTTTATTTCAAATATTTAAGCCTAGATTATTCGATACCCCACTATTTCAAATAAATATTCTTTTAATATCGTTTTCATAAATATGCAAGTCATATGGTTTTCCGAATTTTTTCATTTGGCAAACTATTTTGTACATTTTTTTCATGCTGAAAATAAAAAAAAATCAGAACCCATATGTTATTTCGTAGTTTAAGCAGATTTAACCATAAATTGTATGCAAATGGACAAATTTAAGCATTTTAAGTGTTCATTTTATGTATGTTTGTGATACATTTTTTTTACTGAAAGCAAATTCCGGAGCTATAACAGATTAATGTATGTCATATGTGTGTGTATTGTCTAAATAAATGTGAAACATAATAATAGTAATTAAATGTAAAATATATTATATGATGTGCATCAATCAAATGCCATTAAAACTTTTTATTCGGTTGGATCGATAGTCAAGCTAATTAAGCTATAACTAAGTAGGTAATTGTATGTGAAACACTGTCCAGATCTTAGTAATCTATGTCACTGAGTTGTCTAAGAAAAACTTTGAGAATTTTAATTAATAGAGATGCTAGACTTCCGTTTACCAGAATGCCAGGACATTTAGCAAACTAATTAATCAATTGTGCATCTGAGAAGCTATAAACTATTGCCATTCACTCTTAGCAGTCTCTTCCCTGTCAGTTGCTCCAGATCTTACATATTATATATTTAACGCGTATTGCAGTTCATAAGTATTAGTATTGATGGTTCTAAAAGCGTTGTGGTTATACATACTTAGTGCTAAAATAACAAAAAAAAATATTTCACTTTAAAGCAAACAATCAACCAAACAGATACCAAAATTGCACATTGTCTAAAAGAAAGCAAATCAAATCCTAACTTTTGTGATTGTCATGAATTTAAGTGAGATTATGTATTGTATATGAATGTTGAAGTAACTCATCATTTGTAGCTAAAAAATAACAATAGTTAATTGCGAACAACAAAATTTTTAAAAATCTAAGACCATTTTAGTTTAGACAACAAAATATTGAAATTAACATTATGCAATACCATACTGAGCAAAATAATATAAAATAATAATATGCGATAACGAATTTTGAGATGGATTAAACTGAAATGCAATAAAGATTAACTAAATACAAACAAAAAAAATTATTGCGGAGTTTGAATTATTTTATATAAAATATTTTGGATATTATTACTTTAATTGAGATAGATCTGTTTGTGATACGTATAATATCACCATCATCAGCGGCCAAAATGTACACAAAAAATATAGATGACCTTATAGTGTAAAAGATAGAAAAGTTTTTGTTGTCCACAACAATTTAAAAGTAATTACATCGAAACCGTTTAAAATACTGCAAACGAAAATTGCAAATACAAATAAAAGCAACGTAAGAAGAGAAAGACAGCTAAATAAATTAAAAATTATTCAAATTTGATTTTTATTGGACCATCCACCCACCCGTAAAGGAAATAAAATGACAGCGTAAAGAAACCCGAAATGCAAATTAATTTCGCAGGCTGCGTTTAGATTTTCCTTTCCCATGCGAAATAGCAACCCAAAATACAAAACACACAAAAAAAGATTGAAAAAAAAGAACGAGAAAAGTTGGAAAACTAATTTCACCAAACAGTTTTCAGAAGACACAAAGACGCCCACATCTACCGCATGCCACGCCCCGCATGCAGGTCCCTATTGCCCATTAAAAAGTTCACCACGACGGCGGCGACTGCGGCAGCTTTTCTTTTGGCCAATTTGAATCTTAATCTGACTCTGAATGTGAATTCGAGTTTGAATTTCCATTTTTGAGTCCCGCTGTGCGTGTACCATGCCTAAAAAATTACACGGCCCGTTGCATTTTGTAACAATAATCGCCGGTGTCTGGCATAGGATCACGGCCAACTCACCCCCAGGCAGCCCCTCCCTTTTCCGTTTGCATTCCTCCCGAGCAGTGTGGGAGCGCAACATTTTGCGTGCAGAAAATCACGCCCGGCGATTTCCACAAAAAACTTTTCGCATGAAAGTTAACATTGGTCTGCCCGACAATGTTTTTCTTTCGCTGTTGCTCATCCAATTCTCACAATTCTCATTTGAGTTTTGTATAATTTTCCGTCAGCTGGGAATTGGATTTCGCAGCATTCGGTTGTTGACTCACCCATCCCACGTCCAGACCCTCATCGGAGCAGTCGCCAAGGCTTTGCTTAATTTGATTAAGCGGGCAAAAACACTAATTGAGGTTTATCCAATTCTGAAGGAAGCCAAGCGAACGAACAACTTATCCGCAAATCCGCAAGTTTTTCCCTTCATATCTGAAACATTTGACTTGTTGGCAAACACTAAAACGATTGTCTTTTTTTGTATTTGGTTTTTTTGGTAATTAATATTTTAGATGCGATTCTGGGCACAATTAACAAGTAGTTGATAGCTTTTCAGAACACGTACACAAATGTCCACATGAATATGAATAATAATATAAATAAAAGGCTGTTGGGCAAAGGTAAAAGTGGTATGGATATAGAGGTCAAACAAGATAGAAATTTTGTATACAGTAAGTAGTGTAAAAAACATCATATTCACAAACACATAAAAGACAAACTAAGCACAAAAATACAAAATACTAAAAAAAAAGCATTTATTATAAACATTAGTTACCGCAGTTTGCGGTATTCCGACACAAGACACAACACACTGCACACCATCCTTCCTTGACAATGCAACTAAGCAGACCATGCACAGCACAGCCCGGGCACACAGAGAACAGAAGATTTAACATTGGTTTTCGTCCAGTGGTAATATCATCGGATCGATTCAACGGCCTTTTGTCCCGTTCACGCCAGGATGAAAAACTGGAACGGCAGCTAGCTCAAGAGGAAGAGCAACGTTATAATCAATCGCTGAAGGATGGCGGCGATGCATTGTGCAAGCACTTTACAAACATGCCCGATCTGAATGTAGATTCCAAGAGTAAGCTGAATATGGCCATAGATAAGTCGTTGGGTGAAGCGACCAAAGCCCAAATGACCGCTAAACTGTTAGAAGCGAGTCGAAAGGAGCGCATCATGCGTGCCTATCGAATCCTGAATCTAATGAAGCCAGGACCACGTGCGCTGCACCAAGCTCTGCTCACCACCGAAGTGATTCATCAACGTAACTACAATCAGGCACTAAAATGCGAGTTTGAGGAGAATGCGAGGCGCCAGCAGCGTCTGGATGAGGAGCAGTGTCCGGATCTGCTGATACCCTTTGGTCACGTCACCGAGCAGGAGGAGACTGCGCAACAGCTTGCCAAGTCACAGAAAATGCGTAAGGATTACCAGAACGATCTTGAAGCGAGACGTCTGCGAAAGCTAGCGGACAAGGAGCAGGAGATATTCAACGGCATTGTGGAACGAGAGCAGTACAAGTGCATGCATGAAAAGGAAGAGAAGGCTCGCAAGGAGCTGGCGGTGAGAAAGCGTGAGTTCTGCCGTCGGGCCTATGAGGATGCCGTCAAGGAGAAGGCAGAGAATGCCAAATGTAAGTTAATCATGATTATATCTATATATTATCTACTCATATTGATTTCATTGACTCGCCCCAACAGACTCTGCCATGTGTGACGAGATCGAGAATCGAGTTAACTGCGTTGCTGTCACGTTCAAACGGAATCTGGATGGCCGCCATGGCAAAGAAGCGAAAGAGATACGTGCGAAGCGGACCCGAGAGCTGGAAGAGCACGGTTTGCGTTTCTGCCGGGAGCAACAGGCGAAGAAACGGCAGATGCAAGAATTGCAGGATACAATCGAAGAAAGATTCGCTGCTGAAGTGGAGGTCGATGAGGCTCGACGCCAATGTGCGATCAAGAGTCTGTCGGAAGAGCGTCGTGCCTACGAACTGAAGGATCGTAAAAGAATTGAGGAACGACGTCAGCGCGAAGCTGAGATTCGACGCTTTGAGATTGCCAAGCGGTATAAGAGCGAAGAGGCCAACAACAATTTCAGTGAACATGCCAAGAGAGCACAGGATAAAGTAACTGACGAACTACGAAATATCCTGTACGGCCAACGGCAGCAGTTCATCGATCAACGTCAAGAGGAGCTAATGAGAATGACGGCTTGTGACGAGGATCCTTATCTAATGGATGATGTCGAGTTCTTTGACGGTGCTGTTAAAATGATGCAGGAGTCACAGAAGCTTGGACGACCACTGTACCCACTTGCCAAAGCGGCAGAGCAGTATCGACGCGAAAACCAGCTGGATATGATGCCAGAGGGGAAAATGGTGCACAGGAGCCGGAGACGCGATAAATGCTGGCCAGGATACTTTTCCAAGGCCGCCTTGGCCTACAGAAAGTACGAGCATCGGGAGAATTGCCGCCAAAAGCAGGAGAAGGAACGCCATAAATTATTTGACAATTGCATCAAGATCACCAAAATGGCAGCCGAGGAGCGACCGTATAAGAGATGCACGTTAGAGTGTCCGCTTAACTGTGTCAAATATCGTGGACTATCTGCCAATGAAAGCATTGAATCCTTTGATCCACCAGGATTCGTCTGCAACGAGCTGGAGCCGCCAGCCGTGCCGTGTTCACAAGTAGCGCAACCGAAGCCACCATGCAAGCAATGTGAAGGAAACACTCCTCATTGCCTTTGTCCAAGTATTATGGAAGTTATGGAGCCAGGTGAGCAGTATCAATCAAGTGAGCCCTGTTCACCAAGTTTGGGAAGCGTTAAGCCGAAAACAGCAGTAGATAGTAAATCATTCGTGAAGGATTTGATGACGGCACCCAAGACAGAATCAAATCAATACTTAGCCAATTCTAAAAGAGTTTCGGGTGGAAAACAATCCGCAGCAGCTTCCACTGCTCAAAAGCGGATCTCTAGAAATACTGACTTAACTCAATATTGGACGTCAAAACCTCAGCCACAATGCAAAACTAAGCAAGATCAGTCAAATTATCCGATTATCAGTTCAATAAAAAATTCCGAAGTCAAACGAGCTTAAAATCAGTTCAATAGGAATTTCGAAGTCAATTAATCGACAAATCTCAAGCATCTTCTGATTTAAGTTGCGGCCATTTCTAAATTTGCGTTTCTAGTGTACACCTATCTCAATCCCCTGCTATGAGTAAATATGAAATCGACCTTTAAGCTGTGGTGACTCTTTTACCAGTCGTCGAAGTCGACTCACAGACGGCACAGAAAATGACGTTAATGGTTTTTTTAAAAGCACTTAAACTTGACTCAAAGTTCTTCCCTTTTTTTATGTCTCAGTTGCCACTTTACTTGGCTATTTGGTAGCCACTTGAAAGGACACACTCTAGGTGGATGGGGTATGGGACTCCACAACCCTTGCATTGGTGTTACTTACTCTCTTTGTTTATAACACAAGTAAAGTCCAGAGCTGGCCGTCTGCAGTGTAGAAGGAGAATAAGTCATAAATTCCAATTATTGTGTGGGCAAAGTTATTAGGTTACTTTGTCGACAATTTGAGAGTGACTTGACGGACATTTTGGTTTTCATTTAGCTTATTAGTGGGAAGACATGTCAAGCGTTTCGTTCCACTGCACATAACTTAATTTAACCCAACGCAACGGTTGATGAACCCCAGCTAGAAGCGTTGCGGGTCACCTTCGACTTAAAGGATGCCCAAGCGAAACTCATGAAGATAATTACGGCTGCGCTCTCCTTTCTGGTCAATTCTTTTTTTTTTATCCCGAGGGGTTAATCAACCGCTGTTAAACTTTATATTCTGTGGTGCTTTGGCGTTTAGTGAAGCCCACAGCTCCAATTAACGCAACGGTCCGCATCTTCTGGGCAAAGTTATGAAAAGTTTGCCCAAGCCGACAAACTTAACTTAACTCATTTGCAGCGGTTGCTATAAATCGCTGATTGGTCAGCCGCCAATTGTATTGAGGGACCATCCTAGGCGCTCGACACTCCTACTCCAAAAGTCGTCGAAAATTTGACCTTAACTGCCTAAGTGAAGCCTACTCGTCAAAGGGATTTCGATGGAAATTGAAGTATTTAAATCATGACCTAATTATAAAGTGTAATCAGAGCTAATGGTTAATTTAAGCAATTAGTATTATACATGCAATCAGTTCTACAAGTGCTCTCATCATAAAGTCTATCAAAATATTATAACAGATTCGTGCTGGTAACTCTAAAGAAAACAAAATGTTTCCAGCTACTGAAACCAATATTTGGTAAGAGAACCAACTGAAATTGTAAATATTGGATGGAGGCATTGCAGAAAAAACGATGCCTAAGGGTTGGTGAGGCACAAATCGAATATTTTTTGTATTTGCATGGAAATACAACTCTCAAATATCTTTCTTTTCGTTGATTAAAAAAAGTCCTCAATGCTAAAAACATTTCCCTTTGTTTCTAAAATTCAATTTCGATTCGCAATCATAACAACAGAATGCACAGCTGGTCTGCAGTGCACGAGTAGGGTATGCTCTGTAAAGCAACTCAAATATAACTCAAACGAAATACAAAGATTAAGTGTTTAAAATGAAAATCTATTTATATAGAAATGTATATTTATTAAAATTTTGACTTTTTCAACCTTGACACTGTATGTTCATTCACAACTTCATGTTACCCTTTTCAATAATTTTATAGATGCAGGATATCAAAAATGTCATTTCCTTTTTACTCGACAAGGATCACATCGGGAAAATACTGAAACGTTGCATTCCGTTTTAGATTTAAAAATAACATTACATATGTATATTTTGTATTTTGTAAGTACTTTGACATTGTTATGGCATATATATTGGTATAGCTTATTACATATTTTGTGTCCACATCAATTATCTACAGTCGTTAAGTCTCAAATAATTGTTTTATTTACACAAATAATAATAAGTATGCAAGCAATTACTCTAGTGCGGACATAACTTGACCAAGAAATAAACTTTTTAATTTATTTGATTGCTTCGGAAGACCTGAAATAAATTAAGAGAACAATGCGAATTGTTTTATTGAAAAGAAGCCCTTAAATAATGAATAAACGTAAAGTAAGCCAAGTGACACCGAAACCAAAAGAAAGAAGACGACCAGCAACACAAAGCAAACAATAACACAAAAACCAACTGAAATATACAAAAGTGAGTGCAACAAGTGGCAGCAAGCAAAGGGGCGTAAGGTGAGTAAAATGCAAACGGAAAACTGCTGCAGGGACAAAAGCAAATGGAACAAAGCAATAAGCAGCATAGAACAATGCCAAAAGTTAGAACACATGGCGTATACGCTATAAAGTCAGCAACAAGCACAACAGCTCAATTGTAATATTAAACAAAATCAGCACTTGCTGTCTCCCTCCCTCCCTGTCTATCTGTCTCTTTCTCTGCCTGTTTCACATCCCTTGCTTTGGCTCTCGCATTATGCGCTCTGCCAGTTTAAAACTCAATAAAAGTTGCAGCATAAAAAATTACTTAATGAAATTAAGTGTGAAATGTACAGAGTGCTGAGGCAGGAGAGCCGAACAGAAAAAGCTGCAAAAGCTGGCAAAGCAAAATGAGCAACAAAAAGCCGCTGTGGGTGTATTGAGCAGCAGCAGGAGCAGTGCACAGCAGCTCAGGACCCTCGAGTGGCGAGTGGCAGGGACTTAAAAGTGGGCGACGTAGCAATCCTGTAAATATTAATAAAGGCATGACTTATTGGTTTGGCAAAGAGAACCACAGGACCCCACACAGTACGCTCGACTCCTGTAAAAACAGTTCTATGAATTGCAACTTGCTGCAATATAATTATAATTGGGAACTCATCAGTAGACAACAGCAAAGATTTTTATAAAGCGCTGCACTATATTTAATTTGACGTCAATGATAGGAATACATTCGCAATTTGTTTAAGTTAAAGCTGTTAATCAACAATACCATCGCATTATTCGACTTACTAATTTTTGTGCAGATTAATTCACAGTTTAACAAACGTCATAAATAATATGTTATATAAAAAGTAAGCATGCGTTGATTTATTGTTATTTCATTTGCTTTGAAATTCTGCGCTGATTTACATTAAATCGTTTTCAGATCTAAAACTTAAAATAAGCGTAAATAAAAAGTTTGAAAATATAAAAAAAAAACAATGACAAGTATCAGTCTTTTAAATCCAAAGGCTGAGATAGCTCGTGCGGCACAAGCGTTAGCCATCAACATCACGGGGGCAATGGGTCTGCAGCGCCTGATGGCCACCAATCTGGGACCTAAGGGCACCACTAAGATGCTCATCTCGCCGGCTGGTGACATTAAGATCACAAAGGATGGTAATGTGCTTCTGCATGAGATGAGCTTTTCTCATCCAACGGCAGCAATGATTGCCCGTGCAAGCACCGCCCAGGACGCTGCCACTGGAGATGGCACCACATCGACTGTGGTGCTAATTGGTGAGCTGCTCAAGCAGGCAGAGCTGCTTATAGCGGAGGGACTGCATCCCCGACTGCTCACCGATGGTATCAGGCGTGCCAAGGAAAAGGCCATCCAGCTGCTGCAATCGGTCTCCGTACCTGTGGAGATTGAGAGGGATATACTTCTGGCTATCGCACAGAGTAGCCTGAGGACCAAAGTGGATGCGAGTCTGGCGGATTTGCTGGCCAGCATTTGTGTGGATGCCGTGCTGGCCATTCGTCCCGATGGGAGCCAGCTATTGGATCTGAATATGATTGAGCTCATGGATATGAGACAGTACACAACGATGGACACAGAGCTGGTAGATGGATTAGTACTGGATCATGGTGGGAGACATGCTAATATGCCAAACTATTTGACAAATGTTTATATACTCACATGCAATGTGTCCCTGGAGCTGGAGAATACCAACGTGAACTCCAGTTTCTGTTACAACAAAGCTGAGAATTGTGAAAAATGCGTGGCGGAGGAGCATCGTTTTATTGATCTGCGCATTGCGAAGATTATCGAGCTGAAGCACAAACTGTGCACAGATAATCACCGGGGTTTTGTTGTAATCAACCAGAAGGGCATCGATATTCCCTCACTGGAGGCACTCTCGGCAGCAGGAATTCTCGCCCTGCGCCGTGCTAAGAGAGCGAATTTGGAGCGTTTGATTCGAGCCTGTGGCGGAGATGCCCTGAATTCGCTGGAAGATCTAGGTGAGGAGCATTTGGGCTATGCAGGATTGGTGTACGAACAGCATGTGGGCGAAACGAAGTATACATTTGTAAAGCAGTGTCGCAATCCCACTTCGGTGACAATTCTAATTCGAGCTCCGACAGGTCATCAAGCGAACACCATGAGGGATGCCATTCGGGATGGACTTCATGCCATACAGAATACAATTGAAGATGGCTTTTTGGTGCCCGGTGCCGGAGCCTTTGAATTGCACGCTTTTAATGAGCTGGTCAAGTTCAAAGAGTTGGTTATGGGGAAGGCCCAGCTGGGTGTGCAATTGTTTGCCGACTCTCTGCTCATCATACCCAAAACATTGGCCATCAACAGTGGTTTCGATGTGCAGGACACCATTGTGAAGCTGACAACGGCAGCCAAAGAAAGCAAGAAGTTAATCGGACTGGATTTAACCACGGGTGAACCAATGCATCCACAGGAGGAACGCATCTTCGACAATTACTGCGTGAAGAAATTGATACTCAACTCGTGCTCCGTCATTGCGTGCAATTTGCTCCTCACCGATGAGATTATGCAGGCGGGCATGACTAGCTTCAAGAAATTGCCAATAGTATGAGGGAACACTCATAATTTTATTTTAGCAACATTAAACATTTAAAATTCATGGTCTGTGCTGAGTAAATTATACTTTTTACAAATTATATCTAATTGGAATGTTAGAAAAATAAGTCGAAAAATGGGATTAGAATCTTTTTTGTATTTGCCTTCTTCGAACACTTGTTCAGCCCATTTTCAGAGCTTTTAATTAAAAAGTATCAAAATTGTTTTAAGCCCGATAATCTTGCCAGAACTATGAGGCAGGCAAAAATAAATAATAATACGGAAGACCATCACGGAATTTCCAATAACCCAGCAAAATATTTACAACTTGGGCAACAAAAAATCACAGTTTACAAATTGTTTTCTCAAGCCAAGTGTATTTTACACTTATGTATGTGGCTAAGTATTTGGTATGGGGGGGTGGGTGTTACCTGATAGCTTTCATCAACGTTCTGGAGGGGTCTGTTGAGGAAAAGACGGGGCATTACCCAAGGCGCACATTTGATTGAAACACTTGCCCCCACACTAAACAAACAAGAAAACCTCTGCACAAATGGCACTTGGGATACAAATCTGTAAATATCGAAGGCAGCAAAAAATACAACATGCCACAAGCTACTCATGTGTCTTTGTGTGTGTGTGTGTGTGTGTGTTTGTGTATGTGCAAGTATGCAACTTCGACACAAATTCAATTTCCATTTTCACTTAAAAGTTCTTAACTCCCTTTTTTTCTTTCCTGGCCATCACAAAGGGCAAGCCAGGACTTCTACTTGCCGGGACGGTATTGAGTGATTGCGGCGTTTTGAAAACTCTGTTGTACATAAAGATGCCCTTGAGGCAAATTAAGTGATTTGCTCACTTTACACACTTTTCGTGCTGATTACTTTTGTCGGGGCAGAGGTTAAAATTAAATTGCTGAGAAAGAGACAAAAAATGTTATTAAGTTTTGATCGAGCCGAAAGGTTAAAAATTGTGCCGCTGGCAAATCTGAATTTAACACGAAAAGAAAATAAATATATTTATCCTTGCAAAATGAACTTAACAATAAAAAACGAAATATATATGTTTGGTTTATGTTCCTCTGGCAAGCTGCTGTTTCAATCTCGCCTCCTTGTCCGCATTCTCACGCTTGATGACCTGCACGAGGTGAGCCACCGTCGAGGGACTAACCACCTGCAACGGCTGTTTATGCTGCAGCACGGCCAGCTCATAGAAACTGGCATCCAAACCGGTTGACATGACCAGAGTGCGCACCACTTGCTTAATGGCAGCGGCTTCATCCGACACACTGGCTATTTCAGCAGAGTTGTTCTCCAGATGCTCACGCACCGTCTTGCCGAGGCGACCCGTCGTATTCGCCGACCACTCATAGTAGATGCCCGATGGTTCGGTCTGATACAGATGCGGCTGACCATCCATATCGAAGCCACCAATGAGGCAGGAGACACCAAATGGACGCCGTCCATTGCTCTGGGTGTAATGCTGTTTCAGTCTTGCCAAAAAACTAATCGGAATTATTATATGGGATATGCGAGTATATATCAAACTTAACTCATAATAATACTAATACAACGTTCTTAGAATATGTGCCTTGATATAAGTTGGAAGGATCACAGTATAACTCACCGTGTTATGTACTCCACAGATGCGGGCCGCTCAAAGTTCCGTCGATGATTCTGCGCCTCTTCCTGGGCCCGTTTCACCAGGATGCGAGCATCAGCAGTCAGACCCGCAAATGTTATCACCAGATGATCGTCTAGTTTTATAATTTTCCTCACTGTACGCTCTATTTGCAGTGGCTCCACCGCCCTCTTTTCCACGCCCATCACAATGCAATCTTTGGTGCGCAGTGCTAGCTGCACAGTAAAGTAGACGGAGTAAATTAAAATTAAAAGAGATAAACATCGTAATTTACCACAGTAGAGCCTCTCTGCACCGCCTCTTGGGCGTACTCCACCTGCTGCAAATAACCAGCTGGCGAAAATAATGTAACAGCTCCATCATAGCCTCCGGGCATTGTAAAAATTATATATTTATGTAAAGTATATGGCGACAATTTTACGTTTGTTTTGAATTTTCAAAGTCGTAATTTGTTGAAGTTGTGTGCCTAAAATAAGGAAAGATGTGATTTCAAATGCAAGACCTATTTTGAAAGTAGTTTTATGCTCTGAACAGAGATTATTGAGAGTTTAAATTATAAATTTATTCATAATCAGCAATAAAAGCAATGAAACAGCTTACCAAGCCAAAGGCAAACCCATTTTTATGGTTAAATTTTACATTCACTAAATTTCCACACCTGGCAAAAAAAAAAAAAAAAGAGAAACATTTGCAGCCCATTTCTAGGCCCAAATCAGCTGCTAACCAAATTGTGTCATCATGTCACATTTAGTGCCACACAACAACAAAAATTATAACAATAGAGCAAATCTCTAGCATTGTAATCGAAACAGCTTAATTTTGTTAATGTGTTTATGATCCCGTCCTGCATCACACCGCTCTCCCAAAGGAGTTTTCCGGCCGACCACCCTGACAATGTTTAGTATTCTGCAAGCATGCTGTCCACATTAAATATATATATATATATATATTTTCAACATTTTATGACAACTGTGTACTGACCAGGATCCAAAGTTTTGGCCGCATACTTAGTAGGATTAAACACGTGCCAATTTTGTTCTCGCGTTGATGTCTGGACATCCCCCACGCTTCGCCTCGTGAAATATCCAATCAGCAAACACGTTCCAAAAGAAATGTATAAATTGACATTTTTATCTAAGGGAATATAAATTGAATTCTACAACAATATAATTAATTTAAATAATTTCAATATAGTTTAAATTTGCCAGCGGCTTTTCAATTTAATAAAATATGTTAAATGCATAATTCAATTTACTTTGACACTCAAAACGAAAAAATATATTATTAAAATTCCAAGAAATAATTAATGATAAAAAAAATCAATTAAATGTCAACAAAACATTTTTATTAACAAGCTAAATTTTTGATTTTGCGCGGAGACTGTAATTGAATAAACGTTAAAATGTTCACTTCCATTAACAACTGAGTTATTCCAATATTTACTTTATCGGAGGAAATTATTAAAAATTCAATTAAATAAATAAATCGAATAATGGATTTAAATTTGTACACAAACTTTTGATATATTTCAAATTTAAATAAAGACTCATAAATACAATGTGCTTTCAATTAATCATATCATCATATTGAAGTCAGTCTTGAAAACTTTTAATTGGTTAAAAGTCTCCAAGTTCAGCTGCAATTTCCACGTTTATAAGTATAGAACTGTTGAAGTGTTCATGTGCTAGTATAAACAAACCAACTTTCAGCATTTGAGTACATTTTAGTAATTAATTTGTTATAAAATACACACAAATTATTCCTAAGACTCAAATGTTAATCACTTAATAGAACCCACTATGCAATTTAAATAAACTTTTCCCAGTCATAGCTTAATTAGCAGTACTCCAATCTCCCACTCCACTGCACCCCGCAGGCAATCTTTATATATATATATAGGTATAAGAAAAAACAAATAACCAACTGGAAGTAAGTATACGCAGCGAGAACTTGCCAATAGCATCTGATTAAGCAGCATACCCCACAAATACAAGTCGAATACATCGAATTCTGTCGAAAATATTCCTCTTTCTATCAACACCAAATTGCCACAGGGCAGCAGTAAATGAGGGAGTGGGTAGGGCGCGGTGTTGGAAGCAGACAAGACATAAAACAAGCCAACAACATGAACAAACAGCAGGGAAATGTGAAAAGTCTTGGGGAAAACTCAACGCGATTTGTTTGCTCGAAGCTTAATTTGTAGCGGCAAATGGTGTTCAATGTTGTTTTTCTTACAGCTCGTACAGCACCGCCTCCCGCCCTTCCCCCTGCCCACCAGCGTAGCATCGTTGTGTGCTGTGGCCGCTGTTAAGACCAACGTGGCTAAAGACCAATAAAAGTTAAGAGTGCTACAGTGAATAAACACGATTTCGAGTATTGTTTCGAGCGCTTTTTAGATGCTCCCATCTCCATCTCCAGCTCCAGTTTCTGTTGTGTCTGGAAATTAATGATCAGCACTGTGAAGCTGTAAACGGTAAGTGGTAGTTAAGCATTTGCCATTTACTTAACCAACCACATACCCTGCAGCTAAGGTCGCATGTTATTCGTCTCCCATGTCGAACATATGTACAAATTTGATTATTAATTGCAAGTCTATCGCGGGAAACTTGTCAGATGTTGCCACATTTAATGCGAAACGAGTAAAGTAAACTTATGTTTAATAATTTTACAGCACATACATTTAATTAGAATTAATCTACATTAACTTAATAAAATGTATTCATCAAACCAAAGCTATTAAAGGGGTTTTAGCTCGAGTTAAAAAAAAAACCAGCTGACGAGGTCAAAATGCAAATGACCTTTGAGCATGCAAAGCAACGCTTATCGAATCGAGCAACCAACACCAAAAAACCAACATATTATATATATACAGCAAGAGTAGTCATAGACATGGACATCAACAGGGCGAGACACGGACAGGTCTCAAGCAGTTGCTGTCATCGCGACAATCACCCGGGCAACAGACCCAGCCTGACAATCTTTAAATGTATGTGTGTATGCATGTGTGTGTGTGTGCGTGTGTGTGTGTGTGTATGTGTGTCCCGCTTAAGTAAACATAGCAAGGCGGACACTGATTCAGATTCACCAGCTCTTGCAAATGTGGCTCCCAGACATTTCACCTGAGCCCTTTTAATAAGCCGAGCGACGCTCAGCATTGTTGACTTTGCTCTGCATTCAGATCTCGCCCTTCTCCTCCTCCCACTCTCTCACTCTCTCTGGTCTCTTAGCTGCTCCTAAAGTGCCATTTAGTGTCAACGAACTTATCCACTTTCTAGTTATTAAGTCGTTGAGTGTTTATAAAAGAAACGCCGACGTTCGCTAAACTTGACGAACACAAACGTGATGAATTCCCCAAAAGAAGCAGCTCTGCAGTCAGCCTCTATATATGGAACAGGAGACCAAAGCACACGATATCCAGACATGTATCTGTAATATGCTAACTGCCCCCAAGTTGGACAGCAACTATCAAAGTTATTCATTACGTGTGCTCAAGCTCCATACTAATACCCCAATCTAATAAGAGCTGCAAATATTTATTCAATTCAGCAGTAAACGAAGTCTGTATTTAGTTAAGGAGCTGACTTGGTCAGCTTTGTAATAAGGAGGAGACCTTAGTGTCACTCGGCTTACTGTTAGCCACATCTCAATACTAATTAGTAAAAATATGTTAAAGTTGGCATTTAATTGTCCGTTAAATCAAAATTTCTTCATTTCTCACTCAATCAATTGTCATTGCAAGGCTTTTGCCCAACACACCGACTAAAAGCTTCAGCTAAAAGAAATGCACTTAACTGCGCGCTTAAATAAAACTCCAACTCCAACACTCGACGGCAAAGTGCAACCAATTTGGCGTAAAGTGCAACGCGGTGCAGTTCATTCAGCATGCAATCAGTCAGGCAGACGCGAACCGTTATTTGCGTTATTGAGATGCGAACTAAAAGCCAAATGGCGACAAATGACGCGCAAATTAATGTCAAATAGCTACGCGGCTATCGATAGATAAAAATGTCGCCTGAAAATGAAAAAATGTGAAAAATCGCAAATGGAATTTCAAATGAAAATGGAAGTGTCTTAGCTCAACCCGGGGAAGAAAAAAGAAAGCAAATTCTGAGTGCAGCTGTTGCATCAGTTGGCTATCTCAAATTAAATCAAACAACTGCGATAAGAAGAGAAAGTAACAGAAATTACAAAAATATGAAGGAAAAAAAATGTAATTAAGTAAATGGAGAACCACAAGCAAAGATTCGGTTAAAATTAGTTAACTTAAAGTAAATCAATTTTCTCTGATTCTCTCTCCTGGCAACCGCAAAACCACACTTTACAACCGGCGAACAGAATTATGAATACAATTTAAACGAATAAGTTTTGAGCAATTGCCAAAAAACGATAAATAAAAAATGGAGAAAACCCGGATAAACAACACAGTTTGGGCATCATGCATACCGCTGGGCTGCAAAATAAATAAATGTTGCCACAAAATGTGCAAAAACTTTATAACTCCATGCGGCTAAGCCACTGAACCATAAATTCTCTTGAAATTTTACTCGAGAAATGCAATTGCCCCGGAATTGGCATGAAATTTGGAAACGGAGCATAGAATATGGGCGGAAATAATGCAAAAAATATGATTTGCTTTTCAAATGTTGTGTAGTGTTATCCTTTTGGTTGCCAATCACCAATCTGTAAACCAATTTTAATTCACTTAAGCAATTCCGAACAATTATCAATTTTCAATTAGTCAATTTTCATATTGCAAATAAATAAGCTTCATTAAAAAATAACAAAGTAGAAATGTTCAAAAATTGTTAACAATACTGGAATCAATTGTGACTCCTTATCCATTCAATAGACTTCGACAAGTTCAAAAAGCTATATCTTCGCGAGACCTAACTTCATTTACCAGTTCAATGGATAAATGTTGTCCAAGGTTCTTTCATTTATCAATGGCATGCCCAAGGGGCCGTGATGCGAGCTAAGGAACTGTGAAAATATTGGATAGCCGAGTTTTGGCCATCGATGATATCAAATACAAATAAAACTCGAAGCGATGCAACAAATAAGACTTAAGCAAAATGTGTTTAAAGGTAAATAACAGCATGAAAAATGTGAAACAAGCTAAATAATAATAATAAACTTCTGGCCCCATCGGGAGCTGCGGGCCCAGTGAGAATTGTTGTTTGCAATCAAGCAAAACTCAGCAAGAACAACACGGAGGTGGAACAGACGGAGGATACGACAGAGGCGACTGCTTAGAAGGATGACTCCAAGTAGTTTTACAAACTGTCTGTGTAAGTGGATGGAGCGATGGACTAAGTTTGTCCAGCTAAAAGTGCTGGGAATGCAACAATGAAATTCGAAAGATGCCATGAATTGCAGACAATCAACAAGGACGACAAAAAAGGAACAAATTCAAAGTGGTTCTACTCAATAATGTGGATAGACCGAATAGCCACCATACGGAGACGCTCAACCATCACAATTAAATAAAGCTGCACTTGTATTTACGAAGAGAATTAAATGCAACTCGAACGCTCTATGAGAAAATGTTATAAAACAATTAAAAACTTTCCGACTTTCATGAGTCAATCAAAAGGCTGCAGCAACCACTTGCAATAAGTTGCGCAAAGTTAGATTGTGGATCACTTTAAATGCCAGACGCACCACCAGCACAAAATACAATACACAACACGCATATTAAAAAATAAACGCAGACACCAACTTGAGGAGTCAAGAAGCACGGACAGGGGATGGAAGGCTGTGTCCTAACGGGCTTAGTCCAATTTATAGTTGTTGCTTTGGCAATCAGACGAGCGACGAGGCTGGCAAACAAATCTATAAAAATCTTAGCGAGCTTCTTAAAGTTTATTTTTAGATGTATTTAACTATTTTAGCGAAATGCTGAATATGTTGCCGACTCATCTGTGGAAATCATATCGATAAGCGACAAGTAGAACACCTTTTGTTTACTTGGCTGCATAGTGGGGATGGATCCAACCGTATCGCCAATTGGTTGACTCCGGATAGTTGTATTTAGTATCCGGAATATGCTCATAACGGGTTTTCAAGTATGTGGCACGCTGGCCACTTTGTATTAGCTGTAGCTCAGCAGCAGGCACACATTTCATGGGCTTGTTGCAGTCGTTAAAGCAATGCGTTTCCTCCACAGATAGATGGTAGTCAAAGTTTTTGGAGGCGGAGGGGCGTTGAATGCGTCTGCATATCTTATTATAGGTCTGAATAGTTCTGGGTAGTGTAGCAGCTACAGCTCGCAGTCTCGACGATATGTTTTCAGATGACCTGCATTTAAACTGGGGCGGCGACCTTGACTTGCTTGAGGTTTCCTCTTTCGATTTCTGTGGACTCTGTGGGATTGACGGTCTTTCGGTTAACCTTGTTGGATTGTTGGACTTGGTGGCAGCACTGCTGACTGTACTTAAAAATTTGGTTGTAACTTGTTTATTTTGATTTCTAGACATTGTTGAATTGCAAATGACATATAAAATCAGGAGTAGTAAAGTCTTTAGAATTCATATACATAAAATTTATTTTTATTAAAGCAAAACGATTAAAACACGGTTGAATTCCCCTGCAAAGTTCAAGAGGGATAACATTATAAACAAAGATATTTAATCATATGTATCTTGACTCACCACTTATGGCAAATATTGATTCAAAGCGAGCAGTTAAGGCATTATTCTTGTTTTTGCCATTAGATATGAGAGTGTTGGTTGATTTTTTGTCGCTCATCTTGCTCAATACTGTCATAAACGAAAGGCGCCTTAACCGGTGTGGATATAAAACGTCCAAGTCCCTCAACTGCATGAACAGATCCGTTCTCAACACAGATTCGTCCACGAACCAATACATAGTCAGGTACACCATGAACAGTCAGACCCTGGTATATAGATGCGATAATGTGCCGATATCTTGAAAATATATGTGTTAAGTTACCTCAAATATGTTAAAATCGCATGCATGATGATGGGTGTCCTTGGAAATGGTGCGTGAGGCCTTTGGATCCCAGACAACAATATCAGCATCCGAACCGACAGCTAAAAATAATATAGGAAAAATTATGCTATACACATTATATTTCTTAAAACTTACCAATGTGTCCCTTTTGAGGAAAAATATTAAATATTTTTGCTGCATTTGTGCTTGTTATGGTCACGAATCTGCAGGGATCCATTAAACCAGCATGTACACCCTTCTCCCAAACCAAGGACATACGATCTTCAACACCATTGATGCCATTGGGTATCTTTGTAAAGTTACCCAAGCCAAGTTCCTTATGTATCTTGTTGAAGGTGCAATTATCGCTGCCTGTCGTCTGCAGAGAATCGCTTTGGGTTTAAGTACAGATACGTATGACACAAACATTAGTTAGTCAGAGTTAAGTCAATTGATAGCACTTCGTTCGACTCACGTGGCCAGCAACTTGATCAGGAACTCCTTAGTTGTCGGGTCGGGTCTTAGAGGAGGGCTCATCACATGAGCAGCCGCATGATGGAAATCGTGGCAGTGATAGTGGGTGCCATCTGTACCCAGAGCAGCCGCGACTGTCTCACCAAATATATATTTTCCATTATAGCGCTGACGGGCTCGAGATATTTCAATTCCAGCCGATTTGCTCATACAATGGACCACATACAGCGGGCAAACAACCTTAAGAAAAAGTTTAAAATATATTTAAATGTGCACACATATAATTAAAAAAAACATGTGATCCGTGGCAATTTTAGTAATCTGTATGGATAATATAATTATTATGTATGTTCATTCACTGACCTGATGAGCCAAAATACAAGCACGATTTACGGCCTCCGCCTCCACTTCCTCCTGTCGAGACAGTTCGTGTCCTTCAGGACCTGTAACGCCCTCGGCCAACAAACGTTTCTCATTCTTGGCAATAATATCGCCATTTTCAGCATGTACCTGAGAAAAAAGCAAAAAATATATTACTTAATAACCTTCATAGTGCTTTTAGTAACCCACCATTGCAAGGGCGTTTAAGCTTCGAATATGCTCAAAAGCATCCAGAAGTTCCGAATCGTTCAACTGATAAACTCCCTTATAAGCCATATATGTTTTAAACGAATTGATACCCCGTTCTTTGCAGAGTATGCTCATTTCATCCGATACCGATTTGGACCACCAAGAGATAGCCACATGGAGGCCATAATCACAGCAGACCTTAGGATCAGCCCAACTGCGCCACGAATCATAAGCCTCGATCATAGATTGCTTTTTTTTAGGCAACACAAAATCAACTAAGCTCGTAACAAAAGATATTATTGTATGTATTTAAATATACTTTAGAAAATACCCACTTATCATAGTAGTACCACCAGCTACTGCTGCTCTGGTTCCATGATAAAAACTGAATAAAAGCAAATTAATTAATTATAAACTTACAATGAAATCTTAAGATACTTACTCATCAACGGTAGTCGCATCGTCAAAAGGTGTCTGCAAATGCGTGTGTGGATCGATGCCACCAGGCATAACTAGTTTGCCACTTGCATCGATAACACGCACACCACCTGGTACCGTTATATCAGCAGCTGATCCCACGAATCTAACGTGGGAATATAATAGAGTTTGAGTTAATGCAGCAATTTTGATATTTTGAAAATCACTTACTTAATGATGCCATCCTCAATGTAAACATCAGCTTTGAAGGACTTATCATGATTGACAACTTCGCCATTTTTGATATAGACGCGATTCTGCACCTTCTTAACGGTCGCTGAATTGCTTGCCATTGTGGTAATAAAATTGAGCTGTAAATTTAATTGAAATTACAATAATATGCTAAATATTAAATATTACATCAGTGATTTCTGTTTGAATCGCGTTTCCGTTAATGACGTTAATGTGTGAATAAAATTGTTATACGAACATAATTGAAAATTAATTTTAACATATATATATGGACCGTACTAACTTTTTACAAATATATTCTGCTACCACAACTAACCGGAGAAATTTCGGTAACTTATGAATATAAGGGAATTAAAAAAAAAAACGTGGACTTACCTCAGAAAAGTTTATCAAGACCGTAGAAATCTTTTAATTATATTTATACACAACTGGTTTCAGAGAAGTATCTAAAAAGACTATGCCTTATATCTTGATGTCAAAGACTATCTATCTGAAAAGAACTGTTACGTGGGTCTTAAATTAAGATAAGATGCAAAACACCTTAGCAAACTCTTTATGATATGTCAATATAATAGGTGTTTTACACTAAAGAACACCGAGAGCTTTAATACCTTAGATAATAAGCTTAAGATGTTCATGATTAGAATACTAAATTGCGTGTGCTTATTGCAAAATGAGAGAACTGTTACTTAAGTGTGTACGAGTTTTAGAGATTTCTTAATTTATGATATGATGGAGCGTGGCTTAGATTAAACAATATGAAAAACAAATACAATTAGTGTTAAGCCGAGAAACGTGTAACGACTCTCAACAAAATTACCTCATAACACTAATCTATATACATATGTTGTTGCCAAAAGGACATATATGCAACCGATGAGAACGGTTGTTTCCTAAGTTGCATAAATAAAAAATCTGCCGTTGCGTTATCGAATTTATACCATCGAATTTATGCTTGAATCGAATCCAACTTCAGCACTTCCATGACAGTCAATACATTTTCATATACAGTGATACCTACAAAATTTCTACAAGATGAAACAAATCAAGGTACAAGAAAGAATGAGTTATCCTAGGTACGCTAAAGATTACATGCTTTCAAGTTGCTGTTTAGATTAGCAAGCGCACACACCAGTAACATACATGAGGTTGGTGCATTAGCTAAATAAACAATAATAAATATTGTAGCACACTTTAAGGGGCTCAGATGCGACGTAGATTTTGGAAAGAAATTTGTAGTCCAAAACCATCCCCCTGAATGAACCATAGTCCCTGAATTAATATGATACGAACTATTCAATAGAGTAGTAAAGTTCTAACACATTAAATATATAAAAACAATATTTTTTGAGTTAAATTCGCTGTCCAATTTTCGTTTATTTATAAAAATCATTTAGGAGTCGGCTTTACATTTCATATACAAATATACTAATAAGTTACAATATTTAAATAGCAAAACTTAACTTTTCTGTAGTTTGCAACATTTCCGTAAGTTTTCATCTACCAAAATCCAGAAGATTTTCCACCAGGTGGATTCTTAACTTTAATGGATGAACGCACGTTTGAGTTGTCCAATTCCTCTGCAAAGTTCAAAGGCGATTACATTATGAAAGAAGATACTTAAGCACATGATAACTCACCGCTTATGGAAAAGGATGATTCCTGCAGATCCCGTTTACCATCCACGCGTCCACGAGCATTTGAAACGTTAATGTTGTTGTTATTGCAATTGGGTGTCGAGTTGCTCGAGAACATTGTAGAGGGTGACTCTTGGGTAACTATGTTGGAGTCCATCTCGACTAACTTTTTGGCCACATTGCCATTCTGTTGTTCGACTTGTTTTCCCTCTTCGGGCTCTGTTTTGCTCTCAATACTATCATAAACAAACGACGGCCTTAACGGTGTTGATATAAATCGTCCAAATCCCTCGGCAACACGAACTGATCCATCCTCAACACAGATTCGTCCACGGACCAATACAAAGTCAGGAACACCGTGAACAGTCATACCCTAGTATATAGATACATAGATATGATAAGAATTCTTGAAGATATGTATGTGTTAAGTTACCTCAAATATATTAAAATCGCATGCATGATGATGGGTGTCCTTGGAGATGGTGCGTGAGGCCTTCGGATCCCAGATAACAATATCAGCATCCGAGCCGACAGCTAAAAAGGAATAAAGGACATATTATATTAATTTTAGAAACAAGTGTTTTCTTCCTAAAAGTATCACAAGTCTTTCATAAATAACAATTATAATTAAATTATATTATATTTCCTTAAACTTACCAATGAGTCCCTTTTGCGGATAAATATTGAATATTTTAGCTGCATTTGTGCTTGTTATGGCCACGAATCTGCAGGGATCCATTAAGCCAGCATGTACACCCCTCTCCCAGACCAGGGACATACGATCTTCAACACCATTGACACCATTGGGTATCTTTGTAAAGTTACCCAAGCCAAGTTCCTTTTGTTTCTTATTGAAGGTGCAATTGTCACTGCCTGTCGTCTGCAAATCATCACTAAGAAATAAATAAGAAAAATATATAGTAGATTTCGACTGATAAAAGGATTTTAAATAAATATATGTTTTATTAAAAATATGATTAGTTAATTTTGACCTGAGATTTAGTTTGTTATCGAAAAAGTTGGTGAGGGTGAAATAATCTTGTAAGTATAATATGTGTGAACATACTCAAGACGCCAATGACTACATTCAATCCTTGGCGGTGGGCTTAATTATAAGCTGACACTGCAAATGATTTGCTGAATACACCTGCGGCATCATCTGTGCAACATTTGCCACATTTAGTATGTGGGAAGCATGAGCACGGATATTATAAAAATTTCAAGTTGGGTTAATGAACGCTTTATGTTTGAGTAGAGATAAAATTGGAACAAACTTTAGTTAGTCAGAGTTAAGTCAATTGATATTACTGTGTACGACTCACCTAGCCAGCAATTTCATCAGAAACTCAGGAGTTGTCTTGTCGGGTCTCAGAGGAGGGCTCAGCACATGAGCAGCCGCATGATCGAAATGCTGACAGCGATAGTGAGTGCCATCTGTACCCAGAGCCGCTGCGAGGGTCTCACCAAAAATATATTTTCCACTGTAGCGTTGACGGGCTCGAGATATTTCTATTCCAGCCGATTTGCTCATACAGTGTACCACATAAAGGGGACAATCAACCTTGGTAAACAATGAATAAATGTATAAATAAGCCGCATGGATATATTTAATGTTTTTAAGCTTACAAACAAGTTTTACCATTCAGATATTTATCAATATCCACATCATTTTTAGTAGTTCTAATCAGATATTATTAATAATTACTTGAACTCACCTGATGAGCCAAAATACAAGCACGATTTACGGCCTCCGCCTCCACTTCCTCCTGTCGAGACAGTTCGTGTCCTTCAGGACCAGTAACGCCCTCGGCCAACAAACGTTTTGCATTTTTGGCAATAATATCACCATTTTCAGCATGTACCTGAGAAAAATAGATAGAGATACACAGTTGGTACTTTTTATAGACACTTACCATAGCTACCGCATTCAAGCCTCGAATACGCTCAAAAACATCCAACATGTCAGAATCGTTCAGCTGATAAAGTCCCTTATAGGCCATAAATGTTTTGAACGAATTGATGCCAAGCTCTTTGCAAAGTATGCCCATTTCATCCGATACCGATTTGGACCACCAAGTAATGCCCACATGGAGACCATAGTCACAGCAGACCTTAGGATCAGCCCAACTGCGCCACGTATCATAAGCCTCGATCATGGATTCGTTTTTGTTGGGTATTACAAAATCGACTAAGTGACAAAAAATATGTGATTTGTTGACTCTAAATGTACTTTTGAAAATACTCACTTATCATAGTAGTGCCACCAGCTACAGCCGCTTTGGTTCCATGATAAAAGCTAATGGAAATTAAATGTTTTAATAAGAACCCCAGTTAAATATCTATAAAAACTAAAGATACTTACTCATCCACGGCAACTGCATTGCAAAAAGGTAATTGCATGTGTGTATGTGGATCGATGCCACCAGGCATAATTAGTTTGCCACTTGCATCGATAACACGCACACCTCCTGATACCGTTATATCAGCAGCTGGTCCCACATATCTAATGAGCGAATATAATAAAGCTAGAGTTAATATAGGTATTTTTTTGGATTTTTCATAAATCACTTACTTAATGATGCCATCCTCTATATAAACATCAGCTTTGAAAGACTTATCATGATTGACAATTACGCCATTTTTGATATAGACGCGATTCTGGGCGCTTTGTAGGTGGATTGGTACCTTTTTAACCGGCGCTGGACTGCTTGCCATAGCTGCAAATTTAATTAACAATTTAATAATATATAAGATCAGCTATTTTTGTTTTTATATATATAAATTATTATTGACTACATTTTAAAGTGCACTTAATAAATAAATATATAGATAATAATTTAGAGCCGCCAATCGGCAATCGCACTTAAAATACAACAAACACAAACTTATACATAAATATACAAACAGGTGCAACAACTTGATTATTTGACCTACTAGCTGTAAGCGGTGCAATTTCGATTCAAACTATACACATAATTAATTTACATGTGTATATATAATGCGATGCACATGTCTATTTCCACTATCACTCGCGCTGCTAAAAATCTCAATATGTGCTTAGCAATTAGAAAATGAATTCGTATATTTAATGGCTTTTCAGAGGTATTTATAGTATACATATGTGTATACCTAAAAAAAAAAAAGATTGAAAACAACGCGTAATACAGGCACAGCAACAATAAATACAATTCCTCTGGTTTTTCATAGGTAATTAATACAAAGTTTTTCTAATTTTGTATGTATTATAACTGATTTTTTACTGGTTTACCGTTAGACTTTGAATTTCTGGAGTTTTAATTATGGGTAAGCCGAGCAGCCAAACACAACCGCTTTCAACGAAAATATCTGAAGAGCCTAGAATCTGTATGTTAACGCTAACAGACTTCAGTAATTTAAAGGAAATGTTAAGGCGCTGTTTAGTTAAGCATCGATACTTATCGAGATCAAATGATTATTTTAGGCGGCTGACATTTCAAATTTAAGAAAGCGATTGTGTGCATCATTAAGAATTTAGTTTAAAAGTTTAGAGGACAAAAGTATTACAGTTAAGCCATTAATATTAAGTGACTTAAGTTTGTGTCTATAAACTTTTACATCATTCATAACAACAAGTGTCAATTTTAATACTTTTTGTGCTACGATAATCCTTATTGTTAGTGGTTTGGGACTTATGTTTATATTCAATTTTTGCTCTGGTGTGTAAATATAAAGTGGATTATACAGAGAGATAGCAACCAGGCCACACTTACATATAAGAACATAGCATATATTTCTTTAAGCGCATTTGTGGCTCCGTTTTTATAGCCCTTTGTTTGTTTGCTTGTGTGCACGGGAAGCGCACCAGGACCAAACACCGCACATTGCCCATAAAAAAACGCAGATATGTCGCCAGCTGTGAAAGGTTTATATGCATGTGGGTCACGTGTCCCCACGCCCTACGTCATACGTCCTACGCCCCACTTGCTGCGGCCAACAGTTGAAATTGCAGTGCTTGCAACGAAACAGGAAAAATGGCAACTACATAATGCTCGTCGTATCGACAAGTAACCGAAAATCCAAATCGAATCTGGGCCACTTTTCTTGTGACATTGACTTAATACCCTTTAGAGTTTACCCACTTAATACTCAAGTCTATCTAGTTCCCCTTTTCCTTTCTCGTGGACTATGCTTTGCTCATCATGGCCAGAAATCCTTTTGGCTTATTTAGCCGTTTGGCTAAGCACAATTTGGTCCTTGCTGTGATTGCTTCTGTTGCCTGTGTTCGCCACTTGTTTTCTAGCTGTTCTCACCTGGCATCCGCTGCATAAATTATACGATAAGTTGATCTCTTTTGTCCTTAACGTATGTATACCAAAAGCCAGAAACATAGTCAAGCTACTTTTGGTAATGATACTGTATATAACGTAAATGTGTTGTGAATTTACAGTTTTTAAGCGATTAAGCAAATAAACAATTAAATAAAATAAACAATGACTTTATTTGTACCAAAAAACTTTTTTTCATTTGTTGTTTGTTAATGGAAAATTATGGTCCTTACAGATTATTGTTTAGGTTAGCATGTAGACAAACAAATAGCCGCAATACATTTTTAAATTTATTAATTCTGCATCAAAACTTGAAAATAAAGCTTTTTTATGAAAATTCAAATTGAAACTACGACTTATATCGATCAGCATTCGAGGATTATGTTGTCTTCTAAGAACCCAACCACTTGTATGATATGAGGATCCTTATATTCCACGAGTAAAACGCGCCGATTAATGCTTTCAATTTTATTACATTAAAGGTACAGTTGAATCGTATCGCTAAGAGAATTTTTTATCTTAAAATAATAAGTAAAATTTGTTTTTCTGCTTAGGGAACTCTCCCCTGTGGACAACTCCAAACAGTTTTTTATTAAACATCTGCAGGCTAATCTGTAACAAGTAAAGATAAGATAAGTGGCTTTTTTTGAAATTGTTATTTTGTTAATATTTTCAGTGGCCACATCCAGGAATCATATAAATATTCAAATATTTTCGGTTTATATTAGCTTCTTGTTCACTTTATTTCTTATTGCAAAACACTTTTACAAATTGTTATCTAAATCAGTTTAGCATAAATTTTATTATTTTAAAAAAAGTATCACGTTGATTTTTTGTTTGAATTTTCATTTAATTTCGTTTTGTGATTTTGCCCCAAAGACTACAACTGAATTCAAATCGTTATAGTTTAGATTTTATAATTAAAAATGTAATGTAAATTAAGATATCGCTTATGATCACAATCGCTCATATTGTAGAGCCAAGTAGTTGGATTGACCAGCACATACATTCAAACATATAAATACAGATAAAACTAGGGCGGTAGAAAACAAACTGGATATTTCAGGTAAGATAGTTTTTGTTGTTACGTTATTAGCCCAGATTGTGTTTTTCTCTTGTATAATAAATAGTAAATAGTATTTGATTTGTGCACCGTTTCTTTTCTTTTCTTTTTTTTTGCTTTACATACTTAAAACAGCCTCGCGTAAGGCAGCTCCACCTGCCTAGGATCAATTCAAATACAGAGTTGCTACATCATCGAATTGCAAATTCAAGTTAAAAAGTCTGTGGTATTAATTATCTATTTAATTGCAATTA
Organism: Drosophila basisetae; assembly: GCA_035041595.1. Taxonomy (NCBI): domain Eukaryota; kingdom Metazoa; phylum Arthropoda; class Insecta; order Diptera; family Drosophilidae; genus Drosophila; species Drosophila basisetae. The sequence goes on from JAWNLB010000144.1 coordinate 3,065,260, forward strand.
TAACATCTGCTTGCTTATTTCGTCCTAGGTGTTTTCTCTGGTTTTTTCTTAGTCAACGCTCTTTTGCATTTCGGCTCGCCAGGTCAGATGAGCTTCTTGGGGGCGGCGGAGGCGCCGGTCGTACCGTTTGCTGCCGCAGTTGCCTTCGGCTGGGTCGCTGTTGATGGTGTGGGTATCGTTGGCGGCAGATCGATGTCGTTTTGGGGCAGGAGCTTCTCGATGTGACGCTCGGTTGCCTCGAGGAGCGCAGCCTTTGTCGATTTATCGGTGTCCGCATCGCTGGCACTACTGCTGTTGCTGTTAGTGTTGCCCTTGGTGTTGATTTTGCTGCTACTACCTCCATCAGTATTTTCGGGCGAGGATGGTGGCGATCCGGGTCCCTTTTTGCTATCCTTCGGACCTTTGGCCAACAAATCGGGCAATTCCTTAGCATTGTCCTTCAGCAATTTAGCACTGTCTTTCATCTCGTCCTGTTGACGTAAAAATCAAAAGATAATTTATAGCAAAAGTTTGATATTGTTCATATGGTGTATCAATCATACTTCAAGCTTCTGCTGAGCGGCCCTCTCGCGATCCAAGGCGCCCAAATCGGTGGCAATGTCCCTTATCTCCTTCGCTGAATCGTGTATGCCATCAACGAGCTTGGCCATATCCTTATCTGTTTTCTCCAAGTCCGTTTTAAGTTTTTCCGCCTCCTTCATGCTCTTCGCAATCGCTTTCTCAATCTTTTGCTCTGCCTCGAGAATCTGTTCCTTGTCCAGCAGAGTGATGAGCTCCTCAATCGCCTTCTCGCCCAGTTTGATATTATCCCGGCCAATGGACTCCAGCACCTGTAAGTTATTTAATCATTAGGCTTTCTGCAGTTCTGGTTACAAATGAGGAACACAAACCTTGCGTATTTCGTTAACAGTAACGACGCCATCCTTGTCCGCATCAAACTTGTCCAGCACACTTTCGATGTGCTTGAGCCTTGCCTCATCGCTGGTCTCCTTCAGCTTCTTTATGTTCAGCATGAGATCATCGATGTGGACAAGCTCCTCGTGGCGACTCTTCGTTGCCTGCTTGGTGAGCAGCTCGGTAAACTCCTCCAGCTGTTTCTTGTCAATGGCAGTGCTGTCGATGCTCTGCACCACCTTGGTTATCTCATTTACCGAAACGGCGCCATCCTTGTCGGCATCTAGTTTGACCAGCAAATCTTCGACGACCTTAAAACGCTCCCCATCGGATGCCTCCCTCATGCGCCGGATGGTGGCAACCAGTTCATCGATGTGCACCATTTGACTGACGTTTTCACTGTCTGTGACTTGATCAGTGCTATCCACCTGCTTAATCTGTTGCTGGCGTTGCTCCAGATCGCCCAATACGGTGTCCAATTGGGAGATCATTTTATTGACACGATTATAGAGAAGCTTGGCAGCTCGACTCTCGCGCACCGGCTCCTTAACCACTTGGCGCACCTCGCGCAACTCCTCCACATCCTCCTGGTAGTCGCGCAGCTCTTCCTTCAGCTCCTTAATCGTCTCCTTCTCCACAACCAACTGTTTGTCGGATGAGAGCGTATTCAAAGCATCGGAAAGCAGCTGCACATCCGTCGGTGAGATGGTCTTCTCATCAGACTTCACCTCCAGCTCCTTCTCCGTCAGATGCGGCACCTTGGCAGCCTCCTCGATGAAGACATACGGGGCTGCCAGCTCGTCCTTGTTGACCGTACGACTGGCAATCTTCTCTTCGCGCTCCTCTTCGCGCTCCTCGCGAATCTTACGCTCCTCCTCCTTGATGATCTCAATCTTCGTCTTGTTATCCACCTTACCCTCACGCTCGCCAATCGCATGACGTGTGTGCGCAGCCACCGCGTCCGGCAGCACGCGCATTGTCTCCTTCAGTTTATCTGTCGTAATGCTGTCATTCGAGATGAACATCGCACGCGATAGCAGCAACAATGTGGGCGGCACCTAATGAAGATTGGATGCAAATAATTAATATTTATAGGGAATAAATCAGATATAAATGAATCATATCAACGTATTTATGTTGATTGTGTATACCTGTTCATTAAGCGACAAGTCGATCCACTCTTTTAGCTGGAAGCGTAGACGCTCGGCGGTTAGGCCATATGCACGCATGCCACGTGACTTGCACGCCTGCTGCAGCTCAAAGAGATCTAGGGAGTCGACGCCTTCGCGGGAGATCACGCGATCATCGGTGGCCAGGGAGCGCAGCTTGAGACGCAGCTGGAAACGCAGCAGCATTGTGGTGCCAATTGTGTTCAGCTCGAGGACACGACACAGTGCTGCCAATTGTTCGCGACTGAGCGAATCGAGAGTGATCTCATCGTCGAAACGCTTTGCAAACTTGATGATCTCATCGTTACTTACTGTCTCGTTGGGATCGCGAATCTTGTGAACGAATGCCTCAAACTGTTTGGCCTCCTCGCTGGAGTGCTCCACGTGCTGCACGGGCATTTGTCCGAGGGTCTTCTGTAAAAATTTGGCAACCTCGAGGCGCACGGCCAGCGATTGCCTTAAGCGCTCCTGCCGATCCTTGGCCGTTTGAAATGTGGACGGCAACATGCCCGGAAAGAATTTAATAAACACCGGCAACAGCAGCTCCATAAATGGAACGATTATAAACACAGAGAACGGTATCAAGCGAAACAGATCCGATGTCGTCCGCTGCAGTTGCTTGTTCTCACGACGCGTCAGGGTCTTTCCGTTGAGAACGGACCACAGCAGCTTCGAGCTAATCGCTGTGTCAATAAAGAGCAGGCGAAAGCCATGATAATAATGCACGATCTCATCCCAAATGCGTTGCTGCAGTGGCTTCTTTGGCTTCACCAAGGTTTTGGATGGTGTCTCCGTTAATTCACTACCCGTCAAAGCCCCCTCGCCTTTTGCACTTGAACCTGCGCTTGTGTCGAGGGTCACCTTGCTGACATGGGCGCTGCTCACTGAAGCCGCTGTGTTGTTCACTTTATCAGCGATTTGGCCATTGGCCACCTCCTTCATGATCTCCTCGACCTTCTCCTTTTGCTGATTCTTTAGCTTCTTAACTGTCGCATCGATTTTCGAAGGGGACTCAAAGAGCGTGCGACTCGCATGAAAATTGCGATAACCATGGCCGGCAAAATAATATTGATAATAAGCATAATTACGCGGGCTGCTGCTGCTGCTGATCATCAATGAGGGTTCACCGAACAGTCTCCTCTGCCGCATGTCCAATGACTGTGAAGGAGCTGAAGCTTCCGCCTTCTGCTGTCCTTGTCTCGTTGCTTTGTATGATGCATAACTGCTCGTTCTCAAATCTGAAAGGTAAAATGAAGCGCATTATTATAAATAAAGAAAATTATTTAAGATACATATATATCTAGACTTTTGGCAGAATAATATATATTCGTATACTTATTAAGACAAAAGACAACAAGAACAAAAGAAAGACCATTACACGATCTACAAACTGCCGGCTTAATGTACAAGACACAAACAAAATAATAATCAAATAAATGTTTTTAATCACAAAAAGTGATAAGCAAAAAAATATTGTGCTTCACTTGACGATGATAAGCCGACAGTCTCAGTTCTCAGGGGAAAACAACTATTGTATAAAAAGTTAACACCTGTTGCGATTATATAAAGTATATAAATAATATAAATAAAATGCAATCAACTATTGATGACCCAGGGAAAGTGCTTAATACACTTTTAATTTTGCTTTTGGGTTTTCCTTTTATTTGGCAAGCGTTCAGAGCACATCCAAATTTATCGAATACACAAATTCAAGGCAAGACAGACACAAGAGAAGAGATCACGAACAGTGAAAATAGAGAGCAAGAGAAAAACGCAGCTGAAAATGGGAAAGCGAAACGCATTTAACCTTCGGCCTAATCGGGTACACGCCTACAGGGTGTCTCACTATCTCTCTCTCACTCTCTCTGTGTTTCACTCTTTACGTCAGCTCTGATCGCTGGCGTCATTTTGTCTGTCTTTGTACCTGTACGCTTGGCACTTGTCCCTTTTTCTAGCTATTCACACTAATACACACACATACGCATTGAGTTAGTGTGTGTGTGTTTAAATTGAGCTGTGAGCAAATTCGTCATACAAATTTGTTTTGAAAACAGCGCCAAAAAATATCGTGATTCTATTGCAGACAAAATATACCGAAGTATAATTTCTACCCAAGCCTTATCATTTGGGTTACTCTGACGTTTTATATGTTTATAATTGGTCAATCTAATTTTTTTAGCTAGAAGATAAGCTGATTTAATCATAAAAAAATATAGGAAAACAAAGAATTCTTAATAAAATTACGTTTAACGACAACACTTCGAAAGAAAAAACCGGTTAAACTATGAAAATTTCATTTGATACATAATATAAACAGCAACTGAAGGCAAATCAATTTTACACTTGCCAAACGAAGTCAGGGAAATTTTCTACGACGCGCAAAAAGTACCAAAATAAGCGCAACAGGGAAATTCTGAGGGCCGAGGTGGAAAGAAACACAAAATCAGCTGTGGACGCATATTCAAAACAAAAGCGTGATAAAAGAGGCACGCGCACACAGCAAGCACACAAATACACACAGGCAAACAGCCATACACACAAGCACACGCCACTAAAATACAAGGCAAAATCAATGGAAAGTTTTTCACATTGCGCTCCAAATTTTCGACTTAAGTTTGTGTTTACAAAATGACAGAGAGAGAAAGAGAGGGAGAGAGAGAGAAAGAGGGGGATAGGAATAGACTTACTGCGCTTGTAGAAATTCTGAAATATGTAATGCGATTTGAGTTGCATTGATCCTTTATGATGCAGCAGTAAATTCATGTTGTTTGCTCAAAGCGGCTCTTGCTGATTTTGCTGTTATTGAGCGAGGGGGTTGCTATCGACGATATACGACTGCCAATCCAATTCCAAATTTTCGTTTGATTACAAAATTTTGAATTTCCAAATCACTGTCTACTTTGTATGTCTTTGGGTTTGTTGTTTCTGTTTTTTCTGTGTCTGTTGTTCTGTTGCGCTTGAGAAATTAGTTTGGGTTTTCTCACTCAACGCCTAGAAGTATATAGAAGAGAGTAATAAAAGATTTGTGAGTATTCATGCCAAAAATGAGATATGCATGGCAAAAAAAAACAAAATTAAACAATTCTGTTTAGCTGTCAGATCTTAACAAATAGAGCAGTGCAGTATTGGTCAAACACACACACACACACACACACAAATTACAGATATCAGGCGATGTTTCATTGTTTGTTGTTGTTTAGCTGATTTCGCACTTTTCAAAATATTACACAACTACAGCAACAAATTTCAATTTGATGCTCTCTTTTTGACGACGACACCCTGTTCTGTTTGCTTAGCATGCTGTGTGCGTAGGTTACCATTTACGTTAAATTCACGTTTTTGATTTGTTATTTTTCTCTGCTTGCCTTTTTTTTGTTGCACTGTCGTCACCCAAATTCTTATAAATATGTTTATATAGTTCGCAAACGATTTGGCTGTTCTCAACTTCCACGCTTTTTAATTTTACTCTGTGTGAATGGATAAGTGTGACCGCATGGCGATTGCATAAAAATACGCCAGTCGTGCAAATTAAATAGTGCGATATATCGGTCAAAGTTATTTATCGAGCGTCAACATATTTGAATGGTTAGGTATACATTTTCAAATTCTATTGAAATGGTAAATGAAAATCTTAAATATTACGATAAAAACTACCGTTTACATGTTTATTACTATCTACATTTAGCACAAATTGTAGTGATTACAATGATGATTTTGATGTCATAACGAAAAACTATTGACATTTACAGAATGTATTTGTTACACAATTGAAAATCCTTGGCAACATGCATACATAAACTTAATTTGTAACAATTCGCCAGTTTTTTGCTCATTGATTAATTGCATCGATATTAAAGTATCATTAATTTTAAACGTTTTTGTGTAAACAATATTTGCCCAGAACTTCAATAAAAGCGGCTATTTGGTCCTCATTTTAGTCAGTTGCAAAGTGCTGTTAGTTGAATTTTCAAATAGATATCAAAATGTATCGTAAAGCTCAATTTTGTTTCATAATTTATTTCTGCTTAGTTAACGCACAAATGCAATTACCTGGCGAAATTTTAAGCAAACTGAAAGAGGAATTTTCTTTTGAGTCCATCTTATTGTTACAAAACGAAATGGAGGAGTGCTGGATGGATCTAAGTGTCGCATATTCAACTCCAATTATCAAATTAAATGGATATCAATTCTTTCGACTTAAGGAAAACTTCAAAACTAACTTTCTTGTACTTATTTGCCCGCACAGCCCATCAGATCCGGTTCTAAGGGCGTTCGATATAAATCTTGACGGAATGCGAGAAAGTCCAACATTATTTTTGATAAATGAGTCCATCGATATTGATGGTTTATTTTCGGATTGTTATAATAAGGCGATGTTGAATGTGCTGGCAATTGGGAATTGGAGTCAGGAGCATATTTACAGCTATCGGGCATTTCCGCAATATAAGCGAATGGAGCGAAGGATTGCAGAAGTGCAACAGTTTCTGGAGCCACAGCTGAAGAATATGGCTGGTCATCCATTTGTCACCTTATCGGATAATATAATGCCCCGTAGTATCATCTATAAGGATGCGAACGGAAATCGGCAACTGGCTGGTTACTTACTTCCATTCATGCGAAACTTTGTTAGACGATTAAATGCAACTTTTACGGTTTGGTGGGAAGGAGGTTTAAAGGATGGACAGATACTTAATGGATGGACAATGAAAAGATTGATAAATATGGATAAAGTGAATGCACCGATGAGTATATCGGAATTTCCATCACCTACCAGCAGTTATGTAGTGGAAATGTCCAAGTGTCAACTGATGTTACCCATTGAGCCGGAAGTAAGTACCTCTCTGGTCATGATATATGCCGCAAATCCCATGCATTTTACTCTGGTCTCGATTGCAATGCTCCTATTTGGTTTTCTACTCTACAATGCTCAACGTTTGGAGTTGGGATTGAGTCCCGGCCTGATGTGCTTGGGTATCTGCATCGATTCGGTCTTGAGGGCCATGATCTGCCAGACATTTGTGTTGCGTCGAACACCGAGCTTAAGGCTAATGTGGATATATTTTCTGCTCTTCATCTGCAGCCTCTTATCCTACAATATTTATCTAGCTCAGCTGCAGATGCTGCTGGTGCACCCATTGAGAGAACCACTGGTATGCACCTATGAGGATATGCGCCGGACTGGTTTAAAGATACTTCTGACTGAGAACGATAGAAGTGCAATGAGTGAGGCGTTTGGCAAAGAAACAGTGAACAAAAATTGGGACGTGCATCGGCTGGTGGATTCCGCCACATATCAAGCTTTGCGTAGTCTACCAAATATATCCTATGCATATCCCATAACCCAAACCCTTTGGCCTCTAATCGAACGTAAGTTCGCCAAGCAGACGCGAGTATCCTTTCGCCTGTCGCAGGAGTTTGAATACATTTCGCTGGTGCCCTACGCCATTCCGCTCAGCAGAAACTCCATTTATCGGCTGCCACTCAATCGTTATATTTTGGACACCCAATCAAGTGGACTGTATAAGTTGTGGAGATATCGTGTTTTCGATAAACTGGTTGCTATTCGTCAATTTACTGAACTGCCATACGAAGGTGGTAAATTCAATACCCTTTTGCAAAGCAAGGACTGCTCCTATTATGCTTATGCCTATTTTTGCGCAATTGCAGTTTCCCTCTTGGCATTTGTTATCGAAATTGTGGTTCATGCTCTGCTATGAAAACTGTAAAATTAAATTTACTTAAGCTTTACTCACATAAAATACAAATAAATAAATATTACAATTCGGCACCCACGCATAAACTTGTTTTTTTGGCTTTTTTGCGACTAATGCATGGCGCCTCTAGTCGCATCCGCTGCGCTTGCATTATCTACATTATTTTTGATTTGTTTTGCTTTTTAATTATATTTGTCTTGATATGATTTATGTTCTGCATTTATGGACGTGCATATTTATTGTACATATTTTTAGACTAATTGAAAGCGGCTAGCAACATCGCTAGATAAGCTCCGGCGCATCATCATTTTTTATTTATTTATTTACATTTATTTTATTTTGGATTGACCGCTGCTCGACCCTCAGGCTCATGTCGAGCAAAACAACGGCTCCCAAGACTGCAGTCAAGGTGCAGTGCCAAATCAGCAGGTAATTCTAGGCGATGATGTCACCAAATCTAGCTGCTTTATAGCCAAATTAAAAATAAATATGCTTGCAAGAATTTAAGCTATTTTTCAAAAATAAGTTTAACGTTTTTTTACTTGCTTATTCAAAAAAAAAAAAGTAAATAAATTAGAGATGAATTTCTTCAACTAAAGCAATAATTCACTTGTTTATTAAAAATAACTAAATTCATTTCTTCAAATAAAGTATAAAACATATGTTTTTTTCACTTGTTTATTGAAAAAATGAATAAATTAAATAAATATTCAAATAAAGTAGATTTGGTTGAGTTTTAAGTTTGATTTGCTTGTTCTTCAACTATGTAAGTCAACAAGGTAATCAGCTCGATGATGGAATCTGTTACATTGATAGAAAATATTGAATGCCCAGCCTCCTAATCCCCTAAATTGATCTGTATGACACAGGTGCACAGTGCTTATCAATAGGTGATAAGTGACTTTATATATGTATATATATATATATACAGTATATATATTAACAGTGTACATTAAGGTGGAACGGATCTGTGATAATGTGAGGGCAATATGAACGATCGCACGATGGCCGACTTTAAACCATACCTGATAGCCCGATAGCTCTGTGTGATCGTTTTGCGTATAAATGGAGGTTGAAGCGAGTGTTATAGCTATATGATCAAGATGAAGTCGATCACGGCGGTTGTTGTTCTGGCGGTAGCAGTGTTGGCAATTGGCATTTGCCATGCCAAGCACATTGAGTTCAAGGTGGCCGACAAGGATTTCCTAATCAAGCAGAAGTTTGTCTTTGAAATGCTGCAGCATGTCTACCAGGACGATGTGTTTGTCACTAAATACGATGCAAGCTTCTACGAATACAAGCCGTGGGAGCATGTCGGCGATTACGATCATCCGGAGAAATTCCAAGACTTCTTTGAGCTGTGGCAACATCATCCCTTCCATAATGATCAGGTGTGGACAGTGTTCTACGACCGCCATGAGGAATACGCCCAAGGACTTGTGAGGCTGTTCTACTATGCCAAGAACTGGGAGACCTTCCAGCATGCCGTCTTCTGGGCCCGCGAGCATGTGAACACCCAGCTCTTTGTCTATGCCTTCACCATTGCCTGTCTGTATCGTGCCGATCTGCAGGGTATTGTGATGCCGGCGCACTATGAGATCCATCCGTGGAGCTACTTCGATGGTCAGACTCTGGAGATGGCTGAGCACTATAAGATGCATGGATTCCATCATGTCAAGCAATTGAACAATGTCTACAATGTGGTGATGAAGTCCAACTACACAAATTTCTATGGTGATCTGAACTACGATCATGCATTGTCCTATTTCCTGGAGGATATTGGCATGAACAGTTTCTACTACTACTTCAACCTGGACTATCCGATCTGGACAAAGGGAGATGAGCAACATATGCTCAACAAGGATCGTCGCGGTGAGATGTATCTGTATGTCCACTGGCAACTCCTTGCTCGCTTCTACATGGAACGTCTCTCCAACGATATGGGTGAGGTGCCCACCTTCAACATGTACGAACCCGTCGAATCTGGCTTCTATAGCGGTCTCCGTGGCTACAATGGCATACCCTATCCGAGTCGTCCCAACGATTATAACTTCTACACGGCCGAGAATGTTGAGTACGTGAACATGGTGGAAGGGTACACGCAGCGCATCATGGACTGGGTGGACAAGAATACCAAACACGATCTGGATGCCATCAATAAGCTGGGCAACATGATCCAGGGCAATGCCGATAGCATCGATACCCAGTTCTATGGCAGTCTGGACAAATGGTACCGTTACATTGTGAACGAGGGACGTCCATTTGGCAAGTACCATGAAACCTATCCCGGCACCTTCATGCACTACGATACCTCGATGCGTGATTCAATGTTCTTTGAGGTCTACAAGCGTATACTTACCCAGTACTGGAATATGATGGAAACCTATCCCGAGTACACCAAGGTCGACTATGGATTCGATGGTGTCAAGATCGATGATGTCCACATGCCCGAGAGCCTCACCACCTATTTCGAGTACTTCGATGCCGATATCAGCAATGCTGTAAATGTGGAGCCCCCCTTCGAGCATCCCAGTGATGGCCTTTATAGCTTTGGACGTAACTCCCACTACAATGGCAGCGGCTATGTGATCAAGGCCCGTCAGCACCGTCTCAACCACAAGCCCTTCGAGTTCACCCTGGATGTCAACTCGGACAAGGCCCAGAGTGCCGTTGTCAAGGTGTTCATTGGTCCCAAGTATGATGAGTATGGACATGTGATCCCATTGGAGCATAACTATCAGAACTTCTTCGAGCTGGAACATTTCAAGGTTCAGCTGGTTGCCGGCGTCAATCACATCAAGCGTGCCAGCGGAGATTTCAGCTTCTGGGTCAATGATCGCACCACCTACTTCGAGCTGTACCACAAGCTGATGGATGCCACCAACAGCGATTACAAATTCAAGCTGGATCAGTCGGAGGCGCACTGCGGGGTGCCCAATCGCATGATGTTGCCCAAGGGCAAGAAGGGCGGTCAGGTATACCAGTTCTTCTACATGGTCTATCCGTTCCATGAGTCCAGCATACAGCAGTACACCGGCTACGATCCCATTGTCAGCTGTGGTATTGGACATGGCTCTCGCTATGTGGATGCTCTGCCATTCGGCTTCCCCTTCAATCGTCCGGTGAAGCACGATTACTACTTCGACGTGGACAACTTCAAGTTCTTCGACGTCAAAATCTTCCATCGCGATGAGCACACAAATATGGCCTAAGCTCTAACGAACTCAGACTCTGATCTAATCAACCACTGAACCCCATAATTAGAACTCTCTGTTTCACTTCCCCCACTATAGCTAGACCTGACAATTACCCGTTAGATCGTGTTCAATACCGACATGTAATGCTCTCATTTTACTTGATATCAATTAACAATAAACGAATTCTAAGCTACAACAAATAATATTCATTTCAATCTTTTATTCTGCATACAATTTCAAAATCAAAAACTAAACCGATATCCATTAATCATAGCTCAATTTGCATTCGAAATGCATTTAAACTGGCCGAAGCCAGTGCTGCAATCGCATGATCAGGATTTCCAGAGCGAACACACTTGTGGCGAGCAGCAAGAGTGCTCCAATGAAAATCCAAATCCACTGCAGATCCTCTAGACGCATTGCACCCTTCACACGTTGAGGCACCCGCTCGATGGGATCTTTGAAGGACAACAAACCCGCTGCGGCCATATCATAGAAATGCATTTCGACCCAATACTGAAAGAGACCAAAATCACGTGCATCCATAATCAGGTTAGTAATCGGCTCCCGGAACCAGGTGTTCTTGGGCAGTTCAAAGACCATATGGGTGAGATGACTAATGCACGCATCCTTGGAGTACAAGAATACTTCGTGTGGAAAATACTTTTGCTGTTCGCTCAACAGCGTCCATTTGAGCCGTGATGCAAAATAGACATTACTCGTGTTCATCGTGTCCCTTTGGCTATTGAAGACACTCGTATTAACTCTCAATATGTGCAAATTCGCTGCAATCAACCCATCCGCCTCATCCATGACTAGAGGCAGTTGGAGTCGTCGGACATCGGCAAAGGTGCGTGGCTGAAAATGCTTGGGCAGATGGGTCAACAGTGTGCCGAGGGCAGCTCCATGAATCGAATTCACATTCATACCAAAGTGGGCCAGCATCACGTAAATCCAGCTGAAAAACAGAGTCGTGTGCAAGGAGCGACCAAAGGATTGGCCCAACAGTCCACGCAGCGCCACATCGTTAAGCACAAAATCCACCCAGCTGATGGACTCTCCAGCCAGATATCTGTGCGTGCTCATCAGCAGCCCAAAGCTATAGAAAATAAACAGTGCAATAAATACATTCTGAGCACTGCATATAATCACATAGATATCCTTTATGGGTAATTGTTGAGCAATGGGAATCATCAAGCAGATGTGACTCAATTCGAAGGGATAACAAATGTGGGGCAACTGCTCGGTCTCGCTGAGCGGCGTCAGAGCAGCGGGCACATCAATATGATGCTGTTCCACCAGCTCCACCAGCTCAGTGTAATGCGAATCGAAGTTTACTTGTGTGGGGAACTCAATGCTGGCATTCAACTTCCAAGCCAAAGTGTGCACAAATCTGCCCACGGAACCACTCAGTACCAATGATCCCGTGCGCCAGTCCTTGTACACAATGATCCTCGGATGCTTCTGTAGTGGCAACACTATCAACGGCTGGCCTTGCATATTCCTCGGGTGCGCCACAAAGAAGGGTCTTTGGTTGAGCGAGCGCTGCTCCAACTCAAACTGAGGATAGGGTTGATAGCGATAGTAGTAGCGATCCGAATCCTCAGAAATTAATGCCAGCACGCTCAGCATTCGCAATTGATAGCATTGTCTGAGGAGCAACTGCAGCAACTTTTTGGATGAGCCGAATGAAGAATCAGTTTCCATTATATAGAATATGCTGTTTGCTCCATGCACATTTTCCAGCCACGTTGTCAGCTTCAACTGATAACCAACATTGGGCAGACAGACTAATTGCAGCACACGCGAGAAATTCTTGCTTGTGGTTGTGCCACTGTCCAAGGATTGCAGCACCACTGGCAACGGTGGCTCAGCAAGCATCCTGTCCAGCCACTGCTCCTCGCAGTAATCATAGCGTATCACGATTAACGATGTCATCGACTCCTGCACAACATCCTCGATGAATTCACGTGCATGGGTGGCGCACAAGAGTAAGATGATTATGTACAACGAACACATTGTCGAATAAACTGTGGCAAGTATAGCGCTTTTGGGGCACTTTTATAGCAACAAATTGTTGAGTCATTGCCAGAAACGCTGCAACGCCCTCAAGCCCGGAACACAATCAATATATATTTTATTGTAATGTTAGACAGCTAATATAAAAAGGCAGCTCTGCATACATATTTATTGTGCGCCGAAAACTTATTGGATACACAAAAGGATAAAGGTTCCTCGTGACAAAGTCACATTTTTTGCTAAGCCGAAAATAAGGTACTCTTGTCATACTCTAAATATAATAATATCATTTAAGATCTCCTTGATAAATTATAAATTGAAAAATAAATAGTTGAGATGTTATTTAATCTTTGACAAATTAACTGGTTTCAATTTAATCATTATTTAATGAGAAATGTGCTTCATTATCATTTTAATATGCATATCTCAAAATATGAACTCTTTATTGTTTCGCATGATTTCTTTTTTTTAGTTACAGATCCATATACCACTAGGTATTAAGTGTGTGTGTGTGTGTGTGTGTGTGTTAGTAAACCCCGACCGGGTAAATTGGAGTTTTGATTTACATACATATATTGTATAATCGCGATTTATTACAATTATTTGTCCGTTTCGCAAATAAATTCTATAATTGGATATTAAAATAAATATACATAATAAATTGGTTTTTCTTATGCCTTATCTCTAGTATATATATATATATATTTTTTTATATATGTATATGTATGTATGTATATATGCTTTCTCTAGGTACTTAAGTCATGTGAATGTTAAACCAAATTGCAAAAAATAGACCAACAAATTTGTGCCTTGATTATAAGTAGAGAGCGTGTTAGAGATTTTCAAAGAGATTTCAAGTTATTCACAGATTCACAGATTCACAGATTCACAGATTCGCAGATTCGGAATTCGAAATGAAGTACATCGTGGAGATCGCTCAAGTAACTTAAATTATGAACAAAACTTACAACAACAGAAACTATTATTCAATTTGCACTAAACGGAATGTACAATATTCAAATGGATACAGAAACGCTCACATTAATACAGCTACTAACAAAGGTTCGACCAAACAGTTAGACAATGATTACGACTATAATAACAAAATAAATACGCAAAGATGTTCGAACGAAAAATAGACAAACTTAAATAACATTGCTCAAATTCGAGCCGGAGTTATAGAAATTCTTGTACGTGGTGGCCGTAACACCAGCGGGCACGCCCTCCAACAACTGGAGCAGCTTCTGTCGTGTGCGCTTATCGCTGACACAAATGCATTGTATCAGGTTCGTCAATTGTTTCGTCGAATATTCATCGCCCTGTCGCTGCTGTTCAACAAACTGTTCGAATTGCTCGGGCGAAAAGTAATAGGATTTGATAAAGACATCGACAAAGGTGCGGTATTGCGGATACTTGTGATTCGAGATTAGTTCGAGAAACGACATAAAATTCGCAAAATCCAATTGCATGAGTGCGCGACCACCTGCCGAACACTTCTTGACATTCGAGAAGCTAAGGCGGAATAAATCAAATATTAGATTTCCAAACTGTGTACAATAATATATCAAATAGCTGACTAACCCCTCGACAAGTAGGCGTGAAGCCACATGCGCCATTGAGTTCCACACATTCTTGCTGGGTATGGGCACCTCCTTGGCGATTTCCTCCAGGCACATGGCAAAACTTTGTATGTTCTATGAAAAAAGGAATTTGGATCTGAGCTTGTGGTTGATTTCAGATACTTCCGTTTATACATACACGATTCAAGACATCACTGTAACTGCTATGCTGATGCGTTACATGATTCACATCCCATTTGACCTTTGCCATTTGCGCCAGTATGCCCGTCAGATCGATGGCGCGCGACGTGACGCAGGTGTAAACGGGTTTGGCCAGATCAGTCATAAATTCGTTATACTCGAGATAGTTAACTAAGATGGGCCTATCAGTAGCAGGCAACAGATGATTTAAATAATGCTGCAGCACATGAAACTGCTGCAGCATGCTGCGACCCGCCTCAACGGCTACAATGCGCTGTGGCAGGCCATACAGTGTATCCGGATTGGCCAGCTCATTGTTGGTCTGCTAGAGAACCTGAGCGTTAATATAAAACATTTTTGGAAATGATTTTTTTGTTATGCCTACCAGTGATGAAAAGTTGAGTGGCCAAACTTTGATCTGAGTGAGCACATTGGTTTCCACGGCACGCAGACGCTGTTCCAGACGCGGCGTATACAGAATATCAGTGGTCACCAGCTAACAAATATGTAAATAACTTAGAATCGGATCTCGAAAGTCGACGAAGATACTTTTTTTTATAGCCATAACATAACTTCTTAGCTAGTTATTTTTCTTACCGAATCCCTGCCAAAAATCTCATGCACGGAAAATGCATAAAAGTCAAGCAGCTCGAGCATGCAGGACACAATCCTAGGTGAGATGCAGTGCAGCAGCTTGCACATTTGCAAGTATCGTCCAATGCAGCGCAGCACATTTAGTGCAGTATTGTTCACAAGTAGTTGGCTGGCAAGCAGAGAAAGCGAGTTGAATTATTCAAAATGATGGCTAGCTATTTAAGTATGATGTGTGTTCAAAAAGTATCGCGAATTTTGAATTTTCGCGGGTTACGTATAATCGAATTTCGATTTTTTTGTAGCGTTATGTTGGTACTCATGTCTCTCACTTATGCCGACAAGCTCGGCCATTTTGAATGTTCACTTAATTGTTGACAGCTGCTTTGCTTGCACGTGTTTTGGATCGTCTTCGATTTTTACCTATTCAAAAAAATGGATCAAAGAACCTGTATCAAATTTTGTGTGAAAAACGAAATTAAGTGCGCGGATGCATTCCGAATGTTGATTGTGGCATACGGAGAAGCTACCTTGGACCGAAGCAACGTTTATCGGTGGTACAAAATGTTCTCAGAAGGCCGAGAAGATGTGAACGACGAAGAGCGTGCCGGACGCCCGAGCACTTCAACAACAGACCAAAAAAATAATGGAGTGGAGAAAATGGTATTGGCCAATCGTCGAATCACCGTTAGAGAAGTTGCTGAGGAGCTAGACATATCGATTGGCTCATGCCATTCGATTTTTATCAATGATTTGGGCATGAGACGGGTCGCCGCGAAATTCGTACCAAAATTGCTCAATTGCGACCAAAAACAGCATCGCATGAACATTGCTAATGAGATGTTGGACTCTGTCCGCGACGACCCAAATTTGCTCCAGAGGGTCATAACTGGTGACGAATCGTGGGTTTATGGTTACGACGTGGAAACCAAAGCTCAATCATCTCAATGGAAGCTGCCGCACGAACCAAGACCGAAAAAAGCGCGCCAAGTTCGGTCGAATGTGAAAGTTTTGCTGACAGTTTTCTTCGATTGCAGGGGCGTGGTGCATCATGAGTTCTTGCCACAGGGTAGAACGGTCAATAAGGAATATTACCTGCAAGTTATGCGCTATTTGCGCGAAGCAATCCGCCAGAAACGCCCGGATTTGTGGAAGAACAAAAATTGGCTTTTGCACCACGATAACGCCCCTGCTCACACATCGTTGCTTGTGCGCGACTTTTTGGCCAAAAACAACACACTAATGATGCCCCAGCCACCGTATTCCCCAGATCTGGCCCCCTGTGACTTTTTCTTGTTCCCTAAACTGAAGAGGCCCATGAAAGGACGACGTTACGCTACGCTTGACGAGATAAAGACGGGACCGAAGGAGGAGCTGAACAAGATAAAAAAAATGATTTTTTGAAGTGCTTCGAAGATTGGAAAAACCGTTGGCACAAGTGTATAATATCTCATGGGGAGTACTTTGAAGGGGACAAAATAGATATTCATGAATAAATAAATAATATCTGAAAAAAAAAAAAATTCGCGATACTTTTTGAACACATCTCGTATTTTATACTCACTTGCTGGCATCGTCGGGGAATTCCTTGCTTTGGAGACTCTTTTGCTCATCGTCGCTCTCCTCGCTGAAATAACAAGACGCCTCGTCCACAATGCCCGAGAGTATGTCTTCCTCTAGCATGGCCGCATCGAGGCCGCCGTCAAAGGGTGAACTCTTCTCCGAGAAGCGCAAAAAGTAGCCGTAGGAACCATAGATGGAGCTGCCTCCGCCATCCTGTGAGTGCACAGAGACCAGCTCATCGCAGTTGTTGTTGCTAATCGGTGAATTATTATTGGAGGCGAGTGCAGTCGTTGGCGACTTATGACGACGGAGCGTGTTACGCACCGAACGGAATTCCTAAACGAAACAAGTGAGAATTAAAAAAATGATCAATAATTGTCTCATATTTCAGATTGAGTTCTCCGCCTACCGGCAGTTGTAGTATGTGTGAAAAGGAGTCCAGTGGCGTCCAAGATTCGTTGTCCAAAAACAAACAGATCTCCTCAACGCAACAGATGTGATAGCGTCTAAAGAACTCCTCGCTCTGCTGTTGCATCGCCGCAATTAGTTTCTCTGACTGTTCGCCACAGAACTCCACGCCCACTTTTTTAAGGCGCTGCACAATAGACAGCACCTGGATGAACTGATCGTATTTGAGCGTTGTCAACTTGGCACTCTGCAGAAAGAGGCAGACTTTGTTCAGAATATCGTTCCAGATGCGCGACTGACCCTTCTTCAGTTTCTGCTGTATATAGAGATCGGGCGATTCGCCATCGGTATCCTCCTGCTGTGCATACAGCTTGTAGTTGTTGTGCCACATGACCACCTGATAGTAGGAGGCCAGTATTGTCCAGAAAGTCTTGCACAAACTGATCAGACACGGTATTAGCTTATCCGCACTAAGTTGCTCGCATAGTTGTTCGTACAGCAGCTTGGGCTGCTCCTCATCCGTGGGTTCACTGTAGCCACGCACCACTGCGTTCACCGTGGAGTGCACGGATGAAATGTAGTTGATGTGCAGCTGATCCATCGCAATCAGTGACTTGTTCGCCAGCTTATAGGCCTCCTGCAGTTGGGCATACTTGCGCATGTCGAAATTCAGCACCATCTCGTTGAGCACCGTATCCAGCTGATACTCCATCAGCAGCATGGTCTCCTGCAGCTTCTTATGCAGCGACTGAACACAATTGTATTGCATAAATTCGGTTGCCGAGCTCTGACATTGCAAAAGCAACGCAATGGCTGCCGAATAGTTGTGCTCCGCCAGCAATTTTTGCAGCTCGTCGTCAGTGGTGCGCTGTGCCCGGAGAGAAAGCAGAGAGAAGTATTTGCATGTAGCAAAGTCGTGTTCCGTCCATGAGATGCGCCCCAATTGTAATTTATAACTTACCAACTTTTTAATGGCCATCAGGGTGTCCAGTACTTCTTTAAGCACCTCGCGCTTACGGTAGCTGGCCAAGATTTCCAAGCTGGTCGTTGTCAGATTTGTGCGTGCATAATTCAAATAGGAGCGCGCCTTCTGGCACGTCCACAACGATTCCTCCAGCTTCTTTTGGGTCTCATTGATCGATTGGAATTCACTGCCGCACGCAATGCGTTGCTCCAAGATGTTCTGCAGCACCTGCTTTGTGAGCACCTTTTGTTGTGTGCGCAGCTGAGCGATGGTCGTCTCAATTAGCTGGTTGTCAATTCCAGCACCAAGCACTTTCTGTATAAACAAATGAAATAAAATATTATAATCAGAATGGAATGCCGTTAGTCAACACTCACCTTCAGTTCATAGAGCTCTGGATTGCTATCGGCGCTGTAGTAGCACTGATCGATGCTCTCCAGTATTTCCTGATCCGATTTTTGTGCGCTCGCCTCTGCATCTGTGGCATCTGCATCGGGTGTGGATGTCGCTGTTGTTGTACTTGTTGTTGTTGTTGTGGAAGAGGGCAAGGCATCCGTTGTGACCGTTTGTATGAAATAATCGGAAAATCCCATTGCTGGAATTTTCATTTGACGATTTGTCTGTGAAACATTATTGTTAAATGAGTGTGCTTTTGGTTGGACGCTTGATTGTTGCTCTTACCTGTTTGTGCAGCAGGTCCATGAACCTGGTCTTAAATTCATCCATTTTGGCCTTGGAGTTCTGCATTTTGCAGCCATGAAAACCACGAAAAATTACGCGAAACAAACTTCGCCTCTCTCCCACTCCCAAACAATGGCAGCATCGATATCAATGATATCGATTAGCGACTATCATCGATACTTTTAAACATGACAGCTGTCTGCTGTAAGCTGTCATTATTAGGTTAGTACGCTGCTCCGACAAACTTTTTTCTTTATTTACTTTTACAAATATGAAAGAGATTGATATTGTGGGAACATTTAAAAAGCGAAGGAATTTTGATATCGACTGAATAATATCGTTTATACTCGTATAATTTTCTTAATTATGATTAAATGATTCTTAATCATTTCCGGTGTATAAAGTGATTGTTAAGCAGGTTTTTCTTATTTATAATTATTTCGAAATTTGTTTTATTATTATTATTATTATTTATGATAAGAAATAAGTATCTCTGAAGGAGGTTCCTAGATAATCCACCCACCACTTTTGGCTTTAAAAATTAAGTGTTTAATTTTTTAAAAACTTTCTATAATCTTAAAATATAAAATAAGAAATACAAAACACATCAAGCAATTAACGTAGTCAGTCCTAGAATTATAATTACCAATAAGAAAATCTTGAAATAAATATTATCAGTTACACAACACAATAGCGCATTAAACATTGTCTCGCTTTCCACTTGTTGCCACTCGCTCGATAGATGAGATGCAGATTGAAGGCGATCTCGTGCTGCAGTCCCAGAATTGATTCGTGCTTCTCTATTAGGGGATGGTGCACGGCCAAGGCACGCTCATAGTAATCGGTGGCCAGATGCAGGATGTTCGCCTGATGATAGATGCGCCCAATGTTGTAGTAGATCTCCTGCCTTGCAGCACATGAATCGGGCACATTATTTCTGTTGCAATCGCTGCCCGAACGCAGTTCCGCATACCGTTGGGCAAAAGCCACCGACTGAGCAACTGCGCCCGATTTACGCAGCACCTTCTTCTGCAGCGCCAGCTGATTGAAGACAACGGCTATGGAGAGAGCGACAAGCGGATGCGGCTGCTCTCGCAATATGGGCACATAAACGTTCAACGCATACTTGTACGAGCTGCAGTTGAGATGATAGTGGCCGAGGAACAGGCGCATCGGCTGGGTGACTGCCGGATGCCGTTGGAGCAGGCGTCGCGCATAGCGAAAGTAGCGCACCTCATCGCCCTGCTGCACCAGCAGCGACAGCAGATTCCACAGATTCACATGCTCCGGCTGCTTGGCAATCAACTCGCGCAAATACGAGAATCCAATTGCGCAATCGTGATTGAAATAACAGGCGAGTATCATAATCCTCTCGATCTCGTAGTGATAGTAGGTGAAACGCTTTGTGGTCACCATGGCGAAGCAAATCCGCTCAATGGCACTGTGCATCCCATGCGCATAGGCAGTGCGTATCAGCTCCAGGAACAGCTCGTACTCGTTCTTTATGGTCAGATCAGAGCCCTCAGCATTCGCAGCCGTTGCAGTCGCCTTCGATGTGTCCTACAAAAATGCATTTATGAATTTAATATATATTTATATATATACATATACGAGGTGTGTTCAAAAAGTATCGCGAATTTTGAATTTTCGCGGGTTACGTATAATCGAATTTCGATTTTTTTGTAGCGTTATGTTGGTACTCATGTCTCTCACTTATGCCGACAAGCTCGGCCATTTTGAATGTTCACTTAATTGTGTTTTGGATCGTCTTCGATTTTTACCTATTCAAAAAAATGGATCAAAGAACCTGTATCAAATTTTGTGTGAAAAACGAAATTAAGAGCGCGGATGCATTCCGAATGTTGATTGTGGCATACGGAGAAGCTACCTTGGACCGAAGCAACGTTTATCGGTGGTACAAAATGTTCTCAGAAGGCCGAGAAGATGTGAACGACGAAGAGCGTGCCGGACGCCCGAGCACTTCAACAACAGACGAAAAAATTAATGGAGTGGAGAAAATGGTATTGGCCAATCGTCGAATCACCGTTAGAGAAGTTGCTGAGGAGCTAGACATATCGATTGGCTCATGCCATTCGATTTTTATCAATGATTTGGGCATGAGACGGGTCGCCGCGAAATTCGTACCAAAATTGCTCAATTGCGACCAAAAACAGCATCGCATAAACATTGCTAATGAGATGTTGGACTCTGTCCGCGACGACCCAAATTTGCTCCAGAGGGTCATAACTGGTGACGAATCGTGGGTTTATGGTTACGACGTGGAAACCAAAGCTCAATCATCTCAATGGAAGCTGCCGCACGAACCAAGACCGAAAAAAGCGCGCCAAGTTCGGTCGAATGTGAAAGTTTTGCTGACAGTTTTCTTCGATTGCAGGGGCGTGGTGCATCATGAGTTCTTGCCACAGGGTAGAACGGTCAATAAGGAATATTACCTGCAAGTTATGCGCAATTTGCGCGAAGCAATCCGCCAGAAACGCCCGGCCAAAAACAACACACTAATGATGCCGCAGCCACCGTATTCCCCAGATCTGGCCCCCTGTGACTTTTTCTTGTTCCCTAAACTGAAGAGGCCCATGAAAGGACGACGTTACGCTACGCTTGACGAGATAAAGACGGAATCGAAGGAGGAGCTGAACAAGATAAAAAAAATGATTTTTTGAAGTGCTTCGAAGATTGGAAAAACCGTTGGCACAAGTGTATAATATCTCATGGGGATTACTTGAATGGGACAAAATAGATATTCATGAATAAATAAATAATATCTGAAAAAACACAAAATTCGCGATACTTTTTGAACACACCTCGTATATTTCGAAGGTCAAATTATTTGAGCCACCTGTTGCTCCGGCTCAGCGTTGCCCGTAACACCCGCCGCCAGGCTGCGCATTTGCATGATGGACTTGAGTCCCTCGGTGTTGTAGGCACCTCCGCCATTTGCCGCTGCCATCATCTCTTCGCGATTCTTCAGCTTGATGGAGTGCCGGCCGAGCAGAACATAGCCGACATCGACAAACTCCTCGATGCGACCGATCTGCTGCAGCATGATGCAGCGCTCATAGAGTAGTCTCGCATGCAGCGGTTGACCCTCCTGTTCACCGGACTGTTCCAGTGCCTTCACTGCCTCTTCCTGCCTGCCCAGCTGCTTGAGCAGTGCAGACAATGTGAACTTGGCCTCATAGCAATATGGAGCCAGCTGTACAACTCGCCCATAACTTTGGATTGCCTCATTGGTGCGATTCAGTTGTCGCAGACACTCCGCCTGGCGCAACCAAACGAACGCTGGACAATCGAAGGAGTCGGCATCCGTGATGGGTCGCATTAGGGCAATTGCCTCCGCATATTTGTGCTCCTGCATCAGTGCCTCCGTGATGTCCATGTAGAGCTCCACACGCTCCACCGTCGGTGTGATGTACTCCTGCACATTTTGCACGAGATAACCGAGCAGGTGATGAGCATGCAGGTGGATTAGGCTGACGCACAGCTTGGCTCGTAGCTCGGGTACATAGTCTTCGGGTATGTGACAGAAATATATCAGTTCCAGCGTCTCCTCCTGCTCTGTTTCCAGCTCCAGCTTGGTGCGCTCACGCAGACAGCGCAGCACCTTGATGAACTGTTTGTTCAGGATGAGCAGCTCCAGATAGATGTTGAGATCCTCCACAGTGAAACGAGATCCACAAACGCTATATGCACCCTCCATGGCCTCCAGGGCAATATGATGCTTCTCCAGCACATGGAAATAGCGTGCCACATTTTTGCCCGTGCTGAGGCACAAACTCCACTCGGACGATGGCATCAGTGGCAACATTTTCAAATACGTGAACATTGCCGCATTTGTCTCGCCCATGCGCTCGAGGAGCTGCGCTTTGCGTAGTCGCAGCACATAATCCTTGTGCAGCACCTTGATGGACTTCGTGTAGCAGACGCGGGCGCGTGCCAAATGACCCTGTTGCACAAGTAGATCCGAGATACGTATCCACATGTCACGATCCTGCGGATTCAGATGCGCAGCTATTGTAGAAAAGTGCAGAAACTTCACCTCATCCCGATTCTCATAGATCTCCGCAAGAGTATAGAATGGTTCGCTGGCCAACGGATTCTGCCGGATGATCTCCATGCAAATGCGCTCCGCGGTATCGTAGCGTCCGTAAGCAAAGGAGAGATTCGCCTCGCCCATTAGGCCCACAAGGGCGGCATTTAGTTGACTGCGTCGACCCAAGTTTCCACCACCACCGCCGCCGCCGCCGCCGCGTCCTCCACTAAAAGCTGGCTTGGTTGGCGGCTTGGGCGACTGCAGAAGCTTTGCTGCTGCCGCAGCACTGGTCGAGGCTACCGGCTGCTCCTCGCCCTGCTCGTGCTTTTTCGCCGCCAGATGAGCAACTTCATCGTCATCCTCCTCGTCGCCGGGCTCCAGTTTGGTGCAGAAGTCGGGAAACTCCAGACACTGTACACCCTGCACATACCGTCTAATTAGGGCACCCTCCTCATCCGCTGCCTGGGCAGCATCCTCGTTGGCATCCGCATCATCCATGTCGATAATTTCCACTATTCGCAGTGGTTCTGTCACTTCGAACTGGGCCAGCTCATTCTCCGGTACATCGATGCTATCGATTTCCTCAATTAGCACTTCATTCGTATCGCTATTGCAATTTTTAGTTTCTCCTTCGCGTTTTTCGCTCATCTTCTCACTTGATATAAACAAAAAACATATGTTTTCGGCTTCCTAAAACTTAACGTTAAAATGTTATCAACTACGTGCTGCAATAGAGATGGGCAAAGTAGACTCAACTATCGATTACACAGGAAAAATCGATACATGTTAAGTTGAGCAAATGTGGCGCAATCATTTCGAAAAAATATGAAATGCAACAGAATTCCCTAATGCGACATTAATTATTTTTTTTTTTTTTAAATAACGAATATTTAATAATAAAAGTAATTGTTAATTAACACATGCACAAGCGATATACGAATATTAAATCTACGTAATACGACTTTTTACATAGTATGGAAGTACATTTAGTGCTACGATTGCTCAACAATGGTCCCCTGGTGGTAAATGTGTACGTTACAGGCGTAGACATGCATGCATTTCTGCAAGCTGAGCACCAGCGGCTCGAATGGATGGAAGATGAAGGCACACAGCTCGCGAGGAGTGAACGTCGAACGTCGCGCCTTCACATCAAACCGAAACTTAATCAAATTCGTTTCAGGATCACGGAATACAATGGCCTCTGTGGAGCAGGCCTTTGGCCGTTCCAGCGACGAGACGAGGCGATCATCATATTTGAACAGATTGTAGTTCAGAAACGGGGACGTTGAGAAGCTCTGCGTGCTGATGGGCACGGTGGTATTATAGCGCAGTGCCGCCTGTCGCATAATCAACGCCGTCTTGTTGGGATTTGTGCAGTAGCGTTGCATGAAATGATGCGACGACGAAGGGGCATCGCCCGTTTGCAGCGATCGAACATTGCACAGCTTGTCGTAGAATTGTACGACGATCCGCAGTAGATCGACAGAGTCATCGTGGTAGACGCCAAGCACTTGTTCCTTGCTTATGCCATAGAAGACGTACAGACGTCGACGGGGCTCAAGCTGTTCGCCCGTGATCAGATTGGGTGTATCCTTGGGCCGTTCCTCGTAGCGCAATAATAACAGATCGTTATCCACCAATTGCATCTTTTCAATAATCATGTTTTCTATCTGAAAGCAATCAAATTTACGTCATAATTTTTTACTTTGCCTGCTGGGTTGACTTACATATTCAAAATTCTTGTAGAATTCCTTTAGACTTTCGCTTGCCTTAGGGCTGCCTGGTTGTATCTGACGATATAGAAAGCTGAGCACGCGTTGCTTAATATGGGTGATGGGCAGCAAGGTGTTCACATCGAAAGTTACCGCTTCCACGGGCGAGCGATCCTTGAAGGCACAATTCGCTGGCGTTGGACCAATTTCGTGCTCCTGTTTAATTAGCCGACCATTGACGAGCTCATAGATGTAGATGGCTTGACGCAGTAGTGAGAGGATTGCTATTGTGCTGCCGTGCACAGATATGCCCTGATTATGCGACAAACTGATGACATCTTGTGCCAAATGCACTTCGTCCGTAACAATACCCTGTTGCAAGTCCACAACGAAGAAGATGTACGAGAAGGGCTCCACCTTGTCAAAGATATCCGGGTAGTTCTCGTAATCCGAGACGGACACATTGCAGGACTGCAGAATGCACATGCCCGCAAGCAGCACATAGCGAGCATCTTCCAGGAAAACGCTGAACTCCCGATGTAAATAAAAGCGCGCCGAGTCGCTTTGCAGCAGACGCAGCACATACTTAGTCTTCAGAAGCTGATCGAATAGCGTTGATCTCAGGATGTTATCATTATCAATGTATGTCTCGGAGCAGCCAACACCCACCTTTTCAAACAACTGACCTACACCGGCTGCACCGATGCCCTTGTAGTCGTAAACTGAAATCATATTAAAGATTAATCAATAACACAAGGTAAAGTTATCCAAAGTTACCAATTAACGAGCGCTGATCGTGAGAGAAGGCCAGCAATTTGCTGCCATCCGGCGTAAATTTGCGCAAATAAACAGGTGGAATGGCAATTCCAATTGTCAGGCAGGGTGTAATTGCTTTGTAGAACTGTCGCTCATAGGACAAACTGGGCATCTGACTGTGCTTGCTGCGTGTGTAGCCCGACTCTCTGTTTTGCAGCATGTGCACGAGATTTTGCGATTGCATGCGCTTGGCAAAAGCTCGTTTTTCCAAAATCATGCTCAAATAAATTGCAAACAAAAATGTAAATAATAAATGATACCGATTGCTTTTCAATCGAAAATCAACACTGTCTGATCAGTGTTGCATAACTTAAGGGAAATACAACTTTAGGCGCGCTTATGAATTAAGTATTTTAAAATATAGTTATAAAAATCAAATAAAGTTAATAAATAGTTGGAAATTTTAATTTTAATTTTCTGTTAAGCGTTCAAAGCAGTTCAATAAGGTGAGTGCTCCATAAGTTTTCTCAATAATAGAGTTTTGTGAGACAATAAATTAAAAAAATACCAATTGCAGAATCACTTGAAGTTGTCTGCACTTATCGCCAAAAATGCTGCTTCAGCTGGCGCCGTTAACGGTACCCGGCGCGTCTTCAGTTGAACTCATATTTCCGAGGAATTGATCGTGTCCCTTTTTTGTGCACTGTCTGCTGTTTTGTTTCTACATGTGAATTTAAACGTCAGTCGCGATATGAACTTGGACAAAGTGATACAGGAATTGATCAAGGTAACGCTTAATGTTGTAATGTGATTTTTTATGCATTTTGTTTTATTTTTAAGTTTAAATGCAAAATGGATCTATCAAAAGTAATTTGCTCAATATGTTCGAATAAGTTCAGTAACGACGAGGAAGACATATCGAGCTTCGAGTATGAAGAACAGCAAAAGAAGTGCGTGTGTAAATTAGTTAATAAATTCCATAAATTAATTGCTGCTTTTTCCACACAGATTCATTCACATAATGTGCAGTTTGCCGGAATACGAGCCCAGTAATTTGTTATTGCAGGCGCTCCAAGTTGATTTCACCAACGAAAGCCTCTCCGAAGAGAACGACATCTTTAGGGATTATTTGAAGAAGCCGCAGCTGAATTATAAAAACGTTTGCTCGGTGCTGAGCACTCTGCTTAGCATCGAGGACGTGTCCACAATGCATCTTTATGCGCAACTAATGCAGCCCAATGTGAAGCTGAAGAGATTGGAAAACGACTACAGCTTCAAACTGAGCAGTAAATC
This sequence comes from Drosophila basisetae, assembly GCA_035041595.1. Lineage (NCBI taxonomy): Eukaryota > Metazoa > Arthropoda > Insecta > Diptera > Drosophilidae > Drosophila > Drosophila basisetae. The sequence continues at coordinate 3,092,032 of JAWNLB010000144.1, forward strand.
GAACCTTAATCCGGAGGAGATCGTTGCACCATTCATAGACGAAGTGGTGCTGATACCGTCGGCTAGCTTGCAGGCATCCCCACTACCCAAGCAGGCCATATTGGCGCTGCTGAAGCACGGTCACGAATACCTGGTGCGGCGGAATCCCATGTGTCGTTTTCTTGCCAAAGTTGTGAAGGTGACGCGTACCAGCATCCAATGCAAATTCGAAAGAGACGCCTTCCCAGGTAACCATGTGCTCGCTCGACAGCGTTTTTATGTAATACTGCGCTCCCGTCGCATACCCTATCGCTTCATGTATCGGGCGATAGAGATGCTCTCGGAGAGTCCACATCTGCGTCGCTATTTGTTTCCCAATAAGGCGCCACCGCAACCAGCATCTTCCAAAGTGGTCAAACTACCCAATATGCAGCTGTTTAATACGAACATCGCCCAGAATCTGGAGCAGCTGCAGGCCGTAAAGCATATTGTCGTTGGTCCCAGCAGCCAGGCGCCCTACATTGTGTTCGGACCGCCAGGTGAGTGGCTAGAGGGAATCGGAATTACACATGAATATATTTGTTTATGTATTCGTTCAGGCACCGGCAAGACGACAACCATTGTTGAGGCCATTCTACAATTGCGACTTCAGAAGCCCAGAAGTCGTATTCTTGTTACAGCCGGTTCGAACTCGGCCTGCGACACGATTGCCATTAAAATATGCGAGTACTTGGCCAAGCAGGCGCTTGTGGTCACGGAGGATGTGGAGCTGGATCATCAGCTGATACGATTGTTCTCACGCTCAGTTTACATCAAAGGATTAAGTTCGATTCAGCCGTTGCTGCTAAAGCATTCCAATTGTGCGAAGAAAGTCTATGTGCATCTGGATCCGATAATGTTGTGCGAATATGGCATCATTGTGGCCACACTGTGCTCTGTGGGCCGCCTTGTCACCACCAATATGGGAAATTTTTTCACACACATCTTCATTGATGAGGCCGGTGCATCCACGGAGCCGGAGTCATTGATTGGCATTGTGGGCATTAAGCAGCAGGATGCATGCCATGTTATCCTTTCCGGCGACCACAAGCAACTGGGCCCCGTCATTAAAAGCAAGCGTGCCGCTCAACTGGGATTGAGCCATTCGCTCTTGGAGCGACTGCTCCAAAGCGATGTCTATGCTGTAGATGCCAGTGGCAATTATGATCACACATTGCAGACGCGTTTGCGTCGCAATTATCGATCCCATCCGGAAATCGTTGGGCTCTACAATAAGCTGTATTATAATGGTGAACTTATCGCACAAGCGCCGCCATCCGAGGTCAATCTGGCAGCCAAATGGCATGTGCTGCCAAATTCCACATTTCCAATCATCTTCCAGGCGACGCATGGCGTTACAGGCCGTGAAGCTGACTCACCCAGCTCGTACAATGCACTGGAGGCAGAGGTCGTCTGCTGGTACGTCAAGTCTTTGCTTACGCAAGGCCTTGGAGGTGGCGTTGGAGTGCAGCCGTCGGACATTGGTGTTGTGGCGCCCTATACGGCACAGTGTAAGCTAATCGGTCAGATGTTGAGACGAAAGGGCTACTCCGCAGTGGAGGTGGGCAGCGTCGAGACCTATCAGGGACGCGAGAAGCCCATTATAATTGTGACGTTAGTGCGCTCGTTTGCCAGCATAGGCTTTATACGTAATCCACGTAGGGTTAATGTCCTTCTGTCGCGCGCCAAGTCGCTGCTGATACTCATTGGTAATCCGATAACGTTGCGCTACCATCGCGACATCAACTTCATCATCGACGAGTGCAAGCTGCGTGGCAACTATCTGTTCAAGAAGAAGAACGGCGTGCAACGACCACTGTTCCTCAACGATGTGGAAAAACAGTTGTCTGAAAAGGATGAATTTGACGAAGAACTGACGATGTGGTATGCCAAAATGCCGAAGCACATATCCGTTGGTTTGCCCAATAGCACACCAGGTGAGTGGTTGTATCTCCGCATGAAACATATGCCACTAAGAAGTATTCTCCGCTTAACTAATACAGATGAGAGTAGCAGTATTCCGGATCAGAGCAGCAGCAGCACCTCCAGTTCCATCAGCCCCTGCTGCACACCTCCAAAGGAGACGCTGAATTCTAAAATGTCCAATCTAACGCTTTGCAACTGCCGAGCCAGCAGCCCATCCTTCCGTCGATGCACATCACCAATAAGTCAAAAGTGGGCCACGAAAAATCTGCTGCAGTGGCAGTAAGTTTTGGCGATTTTATTGATATAATTGCTGTGTGAATTAAACTTCCTTTTCGTTAGAAAACTCTGCACGCTAATATTTAAGAAGTTCGCAGTTGCAGTTCGCAATGCATATATTTTTCAAATATCAATTGGACGTGCCATAAGAATTGTGCACCGCTTTTTTTTGTGTTCCCTTGATCATGTCAATATTTGTGAAGAAAATTTGAATTTGTTTTATATTAAGTTTGATTTGCTTATTCTCCATATTAATTTAAGAGAAAAGTTGCTGGACCAGCTAAGTGTGGAAGCAGTTGTCTTGTGAATTATCAAAATTTCGTTTGTTAATCTATCTGTTTTTCAGTATTTTTTTTCAAAAATGTATGAACGTTAATAATTAAAGCTGTTAAAAGATAATCTATATCTATAAATACATATAACCTATATAATCATTATAACAGATCCTCGGTGATAACAGCTCATTGTTATCATATTTTACTTGTCTGTCAAATGTTTTTTGTGCAGCTGTGAAGAAAAAGAAAATTCATTTAAATGTTTAACCATATTAAATAAGTAATATCTTTAAGCAAACAGAAATAACTTTTATGAATGTTTAGTTTTAATGGACTCCAAGAATTAGTCTCCATGTTTTAAAACACCGTTTTTTTTGTTTTTTATCACAGTTCTAAAATAAATCGAAATACAACAAAAAATGTGTGAAGCAAATCCATTTATTTCCAACTCTATAAAAGTCGAATTAAATATTGTGTTTATATAAGTAAATATTATTATATTTAAGCAGGTGTCTATAAAATTAGTAAACAGTTTACAAAATACAATTTCAATTGCAGATTAGATTTCGAATAAGATTTTTTTATTATATTTTCCGTTCATATTTTGTGTGCATTCAACGCTTTTCGTTTTAAATTCGTTCAGTCTTTGTTAATCAACAACTTGGTTAAAAGTGTTTTCAAGAAAACTAAAATGAAAGTTTCTTGTTATTTATCATTAATATTGCATATGTTTGTATGTTTTTTGTTTGTTTTGTTCGTTTTCAAACTTTTTGCATTTTTTATTATTAAAATATATTTAAGGTGCAGATAGTATATTGAATATACATATGGTAAATATATATATGTATATATATAGATAAATGTCCTCTCTCATTAAGTTGTTTGCATGTTATGACTACATTTGGTATAACCCCGCGCTTCCCTGCCAGGCCAACAGGTTAGTTTCCACAGCTCACTCGCCATTCTGTCTAGGTGTGTGCGTGTGTGTGTCTCCATCTGTGTGTGTGTTTGTGTGTTATGTGTTTGTGTGCAGCAATTACAACTATTAGTATGAATTACATTTGTAGACTTAGAGCACGACACGTCTGACGCCGCAATCCATGCAAAATTTGGCGTGCTCTATGACAAACTTGCCACCACATTCATGACAAAACTTGGACATTTTCATGCTGGCACTCATCGAGCTGTTCGAATTGTTGCTCGCCAGCGAGTGCAGCGATGTTGTGGGCGTTAAATTACAGCTCACACTATTATTATTATTATTATTATTGCTGTTGTTGTTGTTGTTGTTGTTCAAGTTCTTGGCATTAAGTTCGTAGTTGTTATTATTGTATGCTACCTGCGCTTGCGACTGCTGATGCTGTTGTTGGTAGTTGTAATTGATGTTCTGTTGCTGTTGTTGCTGCTGCTGCTGTTGCAAAGGCAGTGAGTGCTCCGAACTACTGCTGGAGTATTCCGCATTGGCATCGTTGATGGCAGGGCCAACCAGGCCATTGCCAGCGAATATGCGCTGACGCGCCTTCAGTGTGCCGAAGTTGGTTTGAGCCTGCGTCGAGACATCCATCATGCCGCTGTTTGCCACCTGTTTGCCGCTCTGCAGGCTCATTGTTCCGGTCGCCGTGTGCGGACGCAATTGGCTCTGGGTGCGCGGCGAGTTGCCGGACTGTAGTTCACTGGAGCGCTGACGGGACAGACTGTAGGGCGAATTGCTGCTGCAGGAGTGGAAATAAATAAAAAAAATCAAACATTTGTTACAATTGTCATTGTTTTGAAAAGTAACGGCCCAAGAACAGGGCTGTCACTTAAGGTACATTTGTACCAAATACATATGTATTATGTTGGTACACTCTTTTTTGCTATCGAAAAAGCTGCAAGTATCGATAAATCGATATACGATGTGTGTTCAAAAAGGGATTACTTTGAAGGGGACAAAATAGATATTCATGAATAAATAAATAATATCTGAAACAACACAAAATTCGCGATACTTTTTGAACACACCATAAAGCGCGAAAGATGCACAATTTTAAACAAGATATAAATAAATAACAAAAAGTGGACGCACCTGCCGTAAGCCGAGTCGGAGCTAAGCTTGGAGCTGGCGCCGCGACGCGATGAGTGCGACGAGGACATGGGATAACCATCCAGGCTGCTCAACTCATCGGAATCACCAGATGGCGATGGCGTCAATGGTGCGTTAAGCTTCAGTTCCTGTTGCTGTGTTTGCATCTGCTGCAAGTGTTGCTTCTGCAGCGCCTGCTCCTGCCGCAGCAGGATGTCGCGACGCACAGAGGCGCCCGCCTGTTCGCCCAGTTGCTGGAAATCGTTGCGCATCTTCTCGATCACATTCTTGGCATTGTTCGCTTCCACATTGGGCAGCGCCAATGTCGATGGCGATGGCAATGTGGATGTGGATATTGGTTTTGTGGTCGCTACTGTGCCCGGCATTGAGCTTAGCCGTTTCGTCGTGCAACGACCGTGGCTGGGCTCATCATCGTGCTCAGCATCGAGCTGATCCTCATTATCGCTAATCTTACTGAACTTGGCATGCTCCGGCTCATTGCCATTCTCGATGTGCAGCACATCGATGGGTGTCTGCGCATTGCCCACCATATGACGCAGTGAATCCGGCGAAATGGGCGAATGTCCCTGGGCATTCGCCTCCGTCTCAATGCTAATGAAAATCTCACGCTTCTGTGACTCATCAGTGCATCTCGGCAGCTTGAGACTATTGTTGTTATTGTTGTTGTTGTTGGTGTTGTTCTCGTCACTGCTGTTCAACGGTGTGCAATTCGGTGGTGTCTTATAGGAGCCACTGCTATTGAGCGGTGTCTTAAAGGAGCCACCACTACTCGAAGCATTCGAATCGGATCTGTGGGTTGCCAATTGTTGTTTAGTTGTCGGCGCAAAGTACTGCATTTTGGGTGGTGTTATAAAGTTGGAGGAGCTGCTGGTGGTGACAGCGGGGGACCTTAGTGTGGCTGTTGCTGTCTCTGTCGGTGTATGGGTTTGGGATTGGGATTGTGGTTGTGGTTGTGGTTGATGTGGTGTTGAAGTCGCTTTCTGGCACGAGCGTTGCCGGCTCGTCGTGCGATTCAGCAGAAACTCGCGGCAATCCCGAAACAGCGGAAATTGCTCCTCATCATTCTCATTCTCGAATGATGAGAGAAATTCCTCAAAATCAAAATCATCAAATGTGGGCAACACGGGCATCTTGGTCATGCCCAACAGTGGATTGCTCAGCAGCTGCTTCTGCTGCTGTTGCCAGCACTGCTCGTCGAATTCCAGCGAGGATCGATTGCCTTCGTCATCCGCACAGCTGCCCGACGAGATGTACGCCTCCTCGGGTGACGCATCGTACAGAAACTGATTGCGCCCCAATCGCATCTTACGCTTGAGCAGATTGCGTGCCTCGCCCGAATGACGACGCTGCTCCGGGCCCATGGTAATCGTCGACTGGGAACTGCTGCGACTCTGCGTGATTTGCTGTGGCGTCGAACTGGCATCGGACGAGCCGGTCGACGATTGCTGCACATTCAGATTGTCGCAGGCATTGATCAGCTTGGGATCGATGTACGTACTAAAGATGCTCTCCAGCTTAATGGGCATGGGGGTACCACTGGTTGCCACTGGCGTTAGGGGTTTGCTGCCGCTAATCGGTTCCAGGCGCAATGGAGTCGCAAAGCTGTGTACCAAATTCTCGTTGTTCTGCTTCGCGGCCGCCACTTGGCTGGGTGGGCAGATGGGCGTGGTCAGCAGCGGTGGCAACTGACCACTGTTTGCCGTCAGATTCTTGGCCGAATTCTGTTTGCTCAGATTGTTGCTCTTCTCCTTGAGCTCCTTGCTGCTCAGCTCTTTGCTATTGGCTGCTGCCAGCTCGGCCGCCTTTGCATTCAGCTGCTCCAGCTCGTGCTCGTATTTGAGGAACACGGCCAGTGAGTCGGTCTTGGCCACATTGCGAGCGGGCTGCTCGGTGGCATTGCTGAGCGGCAGTTTCATGTGCTGCTTGCGATTGGAGGCGCTCGTATCGCGACGCACAACGCGTGGACTGTGGAAATCATTGACACAGGCGGCACGCACCGGCATCTCATCGTACTCCTCGGGCTTGAGGAAGTTGCTGGAGATGGGACCCTCGTCGGAGAGGCCGCGCTGAATTGTGGGGCGATAGTTGCTGGCAAAGAGCGGACGACTGGGCAGCAGTGGTGTGCGACGTGGACCACGCAAGGATGAGGTGCGTCGAAAGTTCGAAGTGGGCGTTGTCGTCTTTGGCCCACTGGCTGTCGGTGTCGGTGTCGGTGTCGGTGTCATCGTTGTGGCGTTGTACACTTTGCCCAGTGTGCTGGTAAGCGATGTGGACATTAGGATTGGTGGTGTTGTCGTTGTGGTTATGGGTTGGACTACCACTGGTTCGTTGTCGGGTGGTGTGTTCGGTGAGCATAGCTCCTCCAGCTGACGCTTGGCGGACAGAAACGGATCGTATTTGTCGCTAACCAGTGGACTACACCCGCTGTTTGTACAAAAAACAGAAACAATAATAGTGAGTATGACTGTGCGCTAGGATAAGGATTCGTTTTAACCCGCCCTGTGTCTGTGCGTCGCCTGGCTGTCGTCTGCAAAATGGGGGATTAGTAGGAACAAACCTTTCGATGAGCTGGCGTTCGGAGTTGATCGCTAAATGTGCCGAGGGTCGTTTGGTGGGCGACGGTGGCGCCTTAATGTACATGGTGCCATCCTCATCCTGCTCGAGCAGCACCAGGCGACGACTGACATTCGTTGGAGTTCTACGCGATGGCGACAGAATCTGTGGCTGCAGCTGCAGTTGTTCGTCCTCGCTGTAGAGCACATCGTCCATATAATCATCGTAGTCACCTTCCAGTAGTTTTGCCTTGCTCAGCAGCTGTCCAACTTCCATGTCGGTCTCATCGTATGCCTCCTGCTCATCTAGTTCTGTGCCACAATCCAAGTCCTCGTCCGGCTCCTCTTCATAGTGCTGCTGTGATCCATTGCTGTGGTCAATGCGTGGCAGGAAATTCGTCTTAATCTCTGGCATGGGCAGCGCCTTCATCGGCTCCGCATTGTTTGTTATGATCGGCAGCTGTGATTTCTTATTGGGTCGGCAAACAGTCTGAAAGGTGCTCCGCTCCAGCTTGATCTGTACTTCGGCACGGGGCGAGGTATCTCCCTCCTCCGAGCCGAGGTACATTGTTTCATTTGAGATGCAACGGAATGACTCCGGTGCTGGCAGGGCATGACAGCTCTCCTTGCTGGCCACATTAATTGTGTTCAATGGCTTTGGTGGCTCCAGCGAGCCCACATCAATATTGGGATTCTCTCGTGTCCGTATGCGACGACATGCCTTACGCACCAGCGATGCGGATGACTGCAGCTTCGAGGGCACTTTGATCACCTGCTCATCTATATCCATTTTGATGTTGCATATATTAGTGCCACCTGCGGACGCAGTGCAGCGATCGAGTAAGGAAGTGGGTTATTTCTATGTTTATGTCACTAATACTCAAAATGAATACTGCTGAAATCTTATCAATCAGGCAATTGGTATTCCTTAAGGGATTATTCTGATTCTGATTGTAAACAAAGAATTCCTATTAAATCTGAAATTTACTAGTATTGTTGATTTTTAACTTGGGTTTTTCTTTCGTTATAAGTCAAATTGGTAGCAAGTAATGTTATGTAGCCAAGAACCAAGAAGTCTGTAATTGAAGTCAAACTTCAAACAATTCAAGTTAGAATTATTCCAGAACCATTCCTACTCCAAGATATCTTTTGGACTGCAACTAATGAAACTCTACGCATGGCTGATCTTTTGAATGCTCAATTGCACTCTGCATTAATTAAGAGGCATCAAGCTTCAAGCTGCAACTTCTTAAAACAATTATAAAATCATTTGAATTTAATCAAGTCAAGACACGCAATGGGAATGCGGAACCTTATGAACTTGCGCCTAGTAAGGGGAGATGATATAATGGCAAGTAGAGCATTGCAATGCTAATAATTCATTTCTAGACTTCGACTAATATTTGCAGACTATCTGCTCTGAATTAGTGTCTTAATACCTCTGCGCTTAATCAACCCATTGAGATCATCGAATGTCATGGTGGCTTGGGGTGGTCCGGCCAAGCATTCCGGCGGCGTTTGTGCCTTCGGTCGTTGAGCGATGACGGGTCGTGATTTTGCTGGCTTTAAGGGCGTCGCCGTCTCGCAGTCCAATTTGGCCACTTGGAGTGATCGCAGACGATCCATGGCATCATCAATGTCCTGGCAAGTTTCACGTGATTTCCGACGGGGATTCCCAAATTGAACACGTTGCTCCAGATTCTCGACGCTCGACTCCTCGGCGCCCATGCGTAGACTAACCTTATTCTGGGTAATCGTTGTAGTTGTGCTTGTCTTTGATCTGGACAGCGATGATCCAGAACGCTGCATCTTCACGGCCACATTTCGATGCAAGCTGAGTTGATATATATTTTGTGTTTTTTTTTTTTTTTTGGAGGGGATGTTTTGGGGTTTGAGGTAAGTCTGTAAGTTACTCCATTCATTTGCTATGATTACTATGTGTGAGCGATAAACTACGCGACGGTGTCTACTGGTCAAAAACATTACTTGGGGATTAGTCAACGACAACCATTTTAGCAACGCCAGATGGGCCAATCAAGTGTTAGGCTAGACTACCAATCAATCAATCAATCAATCAACAGTCAGATCTCTACTCACTTATCACTGTGCACGGACGATGTCATCGAGGAGAGCGACATCAGATTCTGTTTGGTGGCCACCATTTCCGGTTCGCCCTGTTCTTCCTGTGCGCCGGAGTATTTGTCGCGATTGATCGAGCGTTTCGTTCTGAAATGAAGTGAAAACAACAAACGAAAATTAAAACTGAGTAGAGAAACGAATGTGAATTGTTGCAATTAAGAATTATTTTGCTTTATGACAGCTGAGATTTCGAAATATGCCGCAGCATGTTTAGTTTTTCTGGATTTTATTGCTTCTTACTTGAGATTGGGTGGCTTGTACTGTTTGCGTGCCTCCATTCGCTCCTTGGCCTTGTTTGTCTCCGCGGTGCTGGTCGTCTTCATGTTGGCCTGAATGGCCTTCTCCTTGCACCACTCCACATGCCGATCGAAGGCCTTCAGATTGAAGGTACGTTCACAATGGGGACAACGATCCGCGGCGGGTTCCTTGGCGCGCCTCGAGGCGCGTAGACGATCCCGGCTCATAGTACGACCTGCAGGCTGTGACGCACCTTGAACGCTCTCTGTGCCCGCTGTGCTAGTTGTGGATCCTTTGCGCATCGAGGCACGTGCCGTGGAACGCTGCAAGTCCGTGCTGTCCTGACTTCTGCGGCGTGTCGGCAACGGCGATGCCTGTCGGGCAGTGAGATTACCATGGAGACAGATCATATGTATCCAGTAGGATATGTGTACTCACCTCCTGCGGCTGGGAACCGCTCGAGACGCTGGAGGTCTCACGACTTGCAGCTGGTGGCGTGTGCAAGCCGGCCGCCTTCTCCGCATTGGGCAGCCCAAAGTTCTTGGGCAGCACATAGGTGGAGAGGGCGGTGCCCTCTCGTCGCTGACGGGACGAGTCGAAGGGTTTACGCTTCTTCATCATCTTATCGCAGACGGTTATGTGGACGCGCAGTGCATTCGTGTTGAAGGTGCGACTGCAGTTGGGACAGGCGGAGAGTTCCACTTTGTGGTTGCTGATCTCCTCGGGTGGCACATCCAGGCCCGTGGTCAGCGGTGGTGGCGGCTGGCAAAGCTCATCGCTCTGATCTTGACCGGCTCCACCGCATTCCATTGTCGCTGTTGTTATGCAAAATTAATTGGAGTTATAATGATTATTGTTGTATTTTATTTGGTTTGTGTTGCTTCAATTGGGGAACTTGGAATTATTTGCAATGTTTGTATGGTTGTTTTAGCCCTATAACTAAATTTAACAATTCTCAAACAAAAGCCAGGAAATCGAATATCAAACTGAGTCAGACTTCTATGACAACGCGATCGGGTTTATATTAGATTCTACTTTTTCTTCAAAATTTATCAGTTTTAGTCTATACTTAAAAATGGGTTTGAGTTTCTATACAAGTACCTAACATGAAAGCCCAAGAAAACCTAACTAGAATTGAAAAGTGCGCAAAGAAGTAGAAAGTGACAATGAAACTTTGCCAGCTGGGAAAAAACGTTGGCAGCAAGCAGCAAGTGGCAAGTAATGAGCCAAAATCCGATGCAGTCTTTTGCAACTTGGGCAACTGGCCAAGTGCTGCAGCTTAGACTTGAGCCAGAAACCCTAAAACTTTCCAACTGAATGCAACACATGGAAAGTGTTTCCAAACCAGCATATATTTTCATTAAGTTGCAGTTGTTGGTTTTTGTGGACAAATTGCTTATCCGGCGCCATTTGTCACGTCATCTAAAAACAAGCACAGCCAAACGCACAGCAAACCGCCCTATAAATTCTCAGGCTGCCAAGACAATAGACAAAAATATAACGATAAATACAAAAGAGAGGAAATTCAACTAAATAATTTATTATTATTATTTGGATTGTGTCTCTCTTTTTGGGTGCCACTGCGTGTGTGATCAGCCTATAAATTGTTGTTTATCTGTGAGCTCAACTCAACCCAACTCGATTCGACGACTGCCACTTGAAATGTGGCAATAGCCAAATTTGGCAGCTTGTCTCAACCAAACTTTTAATATCTTTGCGATTTGGTGCGCCTGGTTTTTTGTTTTTTTTTTGTTTTTTGTTTTTTTTTGCTTTGTGGTGGGCGTCAATTATTATTAAATCTGTATCTCGAAGATACACAAAACTGTACGCATGACAGGTGCTTCAAGCCAACACTGCCCACATTGCGGCATTTCCACTTGACATATGCTTTGATGATATTGACCCCAAAAATTTGGAGAATCTTCTTGTTTGGCGTAGTCAGTTGTAACGCTTTGTGAATTATTATTACAATTACAGCAATCAAGGTAAAATTATGATTGACATTGGTTATTGATAGCCTTGGGCATTACATCATAAATTTATCACAGTTTGGTTGTCAAAATAATTTCAATATACACTGAAACAAAACATGTAGCAAAGCAATGGCATTTTATGAGTTTAATCTTGGATGGTAACTGAAAGATACAATTGGAATTTGAATGTTATATTGAAAGCCTGGCATAAATTGATCATCATTCAATCAAATCTTCAATCAGAGTAGTGCCACTTTAAGAGTTTAATCTGAGATAAGTTCTTAGAAATACAAGTTGCAACTGATATTTTAACCATTTTTTAACAACGAAGAGTAGAGCATATGAATTAGATGGGAAATCAACAAGAAAACCAACTGGGAACCTATGTGTTTTTAGGGGTAAACTGGGAATCTCTCACTCGAATAGTGCCTGCGTGTTTCTCAGTGCAAATGATGACATAGAAGTTAACAGCTTGCTGCCGATATCATAATAATAATGCAAAGATAGTCCAATTACAGCAGCACATCAAGATTACATAAATCAACGAATGGCACGCATACATTTCTGCAACATCTTGCGAGTTGGGGCAGTGCAACAGCCAGTTGCAAGTTGCAAGAGTTATTCAAGCTCGTCTTTGAAACTCATTCCAATTCGAATCAATGCAACTCAGTACGCAGTCTAATCCGATGAGAAGTGGGTGAGTGACTGACTCAATGGATGCTTGATATGTGGATGGAGCGTTCGTTGCACATGACAGCACCACTGGCACCACTGGCACCACTAGCACCACCAGCAGCATCACAATTCATATATGTTAATGATGCTCGGCGAACTCGAATTGCAAAATGCACTCATTGCTTACTACTGTGGCCATTACAAGATTACTTATATGTCTGTGCATATCTTTCAACTATTTCCACTTGAGTTTTATAAATAAAATGGCCAGCCAAAAATGAGAGGAAGAAGAAGAGGAGGCTAAACAGCAGGGCGGCCGTGTCTGGATGGAGTCGAAGCAGATTTTTGATTTGTGGAGATAGCAATAATGAGCGGCGCTGAGTGCCGAAAGTTCAAGAGTTCGGAAGTTTACTGGAACAACACCAAATGGCAAACGCAATGTTTCACAACAAAAAAAAGAAAACAAAATAATTAAAATAGAGGACTAAACAATTTGGGCAAAAAACAATTAATTATTATAATTGCTATTGTACCAAATGTAATTTTTATAAATTGGTTTTCAGCAACGCAATAAAGGCGATATCTCCGACCACATTAGCTATATATATTCTTGTTTAGCATTACTTTTGCCTAAAAGGGTATTAAATCTTCGGCTTGCCAAAGATTTTGTTTGCTTTGCTTTTACTTTTGCGCATTTTATTTAGTTTTTACTTCTTTCCCAATCAAATGCCACTTTGGAAATGTCTTAAGAGGTGCCTACTTAAATCTGTTTAAGATCTTAGCCCCACCAATTTGCTGCAGCTCTTGGGCAACCCTATAAGCCATTTAAGACTTCTTGCTGTTGAAGCACATACAGGGTATATACATATGTATAAACATATGTGTTGAGGTTGCGTTTTATCCCTTGACTTTGTTACGCGAGACTTTTGCTTGTTGCTTTCATGCTGAACTCTCAACTTTTGACTGCTTAACGGATTGAAGTGTGAGTGTGAAAAGAGCATAAAAAATGGACAGGCGATCTTGGATGGCAAATGCTGCGTTTAGTTCTAAGTTTAACTTGCTAATGTTTATCGTATGTTTGTCTGGCTTACTTCAAACATTTAAATTCATTAATTTGCCTATACTCTTTACAATTTCAAAAAGTAAATCTGTCAAGTGACAGCAGTTGTTGTATTCCTGCTGATAAGCATATTGAAAGTGTCACGGAAAGGTCTACAACAAATTATTTTTGTACAAGATGTGACACAAAATCAACTCGAAAGAGATTAAGCAAGTCGAAAAGAGCCAAGAAAAATATTAAGAATTGTTTTTGTTACAGTATAAACATAAATGTGATGTGTGTTCTTCGATTAAATTTTGATGAATGCAAATTATTGTTGATTGAATGAATGGTTGTTAATTGGGTGAATCAAGAGGAGCTTGGACCGTTGAGTGTTGAGGGAGAGTTTGCAGAAAACATTAAAGTGCTTCAGCTGTGAAACTGGGATTAATTACATATTATTTATATCTGCTGATAAGCAAACGTATCAATGATGGCTTCTATTTAGTTTTTATTTAGTTCTAATAGCCTAAATGTGCCTCAGACCCAGTTGAACTCTCCCGCTGTTCAATTGCCAACTGTTTAAACCAATTCAAATAGAAATCAATCGTTTAAATGGAAGGCAATTAAGCAATCAGTGGATATGGGCAATTGTTAAATGCATTTACTTGATTGATTTGCGACTGCTGGATTGGCATGCAAATGATTAGCGGAGTTAGTTGTTGTTATTGCAGTTGTTGCTGTTACTGTTGCTGTTGCTGTTGCTGTTGCAACTGGTGCTGTTGTTGCTGTTACTGCTGCGACATCGATCTGATTAACTATAATCAAGACATGCTGCAGTTGAGCAGCTACCACAGATGTGGGCATGGCCGACTCACTTGACTTGGCATTGGGTGTTTGCTTTTTGTTGTTGCTGCTGTTGTTGCTACTGTTGTTGTTGCGACGCAATGAGAATGTGTTGCGTACGCGCGAAAATGTTGACAGCTGTTGCGTTTGCTGCCGCTGCTGCTGCTGCAGTTGCTGCGCCAGCAATTGTTGCTGTTTCGCCTCACTAAGCGCCGCCGAGTTGAAAGAACTTTGCTGCGGCTGCTGCTCAAACACATTAATGTTGCCGCTGTTGCAGTTACTGTTGCTGTTGCTGTTGCCGTTTTCGTTTTCATTTTCACTGCACAAACGCAACGCTGGCGATTTTTCACCATTGAGCAAGTCATTTAATTGCTGATACTCCTCGTAGATGCCGCGACTGTGACGCTTATTGATTTTATTCAGTTGCTGTTGCTGCTTTTGCGCCTTTGATTTGAATATTTTGTGCCACATCTTCTTGCTCATTTCGTATTTATATTTCTAATCGATTGTGTCGTTACTTTTATTTTTATTTTTATGTCGTTATTTTTAAATGCAACATTGCAACAATGCCTTGCCCACTTTTTACTCCTTTTTTGTTGTTTTGTTTGTTTTCGCCACGCTACACAAACTTGACGCGCCGACGTCGTGTGTCCAACTGAGAGCGGCGGCAACATCCATCAACGACTTGGACAGCAACATTGTCTAGCAACATTTATGTTGCCAGAAGCTGTTGTTGGCAGAGAGCTCGGCGCACAACATGTTGCCAGCGCGTATGTTTTGCATTTAATTAAAAATAGCTGCACTCCAGCTGCCAGCGCTTGTTGTGTGGGTGTTGCAACAACAACAACAACAGCAATATTATATCCAACAAAGGCGGCTATTCTTTGTAGCGCTCCCCATATCCCAGTAGCGCCCCTCATGTTTGCCTTTACGCCTGATTTATTTAAAGGCGCCGCACAAATGTTGCTGAACTTTGGCTGCTTAGATGCATCTTTCACTTTGGCTAACGTCTAAAGTCTAAATAGGTATTTTTGTGTCTTTGTGTATCATTTTCTTCTCTTGCTTAGGTTTTGCAAATTGAAATCTTGCACTTTGCGACTTCCTAAAATCAGCCAGTCAATCAGTCAGCCCCCAACTTCAAAGGCGCCAACTTCCTGTGCCGTCTCGCTTTCCATTCAAAAGGAAAGAAAAGAAACACAACTTTTGGGTGTAGGCCACATATATATGTGTGTATAGTTATGCCCTGTTTTGGCCACAAGCTCACTGTTGCATAAGTGCACCAAAAAAGGTAGCTGATATTTGCTGGTTGTTGTCGCATCAACATTTGCGCGATCTCAGCAACATTTCGTGTTGCAGGCGGCACACATAAATAAACAGCTGGTCATGGAGTTGGAGACACATTTAACTGTATTTTTATGCTGCTCACAATGGGTATATCAGCTGGCAGCTGAAGCTGCCAAATGGACACAGTCTAAAAATAACGTGAGCTGAGTTTTGCTTTGTGATCAAGAGTAAAGATCTAATCTATATAAACTATAGTAAAAGTTGCTCTTAATTCACAATCAACTTTTTTACAGGGTATCCCAGCTGCCTAAGTTGAGCTATCTTCTTTAACTTCTTTTACAGTTTGCTTTCGATTTCTGTTATCTCTTTTTTCGGTCGCTTCTCTTTTTAATTGAAATGCGAATGCACTTTTGAGTGCCTCTTTCTGTATCTGTATCTGTATCTGTGACTTTAGCTGTATCTGTAGCTGTATCTGCAATCCGAACGATTCCATTTGCTGTGTGAACAAGTCAACTGGATGCTGGCCGCAATTAATCACAATATATGCTGCATCCAGCATCCGCCGCTGGAACAGCATCGTTGACAGTTGTGGAACGATGACGTCAAAGCGGCTGAGAGACGCTTCTTCTTCTTCTTCATCTGTTCTTATGCAAGAGAATGCCTTGAGAAACACGCCTTCCTTTTCTTCTCCTTCGATTATTGCACGTGCCAAAGCTAATGAACTTGAGGCACGCCATTGTTCTGCAAGTTTACATACATATATATATATATATATCGTATATATGTATGTGCACCACGGGAATTATCGAACCAACAAACGAGATTTTTCCCGTACAGATTACTGAGTGTTTGTTGTTGTCTGCGAGTTGTCGTCGGCGTCGTTTGTGGTCGCCCACGCGCCTCCATAAAGACATATACACTTTTGCCATAAAACTCCATAATCTCTTCTAATTGTCACGCCTCGAGCATGACAAAAATAAATGTTGTATCTTGCACTCTAAAGCCATTTTCACGGCAGGCCACAACCAGAAGATGAAGAAGAAGATCAAGAAGAAGAGCAAGAAGGAGAGGGGGCATGCATATAAAAATAGTGCACTTGGGTTGCTTGGATGGCATTTTGGGAGCAAGGCGCGCAACATGAACTCAATTTTGCTGAGCAAAGCAACATATTCAATGTTTCATATGCATACAAGTACACTAAGGGAAAATGTATGAGTAATGAAAATAATACACTTGAGTGTGCAAAGGGGTGCAAAACAGTTACTCAATCTTGCTGTAAGTGTAGCCTTTGAAGTGCAATTATTAAATTCATCAAATGTTCAAAATAACATTTTCATATTTTTAACACTGCAGAAAATCATTCTGTTTAACTCCCTCTCTCTCTCTCTCTCTCTCTCTTTCGCTCTCGCACTCTCTCACTCAGCTTTTGCTACTAATTAAGTTCTATTTCTTCCAGTCGTCCGTCGCCGTTCTTCCTTCCGCACTGCAACACTGCTCTCTCCTCGCTGCTGTAATGAAACCATTTCAGTTCATTGGCGCTCCCCCTGCAAGTTTTGCCAGTGTTGCTTTGTTGATGTGTTCTTTAATTTTTCTTGGGTTTTGTTTTTCGTTTTTCGCTTTTTATTTTGTTTTTTATTGGCAGCAGATTGCACAATTTTCTGTTCTGTTTTCAGTTCAGTAATTTTGTTTGTTGTCGTTGTTGTTGTTGCTGTCATTGTTGTTAATACAAATTGATGTAGATCTATTTGTTGTTTGGCTGATGTTTATAATTGTTGCCACTGCTGATTGCTTTTTAGAAAGTGTGAAAGAAAGACTTTTGTCCATTTCATATGTAGATCGTTCGCTTTATACTTATTGCATTGGATTTCCTTTTGTTTTTTTTTTTTGGAAATTGTATGCCGTTAATTGAGGTAGGCAATTATTGATTTGATTTGGAAAAGGTCAAAGAGCCTCTACAATTAACAGCTGAGTTGATGAATGTGTAAGTCTGCCATTAAATGATTCCAAGAAAAAATTGTTATTATAAAAATAACTGCTCTTTTTTTTAAGTTTGAAAAGGAAGTTTTTCGAAAATACAGCTAGTTATATCATTAAGATAAGTTTCAAATATATAAAATTAAGAAGAGTACACTTTTAACTTCAAATCATATTTTTTTACTCCCAAGCTAAAAACGTATGAGCTCAGTGCATGCAGCAAAACGTATTTGTTTTGAGCAGCACGGCAACACTGCACACTGCTTAACAGAAAAGCTTTACACAAGCTTTCTGCATGGCGCACAGCTTTAAAGTTGCAGTGCACTTAAATGTTAAATTAAAGTGAGATTCTGAAAAGTTGGAAATCAAATGCAAATTTTAACATGCTCGAAATCTTTTCAAATTTCCATAGAAAGATCCGGCTTACGAGCATCAACAAATAAAAAAGTACCTATGAAACTTTCTGATGCCGTTTGTCATAAAAAAATAAAAACGCTAACTGCAAAAACAGGTTTTGAAGACGTGCCATCTAACAATGTGAATACAATTTGCCAATAACAAATACTTTTTATGAAATGGCAATAAATTGTATTGTTGTTATTGTGTCAGCTGTCGATTGAATTACGTTGCAAAAATGTCTTTGGAAACTGGTTGTAGTTGTATTTGACTTTGGAATTCGTTCTACTCGTATGTGCAAAATAAAACTGGCATTCGCCTTCATTAATGTTGTAGTTGTATTTTAGATGTAGATACCCACTGGCACTTAAATGTAGTTCAATGTCAAGGAAATTTACTCCAACTTTGAATTTACGTAGTGGTTTAAGTGGGTCTGGCAAAAAAAAATAAAGTGGGTCACGCCCAGTGACTGTGTAAAAAGTAGCCAAATGTGAAGAAAGGCCCATTACAAGACACCCTTTCAGCCAAATATGTAGGTGACACTGATGATTTTTTTATGCAAAATACGCAACTAGTTTGATATTGACGCATTTGTCCGTCATTAGTTAAAACTGGCACGCAATTTCCGAACGTGACTCGATTTAGAAAAGTTTTCAACGCTCGATTTCTGTCAGGGCGCTACTCAAGTATCAAAAAATTTCGAGACATACGAGTATGCACATAAATTAAAGAACATATATTTAATGTATGCCTTCTCGCTGGGAGCAGCACATAAAACATAATACTAACAGAAAGATTTGACTTGAATCAATGTGGAGTACATTTAATATATGTATAATTAATTAATAGCAAAATGTGGTTTAATTTCTTCGAAATCGTTGCCTTTATTTGGATGACTTTTATATTTAATTTAATTAAAATGAATTTATGCCAATTCTGGCTGCTTTAAAAGGAAATTGACATAGTTAGATATGTCATCGTTCTTTTTTTGTCGTTTGCTTGGCTTCTTTTTTGACTTGTTTGTTATTTTGCTTGCTTGCGTGGTTTTTGTGAATTGTTTGTTTAAAGTGCCTCCCACGTTTGGTGTTGCGTCTGCATTTCCATTTTTTGTTTATACTCTGCTTCCGAAGGTATTAAAGTATATTGGCATTACTTATTGGTATTACTGAGTATTTCGCAGTCGGTTACGCTCCACTGAAACGTTATAACTTGTCCTTTTTCCAAATATTTATAGAAATTATTTTTCATAACAGTTCTCATTGAGTTTTTTTACATCGAAAATGCTTCATTTTGTAGCCCGGTCTACAGAAAAAATCCAAATTCATGTTTACGGCTAATGCCGCATTCAGAATGATCAGCAACAAAAGTGGCAGCGGCATGTTGTAGAATGTATTGGCGTCCTTCAACTATGGGGATTATATGGACAGTGTTCTGCTTTTATAGCTTAAACTATGGACTGAGTCTAATCGAATTAGACAAGCTTATCAATATATTTTAAGAGTTTAAATGCAATTTGTTTTGCTCATGTCTGACTATAGTTTTGAGTTGCAACGTCAAATGAACTATAGAAAATTATACGAAAATCTTGATTTACATGGATATTAAATATCAATTTACAATATACAATGTCTGTCTGTATGAACTCAATACTAGTCTGTGCCCACATAACATTTTTAAGCTAGAGTCACCAAATTTGATTGGCAGGTTTTTAGCGATGTCCGCAAAAGATCGGCATCGCCCATTTCAGCCGCCGCCAGCCCAACTGCCCATTGAAATCGGAAAAGGCTGTATTCTGCACAGTTTTTGAGTTAGGGCCTTCAAATTTGGACGGTATATTACCGGTAACAGTTTTCGACAGTCGGCTACGCTCAATTGTACAGTTTTCACTATTTTTTGGTGTGATTCAGCTACACAAATAACATTAATTGCAATAGTCTCTGATGTCACTCATTGAAAACTGTGAGCCGCAGCAAATGTTATTGACTCTTTAACAATTGATTTACTATTTAGTACAATATATATTTACATGTATGTAGATAAAAGACGAAAGGAAAATACTATCAAAGAAATGGTTATATGACGCTTGTTAGATCGATTTGATAGACATACTCGTATGTACTATATAAAATAACGTTTGCTAGATTGATTTGGCAGATATATGTGCCATATCTAGCAAACGTCAGTTTACCTAATTCATTTATAATATTTCTCAAAATCCAACTCAAATCTAAATGTATGAATTGAAATTGTGTGTAATGAAACCAAATCCATTCCCAAGAAGTCTTGTTTCCTGCTTGGTGCTTTCAAATTTATTTCATTCTACTCACGTCTTAGCATTTATAGGTATTTCTGTTGTGTCATTTAAATACTTGAATAAATTTCCAACAGCATTTCCTTTTTAAATATTGAATTTAATTGTATTTTAAGTGCCACTAAATGTGTTTTGGATTTTGGATTTTGGGCTTTTGTTTTTTATAGATTTTCCTAAGAATTATGTTTGTTCGCTTGTCATTTTTACGAGGCAAGCCAAGCCATGCCCAAATTGAATATCAGTTTTATATACACATATATATATATATATATATATATAAATATATAAATATATAAATGCATATGCATATATTATTTTATATATGTGTTTTCTAAGCACTTCCTTCTCGGATGCGTGTTTTTCGTTTGATTTTGCGCCTGCGCGGAAGTTCGACTCGCTTCACTTGATAGCCAATTTTATGGCCGGCTTTTGTGTAAACGTTTTTGGCTTTTGTCTATGCATAAATTTCAAATGAAAGCCAATGCACTCGAGTGGCACTCAATTGAAGTACGTATGTGTATCTCGAAGATACGTATGCCAATTGTGAGATACAGTTAGTGTGGGGGGAGGGGGGAGGTAGGGGAGTGTCGGCTGATTAAGTGTTAGTTAGCTGCTTACCAAAATCAAAATGATACATGCTGGGCAGATCGCGCGGCGTCGTCGTGCGCGTGAGCGAGGAGGAGGCGTTGAGGAGCGGAGTGCGCGGTGGCGTCGCGATAAAAATCGCCTCGAGCGGGTGCGACTCCGATGCTGCCATTTCCTTTTTTTTCACAATGGCAACCGAGGAGAGATTTTGGCAGCCACTTAATTTATGCAATGAACTCGCTGCTTAAATTTTGTATTTTTGTTTTTTGTTGTATGCCTTTTTTTGTTTTTAGTTTTCAAGAGTTTGGAGCGTTTCTTCCGCGAAAATAGATAGAAAACGCGCGCGTTTTGTGTCGCGTCGCGAGCGATTAAAAACGCGCCGCGAAAATCTTTCGCTCACATGCAAGCGCCTTGCCACAATATTCATACATATATTTCATGATTTTTGCCTCTTTTGCTAATTAATCATACTTCGTTTTCACTGCACTTTCAAAAAAAACTATTTTAGTAATAATTTTGCCTAATGTATTTTATTTTTTTTTTTGGATTTCACAATTCTTCTTTTATTTTTTAATTTTTTTTTTTGGGTATGTTTTCTGAAGGCACGCGAAACTTTTTGAGCCCAAATAAATGTTGAGTGGCTTTTGTTGTTGTGATTCGTTTGATGTTTGCTGTTGTTTGTTACTGTTGCTGTTGTTGTTGTTGTTCTTTTTGTTGGTGCTGCAAGTTTTTCACATTATCTCCAAAATCATATGGAAATATTGCCATGCAGCCTTATAATTTAAGTCTGGGCCCGCGATTTGCTGTGGGTGTCTCGCGAGTTGATGTCTCTCTCTCTCTCTCTCTCTCTCTCTCTCTCTCTTGTGGCTCGGGTTCACTCCCCCACCGTATTCGTTGTCGTATCTGCAAAAGGTCAGAGCGTGAGATTTGAATATTTTATTAGTGAAAAGTTGCAAATGAAAATTGCAGATTTGTTGACTTAAGGTGTGTGCTTATGCTTAAAAATGTGAATTGAATTCCAAGTGCACGATGTATATATAGGAAAATGATACGATAGTTTCCATGCTTTCCAACGCTAACAACAAATTGCATGCTGGCAAGATATCAGACTAGATTAAGAAACTATTATTCAAAGCGAAACGAAATGAGACTTGAATGCAAGCGAGCAGAGAGCGCTGATGATGATGATGATGACGAACAAGCCTCAAAATAAACATTCTCCATTGGGGCTAAGCGCATATTAGCTAATTTGCAAAAAGCCAAACACAGCAGTAACATTAACACAAACACAAACAGCAACAGCAACAGCAAAACGTACGCAAAAAGCAGAATATGATGAAATCGTCTAAAGTTAGACGGTGAATTTACGAGCTTTTCGCTTTGGGCTCGGTTCACGCAACACTCACAGAGCGAGAGAGAGAGAGAGAGGGAGAGAGGGAGAGAGGGAGAGAGAGAGATAGTGCGATAGTGCGACAAATAGAGAGAGAGAGAGAGAGAGAGCGCGCGAATGAGTAAGAGTCGTTGGCTACATTTCACTAAAGAGCCAATTAATTACCGTTAATATTCGCTTGATTTGCGCCGCAAAAGCTTCGTAATTCAAAATGTAACTGGATCAGTTGAAGATTTTCTGTCCGACACGCTTGAAGATCGCCAAGCGACTGAGTCGCGAGAATTTGCAGTCGCCTCTTAATTGCAAATGAAAGTGAACATTAAGTTCCATCACTGAGCTGAGCAATTGAAAAAGCGTTCATAAAAGTATCTCCCACCAGCCCCATTATCATCATTATCGTCGCCATCATCATCATCATTTTCATCAGTATTATTATTGTTGTTGTTGCTGTTGTGTCTCTTTGTTGATCTTAACGTTCGACAAGCTTTCAACATTGTCAGCAAGCGTAAAAATAAAAATAATCTTTGGTCTGTTTGCCAATTTTATTTTGTTGTTGCTGCTGCTGCTGCTGCTGAATTGAAGTTTGTTTGAGAAGTTTTGTTTTTGCTTGCTTGGCTTTGGTTATGGTCATTTTGGTGCTGTTCAAATACCAATTAACGCTTCTCTTCTAATTATGCCATATTTGGCTATTTTAATGGCACTCTGCCTTTTCAGCATTTTTTTTTCAAACTATTTGACTTAATATTTGGTGGCTCACACAATGGAGTTCATGGCAAACGAGTTGCATTAATCATAGGCTAATTAGACTTTATTATTTATCTTATCTCGCGGATCGGTTGCATTGTAATGCAACCCACTCGGCTTGTAAGCGAAAAACATTTAGAGCCATAAATTAAATGATTGACAACACACAAGAAGAAGCAGAAGAACAACAAGTGATTCTACAGCTAAACGCCGCCATTTGTCAGATCTTAGACAGGTAAACAGTTGGAAATGACGTACACTCGGAGAAAGTGCATTAAACAGAATTAAACTGAATAATATTTATTAAAATATACCATTAATAATATAACAAGCAATGTTTATTGCGGTTAACTGATGTATGCCAAATTACCCAAAATCTAAACTTGTTTACAATCTCAATATTTATATATATATGTTTTTTTTTTGAGTGTATTGTTCTTATTGCGCTCTCAACTCTTTTGAACAGCCGACAGCTTTTACATGTGCATATCTTAATTTATGCCATTAACATTTAGCTAGATAAATACCAATATTTATATGCCTATTTTGCATAATTCGAGATGAAAGGTTTTTTTTCTTCTGGCTATTACGCCGCACTCATAAAAATCTACATACATATATATATATATATATATATATATATATATATATATATATATATTGGGGAGAAACATGCGCAAGTGTCTCGATTTTATTATGCATATTGAATGGGACACTTGCTTATATTTTACGATATACTCGTACCATATCGAGTTGGAGGGGAATGCTGTACGTGCCTCGAGTGCCAATCGGATGGGATAAGTGACTAATAGTTGAGCCAAGATTGGCTCTCTGCGGTTCTCTCTGTGTGCATGTGCACCATAGCTATATGGAAGCACTTTAAAGAAGCCGAGTTCGAATCAAGTTGTATCCATTGGAATTCTACGGATAGGCATAAGTAAGTTGTGTGCAAAGATAATGGATTCTAAGTGCATTACTTCCTATCAATTATGGAATGACTTAATAAATGCTATTTTTCCTAGTGTCTCCAATGAGTAGCATTCAAATTGCTACAACTTAATAAATAAACCACAACCGCATTTAATATTTAAGCTGCTGATTCATTAAATTCTTTTCATATTTAAATACTTATTTCCAGTGCAATTTGTTATGGCCACCCACACAATAAATACCAAGACGCTGACGCGGCTGCATTTCATTTCAATTTGAAACTCTTTTCATAATATACACAAATTTGTATATTTAAAGAAATAAACTACACCCACGCAGACAAGTCAAGTTTAAAGCTGAGCTGAGTTTTTGTCAGCACGCGCCTTGAGTGAGATATTTACATATATATATATAATATTTTTTATAGGCTTTTTTACTTATAAGACCGATTAGACTGACCAATAAATACGCTCTAATTTATGGGCTGTAATCTAAGTCATGGCTGGTAATTGAGAGGTCTGCTCTTTGCACAGATCTCTCAATGTCATTGGGCAACTGGAGCGCAGTGGACAGGTTTTCGATAGGGGGGATCAATGACCAGAAGCTAAGAGCTAAGCACCATAAGTAGCGGCTAAAGAAACTAACAACATGAACAAAGAACTGTCAACTTAGACAGCTGCCTGTCTGTCTGTGTATCTGTGTGTTTATCTGTCTGCCTCGGTTTGTGTCTGGCTGTACAACAAGTGCAGCCAGCAGCTGCTACAGCGTTCCAAGTGACCAAGTTTCACCTTCGAGCGGATTTGTTGGCATCGCATCACTTTCGGCTTAGCTCAGCTAACCAGAGGAGAGAGAACCGAAACGAGAATGACAACGAGATCGAGAATGAAATTGAGATTGAGAATGAGAATGAGAATGAGTCTCTAAACAGACACACTTTTTGTTGTGCACACACACATTCGACATGGACATGGACACATGTCTGTTTGAAGGTCACGACAATCTTTGGTGTCAGCTTACCAGCTGATGACGACTTCTCTGTACGCTGCTGTAAGGCATGCCACATGCTGCACTCATTGCTTCCAAATAATGCGATAAGCTATCTGCGCAGCATTGGCCTACGTTTGGGATTTTTATCTCACTCAAATTAAGAGAGATACGCAATTGCAAGAATAAATAAATAATTCACATCTTGAGCTCTGCACAAATACAAAATGAACTGCGAAGAAGATGTATTTTCAGGTGTGTAGAATATTGTGCAAAAAACGTTATTTATGCGCATTAAATATTAAGCTAGAATTTAGAAAACTAAATGCCAATAAATAAAAAATCATTTCCTTGCCAAAATATCAGCTACTAAATTACTTAATTAAGCAGCAAGCAGCATGATTAAATGGCATTTATTATAGTTTTCAACTAGATACAAGACTAAAGTCAATTAAAATTGACTTGCGACCAATCGACGGAAACAACGAAACAATTTGTCATCACGCTCAATTGAAAACAAAAAACCCCAAGCTGAACTTAATTGCCAGCTTAATTGTAGGTGTAGAATATAAAGCTAGACTATGTGCTATGTATATATATATATATCTGTAGATATATATCTGTGTATATATAGATGTATATAACAAGTAAACTGAGGCATTTACGCTGAACCACACGTTTAGTCACTGATCAATTAGCTGCACATGCGGTTCTCCAACCAATCTTATATTTCTCCCCGGCGACCGCAAAATCGAAAAAGTGACTAAAAAATCACAGCTGCTGATGTGGCGCTTTTCTTTATAATTAATACAAATAATAAGAGACAAGAAACAGAAAGAAAAATAATAATAATTAAGTAAATAAAAAGCACCTTGTAGCACCTTGTTTTAGCGGCTTTCACTGCCAGAGAGAGATTTGTATCTCTACTAGCACCTGTGCGATATGCCACAAAACATCAAAGATACTTTTTTCTGTTATGCCCGCGAGAAGTATCCACACAAGATTTTGAAGCGTGCTTTTGTTCTCAGGCACCAAATGCTGATGTCATTTGGCAATCACACTTAGAGCTGAGTGTTTAATGTGCTCATTTGTTGTTGCTGTTGTTTGCTGAGAATTTGGCTGCGAGTCTGTTGGAAGTCGTCACGCTCGTTGAGGTTACACAGAATCTCACAGTGAACAGCTTGTTGTGAAGTCGCGTGTTGCAAGTCGTTACAATACTTATTACTTGATGATACTCCTCCCTAATTTAACTCAGCTCGACCAGCCCGCTGTCAGAATTGTCAACAGAATTGGCAAGAAACAAAAAGCAAAATGATTAATTCTAATAAAATAGCGAACGCCGTTTGAGATTTGATGTTAATTGCACTTGAATGTGCCTTGCCCGTTTCGTAGATATATATATAATATATATATATATATAGAGAGAGAGAGAGATACATACGTGCCTGGTATCGTGGGCATGCAAAGAAGCATTTTCAGGCTGCCTCTTGTGATTGCCATTTATTGGATTTTTTGGAGCGTTGCAAGTATGCATGGAATATACACATACGCTTACCTACTACGGATACTGCGATATAACTTTGCGTTGGCAAATGGAATATGCTTTGCATTTTTTCTTTATTTTTTCTTTATTTTTCTGTTTTTTTTTTTTTTTGAAAGGCACTTTCTGCAATCATCCCGCGCTTGAGAAACATTTTCGAGAGTGATATTGTTCAACGCCAAATATTTTTGTAAAAGTTTTGCATGTCAGCAACAGCTTTTGGGCCAATTTTTAATTGATCTTTGAATATAATTAACGTAAAAGACTACAAAGTAACTAAAAACAAAAACCATGCTTCAGGCACGCTTTGCAAATTTTCCACTGCGATAACTTAATGCAAACTAAGCTGATTTTTAAAGGCTATAGTCGTTTTGCTAATGGTCAGGCATCTTTTGTTTAAAACTCGACTTTCGGCTTCACATAAATATTCCACTTAAGGATCGTTCCATATTTTGCCAAAAACTAAACCCATTTTCGCATCTAAATAAAGACTGCTTTTAAATGTCAAAACTCGATTTATCGACACAATTCACTAGCCCCACAAAATTAGTTTAGTCATCTGGATAATATCTTTTCTTTCCGCAAACTACAAATATCTGTGAACAATCTAAAAGCGAAAACCTTTAAATATATCTACGCATGTTGGACACATTCACAAGTGCCTGTTACATTTGGTTAATTGCGTCGCAGACAAATGCGGACATATATAGTACATATGTAAAGTTAATTAGCATAAACTCAACTCAACTCAAAGTCAAACAAACAGCAGCAGTCACAAATGAGATGGGGGTGCACAGCACTCGAGGCATACTAAACACGTATCTAAATATTGCGAGAGTTAAATCGGTTGTTTAACTTATCCTCGATCTGCAATTAACCGTCGAAATGTTGGGCAAAGCCCAGCAAAAGAGAGACAGCGAGAGAGAGAGAGAGAGGAATAGCTAGAAAACACATTTTCCAGTTATCGATTAAACACGAAGGAGCAGCGAAAGTTCTGGGACTAAGTGGCAACCAGTTGGCTATAATGGTAACATGACGCCAGGCATTAAATGCCGCACCCTGGCAACCACTGGCGTCCACGGAGCCACCCAACTCCGTGCAGCTCCCAGTCCCCAGACTGACTGGACGTCCTTTGGGTAGTTGCCTGCCGGTTGTTGCTGGTGTTGTTATTGTTGTTATGAGGCAAACAACTTCTTACTGGACTTGTTTTGCCCGGCATGCGGTTGTCATGGTAAAAAATGTGCCGTAGCAAAAAACACATGTATCTAATGGATTGGGGGGGTGCCAAACTCCATATGTGCATGTAATGTTGGGTACTTTATCTGACCAAACTCATGCACAGTAAACAATTTTGGAACTCTCTCTTCATTCATCACTCATCATTCATGCAACATTACTCACATATCATGGCAATTTAACGGGTAACTGGTAGTATTTGTTATGCGAATTTGTTGTTTACTCCTTCCTAGAATTAAGAAATATTATTGGCAGAGCTACGTAATTTATACAAAAAATTGCTCACAGTGTAGCCACATATATTGGCTAATGGGCAAGTTTGGGTCCGCTGATTGCGACTTTGCATGCAAGCGCAAATCAAAATGTTCGACGCCAAAAAAACCAAAAAAAAAAAACAAAACTTTTTATCGGATTTCGGGGCTTGGGCAGTTCACTAATGAAAATTGGAGCAAGCGCAGATATATATACGTATATATAGCAAATATGTAGATATAGCATATGTATATATACATATCATATCATATCTTATCTAATTGCGCAATAAGAGACAAAATGGGTAAAATCTACGAGGCCCTCTTATCTCTCAGTGGCCTTCGACTGAAACTGTTTAATGTAAAAATTCTCTCGTAAGTCGCAGCTAAGCATTGAGAATTTGTTGAGAATTGAGTCTGATATCGAACATTTTGTAAATATTTATATTGATATATGCTTTAAACCGAAGTCGGTCCACTTTAAATAGAAAAACTAATGCCGATAAGCTTCGATTGCAGTGAAATGAAAAACTCAAGATAAGCAATTTGCTGCAGTAAAATGAAAAACACAAGATAAGAAACCGGCAGCCGTTGACTGAAATTTGATATGCTCAAGGTTGAAACTATATATGTGTGTATATATATGGTTGCAGCATAGAAAGATACGTTTCTCGACAACTACGGTTGACACAGTCTTTGTCAGTCTTGAAAATTATGCAATATCTTTGAACTATTCGAGTCTGTCTTAGTTCGGTTCAGTTGAAATATATTCTCATTCAGCTTAAAGCTTGTTTACCACCATATTCCTGAATATCTTATGGTAATTAGGCAAATGTATTCAATATTTTTTTTTTGTTTGCAAATGAGCTCAGTTTTTAAGCCAGTTGTCAAATAGGCTCGCAACGCCTTATTATTTGTTTGCTTTGGTATTCTTTTTTTAAACTTGTATTTGCTGTAGGTGTTTGTTCTGTTATCGTATTCTCTAATCGACATTGAGTTAGTCAAGTATACAATTTACCGACAATGATCACTCAATAATTGGCCATTAGTCCAACAGTTATCTTTGGAAATATGAAATACTTTCACTGAACCTTTCAATTTGCACGTAATCGTAAATTAATTCTTAAGTAGAATTTACCTTTGCTTCTTGGCGTGTTGCTCTTTGTTGCATTTAGCGATCGATTGACAAGTTTTAATGCTACTTAAGAATTCAAGTGCATTCCTTTCAAGCGATTCCCATGAGTTGTAATCAGAGAATCAGCAGAATTTTTATTGAGTAGTGCACTTAATACAATATCACGAAGCACAAACACACACACACACACACACACACACACAAATCCACACGCAGACAGAACAGAAACCACTTTCGTTGTTTTTCAGCAGAACTTCAGGTGCTATATAGATGGCGCCACTTAACGTTATTCACGACGCCAACAACAACAACAATAACACACACAACACACACAAGAAACCGCTGCAAAGACACAAGTTGATTGAATTTTTGTTCGCTGCTGATTAAATCATTTAATGCGAGGCCCTTTATTAATTTGTATTTAATTATGTTATTATATTCCATAAATTTAATTTTGATATTTGATAAGCAGGTTTTTGAAAGCGAACTGCTTTTGTTGGTTGTTTGGAGTTGCTGTTTAAGCACACGCGACGATTGCGACTGGCGCTCGCAACGTACGCGTATCGAATGGTGGAGAGTCGCAGCCACGAAGAGACGAAACCCCGTCGCAGTGAGCGCAGCACAACCTGTGCGTCGGCGTCGACGCTGACGTTGACTGAGCACTGGCGCTGCCAAAGCACAACAGTTACGAAGTTGGAGTTTGTGACCTTTAGTAACATTTAAACAAAAGACTTCTTCTAATTACAGCCTAAAATACAAGCAATGAATATATCTAAAAATATATATAGATATTTACATATGTCAACATGTAGCTGGCATTTTGCCCTTATTTTATTGCTAAATGCATTTATGCATTGGTTATATCTTTGCCATATTAGCAGTGAAAAATTATGACCAGTTCATAGTCGTTTTTGCCCACTGTGCTTAGTGCTGTCGCTGAGTTTTTCGTATGTTTATGAAAATGTTTATAAAGCAAACGTTTCTTGTACTTTTTGGCAACACCGGTTTTATTTTAGCTGGCTCAGGTAAATATGTGCATATATATTTATAGATATATTTATTTTTTGGTAAGCACAATTGTGAATCTTTTGGAGAATTGGAGGCGGTTGTTGTTGTTATCTTCGGTGTGTCTGTGTGTGTGTGTGTGTGGGTGTGTATGGTATTATTTTTGACTGACGCATGTTAATGTGTGACAGGTTTCATTTGTTGCACAGCTGTGTGAAAATGTAAAACGTTTGTTGTTGTTTCTGCTACTGTTGCTGTTATTGTTGAGACTCCAGTGGGTCTGCTGCGGCTCTTTGTGCTTTTTGGCCTTCTCTTGGGCACTTGTTGCTGGTCCAAAATCAAAGGAAAGTTTCGATTTGACACCTGACGCGTGCCACTACCACAAATAAATGAGGAGCATTTGTCGCAGCTAGCGAAACAAATGCTTCCGCTCCTGAAATTTATTTAAATGTACTACAAAAAACTTACATAAATTGCAACACAAGAGAGACAGGAAATGGGCGTCTCATAAATGCAGCAGCCAACAACAACTAAATTAAAACGCCGACGCGTGGCAAATCTTAAAAGAAAAAAAACTAGTCTAAGATCAGAGCAGATCGAATCAGGTCACCCACACATCAGACATTAATTAAGGCTAATTGTTGGCGAAATGTAAACAATCAATTGGTGGAGCAAAAAATGTTTAAATTTATTGTGCGATGATCTGTAAACAATATAAAGAAAAAGAGAAAAAAAACATTGGCAATATGAAAAAAATAACTCACCAACTTAAATAGATTTTGCCGTAATTAAAGGGCATCAGCAAGATGCAAGTTATGCGAATAGTTCCACTTTTTGTATACGAATCTCAACTTGTTGGGCAACAATTTACCCAATTGATACCCCAGTGGCAGCTGTTGCTTATGCAATCGATTTAAACAACACGTATTTTGAGCAATTACATAGATATGAGTTTAATAAGTATACAAAAAGGCACTTCACAGTTGTTAAACATAGCTTAGCTTCTCTGACGAATACACAAGATCTCGAATAATTTCAGTAACAAACACATTTTGTACTCTGCATTACAGCACGATATATATATCTATAGATATATATACATAAATATATAGAGGCATTGTTATAAATGCTAAATATTATAGTGTGGGAACAATAACAATAACAGCTATTCTGTTTGGTGGTGTGTAAGGAAGTGTATTGCACTAGTAGTCTAGAGCTACTACTAGTGATCTACTGATGATACGGCGGAGCACATTTCAGTTTTCGGGCGTATAGTACATGGAGTGTATATAGAGTCTGGTCACCTCGCCAATAACTGATCGATCGGGTATGCTCTGTGCCATGCCATAGAGAGCAAATTTGCCAACCACCGGCTGTCCGGGATCCTTCATAATCTCCGCCGTGCATGTGCGCAGATCGGCCACAAACTTATCCGCAATGCCAGGCTTGGTGTGCATATCCGTAATGCAGATGTGGATGCTAGAAAGGAGATGCATTTAATACAAATATAACATATATATATATATACTCGTAGATCATACTTACCCAGAGGGAAATTGCAGGGGGTTTAGATTCCAGCCAAGTTTGCACAGTGCATCGGAGAGTCGGAAAATGTCAAACACATTGGAACCCATGGCTATGACCGACGTAGCCGGCTTGCCAAAGATAAAAATGCCATCGATTTGACGCACACTGCAAGAAAATCAAGGAATTAAATAAGAGCCACATGGCTTAGACTTACAGTGTATTTACCCTCGCTCAATATAACGAGCCGTGTCGACAATGCGTTTGGTCGCCTCCAGATAGCCCTCGTAGCCGAAACTCATCATTGTGGCCCAGCAGGCGGCAATGATGCCGCCAGCACGGGAACCATTCACCGTTGGTGAGCCATAGACGCCACCAGGCCAATCGGTTGTGACCGTAAACTGATGATCCTTGAACTTCTTGTGCGAATACATGATGACCGATGAGCCCTTTGGCGCAAAGCCATATTTATGAGTATCGGCCGAGATGCTCGTCACACCCTTGACCGCAAAATCAAAGTTGCGCACCTGGTAGCCGGCATGACGCAGCAGAGCAACCACAAAGCTGCCCAGACAAGCATCCACATGCACAGGGATATCATATTTAACGCCCAACGCCGCAATAGATTCGATATCATCAATGGTGCCATATGGAAAATTGGGCGCAGAACCAACCAGCTGTAAAAATACAAAATACCCATTAACAACTTGCCTAATCTCTAAAGAAAACTGTCCGGCTACTTACCAGAATAGTATTAGAATTGATGGCACGCTTGAACTTCTTGATGTCCACTTCGTAGGTATCCGGATCGACATCCACGTAGCGCACATGAATATTGAAGTACTGTCCGCCCTTGTCGAAGGCAGCGTGCACCGTGCGTGGTACAACAATGTTGGGCTTGGTGATGCCTTTGTGCTCGCGGGCATAGTCGCGATATGCCTTCATGGCCATGCAGATGGACTCGGTGCCGCCGGTTGTCATTGTGCCGCAACTGGAGCTGTTGCCATTGAAAAGAGTGCAAGCCATGCGCACCACTTCTGCCTCCATTTTGCACACACCTGGGAAGAGATCGGAATGGAGCGGATTCGTGTAGGATGCCTTGCCATAGACCTCGGTGACCAGCTGCACCAGCTCGGGATTGTAGCCGTAGACAGCGCCCGAGACGCGTCCATCGCGCCAATCGTAATGTCCAGTCTTCAGATGATCATCGACCAGGCCAAGTATCTGCTCCTTGGTCAGACCCTTCTCGGGCAGACGTGTCGTGTACTCCAAGTGCTGATTGCTCTTCTGAATTTCGGCCTCAAAATCGTTTTTGGCCTTACTCAGCTCCTTCTCCACTTCTCGGCGGACAGCGGGTATCTTCTTGGCCAACCTGAAGAACTGACGCTTGCCCCGCACATACAGACCTCAAATAGAAACACATACGTTCAACATTAAACCACATTGATAACTTAAGCTCAATTTGCCCTGCTTATCAGCTGAGTGATTGATAAGCAGAAACCTATCAAAAGTTTACGAAAAAACAGAAAAAGCGTTTGTTATACACGCCAGAACCGGTAGCCAAACAGCAATTGCAATAGCAATCAATCTCCAAGAACCCAGCCTACCTTCAAAATCTAAAATTAATGGTTGCAATAAAACAGCCACTGCTCTTGTACTCGTATAACTAAAATGGACAAAGAATATATATATTTTATCGGCTTGAAGTGGCACCATTACCTCTACTACTCTCTGTAGCCATATAATTTAATATTAGCCATGCCAAACTTTTATCGAAAAAATGGTGCCACCTGTATAGGACTGATACTGATAAAATAAATTCGAGACTTTCAATATCTTGCCTAGATTAGGCAAGTAGTAACTATTTTGAAACATTGTGTGAGCATAGAAATAAAAGATTGTGGTTTATGACCAGTTAGAAATACAATTTCGACATTTCCACGTAACGCTAGCGGATCCATATGAACTATGCTCCATAACTTCCGTTTGGAGCACTTGAGATTATTTTAAGACCACTTCAAGAGTGCTTGGACAAGTTTAATCTATGCTTAATCTGTTTGATTGATTAAATTTGAAAGATCAGAAGGTGTTTCACGTGTAAATTCTACTAAAGTTCAAAGTACATGGGGAATATTTTCAAAATGTACACAAATAGAATTCATGTTTGTACATTTGCTGCTCCAAGCGTTCGCGATAAGATATTTATTGGAAAAAAAATAATTATAAAATGCTTACTTTCATCTTTGTTGAGTTCGGTCCAGATCCAAACAGTGCCCAGGACTGTTGTTGCCGTTATGGCTGCCACCTGCCAGGGCTCCTTGTTGCCAAAGGCACGATTGATGCAGCCACCGACGGGCTTCATGCAGTCGCTACCAGAAAATGGACGCATTATGGCCGCCAACTGAAATTGTGTGCCGATTTAATAATATATTTATTTATATTCGAGGAGTGTTTGGAAACACCGTCGCACTCGAGCGCTGCCAGTCGGTTACTGAACAAAATGCCAACTGAATAGTTGCCTGATAATCGCATGCAAAATGCTCCGTTAGCTGATAGCGCGTATCTTGTGTTTTGATATACAGTGTCTCACAGTTCAAATGGAACAGCGCCTAGCAAAAAATTTAAAGTGCTATAAGGTTTAAACAGAAAAACAAACGCAAAATGTTTAAATGCCAATTTGTTTTATGTTATATCGCGTTTGAAAAGGAAACTTCAGTTTTTATTAATATATTAGTTAATTGACTAAAATTAGTCAAAAACTGAACTTTTAATATATTGAGGTACACATTGTTGTCCATTGTTGTTTCAATAAACACCAAATTTCCTCTGCCGGCTTCCGAGATAGATGCCCATACCATGACACTTCCTCCGCCGTGCTTGACTGTTGCCTTTAGGATTTTGGGATTCAGCTCACTGTTGGACTGTCGCCACAGATAATTCCGTCCGTCTGAGCCAAAAATGTTGAATTTGGACTCATCTCATCATCGGGCATTAAAGTCATGGTTGCGCAGTACCCGGCGCACAGTTTCCACACTGCACTTTTTCTCCATTTCATCCTCCACCTGTTGAGCCAGTTTTGGAGCCGATAGCTTGGGATTTGCCCTTATTTTCCTGATGATCCTCCACTCCTCCTGTTCGGTGAAAATCTTGTTTGGTGCCTTTCTGGCCTTGTCCTCTATCCGATTTTCGTCGAAGAAGCGCCGAATGATGTTAGTCACAGTTGATTTGTTTAGATTTACCATTTCAGCTATTTGGCGATGTGAATATCCGATCCTGAAGTGTTCCAGGACGAGATTCCGTTGTTCAATGGTAGTCCTCTTACCCATAGTCCTTGTTGGCTGGTTGCACCCGAGATGCAGGATATAACTAAACTGACTACGAAGGATTGGTCTATTTAGACCGAAAATAATCAACCTGGCGTAAAAAATCCGGGTTTTATGGCACCAAGGTGTCCATAACGCCATTGTTCCGAATAATATGTGAGCATAAATTAAGGTACTTTTTTACATAACCCGGCCTAGCCGCTGGGAAAACACCAGTTTATTGGGATCATATATTCATATTGGTGGTTAATATATGTACCTGCCAGCGGTCTTTGGAATTTTTGAAAAATATTGGATAATTAGTTTATGGCAGGCAATTAAATTTTTTGCTAGGCGCTGTTCCATTTGAACTGTGAGACACTGTACATACATGCACATACATACCTAGATTACTACTTGTAGCGTAGTGCGTCTGTCTGTTGTGAGCCAAGACAACAATAACAATTAATATCGCAATAAAAGCTGAGTTCAAAATATACACGATTTGGGGTTCTGGCAGTTCACTCACCTGTTATTGTTCTGGCGAGTAATTAAGATTGTTAGGGTGAAGTGCAATTTACTCGAGGTTGACGGCATCTGTTTGCTTTGCCGTGTGAAATTTCACTAAACAAATGAGAGCGCTCAGCGCACAGCTGATGCGCTTGCAGCGATAGCAAGCAAAAACATATCGATTGCACTGCGAATGGCAATCTGGCAAGAAGAAGCTATTGAGCGGCGCATATTTAAATGTTATCGATAGTAACACATACCTTAACTGAGTTATCGAACATGCTAGCATTAAATTAATTGTTTAGATTTATTTTGATAACGTAACTAACAAAATTATATAACATTTTATATAAAATGCTGTTTAGGCTGCCAAAATCGATTAAGTTTGTAATTATTATGCAACTTATATTTGCATTAATTCAACTAGTATTTATTTGTTATATTTATATATATTTTCATAGTACACTCGTCTGGTGCCCGTACGCTTTGCCAGCAAAGTAAGTGCCAAGGATTTTATAAAGGTGAGCTTAAATGAATGTATTTCTATTTTGCTGCATTTAGTTAACGATTATCGACGAAGGTGAAAAATGATCGTGGAGTGCGTGAAATAACATTGTGTCATCCGAGTACCCGGAATTCGCTGTCGATGGACATGATGTGCGTGCTGCACGAGGCTCTCGTCGAGGATCGCACGAATGTGGAACTGCGCTGCATTATCCTTACGGCTGAGGGGAAAATCTGGTCAGCCGGCCACAATCTAAAGGAACTGCAACCCAACGATTTGAAGTTTCGCGATACTGTTTTCCAAAAGCTAACCGACAT
This sequence comes from Drosophila basisetae, assembly GCA_035041595.1. Classification (NCBI taxonomy): domain Eukaryota; kingdom Metazoa; phylum Arthropoda; class Insecta; order Diptera; family Drosophilidae; genus Drosophila; species Drosophila basisetae. The sequence goes on from JAWNLB010000144.1 coordinate 3,127,994, forward strand.
TGTGCTGGACATAGGAAAGTTGCCGGTGCCGGTGATTGCCAAAGTTAATGGATATGCTGCAGCTGCCGGCTGCCAACTGGCTGCGTCCTGTGACATTATTGTCGCCTCCGACAAGAGCATGTTCTCCACACCCGGGTAAACAGCTGCACCTAAATCAATATTTTGCCATTGAATGCATGCTCTGTTTTTAGTGCTGGAGTGGGAGTATTCTGCAATACGCCTGGAGTCGCCGTTGGTCGCGTTATGTCGCGTCCCAAGTCTGCGTATATGCTAATGACAGGTCTGCCCTTGAGCAGCCAGGAGGCCTACGTTGCCGGTCTGGTCAGCAAAGTAGTGCCCGAATCGGAGCTGGATAAAACGATTGAGGAAATCGTTTGCGCCATAAGATCAAAGAGTCGTGCAGTCCTTGGGCTGGGCAAAGAATGCTACTATGAACAACTGAATCTGCCGCTCGAGGAGGCCTATGCGAAGGCCAAAGCAAAAATGAATGAGAATCTTCAGTTGCCCGACTGCAAGGAGGGCATGCAGAGCTTCATTGAGAAGCGGGCACCCAACTGGAAGCACACCTAACCATTTGTTATGGACTCAAACTTTGCATTTATAGAGAAATATATTTTAAAGACTTGAATATTTTATAAACGATGGATAAATAATTCATTTGCATTCATATATGTTCACAAGTCATTTTATTCGTAACTGATTATATATTTGTATCTCTGATTTCCAATATAATTTTGTCAATTTCCAGTCCAACTTAGGCCTAAAAATAAATACCTCAATTCGCATAGATTTAGTTTTTTAATTCGTTTAGAGTATTTCCCTCAAAGTTCCAAATAAAACCAATTTTCGTGCTTTCGAAAAGTATGCTCAATTCTTATTTTGTGTGTAGTTTATTCAAAATGTGTGTGTTTTTTAATATTGTGCAAATATTTAAAAATACAATTACAATGCTTGACGCGAATAATTATTAAAAAAAAAAATGATAAAGTTGATATATGTTGGCAGTTATTTGTCTGTTTGGAGTTTGGAATTTATTGTTTTTTTTTTTTCTTTTTCATTATCTCTCTGTTCCAATACATAAATTTTAAGGATATGTTTTGTGAGTCTTTTTTGCAGGATATTAAATTGTATTTTTATTATTTTCAAATGGTTGGACGTAGAAAATTCTTGAGGCTGGACGAATGTGTGCCGAAATCAAAAAAGAATAATAAAAATAAAAAATAATAAAAGAAATGAAAATATTTGCATCGTTGTTGCTTGTTTTTGTTGGTGTTTGTGTTGTGGTTTTTTGCTTTTAAATATTTAAAACTCTTCGCATTGAACTAAAGATAGTAGAATAAAGATCTTATAGGATGTGGAACATACATATTCATGCATATATATATTTATATATGCATTTATATACGTATAGATAGATATATAGTTTATACAGTAAGTGTTTAGCATATACATATGTACTAGGAGTAAGTTTACTAAAAATAGAGCAATATTTTATAACTGTGCAATAGTATTTGTTTAAAAAATTTTGTTTTTTTTTCTTTTTTTTGTAGTTTCTTTTTCATAGTTGCAAACTTTAAAATTGTTACTTTAAAGCTAGAGAAAATAGATCCATTTTCGAGGCAATGCAAAGAGAATTATGCCAAAAAGAATTAATTAACTGGCGTGTGCTAAAAGACTACGCATAAATATTTTGAAAGAAAAGATTCCCGTGCGTGTTTAAAGACTCTCTCCCAAAAATTAGAATCCCAATCGGAAAAGGGTATATAAAATGTGTGTGTGTGTGTGTGTGTATATGAAAAATAATAATAAGAAAACAAATACAAATAATAATAAGAGTAATAAATGTGTGCCGTGTTCCGTGCTATTGTTGTTAGTGGTTGTTGTTGTTGTTGCTGTTGTTTTTTATTGTGCAATGATTCTCCCTCCGCACTTTCTGCCGGGTTGCTGATGTTTTTTGATTTGCTTTGTGAGTTGAAGCTCAGACCGGCTTAGACCTCGGTGACGGGACGCTTCTCGATCCAGGCCTTGATGGGCTCCAAGGCATTGATGGCATCGACGACGCCGCGCAGTGCCGGATAAGGCTCCAGCAGATCACGCTTCACCATGTAGTTCATGTAGTCGGTGATGCCGGCAAAGTAAACATCGGCCCAGGTCAGCTGACGTATTATACAAAACGAAAAGGATTTGAATATGAATTGAATCTTGCACAATTGGCCATTTAAGGACGTAAGGATGTACCTTGCCCAGAGCCAAATGACCATCGTTATCCTTGACGGTCTGCTCCAGTTTCTCCAGATAGAATGGAATGACCTCGGCATTTAGGGTGACCAGCTTCTTCTCCTTGATCTCATCCTCGGGCTCATACGAGACGACTGCAATTTCTATACATTAAAAATTCCCGAGTTAATCAAGGACACTGAACATGAAAACTGAAGCACACATTGTTCGCTACTTAGACGGAAGTCATTGATGGTATCAACAACAATATCAATCTGCAGGTCCTCCCACGGCGTTGCGCCGCACAAGCCGACAGTCTTGGCCAGGAAACGGGCCATCGAGATGCTCTGATGCACACGCTTGCCATCCACCTCCAGCACCGGCATCTGACCCATGGGCATGGCTAATCAAAGTAGTCCTCTCACATTTTAGTTACCGCTCTTCACTGCACAACAACGGGGACAACGCTCAACTTACTTGGCTTCAAGGCGGGCCACTCGTCGCGGGTGACGCGCACATCCTCGTACTCGATGGCGCCATAGGCGAACAGGTAGCGCAACGGTTCGGCGAGTGCCTTCACATTGAAATAGAACAGGGTATAGCTGTGCTTGATCGGCTCGGTGGGTTCGGCGGGGGCAGCCTCGCCCTCGGCGGGTGGTGCTGCCTCGCCCTCGGCTGGTGGTGCGCCCTCAGCTGGTGGTGCTTGTGCTTCGTCGGCCATTTCTGCGTTTACTCAATGCAAAGTTCCCTGCAACAAAACTGTTGAGTATCAATTTCAATATTTATTCAATAACGCCTACGATTCACAACTGACACAGCCCAGTTTAATCAGTTGATTGTTAGTTTTTTCACTCAATGCGTGGAGAAACTCAGAGATAACAAAACAGCAACTGTGGCTCTAAACAGCTAAGTAAATTGTTTATTTTCTCCCATAACTATCATTTAGAGATTATTGCTGATATTAAAACTAGTTTATAGCCATTCAGATAAGATAACCTAAACATAAGCGTTGAAAACCAAAACATTCTTTTATTTCACCATTGCATATCAAAAAGTGTCGAGTACAATTATCGCTTTTGATATATCTGCACCTCAATATTAAGGCAAAATTTGATAGTAGCAGGGTAATCTAAAAAAACCTCATATTTTAATGAATTGTTTCAATAGTTTTATATATTTTCATACTTTTCTTTGTCTGTGTTCAGTTGCAGCTGTGTTTTTACTTTACAGTTGCGAACTTCTTGTCTGCTTTGCTTCTATTACACAATTTAACCTTCGTTGATCTATAATTAAGCCTTATAAACCATTTCTTTCTGCGTACACTCGAGTTGTCCATATTTGTCGTCAAATTGTTGAACATTCCGCCAGGCAATAAATCAAAAGCTGACAACAAAATCATTACCATATAATTGCAATATATCTGTATATTTATATATATATATATATATATATATATATATGTATCATATGCAATATATAAGGTATATAAATGTTTCTTATGGAGTGCAAGAGCGGAAATGCATTGATTATGCCAGAGACACAGACTCGACAATGAGCGAGACGAAGACGAAAGCGAAGGGGAAGGAGGAGGATGAGGAGGCGCACAGACAGTCTGAGACTCAGACTGAGACTGAGACTCTGACTGAGATCCACACCCACATGAAATTCGCATTGAACGACGGAGTCTCAGTCGGATTGTCTGTGGATCAGTTGGGTTCTGGTTGCACGTCAAGAACTGTTTGTTGCTGGGGCGTTGGCGTTGTTGCTACGCCCCTATTTCCATTGTTTATATATATTTATATATATATATATATTGTTATATATTTATTTTCTGGCAGGAAGTGACGCGAAGCCCTTCGTGTGTACCTCGTTTGGGTGCAGAGCTCCGAATACGCTTATAACCGTTGTCTTTGAAGCCCTGCCACATTTGGCAGCTTGCCCATTCAGTCAGTCAGTCAGTCGCCTGCCCCTCCCCCAGCCGCCTCTAAGTAATGCCCCATTGGTTGCCTCTTCCGCTGCAATTTCGTGTCTCAAATTGCAACAATCGATTTGTCGACTCTTTCTCTCTCTCTCTCTCTCTCTCTCTCTGTCGCTCTTTCTCTATCTCTGTCGCTCTTTAACGTTCTATCTGCGTTGCACGAACTTGTTGCTGTGGGTGCCTCAATTGAATTTAATTTGGCATGATCCATTGCTAGGCAAGAGGGGAGGGTTGGAAGGGGTGGGTGTATTTTAGTGTCATGATTTAATTAAATTTCGATTTTAAATTTGCTCGCCTGTGTGCTATTTTAGTGCTTTGATGTTTTGCCCCATTGCCTTGTCTCCCGCCGAGCCATTTAATTGTGTGAAATCGATTTTCGTTTCCTTCGAAATGTCAAGTAAAAATGTTGGGGGGGAGGGGCGGGGTGACTAGTTCAAAATGGAGTCCGGAAAATAATGAATTTCACATTTCATTTGTGAATATAAATTGTAGTTTTAGAGAGTTATCTTTCCCATATATATATTTTTAACGATTTAATAATATCCAGTTACTCAAATCACTACAATAATATTCCATCAATTATCTGTCAAGCTAAAGTTTTCGTTCGTAATAAGAATTTAAGGTTATTTTTTTTCATTTTTCCGACATTATTATAATAATCACATTCGTATTTTGAATATTAAAATATGCATCTATCAATTTTAATCTGTCCTGGCAATTTTTAATAGATATTCATTTCAAGCCATTAAAAACTTTTAGGCTAATAGTGAAGGGCTTCACGGGGAGTCTCATTTACTCATATTTTAAACTATGTCAGATAGTAAGCACAAGTTGAACTCAGGAATCCTCAGTGCTCAGATGTTAAACAAAGTAAAAAAAGCACTGATTACAAATGGACTGATAGGTAGTAATTTCTCCGGACGAAATTCTTATCAATGACATTTACAAATGCCGCACAATGAGAATTCAACTGGCTGAGCATTGAGTATTTCTTTTTGTTATTCGTAAGTAGATTTCTTATAGCTATTGTCTGCGGTTATATAAGCTCGGGCGATCATTTTGAATTGAATTCGAAATTTTTTAAATTGCACTCGTTTTTTATTTTTATTTTTTTTTGTGTGTGTGTGAAAATTGTTCCGTAAGTGAAATAAGCAAGTACCTCACGGTTCGAAATTCGGACGCGCACTCCACGTTTGAAAATGAATTTGGATTTCGAGTTTACTATTTTCTAATGCGATTCGTCGAACGTCGTTGTCCTTCACATATTTGCGTGCGAATGATTCGAGTCGTAGGCAAGTACTGCGAATGCCCGAAACGAGTTCAAAACTTTTCGATCTCGAATCGATTGACCCACAAATCAGTTAAGAAGACAGTTCCAAATTTAGACACGAAATACCCGAAATACGAAGTTGCAGACGACCGAAGACGGACGACGGACGACGAACGACAATGTTAAGCGCTCGGCTTTCGATAATTTGTTTTAAATTTTTTTTTCTTGCGCCTTCTTCTTCTTTGATTGGCAAAAGACACCTTTTAGCAAATTTAATTAATTACATCACTGCGTTAATCACTCACTAATATAGTAATTGGTTTACTATATGCTTTCAATTTCACATTTGTGTGTGGTTGTTGTTGTCCTTTCTGGTTGTGCCTTACCTCAATGAATTTTTTCGAAAAATTCAGCTCCAGTTGCGCTTCCTAATTGGACAAATGTACTTTTGGAGATTGGCTTTGCTCACGTGGGCTTTTCAGCACTGCGTCTGGTCACACAGCAAAACACACTCAGGAGAAAATGAGATGAACCTGAACCGATCGCAGCAACAGAATCAACTGCAACAGCAATGAACACCGACTATTGTTGGAGAAGTTGAGCGCCGGCTTTTATACGTTCCAATACTGAAAAGAGGCGGCGCCACTCCCACGTCGATTTTCTCGTGAGTGCGGCGAAAGCGGCGTGCGCAAAGAGAGCTTTTCACTGTGTGAGAGAGCGAGTGGATCGCCATGGATTTTTTTTTGCGCTGCACGCTCTCATAATGCGTGTTGCGTGCTGTTGCCGAGTTGAGGTACGTTCAACAATTTGAAGTTAAGAATGTTATTATAAAATAATTTATGAAATGTATATTTAATTTATTAAATTCAACAACAAACAAGTAGAATTGCATCTGATTATAATTAGTTTTTGCCTAGCAACTGCTTAAAATTATGCTCTCTCTTCCTCGCTCTCTGAACAGTGAATGCCGCTTAATGAATAGAGAGCGGGAAAGAAAGAGAGAGCAGCTAAGCCGGCTGCCGGCCGGTTTAATGCCGCCTTAGGTGTTAGTGTGTGTGTGTGTGTGTGTGTGTGTGTGCATGGGTGAGTGAGAGAAATTGCATTTGATTTGTGTGCGAGCTGTGGGCGTTTGGACATTTGCTCTCTCGCTCAACGCCTTACAAAGGAATTTTTCACTTATGAATTCAATTAAATGCCGCAAATATTTTAATATTCTTATTCTCCACATGGCTATTGTGTGCAGTTTTGCCTAATTGGGCATTTACATTTCGCAGTTCGTAATTTATTCGTTTTCGCTCACAATTTCCTTTTATTTGCATTCCACGCTTGTCTTTTTGCTTAAGCGTAAACTTATACTTATTCTTCATGTCTTTGGGGCTCATTTTTTTTTTATATTGTTAGCTAAATATTTGGCGAGCTTTCAATTATGAACCAATTACGGCACACTGATCCAATATTTATCGTTGCTCTTAGTTGGAGTAGCTTATTTGACTCTTTAATGACAGTTTAAACAAAAACTAAGTGAGGCACTATTTGTAATAATGGTTTCGTGTTCGTTTCTAATAATAGCGGAAGCTAAGCGATTGTTAACTCTGCAAATAAGCTAAGCTCTTTTTCTCAACACCCACGAATTTTTTCTTTTTTTCAAAACGTTTCTTATCTTAATAGCATCAGATATGTGGCAATTTGAAGCTGCCTGCAGGATTTGTTTTTTTTTTCATTTCCGTTAGAAATGTTTCTTTGTCATCGTTTTTAATAGGAAAGCAGGGGGGAAATGTTATTGTAACGCCAACATGATCCCCCGATTCATTTATTTGTCAAATGTTTACGGCCATCGGCGCCAGGCAATGAAATCTGAACGAATTTCCAGCCTGTTTATGCTTACGAGCGCAAACAAAAAAACAACTGGTTCTGTGCAGTTGCAAAGGCTGAGTAAGTGTGTGTGCGTGAATGAGAGTGAGTTACTATGGAAAACACATTTTAAGAGAAGCCAAAAGCTTTTCAATTTAAATGTCTGGTACAAAATGGCTGAAAAGAGAATTTCTTTGTCTTAACCGTTTTTTCTTAAAATCAAATTTAGCAGCTTGTACTGCTTGCATTTTCCACTGCTTGCTATGCACTTAACGAGCTTTCGTGCCCCATTGAAAGTTCACCGATAGCAAATCGACTTGCTTAAGTACTTGCTCAAAAGCTTATTGCTACATCACTTCAGCATTATTTTAAATTGCGGGCGGCAAAGTAAACCAATTTTGAAGGTTGTAAAAGATCAAACCATAAAAAGCCACTTGAAACTAAAGATTTGGTAATTGGCTAAGACTTTGATTAAAACTGTTAATTTTGCCAGCTATCCAGTGAATCCCCCTGCAATGAATTGCAAATCGTTATTTGCGTTTGCTTTGTTGACCAACATGATAAGCGTTCGAAAATGTGCTAAGATAAGCTGAAAATATGGCCAAGTGGCAATGTGCTAAATATTGGAAGCAATCGAATTGCACAAAAGAAAAACATGCTTGATCAGAAGTCACAGCTTTTGAGCTAATGAGAAGTTTTTTTTTTCTGTTTGAAATTTGTTGTTTTCACTTTGACATTAGAGGAAATAATTGCTTAACTCTGAGAATTTTCGCAACGACAACAATTTTAGTTGGTTGATATCAACTAGCCTGGTCTTTGGTGCCATTGTATTTGTCGGCCTAGACTAATTAAGAATTTATGCCGCCTGCTTGCACCTGTGTCTGTGTATGTAAATAAAGAGCGAAATAATAAAACACTGCAACAAAAAGAATTATGACAATAATTTGCTGTATAAAATGCGGCGAACTCACACACACACACAATAACAGGCGAAATCACACACACACACACTCGACAGCTGTTCAACTGTGTGAGTATGTGCAATCTAAATAATAAAGATAAAAGAACAACAAAAAATTATAACTGAAGCGGTGGAGTCGGCGCAGCAAGTGCCAACAACACAAACAACACCAACGAAAGCAAACAGTTAGCAGTCAACAACACCAACAACAAAAGCAATGACGCGAGCGTGTGACAAAGACGGAGACGGAGAAACAGACTCTGCATTCTACAGTGGCATAAATCCGTTGTTTTGCTCATAACAAACTTGTCTAATCAAATATAAGATTATTGACTTTCACAATAGTTGTACTTGATTTATTAGTTAAATATTTAAATAGTTAAATAATTAGACTATATGTATTTCAATTCCAAAAAGAAGTGTCTCAGCTTTACTAAAATATAATGCATACGTTGTCAAAATTTCATTGCGTAATTCACGATTTTGGCCCACTGTCACGTGAGAGTGCGAGCCGAGTGCGCACTTGCTGCAATGCGCGAATTTCGGATCAGTGCCAATTCAAATGCGCAGGTGAGCTGAACGTTTTCATTGCCGTCGCCAGGTTCGTTCACTTTTCGTTCGCATCGTGTCGACTTCGTCACTTCGTTGTGTCTGCGCAGAACAGTTAACTACAACGACACTTTACTTTGTGTGCCTGCATGCGTGTTTGTGTGTGAGTGTGTGTTTGTGTGCGTGTGCGCGTGTGCGTGTGCATATTGCGTATACGCCACGAGCGCTGTTGGTAGTTGTAGAACTTTAAACTGATTTTGTACACTTATTAAAATTAGTCGTAATTGTTGCAATTCTCATTGAAAGCGTGACCTTTATTTGGTTTACGTTTCATTTCGTGCCCGCTAAGCAATGTAAGTGACAAAAATGAATATAATATAAAAGTATTTATAAAACGCAAAAATAAAACTGAAACGACAGCAGTAAACTAAATAAAAGCATATGAAACGAAAACGAACTCAGAAAGAAATCCAGCTAATTGTTTAATTAACACGTGCACACCACTTACAAAAGCAACAAGAAATATATAAATTATTATGACAAATAATAACAAAAATTTAAAAATAAAATGATTTTACATAGCACTTTTGTCTTGCTGTTGTCGTCATGTGTGTGTGTGTGTTTTGTGTGTATTTTGTGTGAGTTTTAAATTGGGGTTTTTGTTCTTTTTTATCGCAACATTTATTTATTATTTATTCACATTTTAGTAGCGTACTTAACGCCTTTTTGTATGTCTTACCATACTAACTGGTATCAGTTGCGGTTTGTGTCAGTTCGAGTGTATTTGTTTTTACTTTTTTATTATATTTTTTGCTCGTTATTTACTTTACTTATCGGCTGATTGAGAGATATGTACATACAGAAAGACAGTAACAAACAAAAAGCAAGAAATTAATGTGGAAAAGTACAGTGAATTGGCGTTATTTGAATGATGGGAAACAACCGCGCCAAGATTGTTTCACTGCAATTTTATAATTATATGTTATTAGTCTTTCGATTCCGAATATCCAGATAGTTCACAAATTCATCTTGGCTTATGTTTATAATAATAATAAAAAGCACGTTGAATTATAACGATCAGCAAACATCATTATTTATTATTTATGACAGCTATATAATCTCTTCGTTTCTTGCTTGGACATTATTTTATTACTATTTTTCATTCGAATGTTGTGAAGACTGAAAATTGTGTACGGCACACAAAAACTCCCTTGCTTATCTGCAAATAATAGAATCATATCTGTCATTTACTTTTATGATTATGGCAGTTTATTTTTGTGCCGGAAATTCCTGGAAGCAGCTTAAAAAATACCAATCGAGAGATTAGAGAAAGAGATAGCAAAAATGTCTCCATAGTAAAACTTTGTGTTTGAACATGTTGCATGCGCTGTTAAACAAATAATGCTCGTCATAACCAGTTTTTGAAGCCAAAAGTCAGACCGTAATTGACTCTATCGGTCTAAAAATAGCTGTTCAGTTAATCTAATGGAGCGACAAATAGAAGCATTGCCAAGGTTAAAACTAAAGCTGTTCCGCTTGTTTTACCTTATCACCACCTATTGTAGACTGAGCGCATTTTTTGTTGATGTAATGAATATGAATCATCGCTTGTAAAATAAACAATAGAATTTAAGTTGTGGAAAACTGCAACTCAGCAAATGCAGAGTGGCAACAGCGTAAATCACAAAGAAAATAATTCACTAATCCATGATTTAAATATAGATTAAAGAATTTGTTGCTCAAGCTGCGGGCGGCCTTTTTTGTGATTGTGAGTTGTATTTTTCGATGGGAATAACCCATTATCATAAGTGGAAGCCAACGCGAAGAGTTTTCATTGTGATTCACTTGTGATAACAATGTTACCGACTCACACCAAATAAAACAACAATTTTGGATATTTGCACCCAGAATTTATTGAACCAATTTAGTTTGCACAGTTTGCACGCGAGCCTCAACACATTTGCAAATTTCAAATAGTTGCTATTGAAAATGGTATCAAAAATGGTCTCAAGTAATTAAGACTCAATTTCTTATCGCCCGCATTGCAAGATAAGATAGCTGGGTCCGTCCTCTCCACGATTATGAGTGGCAACCTTTTGGCCCAACAAATGAAGTCAAGAGCAGGTTTGTTACGCCTGTCTACCTCTCTCCCTATTATTATGACAAGTTATCTAACTGGGTCAATAAATCCACCTGCTCTGCGTAATTATGATGGTAGCTATTGATTCACATGAATCAAAGTAAACACTGAATGTTCTATTTATCTGTCAATTTATGGCCCAACAATGGGCTGGTCAAGAGTGGCAGGCGTTTGCTGGATAAGAACCGGATTCCAAACAGCTGTAAAAATATGAGTGGAAATGGCTATGAAATGAAATAAATGTGAAACAAATGAACCTTTGCTAAAATAAGTCCCTAAACAATACGTTATAAATCCAAAAAGAGTTCAAATTTACTCACTGCCATTCTTCTGTCGAAACTGTGCCGATTTTTAAAATAAACTATACATTTTAAGGCATAGTCTGGCTTCAAGCTTAGTCGAAATTCATATTGAATATTATTGGGCACTCAATGGAAAACAGCTTCCTCGACCAGTAAAGATTAATTCAATTTTTTTTGCATGACCTTAAAGAATCGCATTAAGTCCTCCGAGGTCAGGAGGCATCTTTAGTGCTCTTGTCGCTATCTAGGCCGCAACAGGAGCAAATGTCCAAGTCCTTGTGCAATAAATTCCGCTCCTGGTCACAACTCTTTCCCGAAACGCTGCTGCTCGAGCACGAGGAATTGCTCGTGGTTCGGAACAAAGAGCGACACCTTCGGTCATCTCCTTGCCCCTGCGATTTGTCGACCTTTAAGGGATCACTGACGGCCTTGCTATGAAGCGCGTTGCCTTCGTCACTTGACGCAGCTGGCATCTTCATGTTGAGCTTGTAAAATTGCCCCTGGCGGTCCACAAAGCCAAGGCGAAGACTCTCCTCCAATCCGCGCTCGACGTCGTTTTGCAGCTGGGCCAGCTCGTTGAAGCGTATATTTTGCTGCTTGGCCACCTGGATGATGATGTCCTCCTTGGTGGCGGGACCGCCCAGCGAGAGAAACGCATCATATAAATTCAATGGCTTCATCACTATAATTTTTAAATACTGCCAATTTGTGGCTATTTCAAGTATATTTTATATTAGCAAATGTGTAATACTTTCTGCAATTGCCTTGAAATATGTAAACTAAGATCTCATTTTTGTTTGAAGTTCAATTCAAAGCTTACTTTACAGACAAGAAAAGGAACAATATACAAAAGTCGAATTATCGATTAGCAAATATTCCAAATCTATAAATTAACAAACTTTTAAACGTTTCTTCTGTGAATTATGTGTATTTAATAGATTCTTATAGACATTATATACATTCTATCATATTGTCGCCGGTCAACATTTAAATTTAAAACTCGATTGCAGTTTGAAGCGCTTTCTTTTGTTGTCCCACTCGAAACGTCACACATAATTAACTTCACGTGATCGTGTGTGACTATATATATATATATGTGTGTGTGTGTGTGTGTGCGTGTGTGTGTGTGTGTGTGTGTGTGACTCTTCTCTGACAATGTATACAGAAGTGACAACGCTTTTGTTTTGAACCCCTGATCGCTTGACGTCATTCGTAGTATAAATAAAAATTGTATTTAAATGTTGCTAGTTCTGAACACACACACAACAACACAGTTCTCCTCAAATATTTGTGCGAATATTAAACTAATTTAATTAGTTAAGCACCAATCAAAAAAACACTCTGCATTTTAAAAGGAGAAATAGTTGGCTTTAGCTCTGTCTGAACTAACAAGTCACTCCTGCGCACAGCATGGGTTTTTTCTGGGAATTAAATACTTAAAAATATATTTATCAACAGCGATAAAAATCGTTATATGACAAATTTGATTGCTTAATTGTTTATTAATCTGAGGGAGGTGCGAATTTAACAAATAAATGTTATCTTTAACTTGGGTAAACTACAATTTAGTTTAAATGTTTTTTTTTTACTCAAATCGAAAATTCTTCAGAGTTTATTTACGCTTAACTGCTTTAAGTGTATACAATATTTTTTAAAAATATTTTTTCTTCGCTTGAAATTAGTGCGCTAAATAGCTATAATCAGAAATATCTTGCTTAAATACGTATTTTGCAGAGCCCAAAAGGCAAACAACAAAAAAGTTGAGCAGCTGGCGACAAAATACACGAGATACGAATACGTGTTTCCCCCACAACACACGCCATAAAGAATTCTATATACAAATTAACATATAATTTCTTGGATATACAAAAAGAATAAAAATTAAATTTGTAGCTGGGAGTGGAACGATTGGCATTGAAAGGCTTGTGCAATTTGCGGTAAGCGAAATGCAACAGAAATAATACAAAATACATTATAAGTTAAAGCAAGCAACCCAAAGGCAAGCAGAGAGAGAGAGAGAGAGAGAGAGGCGTTTGAGAGTGAAGAGCGCAGGGAAAAGAGTGCGTAAGCGTGTGAGATTGATAAGCGGTATCAGTCGCCAGCAGGCACGCCTACTCAAACACTGAGCGGCGGCGATATGGCCGACGAAGACCTCAGCCCGTTGCCGTTTCGGCGGGAGCGCAACTTGAGCAATCGCAACTTCAACAAGCGCAACTCGCGTCGTCGCAGCGGCCAATCGGCGACGGATGTGGAGCGTCACAGTAGTGCCGTGGACGTGGAGTACGGCGGACAGCGACGCGACAGCACAGCCAGCAGCAGTTCTAGTTCCTTTAAACTCTCGTACTCGGTGAATTCGGATACGGAAAGTGCGTTTAATCGCCGATCCATGCTCAAAATGCGTGCGGCCAGCGAAGAGGCGGCGCCGGTGGAATCGTCGACCCCACAAACACCGCAAACCCCGGAACGGCCCACGACGTTAACTGGCGCGGATCCAGCACTGCTCGACGTACGCCAAAAGGTGCAACGTTTCGAGACGCTCAAGTCAACCATTAGCTATTTGCGACAGGAGCGCCTCAGCCTGAAGCTGCTCGAGAATCGCCGACATCCGAGCTTCTCGCAGCACGATACAACAGTTCAATACTATACTCCACCCCCGCCACGTCGTGTTGCCCTGCCCGGCATGGGCTCCAACAGAAATTCCATATCCAGTGCGCACATCAGCATAGATGAGGTGCGGTCCGAGGACGAAGTCGATCAGATATCCGACTTTGAAACGGATCCCCATGATGCCGTCGAATATGCGCTCATCGAGAGCCACTCTGCGGTGTTGGGCAGCAGCTCCCCAGATCCCGATGAGCTGAAGGAACACGTTGTGCACCGTTCGATAAGCGCGGAGCCAGCGTCCAACAATACCTTGCCGCTCAAGCAGCGCAATGACAAGGATTTCCCAAGGTGAGTACGAAAATGGTGAAAGCTTCAAATATCAGTTTCGACTTATGAAATTTTCAACACTGTTTTTCTATAGTTCGCTTATCGAAATGCGACTTTTTCAACAATGTTTCCTGTTTGGGGTGTTTGGGCAGCTCAAGAATTCCACTCATTTTTGAGGGTTGCGCCATTTTACAACACTAGCTTGAGAACACTTGATTCGAACTTCGTTTTTATTAAGTCATATGAAAAAGTCTCAGTTTGAACTTTGTTTCGCCACCCGTTTTCCAACACAGTTTGTTCCCAAAATCGGGCTTTGCACACTGTTCACTGATCAAAGTTGTGCTTTCCATTTTGGCAATGTGCAAAGTCGAACATTTAATTAATCGACTTGACCAAATTTGTTGGTATTCATTGGAGATGCCGGCGCCGATCTTAATTGGCAAGTGTGTGACAAGGCTGTGGCTGGGAGTGTTAATTAGATTTCGGGTCGGCATTTGGAGCCGGTTGCGGCTTGGAGTCAACCGTCAAAATCAAATAAACAAACAGACACAACTAACACTCGATTATGAAATGTACCAAAATTTATAAAATATGAATCTGTGGAAGTCAGTCGGTCACGTTGAAAAGAAGCTCCAGCTAAACTATGGAGGGCTCCGAACCCAACGATGGGCCAAGCGGCAGCAAGCGGCAAGAACAGATGCAGATGGCTCCAATCAGGGAAATGAGAACACAAGAAACTCAGGCAGATCTCGGCCACCAGATGCCGAAGCATGCAAAGAGAAGAGTCAGGATTCCGGAAGTGCTGCCCACGACAGAGTCGCAGGAGATATACCAGCCAGAATTGGTGTACACAAACAATTCATTGGGCAACGAGCCCGAGGCAAGTATTCAAGAGGGATCATTTGGAGCGATGACCGACGGCTTAACGAAACAGAGCTCGGGCAGCGAAAGGGAAAGCGGCCTCGATGATAATCAAGCAGAAAGTCAAATACATCGCAGCTCTAGCGTCAGCTTCACCATGCATGATACGGAGGGTTTCATCCAGGGGGTGGGTACTCAATTGCCGTAGTCGCCGTCGGATCGATATTATTTCTTGCTAGCTTTCCAGCTGACTGGTTTCATAGTCACCGGTGTCTCCATGTTCCTGCTAATCATGATCTCCTGGCTCGCCATATCTCAGCTGCCGTTTTTCCTCGAAGTCTTGACAGACACAGCCGTTGCCCTGCACCGTACCTGTGGCAATTTCAATATGTTCCAAGGACATCATGATCCCGTCAAGCATATCAAAAGGGTAAAGCTTGCTGCCACAACTTACACCTCAAGCAGAGAGTTTCCCGAATGTTGTCGAGCGATAAGTAACCTTGAATAATCCCACTGGCCTGACTCATACACCACCCCCACACACACAGCACACATAGAGGCAATCTGTCTCTGGTGCTCTCTGGTTGCCTTCGCGTCACCTTATCAGCGGGCAATTGGAGACGCCATGTGATTCACTCCGTGTAACTAGCCTTGCTGCGGTACTTTTTTATCTCATTCGTTATTGTTTTTCTTGTCGTTATCTTAATGTTCTTCGGGGCTAGACTAGTAGTCAGTGATAAGTGCTATAAAAAGCTTAACGTGTTTGACCTCTACAATAATTTATGTTTCTTTTTTGTCGTACGCACAGAAATTATCGCACCACGCCGAGGAGGAAGACTGAAATCATTGGGACAACAAACCATGAACTGGTTGGCAAATTTCATTCAGTCTATCAGCCCAAAGAGGAGTAAGCATATCCCTCTATATTCTTCAAAACGCCATTCAAAAGATGAACAATGACTAAATACATATTCATTTTTCTTGTAGAGAGGATGAGACTGAGATCGAGCTAAGAGATAAGAGCGATAAGTGTGTTCATCCCATACTTGAGGAGCTGATCCACACCGAGGAGACGTATGTGAATAATCTGTTCACTGGCTTGGAGAACTACGGCAATATATTTCAGCGCAAGGATCTGCCACTGGGATTGCGTGGCAAGAAGTATGATCTGTTTGGGAATATTGAACAAATCGCCGAGTTCCATCGCGATGAGTTTCTACCCATGCTGCATCGGAATCGTCGTGATCTGAAATGTTTATTCGATGAGTTTCTACAGTTTTTGGACGTGAGTAGTGAATGAGTTTGTATATATAATAATAACATAAACATACGAGTATAGTCTTTAACACATATCTTCACTTTGATTTTGCAGCACGACTGCTTCTATGGCTATGTGATCTTCACGATGAACAAACAGAAATCCTTGAAGCTGTGTGATCTCTATAAAAATTACTTTACAGTAAGTAAAGCTGGCAACTAACTGGCTTGTTCAACATAATTCCTGTATGAGCAACTCACCAGTTTCTGCTTCTTCCATAGAGTATTCGCTTGGAGCTCGATGATAAGCTGGGCATCAATAGCTTCTTGGTGCAGCCCATTCAGCGCATGGCGCGTTATCCACTGCTCCTTACCCAGTTCATCAATGTTAGTCGAGAGTTGTCTGCCCTTAAGCTATATCTACTAATGTTAATCTTAAATTTGGCATTTCTGCAGACATTCTTCAAGAATCGCGACATTGTGATGAAGCCACTAATTGAGTCCTGCTGCCGCCTGGAGAAGCGCTTACGCACTTTGCTGACCACCACCAACGAATCGGAGGTCATCAACGATATTGTGGACTGCAATGAGGTGGGTTTTGTTGCAAAAATATGACCAGAACGTAAATCAACGAATGTTGTATCTTTTCTGCTTTGCAGTTCAATGTGTTTTATCAGGGCAAGTTCCGAAAGGTTAGCGAGTTTCAGGTGCTGGATCACAAGCTGAAGCGCACCTATCGTGCCAAAGTCTTTATATTTGACAAGTGCATCATCTATACGGAGATTAAGGGCAAAAGTTTGCTATTCCATGGTCGCTATCCCTGCGAGCATATTGGCATCTCGGCCAAATCCAAATGCTTTACGCTCTACTATGAGCGTCGCAAGCAGCAGGAATGTGAATTCACAGCTGATCCGGCGCAGATACAGGTCTGGCTGGATCTGATACGTGATATGATCAACAGTTTTGCCAATGAGGAGCGGCAAAAGCTGCAGGAGCGTTATACCCGTGAAAGTGATCACTTGCATCGCAAGGCGCCAAGCTTTTCGCTATATCGCGACTCGAATCGCTTCAGCTCGGACAGTGGCATTGGCAATATGTGGATAATGCCCAAGCCGGAAGAGGACGCTAGTGGGGGTGGTGGTGGTGGTATTGGTGGTGGTGGCAATCGGACCACTTGGTATGCGGCCACCTAATCAGCCAACACGGGAAGCACTTCCCTACCGCTGTCTGGACTAAAAAAAAAACCAACTATGTCCATTTCCATGTTCTTGTTGACCTGTGGAACGCAACGCTGTACGTTGGGGGCATCAGTTTGGACCTGAAAAGCCTGTGCAATAAGCCAACTTAATATTGAATGTTCATAAATATTCTCGAGTTGATAGCTGGCTTCTTTTCATTATCAACTTAATTTGTATTAACTAATTTGATTCAAAGTCAAAAAAATGAAACAATGTATAAAACAATTTAAGCCTAAAGCTGAACTACCAAATATTGTCAAATAAGTTAATTGTAATATTTAAAAGCAATGTATTTTTGTTGTCACAATTAAAGCAAATTGTTGTTACTATTACGTGTACCAAGGCGAGTTCATTTTGAAAGATTTAATTTGTATTTAGACATGTTCCCAACCAGTTCAAGCCATTTTGTAGAATTTATCTGGCATCGACTCCTGGGGATTTGTCGACCCTTTTTAGCAAGGATTTTGTGACTTGGTTTCTGTTTGCAAGTGTTGATTGATTGGTTTCCTAAATGCATTTCAATAGAAATTGCCGTTGTGAGCTATTTAGATCTATTTTTGAATAGGCCGTAAGTATCACTTAGCGCTTAGGGGTTTACTGCCACTGCATCGTAGATCGCACATCAAACATGTCTTGTAAACCGTTTTCAATCTGTATCTGATTCTGGCGTCTTTTATGACCATTTCGCTGTCGACCATTTCAAAAGGCCAATTAGGAATTTAATCACACACAACAAGAACCTTGACTTACAATACAAATGTCACACATGGGCATCTAACTAATTGATGTGTAAAACATAAAAACCAATGCCTCCCTCAATAAAGTATGCGATGCGAACACGTCAAAACAATCAAATTAAAAACAAAAAAAAAAAATATAAAAATTCGCACGCCACTGAAAAAGCTGTGGGAGCCGCTCCACCCTCCATTAAATGGCCATCCATTGATGTGGCTAATAATATGAAACACACACAACAGCAGCGACAGAGAATAACTCGTTTGGCACTCGAACAACTTGTGACATCACTTTGAAAATGTACAAAAATAAAAAACGATAACACACACAGCATATAAATAAGTAAACATTGCTGGCTGCTTTTTAATTTATGCAATATGTTTGCAAACTGCTGTTCGCAGCGGGGCATGCAGCGCATCAATCGCTCCCAGCGAGGCGCAATGCCAGCAATAATTGTCCAATTCGTGGTATTCTGGCGACTCTGCGGTGTAGCGTGGGGAGCAGCACACAAAAAATCAATTGCAAATAATATAAATAAAGAATAAAATGTGAGCAATTGTTCGTTTGTAAAATTTGCATTGCGCTGACGACGTTGACAGCGACACATACAACAATAATTAAGTATTTATTTATATATACGATATGTACACATTTGTATTTATATATTTATACAGACGCTACAGAGTGATCTCTGTGAGATCATCGCCACAAATTTGTATACAGCCAAAGTGTAGCTAATATTTAAGTGCTCAGCTCTGCGAAAGCTGCGTATTTGAAAAACCAGCTATTAAGTGAGGCATAACTAACTAACTAGTACAAGGGTTAATTGCAATTTGATAGTGATGGCGGTCAAATGGCGAAGTAGTTTGTGTATTGCAAGTAATCTGATAAATTGCTTTAAATAAGTAGCCGACTTCAACTGCCTTCTTTTGTTTTAACTTGAAAAAAGTTGAAGGCAAACCGAAATAAAGCTTATGGCCAGGACAGCTTTTAATTATAGCCACAGCGGTAGCCATAATTACAGTTGAGAATATTAATCAATATCAGACTACCAATTGCCATAAATGACCCAGACTATTTCGCACATGAGATCAACAAATCAAAAGCAAAAGTGAAGAATTATGAATACCAGCAAGTGTTTAAATATTTTTACAGTTTCATATTTTTGTTTATAAACAAATACCTGACGCGTGCTACCAAAGACACAGACAACATGCGCGAAAGAAAGAGAGAGCGAGAGAGAGAGAGAGGAAGAGGGAGAGAGCGGGAGTTCACTGGGAGAGCGCTTGCTATAAAGCTTTTGCTATAAAATTTAGCTGATCGAAACGAAAAGCTTGCAGCTGGCAAGCAATTAAGCATTATGGCAAACTGTTGGCCAGTTGAATTTCACGTTTGCGACGGGACGGTTCGTTGCGACTGAAAATGCGCCGATCTTGCTTACGGTTTAATTAAACGAGCTGAGCGTCAATTAGTCTATCGCACAATTCCTATAAATGGCCTGTCGGAATATCGTCTAGTGGAAGTGAAGCGACTGTGAAACAAGTGTAAAATGTTTGCCATTAATTGGTTCGATGTGCTGCCCGTTGCGATCACATTTGCCGCCATATTTCTTGTGCAAGTGTTAAATGCCTATTTCCACATACTGAGCGATACTGCGACGCCCAGAAATGCTGATATCGTTGACACAGCGACTGCAGAAACGGAGTGCCCGATACCGTTTAACGGAGGTGCAACACCAAAAATAACAACCAAAAATGGATCGATATCGCCGACCATATCCAATGGCAAGTTGGAAAAGCAGACCAGCCTTTTGGATAGCGATAGGTGGGTTCAAAAATTCGTTGCACCATCTCCCTGATATAGCTTTAAATGTATTTATGGATTTTTCCGCATTCGAGAAAACACTTTGCCCAAACAGCTGTCAATCGTTCTTCACTTGTCACAGTTCCCACAAAAAAAAAATGTTATTTTGTTATTTGGTTGTTTTATGTGCATTTCGTGTATTGACCATTGAATTACCCACCCAGCTTATTATACAGCGCGTATACGCGATAAGATATATGTAATATGTAGTCATGACTTTTACTCGATTTCTAGGCATAGCAACATGCATATTACTTTCTTTAGACTTGTTGTTTATTGTCAGTTTAAACAGTTCTGCACACTTAACTATCGGAAGTAGAACCAGATAAGGGTGTCTTTTTATAGAAGATTGTTTGTTTAGTGAGCCATCGACTTTAGTCGGATGCGATGACAAGCGAATCTTTTATTGGCATGCGGAATTATTATTGTGCCATTTGGGAGACTTATAGTTTATTAATGTGTTATTCGTATTTTTTGATATCGCAGCTGTTATATGGTTTTTAGTCCTATCATTTTGTGAAATTTATTGCTCATTATTTTGTTGAGTTATATAAAATACTATTTTATAAATGGAATTTACTCACAAATTGTAATTAATAATTTGTGCGCAGCATAATTATGTTTTTCGCTGGTAAAAAATGTGTGTTTCAATTCAATTTCAATTACTATAAATGAATTAATAAATTAAATTATTATTAGACATATTTTAATTGGTTTAGCTGTGCTTTTAGGCTCTCTCACGAACAGCTTACTTTGCGAATTCAATTCGAGGTTCAGTTTCATCGCGAACTTTATATACTTCATATACTTCCATCAAATCCGAGTTATCTTTCTGTTATCACCTGCTGCTTGTAATTTATTCGTATTGTTATTCAATGTCTTCACAATCGCCCTCTTTTTGTGTGTTTCTCATCCGTTTGTGCATGCGTTTTCAATGTTCTATGTTTACAGTGGCATCTCATTGACCTCTATCAACACAACAACAACAGCAGCAGGCGTAACAACTGGTGCAACACCAGCCACACCGTCAACGTCATCACCTACACACAGTGCACACAATGGTTTCCTGACACACACCATCAGCTTTGAAACCCTGGGCGATGAGTAGTAAGTAACACACAATCCATACCCCAGAAACAGCCTCTGCCCTCCAACATATGCCGACCGCAAAGAACTCTGTTTGAGAAGAAATGATTAATTAATAGAAATATTGTGTTTTGTGTATCACCATTTACCCCTTTAGCCATGAAGATGAGGACACCCTGTCGCTAGAGAATCTCTTTCCCTGCGATCAAACGGAAATCTATGCCTCCAAGAAGATCAGTTTCATTATCGACGAACTCATTCAGACTGAAGTCAACTATGTGAATAATCTGCGCAAAGGACTCACCAACTATGGCCAGTTGCACCAGTGTGAGGATCTGCCGGAAGGACTTGGTGGCGATCAACGGCAGAAGCAGCTGTTGAGCAACATACGCGAAATTCTCGAGTTGCACGAAACGGAGATTCTGCCACTGATGTTGCGCAATCAGCGTGATCTGAAGGGTCTCTTCGATGAGTTTGCCACGCATTTTGAGGTGAGTTTGCGTGGGTTTGCAACGATTTGCTAACGGCCTTTTTGCCACGGCCCCAAGCAGCCGTCAATCCCAAACAAACGTGGCTCGAAGCAGCTGTTTGGCCGGTTCTGGCTTGCCAATCAATCAGTTTACCGCCCAAGCAAATTACAATTTCAAATATTTGCTATGCGTTTCTATTCTTTTGTTTTAACAGACAAGTTATGGGTTTCGCTACCCATAAAATAGGCTAATAAAATAGAGTGTCTTTAATCAAACTGGCACCTTCCTTCAGCTTTTAGAATTGGGTATTTGAGAGACAGAAAGTTGTGTATAATATAAGTATAAATAATAAGGTGACAAATTGTGTAAACTTGAGGAACTAGAGAAACAATGGTAACAAAAGAACATCATTTACAGATCAATCAGTTGATATAGTCTAAGCCATGATAAGCCCATAAGCTGCTTGGATAATTATAGGGTATTTACGTACTCAGTACGACATAATTTTTATTTATATTCTCTGTTGGTTTTCTCAACACTTGACTTGACTCGACTACTATTTGCTTACTTGAGTGCGACACCTGCAAAGCATTTAATGATTGACGTTTTCGCGTTTTAAGATTTCTTTGTGTTCATTTTTTAAGTTTTTACCTAATACTCGTGTGCATTTCTTAACCGTTTTAAGCATACTGGCTTTAAGGTATTTTTTGCGGTTCACTAATTAATGCAAATTAACCTGAGCGACAACATCTGGAAATTAGAAATGCGGCAGGAAAATAGTGTGCAAATATGCAAAATACGCAGCACAAATTAACACTTGTCGCTTTGAGCTACAAATTAAAAGACGATTTAAGCAGCATTCATATTTACAGCATACGTTGTTATTTTGTTAATAAAATAATGAGTTATTCGTTTATTTAAGCACATTTATTCACACCTGTTGACAAGTGTGTCACGATTCTGATAATTTCTTGACCAAGACCATCATTGGTATGCTCGAGAATTCGGCACGTTTTTAACAATTCTGTATTTTGAGCACATATTGTGTTACCAAGAAACTAAATGTACAACTGCCTTTCGATTTGCAAGGCAGTAACAAGATACAAGACACTTCTGCTTAGGCCAAGCCCAGTGTAGAATTCATGCAATTGTTCAGTTATTGGAAATCATTGTCTAGACAAACCTGAAGAATAAACTTAACTGTCAAGCCCACACGACATGAGGCTAAATTACCTGATGTTGTATAATGCCAGACTGAAATATACCCTGGTACTCGATAGAGGTAAACAATGCAAGTTAAATGTTAAGTGCAAATTGATAAACAACAAATCGTTGGCTGTTTGCGACTCGGGCAATTAGCAAGTCACTAAAAAATGATGACGAACAAAAGTGGTGGATTTCAGATACCCCGTAAAATCCCCACTGATAAGATTGAAATAATCGCGGAAATGTGCTCGACAAGCTTTGGGGCAGTCAGTTTGAAATAATGAAACCCCAAAAATGAAATCCATTGTACAAATGTCTATTCAAAACATTTTGATAGCCGGCATTTCGTGTTGACGTCATCAGATTTGGAGCTCTTATTGTGGGGCTTGGCAAACACAGAGCTTTAAGTGGCCTTATATATATATATATATGTGTGTACATATGTTTGTATATATGTAATTACATCTATATTGTGCTCGCTCTTTTGTTGCGCTGCTTAAAATAATGAAAACAGCTCAATGATTTTGCTTTTATTACAAATGAGATAAGGTCGCAATGGGAGAGTGTTTCTGCTATAATGTAAATATTCTTTGATGAGTTTTTTGTTGTGTTTTGATTTTTTTTTTTTTTTTTTTTGTGGAAGCTGTTAGTGTGCCGCAATTGCGGCAACATGTGGCCAGAGACAGCTCCAAGTGTTGACAGTCAAATAATCAATTTAAATTGAAACTGCCAGAATGCTTTGTATAAATATGTATATGTATATATATGTATATATGTATGTGCTTGTAGATACAAGTACAAATATGTGATCTTATGTCATGGCGATTTCCCAGAATGTACGCAGTTTTTATTTAACATTTCAACATTGGCAGCATACGCTTCGTACGCTTAGCAGGTAACATTTTCGAGAACCCTTTTCATTTTTGGGCGCTTAACGTCTCCGAAGATTTTGCACAGGTCTCTGGCTTAATTCTTAACAAACATGCTAACTGATTTATGTATTCGTTATCTCCTTTCGCTCTTTCCTCACTCAAGCTGAATCACAGCAACAAAAAAATAAATGAGCAAAGTGATTTTGAAAAGAAAAGAATACAAATATTTATCATAAAAGCTTGCAAGATTTGTTTATGAATATTGTTTTGCCATATTCTGGCAACGTGTTGTCTAAACAAATATATCTAGCTCGATGGCTGCTATGAATTTCCTCTCAGCATTTTGTCTAACGGATTAATGAGGCTTTTCAAAATATAATTGGCCAGCCGATTAGTTTTTCATCATTTAAAATTAAACACTGATTTCGCTCAGCTTTGCACTAATTTATGATTATCTCAACACTTTAGTTATTTTTTATATAAGCTATTTAATCAGCTGCTCTTTTTACGCTTACGAAACTTGTCCGCTCAATTTTTGGCCATAAATCTCACAAAAAAAAAACGCTTCAAAGGCAGCCATAAAAAGCTTGTTTGTTTAATTTATAAATTGCCTTCAACTCGTGACAAACTTGTAGATGCCAGTAAACTCGCACAATCAGTGAAAATTGAGATCTCTTTTTTGTTCATAGATTAATTGAACGTTGATTGAAGAATGCTTCTGCCAGATATTTATTCAACTGGCAAATATAGTTATTATGTTAGTAAGATGAATAATTATTTTCTAACGTTCTCACAAAATGCGCAAAGCCTATAAATCTTTCTGTAGACATCAAACTATGTTCAAATGTATCTTTTTTTGGCATATGTGAAGAACAGCCGGATCTGATCATTACATCGTCTGGCAGTAGTAACAATAATTGGATAAATAGTGGTTAATTCCATTCTCGATGATCTATGAGCCCATTTATAATATTAAGCCTCACCAAAGATGTAATAAAATACTTGTTTTTGTTAAAAACACATGTCTGCATAGAAGTAAATCGCAAAATATTAAGTCATATTCGTAAGGTAAATATTATTTTTGACGTTCATTTAAGCCATACGGTTTCAGGTATTTGTGCTTAAGCCTTAAGATTATGTGCAGAAAGACTTTATTCATGGCTGCGCCCTTTTCAATTTGACTAAGACGAGTTGGGCACATTAAGAGTCTGATAACTTCACCCATGTTAACCTCACCAGACCCAACAATTACTTGACTGTCATAAAAATAAAGCTGTTTGTCTCTGTTGTTTTGTCAGCAAATACAGTTCACATGGCTCCATTTTAATGTCTGGGCAATACCCATTTCAATTTTTGGTCGCCGTCTCAGCTTCTCAGTCCCGCATTTGTTGCCACAGGGACAGACATGCTTGAATATAGGTGTATATGTATGTGTATACACATATCTAGATGTGTCTACATACACTACTTGCCTGTTAGCGAAATCATAATTTTTGAGTATTTAAGTCACGTAATTCCACACACAATCGAAACCAACTGCAAACCAACTGTGAGCCTTGGCAAAGCCACTGAAAAATTGATATTCCACTCGTTTGCCTCTCGCAGCACACCTCGACCAGTCTCTCTGGCAATGCACAAATTTCCAAACTAGCTCAAAATGCAAAAATAGTCATGTATTTTGCTTGGCTTAATTTTTGATGCATTTAATTTGATTATACGATTGGGTTGAATGTTGAGCTCAGCTCCTTGCCTGCCCTCTTCCTCTGTGGCAAATCAAAACCTATAATCAAATCAAATAATAATTATACGATATGCTGACAGGCAGGAGATTAGTTGACTTAATTCATAGGTGTTGTGGCAATATTTGCATTTGCCTCGGGCTTCTCGATTGTAGATTGTGACTCGCCTGTCACAGCATGTTGGCAGCTGGCTTCTAGCTGCAGGCTGCATTTGCATGTCAAACGTCTTCAATTATTCCATTAAGCAATTGTCGCACGTGTCGGTTTGAGAATCAGAAAACGAAACACAGCAAAAATGCCAAAGTATCTCTGCAATACAAGCAACACAATATTCATGCCGAGGGTATTTTCTATATGAATTTGTTATACATTTTTTTGGTAGTGAGTCATTTGCATTGTGTCTAAATTGCTATGAAAATTGTTCATTTTAAATATACGTATACCCTGTAGATAAGATCGCAAAGAGTATATACACACAAGAATATACAAAATGGTATTTAAAGTAAACAACAATTATTACATCGAATAGCTCAAGTTATTGACTACCTGAGATCTTAATCTTGATGCTAATGAATGAATAATGACTTTATGCCTTGAGTATATATTGTTAACACAGTTTATAGTACTTATGTAGAGTGCAGGGTATTTCATAGTCGACGAAACTGTTTGACAAAAAGTAGTCGCTGATTTTGCTATTTTATTTGCTTGACAAAATATTTTGCAAAATTTGTAAAATAATTTATATGTTTTTGTGTGTCAAAAATTGTTTTTCTCTCTCTTTTTGTTATGTAAAAAATTATTTTAGGACAGATATATACTGGTTTAGATATGACTGACAACACTCACCTAAATGTTTCTGCAATTAAATAAACGCTTTAAATATTTACAGAAAAACCATTTCTATTGTTACGTGGACTTTACCATGGGCAAAAAGCAATCGATGCAGTTGCGTCAAGAAAATCGCGAATGGCTGCTGGTAAGCATTAATTAAGAAACATATATTTATGAAGTGTAAGCAGTTTTCTTTTATTTATAGAGCTATCAAACGAAAATAAAAGACAAACTGGGCATCGATAGTTTTCTAGTGCAGCCCATACAAAGACTGACCAGATATCCTCTGCTGCTACAGCAATTCATATCGGTAAGTGAAGCACTCCACTTGTGTACTGAAACCGTTTTAAAAACTATTTTCAAATTTATAGGAGTTCTATAAGACGGGCATTAGCTGTAAGCCCGTTCTGACTGCTGTTTGCAAGCTGGAAACGCGGATGCGACGCCAGCTGGATGTGGTCAATCAGGCAGAGGAGATACACAACATAGATGAGCTCAATGAGTTCGATCTGCAACAACAGGGTAACTTTCGTCGCTCCACGGAATTCGATGCACAGTATTTTCCGACAAGAAAGAAATATCGGGCTAAGATCTTTCTCTTCGATCGCTGTTTGGTCTGCACAGAGGTGCGGAAGCGTCGCTTAGCCTTCCGTCAGCACTACAATTGGGAGCATGTGGAACTGCAGCGTCCGCTGGAGCTGGCCACCTCCAATGCCAATAAGACTATCAATCTGCTGATCCGGCAGCAGGATAAGGATAAGCCCAAGCGTGAGGAGTACTCCTTTGTCGCAGCAGAGGCATCTGTGGTGAAGCAGTGGCTTCTGGCCACTCACAAAATCATCGAGATCGCTCGATACGAGCAGTCCCAGAGGAATACCTTCAGCTTGCCCATGGACCTGGTGCTGGGCGTCGTCTTGGCCATCTGGCTGATATGGCAGTACTTGTAGTGCTAACTATATTGTATACTTTATACTATCTACGATTTAATTTAGAATAAAGCTAAGTTATTTGTACACGTATTTTGGCACAGTGCTGGTCACATAGCTTCCCTGCCTGTCCGAGCGTAAAATAAGTTTGCTGCAGTTGACAAATATTTATGATAAATTGCCTTTGCAGCTTTGCCGCTCTTTTGTCCTTGCCCAGTTACCAGCTGCCAGCTCTTGCTCCTGCCCCTGCTCCTGGTCTAATTCTAACTCGAGCGCCAGGCGAATGCGAAATTTAAATAGCTTTTCATCTTTTATATTGCCACACACACACACACACAAAGTGGCTGCTTCTTTGGGGCCATCCTTGCTGCACGTACCCGTGTACAGTGGTTACCAAAAATTTTATGACAAATCTATTTGCTTCGAATTTATGACAGACTGCATCAGCCGCACCGCAAGGAAACCTGTCATGGAGCGACTAATGTCCCTCTATGCAATTTAACAAAGGCAATGATTATATTTCTTTCGTTTTGGACTCTCTTCAAACTTCCGTAAAATAAGCAATCAGTTTTTGAATTTACTTAGGCCTCAATTGCCAACTTGTTCTTTTATGACTACAGCCCGAAAGTATGCCAATTGATATTTCAACAAAAAATATTCAACGGATGCTGTTTGTTTATAATAAACAGCGTAACAGTCTGAAAATACAGTTCATATCCAAAGAATAATTAAATAAGCTAAAGAACTTTATCACATTTATCTCTTAAGCACTGTGCCGGACATGTGTAAGAAAATCGCAATCAGAGCACATTTTACTTTGATTATCCGGTCAAGCAATTCTTAAAAAATAATAATCATATATATGTGGAAGAAAATTGCATATCAAAGAGCGCTCTGAAAAGGCCAAAATGCAAACTGGCCCCAGGCCAATCAAATGGGAGCAGAAAAAGAAACGCTAATGAAGTTTAGCAAGCGCGCCCAGAAGTATGCAATGGAAATGTTCAAATCTGTCTTCATAGAAGACTCTATGTGTGTGTGTGTGTGTGTGTCTGCTTTTGTGCATGTGTCTGTTGGTATATGTTGTGCTCTAGATAGTGACAAAATTTGCACAAAAGCAATTTGTTAAGAGCACACACAAAAAAACAAGCACCAAGCAACGAAGAACGCAACGCGACTTGCTTGACATGTGAGTGGTTGTGGATGCGGGTGTGGTTGGGAGTGGGGCGGTATAACGGCATTTTCGGTGCTGCCAGCTGATTTTCATGCAGGCAGCAAGGCAGCTAAGTCCCTCGTTGTTGCCTTATTGTATTATGTCAGTTAAGTTGTCGCTGTTGTTTGCTTGAACGATAAGGGATAATGCCGTGTCCCCTACCAGGCAGCTTAAGTGTATTAATGTCTGTCAAGTAGTTGTCGCAAAGCTGACGTATATGCAAATCATTTGACATTTTTATGAGCTGGCTTAAAAAGAAAATTCGAAAACGAAACATGAAACAGTAAACAGAAAAAGCAAAAGAAAGCTAGCAAAACCAAAAACCTTAAATTAACCAACTCCTGTTCAAGTGGCAGCCATTAAGTTTTCCTTTGTCGTCTATTTTTTTGTTTTGCAAGCTGCGCTCTGCAAGTTTGTTGTCTGCATAGACTTGTGAGTAAATATTTCAATATTTGTTCAGGCCATTGGCAACAGTTTTTTTGGCACGCCTCTCACGTAGCTGCCCACATGCCACATGAACGTTTTCCGTTGCCCCCCCAAAATATTTCTGCAAAATGCATAATGGCAAAGCAAAAAGTAGTCACAGCTCGACAAGCAGATGCCCTGTACTAAGTTGTGGAGCTCAATCAAAAAATGCATAATACAGTTGTGATGGAAATCAAATTATGAACAGAATCAAAACCTAAATCGACTTGGCAGGTGCTGCTGAAGCAAACACTTTTTCTACGTTATCATAGCTGTCTTTCAGTATGTGTCGCGTACAGGGTATCGGTGCCATTGGCATTGGCACACAATTCACAATATTGCGCCTAAAAGCTGGCAATAGAATTGTAAAATGTCTTGAGGCATAATTTATTTGAATTTAACATGTGCGCGCACGTACTCAAGCAGGCCAAGTTGGGGGTTTGGGCTGCAAGCAAGGCCAAATATGTTTTTTGGCCCCACAACCCCACCACACACACGCACACACACAGGCACACACACACGCACAATATTTGGCAAGTAATTGCGCAAATTATTGCACGTAGTAGCATCCGCCTAGGCGTAACATATGTCTGAGCTGTTGTCTAGGCGCCGCAGCTGGCCCTCGATCACACCCAAAACACACACACATCACACACACGCACACACACACACATAGCACGAAGCCCATCACAGTTCACGCTTCATTAAATTAACTTGACATATTCCGTTGGCAAATCGCGCTGGCACGCAACTGTTGCTAATTTTTACTTAATATGCCACACAAGCTCATGCCCCTCCCCCAGCCAACCCCAGCCATAATGCAGCATTTTTCGGGGGTACACTGATGTCCATCTAGTTCATTGGTTTTGTGCAACACATGCTCGATATGCTCATATGTGCGTATAGTATAAATTATCCAATTCACGCCTCAGCGCAGTTGTCGTTTGCCATTCGCAGGAGGCAGGAGGCAGGAGGGGCTGCGACAGCAGCAGCAGGACACATAAGGACACACAAATTGTATTACCTCGCATGTAAATGCAACACTTAGGCACGCATCCAGACTCTAGACCCCAGCTCACAACTCACAACGCCCTGCTTTCCGTTCCGCATTCCCATCTTCAACTCGCTCCAAGGGCACTTATGCATGTCGATTTTTGTATTCGTATTTTCGAGTGTATTCCGTTTGTCTTTCGGTATTTGGGCTTGAAAAAGTTCCAATTTCTGATGTCAAATGGCACGTGAAACAATGCGTTAGGCACAAATTGTTGAGCTGAGCAAGGGTGAGTTAGGTAAAACAGCACAGTGGCACTGAAATGAAAAACCACAGTCCAAAATGTTATGCAAGCTGTATAAAGATTTGCGAATGATGCTCAAATATATTTCAAATATTTAGAAAGCGAAAAGGTTGCTTCGAATGTATAACTTTAAAGGTTGTAATATATTTTTGTGCTTAGATTAAAATAATGTTTAAATATAATTGCTACATAAAAACAAAACAAAAAAGATTCTATTCTTAAGACTATTTAAAAATTTAGCAATCGCACCCACTGTGCAACAGTTCTTTGGAGCTGTTGTTGGCACAAATCAAGCAAAACGACAATGCCTATGCGAATGTGTGAATTTGAGGACGATGACAACTGATAATAGATCGAATTACACACGCTCAGCACAGCAAAAGCCCCAAAACGAGAATCCCGACTACAGCCGACCGGGTGGGGGCATGGTGAAAGGGGCGGGCAAAGTGAGGCAAAGCTGTTTCTGCTCTTCGGCGGGCTCCAATTGTGATGGGTGCAAATGTGAAAAATGTCTAGCAGGCAGGCAGTCGCACGTTTCACACACACACACACACACACACACACAGAGGACACGACCCTTAAGACCCGAAAAGGCGGCGCAGCATTAGATAAAAAACAAAGGCGTGTAATTTTTGTAGCATGGCCGTAAGCCACAAAACGAGCACAGACTGAAAGAGACAGAGAGACAGAGACACAGAGACAGAGAGAGAGAGAAAGTCGGGCTTGCAAAACGGAATCGGAAACGGAAACGCTTGATAAACGCAGTAAGCGAAAATGCAGCGTCAACTGTGTGTGTGAGGTAAAAAAACGTTTCGAATGTGGCCACCGAGGATGATGAACACGATGATGATGATGATGATGATGCCTGATGACTGATAATGGGATGTTCGAGAAAGTGATGGGATGGGCCAATGGCTTGGAGGCTTAAATCACGTATACACGCATTGATAAATGCGCCCAGCAAAGTGGCATGTTTCGGGTTAAATGCGGTGCAAAATGTGTCAACCCAATAGCTAAGCAAAAGCATAATAATAACAACAATTAAAATTTAAATTTAAAAAATAAATAAGTAAAAAAGTAGAAGTTTTCTGTTTGAGTATAGAATTTAAGTTCCAAAAATAAAAACTATAATATTTCAATAGAATTTTATTACAAATTTATATGCAATGAAATTGAGCCTGAAATGTTTTTGCCGTGTAGCAAACAGGTCGTGCTGAGTGACAGTTCAGTTAGCTGCCAAGAAGGCAACTGTCATCCCGGGCGATGTGACGCGTATAAATCGCCCAGTTGGCGGAGGCTCACCTGGCGTGCCAAAACATATGGCACTCGGAAGGGATACGACAGAGTTGTGTACATACATCTTGCTTACAGGCCAGCGCCAAATTGAAATTTAAAACGGGAAAACCAATAAAAAAAAATGCAAGTTACACACAGACGACGACGACGACGACGACGAGGACGAGGACGATGTGGACGGCAACCAAGAAGGCGGCAATACAAATTGCAGCGACGACAGCTCAAAGGCTCGCTGTGTCTCCAGCCCAGGACACACAATCTACAATCTGCAAGGAACCCAAACGCCCAAACGCCCAAACCCCCAAACCCCAAATGCAATTCGCGCCCAGCGTGCATACAAATGTCGTGCGCTAAAGGATAATATAATGCAAGTTGTTGAAGAATAATGGTTCTGCCAGAAGACAACAACGTCGCTGCCAATGTCTAAAGGACTAAGCATGTCTGCCAAGCAGACTGAGCCCTCAGCTCCCAGCCCCAGTCAAAACTCAGACATGAGCTGCTCTGCCCTGTTTGCTGCACTGCAACCAGACGGACAATAACGATGCCAGGCAGCAATGACAGGCGATTTTAATAGAATCTACGGCAGGATGTGGAGCAAGGCAACCAGTCAAGTGAGTGCGGGGAACAATGATATTAATGCTTGGCCTATGACATCGACTTGCCTGTCATTGATTTGCTGAGCTGGCGTCCAAACGCATGTTATGAATAAGTTAGCTATTCAATTGTCATTCCATCTAATTTGATCGTTGTGGTGAAAAACTATTGAAATTAAATAAATTGTTGGCCTTGCTTAAGAACTACGAATAGTTTAAGCAGATCCAAACTGTGGGTCTATAAAATGTATTCAATTCCAAAGTTTTTATATAGTTTATGGTTTATTGACCTCTTTTTAAGATATAAATGGGTTTTTTGATGGCTGACATAAAACCATTTATATTACGTGTACATTAAAAGCATACTCTCAAAACACACATCTTCCAACTGGCCAGAATTATATTTCAGAAAACTCCCTCTTAAGTAAGTAGTACGCAGTACACAATAATCTCTGCAAAAAATCATGCAAATACTTATAAAAGCCACTGGCCGAGTGTAATAAAAGTATGTAGTCTGAGCCATAAGAGAAGTGAGCTGCAAAAGCTAACCAACGAGTACAAAACATATATCAAGTAAACTGACTGCAGGTTTTACAAGCGGCACACGCTGCGTATAAAAGTTTCCACATGCTTACACAAAAATTGCCAATTAAGCGTATTTATGGCTGCAACGAGAGAAAATATGTGTGGCATGCAACTAGGCGCTGGACTTGGGCGAATTGGGTGGCTCATAAACATGCTTAATGTGGAGACGACGTGTGCACTCGTTGCGGACTCTGGATTATTAAGAAACAATGAAGCAAGAAGTGCTAGATGCCCAGCAATACAGAGAGAGAGAGAGAGAGAGAGAGAGAGACAGACGACTGCAAGTATGCAATAAAAGCGGACACATAATGCCAAGTTTATGGCACAAGTTAAAACCGGAAACTAAATAGTTGACACCGCGCAAAATGCAGCACAGACACTGCCGGAGGATTAACATTTACTACTGCCAAGCGACAGTGACAGAGTCAACATCACGTTGCGACATCTTCCTTCACATATCAGTTGTGTGGCGGGGTGGGGAGGTGTTGAGGGTTGTTCGTGTCTGTTTTGGGGGTGGCTGACTCGTAAAGCGCCACCGAAATGACAACATAATTTGTAATTTGAATTTGTTTCGTGTTCGAGCATAAGCAATGAGCTCGAAATGCCAACAACGAGACCAAACTCAGACAGATGGTGATGCATCCCATGGTCAGCCGGAGAGATATCAAAAATTCAATTCGCGTTGCGATTTGCACTTTGGTGGACTTTTATGACTTATCAAATCTTAACTTGAGGTCCTACATCCCTTGACTTGAATACTATAACGAAAGTTTTATATATGTTTTGCCTACTTATTTAGTTACTAAATTAGTTTTCAGAGAAAAAAAGCCATTAAAAGTTAGGTCAAAACTTTAACGCAGAACAAATTAGATAAATGTAAAACGTTGCTTTATACAACGAATTGATGAAATCAATATAGAAACTAATTTAAAACAGAAAATTAATTTAACTAAACAAAGAAGCAGCTGTCATGAATAAGACGGAGATGTTCAGCTGTAACAGACATAAACCGAAATATCTCAAGACAAGTAAACGAGTTCATTTGACAGCAAAGCTGCATTAACCCCAGCTGTCCACCCTGCACTTTTTACTTTTATATCTTCAGCTTGAGGTAAATGTTGGCCAATAGCATTTCATTTCACTTAAAGCAAGCGACAATTACCCGCAAATTAATTACTTCATTGTGCAGCAAGTATTTCTTGTTGCTCTGACAAAGGAAAATGTACAATGAGAATGTCGTTGGCTCCCTGGCTGCTGCTGAATATATGTATAACTTCAGGAGGGTAACTTGCATTACAAATAATTAAAAAGTGGTCGGGCAGATGGGGCCAAGGGTTAAGACTGGACTTAAACAGAGAGTAGCCGGAGTGCTGGTCGGGTTGCTGGTCGGGGGAGACATGTCAGGACTAAGTATACTTCGGTCTTAGCCGATTTATGCGCTTATCACGCAAGCGTCGCCGTTTTTATGGCCTGTCTCCGGCGTTGTCTGCCTGGGCGTCGTTTAGTTACCAGCCATAAATGTCGTGAATGTCCTGCCGCATCGGCGACGCACACAAATTTGCCATTTTAATGCTGCGACGAGCTCGACGACGACGAGCGCTTTTCAATTTTGCACTACCTGCGACGGCTTAGCCCTCACCGCCATCCTCAATCCTTAGTCCTCAGTCCACAGTCCTCAATCCTACATCGTGCCATCGTTCTTCCTGGGCCGTGACAGTTTTTCATTACGCACAAATCCTTCGGGCATACAGCCGCCAATGTCGTCACAGCCGCATTAAAGACTGAACGCCAAAAGAAATAGCTCGCCATGTTTGCGGTTGACTTACAAGTTTGCCAAAAATTGCGCCAGTTGCAGCTAATCCAACGAAAAACAAAAAAAAAAAATAAACGAAGCGAAGCGAAATACATTTTTGAAAGACCGGTTTCTAGTTCGAGAAAAGCCATGTTGTTTCCAGCATTTTATACATTTAAGACTGGCGTACTTGTAAAGGAGCTCGGTCAGTTGTGTTCTTCATGTCGAGAATAAAGGTCCACAGTTTATTGCAAATGTTCCCACATTGACTGAATGACTCATTCGTACTACTTATTAAGCCCAGATCAAGGAATGTATATATCCCCACGCCAAAGGTTACAGACTTTCATAGAGATGATCATACAAAGTGTGTTGCCTACTTTTGGCGAAAGGCCTTAAATTATACACATTTGGTTATCGTTAACGGGTTTGCTTATCGAAATGTGCCTTGACTTTAACCCAAGCATGTTCGTAGTTTGCGAGCTCGTCCTTAGACTTGTGCATGCATGTCCTGTCTGAATGGGTGCTCGACGTTTTTATTTTATTCTGTTTTTTCTTCTACTTGCAATTTGATCCTAAAAACTCTTTGAAAGTGACATTATGCAAGTTGTGAGCAACAACTGCAGCTATCTAAATTACCCAGAGACTTCCGGCATTGCTAGCAAAAGGACTTTGACGTCGCCGCCAACGATGCTGCACGCTTAAGGATAAACAGGATGTGCCCAAGGAAGCTGTTGCTGTTGCTGCTGCTGCTGCTGCTGCTGCTGCTGCTGCTGTTGTGCTCTGCGAATGTCTTTGCCATTTTTTTACTGGCAATTTCATTTGCGCGGCGACAGCGGAAGGAAATGTAACAAGGATGTGTGCATGTGCTAAGGACTAAGCGCAGTTACACTTCTCTCTCTCTCGCTCCCTCCCTCTCTCACTCTCCCTCTCTCTCTCTCTCTCTGTGTCTCTAACTACGGCAAGTGCTTTGGTATGTGCATATAAAGATAAGTTAATGCAATGGCGCTGAACTCGACTGGACAGGGTCACCAATTAATGAGCAGTCGTCATGTGGCACGTGTTAACATTCGGCCAAGTGTTGCACACTACTTCAGGACGCGCTGCCCAATGCCAGAAGTCACGTATACTGCGTGAGTTACGGGCCACAGAAAAGCTTTCCACAGCAAACATGTTTGTGCACGTCGCACACTTGCGAACTGATGCCCAGACAACAAGGACTCAAAAAGCAACACCCACTCACACACACACACACACACACTGCTATACACAAAGAAAAAAGATCCGAGTTCAGCTAATTCCCTGAATAAGATATATAATTCACTTGTGATCGTTGATCACGATTCTTGTTGCCAGACATTATTTGTTGCTGTTGTTATTGTTATTGTTATTGGAAGTGTTCAGCGACCTAGTTGCTGCACTTTTTTCTCTCTGTGCACAGTTGGCAACCGTTACAGTTAGGACAGCAAAAGACACTCAACCTTTACGAGAAATGCGCCATCTAGCAAAAATAAAAACGTAGAAAGGCAGCAAATAAATCCAAGCACTACTTTAATGTTGCAGCCTCACTTCGCTGTTGAGCAGCATTTGCACCCGGGTCACAACCGGCACAATCATCTGCAGACCCAAGTGCTGATCCAGCGCCCGAGCGATCTGTGCTCGCAGTTTCGTCTCGAGGCGAACGCTCACATTGCGCTGCTCGGCCAGATCGATGCGTGGCAACTGCAGCGGATAGTTGACGGGGCAGGTGACGATCAGCTGCAGCGCAATGCCACGCGCAGTGTTGCCGCCATTCTGATAGTTGTGGGTACTCAGTGGCAGCTTGAGGCGCAGCAGCGGGCTGCGGCACAGCACCATATAGGGCAGTCCCAGGTAGTGCAGCGTTAACACCTCATTGCTCTGCAGATGCCTATTGAATTTTGCCACGCCCTCCAGCTTTAACATTCGCT
Source organism: Drosophila basisetae (assembly GCA_035041595.1). NCBI lineage: Eukaryota > Metazoa > Arthropoda > Insecta > Diptera > Drosophilidae > Drosophila > Drosophila basisetae. Next base: position 3,164,462 of record JAWNLB010000144.1, read on the forward strand.
CCGCTGCCTCGCACTCATTCTCTGACATATTCGACAATTTGTACAAATTTTCTTCAATCTGTTTTGAGTTTGTTTACCGAAACATGTTTGAAATGTGATAACTGAGATACACAACTACAAATCTCTCCTAAAACCAACGCGGAACATTTGCTCATTTATAAATAAAACCTCAAGATTTAAATATATAAATACAGATGCGTATTTAGCAATTAAGTTTAGTGTAGAATTGTGCCTGCTGTGCGAAACAGATAAAAGCATTATACAAATGCATTTGGCTGATTTGATTAGCGCAGATTTGGTGTCCCACTCTCATTTCGCTATGCAAATTAGTTTTGTGATTATCGCGAGAATTGAGAAACGCAAGCAGCAATCACAACTCACAGCTCCCACTGCACACTCACACAACCCCAATTGCCACAATCTTCCAGCACACAGTTTCTGTGCAGCCGTGCATGAGGCAGCTACGCGTTAGATGTGAGCTAGATTTGTATTAGATTTGCATTTTAAGGCAGTTGGTGCCCCACGTGAGAGTGCCACGTATGTGTTTTCACTTTGATTTCACGCACCGATGCCTCTCCGAAAACTAATGAGTGGAACCCAAAAATTGCATTCTTATTCAGATGTACAGATGTGTGTGTGTGTGTGTGTGAGTGTGTGCTTATGTGTGTGTGTGTGGTCGACAGATTCATCTTCATTCGTGCTGGGCCTGTCAATCAAATTTCAATCAACTCATTTGGCACTCAGGCACTCAGGTCAATCATTATTATGTAGTAGGTTTTCTTTTGGCATTTGCCACATTGCGCATACGTCACATGGGCTCAGGCAGTCAGTCGGCTTCAAACTCACTCAAACATGTTGCATGCCTGCCCCTACAACTGCAACAAAACGAACTGTAGATGGAGCTGCGAGCCGAGAGCATTGTTCTCGTTCTCGTTCTCGTATTCGTACTTTTGCTCTGCCTATTGGTTGGCTAGCTGGCTGGCTGAGTTGCTAGCTGGCTGGCTGGCTGGCTGGCTGTATGAGCAGGCACGTGGCGTGGCACCTACCCCTGCCGGCAACGCCCCGGAACGTGACCAAAATGAATTGTAGGCGTGCACCAAAGCAGTCAGGCAGTCAAGCAGTCAGTCAGTCAGTCAGTCAGTTGGCGGAAGATTGCGTGAAATAAATTCGCATCGCATGCTGATAATAGAAAAAGGAACAAAACAAAAACAAATCAAACTGACTTCGTAAGACTTCAGCCTTTAAGTTTGAATTTCGCCAATTTCAAATGTTCGACTATTGACTTTTTCTGCCCGTTACAGGGATTTGGCATTCTGATTGGCCGCCGTCGCTGAGGGACACCTTGCTGGGTGTGTGGGGAGGGGTTGCTGTAGAGGGATCGGTGGTTGCATGTTTTGCGGCTGTCTAAGCACTTTACAGCATTTGGCTGGCACTGTTTTTTGAGAGCTTCTGTCGTGCCGCAAAAGTTTTTGAAGCACTTGTTTACGATTTCAAGTGCATTTTGTTGGGACTGCCGTCATAATTTTGAGTCGCTGCAGCCGCTTCGATTTGCCCCTTGCCCCTCTTAGTGGAAAGTTTTCCACTCAAATCTCAGCTGTTAAGTTCCTCACTTTGTTTATGCTAATGAGGCAAGTTTTGGTGCCCAGTGCGCAATTCGCAGAAGCGATTTCTTCAAATTAACAATTTGTAGTTTGAGGAATTGTCTGAGGAATTTAAGCAGCTTAATTTTACAAGTGATTGAAAACAATCCTTAATTTATTATTGTTCGAAAGCGACCAGAGACACATTAATAAAAAAAACATTTCCGAAAAATAGGTTCTTTTTTTTTAGTATATAGGCACGCCCAAAATTAATAGGCAACGCCATGTTCAACAAGCTCGTACAAATCATAATTACACTTCTCACTTACCGATAAGATATTAGATGGTAACTTATGTTATAAAAGCCACAACAAAGTCCGGAAACTCTGCATGAAACTGTTGGAAGACGTTGAAAACGCTGGTCCAGCATGAAACACGCAACTCTATTTTTAATCGGGCTCCTGTTGTCCGCAGCTCTGCTCAGCGATGCCCTAAAGCAATCTGGCAAGACCAAGGGAAAGTCCAAGAATAAGGTGAAGCCCGCTGTGGCCGCCGAACCGAAGAGACAGGTGCTCCAAAGAGCTGAACCCTGTTCGCCGGCCAAGTGCAAGTTACCCGACTGTCGCTGCTCCGATGCAACATTGCCACGACCCAAGTTCAAGGGCAAGGAAAATGAGATACCGCAGGTGAGGTGTAACAAAATACTTGATTCAGGCTGTTGCAATATCGACTCATATTTGAAATACCAAAGACATCTTTATATTTTAATTATTTTAAAGTAGTAGATCCGTTTAGTGGCGTTTCATAACCTGCAAAGATTTTAACGTGTTGAATATGTACCTAAAATAGAACACATTTCAAACATAATATTGGAGAGTACACAAATATTAAAATAGTTTCTAATTGAGCTCATCCTCTGATCTGAATTAAGAGTTTTGCTAGAACTGTAACTGTTGTTATCCATCTGAAGTTCAGCTCTAATTTCAAGCGACTTTCAGTTTGTCACCATCACATTTGACGATGCTGTGAACGCTGTGAACTATGCGCAATACGAGTTGCTCTTCAATGGGGTAAGCAATCCTGATGGCTGTCCCGCAACGGGCACCTTCTTCCTGTCGCACGAGTACACGGATTATGTGCGAGTGAATGCATTGTACAATGCTGGTCACGAGATTGCCCTCCACTCGGTGACCCACGGTGATGGCACCGACTATTGGCGCGCTGCTGACGTGGACACCATTGAACGTGAGTTTGGTCAGCAGTTGAAAATGCTGGAACGATTCGCCAAGGTGAATCCGAAGAGTGTGCAGGGTATGCGTTTGCCCTTCCTTCAAATCTCTGGAAACAATACTTTCGAGGCGGTTAAGAATCTGGGTTTGACCTACGACAGCTCCTGGCCGACGCAACAGCACAAGAACCCAGCGATGTGGCCCTACACTCTGGACTACTCGTCCATACAGGACTGCCAGATTGGCGCCTGTCCAAATGCAGCACTGCCTGGCGTTTGGGTGAGTCCCATGGTCACATGGACAGACACTGAGGGTTACAGTTGCTCCATGATCGATGCCTGCATCTATCCGCCCGCTGACAATGTGGATGCACTCTTCGATTGGATGCTCGAGAACTTCAATCGGCACTACCAGGGCAGCCGAGCGCCATTTGGCATGTATCTGCACGCTGCCTGGTTTTCAAGAGGACGCAACTATTTTGCCGCCTTTAAGAGGTGCGTACCAAGAATTCTTTCATCAATATCTAGTTAACGTGGCCAAGGAATCTAGGAGTTGATGATACATAATCACTTAGCTCCCAATCTAGTGCAGTTTACCGCTAATTAGTTAGTGACAAAGTTGGAAAAAAAGCAGGGCATTTTATCATTATTAATATGCATTTTCGTTGGACAGATTCATGCAACATTTGACCACCTATCCCGATGTGTATTTGACTGGTGTAAGCCGCACGCTGGAATATGTGAAAAAGCCGGTGCTGGGCAAGCCGTTCAACGAATGCGAGACGAAGCCGAATTCCACCTGTCAGCCGGTTAACTGCAACGTCCAAAAGGTGTCCACTGGCGAGACGCGTTACATGAGTGTCTGCGACAAGTGCCCCACTGTATATCCCTGGCTGAATAATCCATTGGGCGAGAATATGTAAATGTTGCACACCCAATAAACTAACACACACACACAGCACTTTATAATGAAGCTATCATGTTATGTTTGTCTGGCAACTTGGCAACTTGGCCATTTCCATATCCCATACACATTTATTCCAATGATCTAAGCCAATTTACATTTTCCGCCATGTCCTCCAAACCAAAACGTCACTAATAAATGACTTGAAATTATGCTGGCGGCCGTGAGGCGCTTAATTAACTCATTCAGCGCTGAGCCCAACCAGTTCCCCACTCGTTCACCCCTTTCCCTTTCGCAGCGTCAACGAGGCTTGTCAAATTCGCTGCCGTTGGCCTAAAGTGGAGCCATATTTTATGGCATGAATTAATACGCCACACGGCGCTGTCCAGGCTCCACAATATTAAGGGGCAAGCGGGCCAAGTGGGGCAAGTGGTGCAAGTGATGCTTGCTCTGTTTTCTGCTGGACGTCAATCCAGCTGCTACCTGTTAAGGACACGAACGTGGACACGTAGCCCATTGCTTGGCCTGTCAGCTGGTTGCATTTTTGGTTAATGGACTTCTAACTAATGGCCACTGCCAGAAGGGCTGTCCAAGGAGCTGTTGGTCAGAAATTATCTATGCGCAGATCGAACATGAACATGAACTAAAGCATCAAATTATGATGCGGTGCCAGCTGGCACAGTGGGGCACATCCAAATACGGTAAGGAAAAAGTGGTTATATTGAAATGCAAATGTTGAGCTCCTCATCCAGGTGAATCTACTCCAATTTAATGAATTTATTACTTGCACAATACTCAAGAATATTTACAATTCATTGATATTAACTCAATTTATGAATGCTTAAAGCAGATTATATTTATTGCTTAGTTGCTGCTCCTCTCACACGCTTATGACAATGTCTATTGACCAGCACATAGCCCGGTGGGCAGCTGGCTTCCAGTATATTGTAGGGCCTTACCAGGACGGTGTCGTTTGGTTGCCACTTTGGTAATTCCAGCACGGGCACAGACACTGGCACATAATGGCTGGTTGCACTCAAACTGGGATTGGTGGTTTCAGCTTCAATGATTTCACTGTCCGCAACTGCAACGGTGCCTTGGTAAAATGCCAGCAATAGCAGCAAGTAAAGTCCTTGCAACATTTTTTCTTATTAAAGCTCTGCTTTAATATAATGCTATATTCAGTAACAAGTAACTCGTCGCGCAGCTCTGCAATTATAACTGAGACAATGACAATTGAAAATAGTTTACTTATTAGCAGATTTGTGCTCCGAAATGCTGGCCAATTTTCGAAAGCAGTTGCTGCCTTATAAGGCACCTGGATAAGAGCTCTTCGGATGATGAATAATAGCCGGTGTTCAAGGTTTTGCTATAAAGTAGATCAAAGATAAACTTACTCGTCAAAAATTAATGAAACAAACAAGCATTTTTTCATCTTTTATAGAAAATTAGAAAGGATTATCTTAATTGAGCTGACTTTGAAAAATAGCTAAAGTTCATTAAACTAATATGAATAAGATTTTAAAATATTTCAGAAAAAGTTGTACTTACTTTCGAAAAGTGTACTTTAATCAATGCCAAGTAAAAAGCAAACTAAACTTTTCTTTTATGAAAATGAAGGAGAAACCATCACAAATACTGCCAAGAAAAGCTAAGAAAATTGCAAATATTTACTGATTACTTTGGCAAAATGCCACTGATTAACAGACGCATCTCCATTGTCCGCATTCAGAGACAAAAGATACACCGCCTCAGCTTCCCTTGCACAGACAAGTCTACTTACCTCTACCTGGCAGGGCGTTGTTAATTTTCTCATAAAATATTCTTTCTATTGACTTGGTATTTTATTTCCACACACACACACACACACACACATATAAATATATATACTTTGTGTATAAATATGGCTTTGTTTATCGAAGGTTGTCATAAACAAATGACTGTACGACATGTTGTACGGAAGAGCCTCCCTCAGTTGGTGTCTTGCATCAGCTGCCGGAGTGCCAAACACGCATTATTTTAATGTATTTTTGCATATATTCTTTACATACTATTCTACTATACTTGCCACAAGGGGCGGGGCGCCCAAAAAGGTTTCGCAGCATTTAACCCTGGGCTGCCAGTGTTTTTTTTTCTTCAAAATTATGACAATTTAAATGACATTTTTATGCCGAGCATTTTCTTTTATTTTCTTTACGCTTGCCTTTTCGCGAAAATTGTTATGCTGCCACATTTAAAGGTGGCCCATTTGCGATGTGGTGCAAGGAGGGTTGAATCACTTTTAGGGATGAACTATGGGTGAACTGACAAAAGAATTTTTAAGAGTGACTTAGCAACAAAAAATGTTTTCGGTAAATTCACAACTTCGTATAAGTCATTTGGCATTTGTTATGCATGCAAATGAAGAGGTTCTTATAATTATCTAAAGTTAATTTGATATTGCAAGCAAGACAATTAACACTTAAGCTATAAACTATGAATATTTTAATAAGCTTCGGCTTAACTTTAGAGTGTAGTTTCCGCTATCAAATCTGAACTCGCATAGTTGAAGCACCCCAATGCAGCTCTCACTTTTGTGTATATATGAGAATATAGATAATATATATTGTATATTTATTCATATACACAATATATATATAAAAAAAGTAAGTGAGAACGTTGCAGTCGGTTGTAACCGATTGCGAAATACTCTGATACCAATAAGTAATACCATCTGATAACAGATGCCACAGAACAGGGTCGGTATTTCTTCAGTCCATCCAATATGCCTACTAATGACTGCATGTATAGCTACTTAAGATTGGAACGTTGGCTGACATTTACTTACAGATTTGTGTTTGTATGAAAACCAAATACAACTTAATAATTGCTATTAATCATCATTTATTCATACTTCAAAATATTCTCAATTGAATTGACGGCAATTTCATTATGCATGCAATTATTCAACTTTGTATTTCATGTTTTCCTTTATCGCCGTGTCTGACACAACCAACTAATTGACAACAACTTGCGACTGTCTATTTCTGTCTGGGCAAACGGACAGCTCTCTGATCGTCAGGTGTTGAAGCTCGTGTAGTTGTTTAGTCTCGAAAGTGAATTTGAGTTGAGTAAACGTGTTTTCCAAAAGATGGCAACTCAATTAAATCTACAGTTACCATTGAGCTTGTCCACATTGCTGCTGCTGCTGCTGCTGCTGCTGCACTTCTTGGGATCACCGTGTGAAACACACAAAGTGTGCGACAATCAAAACGTGAGCGAGAAGATTTCCGTAGTGCCGAAAAATGAAAGGAAACAAGTGTCCAAAGACGAGATCAAAGACAAACCAACCAATCCGTCGAAAAACGAGACGAGGCAGCAGCCCCAGAATATGACGAAAGTGAATGCAACCGAGCAGCCAATGAATGCAACGAAAGAGGGCCCAAAAGTCAACTTGGTCTCTCCGAAAAAGCCAATCGATATTGGACCTCGCATCACACTGGATTCACTGCCCGTCTGCGAGGAGGGCTTTAAGCTATTCGGGACTCACTGTCGCAAGGAAGCCTAGAAAGCAATAAAGTAATAAAAAATCTCGCAAAAATTTTGACTTTTGTTGGGGGCTGTGTGCATATACGACTGGTGAGCACTGTAAAGCTTTAGCAGCTAGACTTTTTGTTTACATTTCAATGAATAACTTGTGCCGAGCTTTGGCTTCCAACTTTCCAGTTATGGTACTGCAAACATGGCCAAGCTTTGTATTTTATTATTATTATTTTTGTTTTTTTTTTTTTTGTTTGTGCTCAGCAAGCTATTGACAACAATGGATTCTTATCGCAACAATCTGTTGCCACTGTGTCGTGTTTATTTCTGGCACTAGTCTTGCTGGAGAACCTCATCTCCACACAACGCTCAGTCTCGAAAGCTCTGTCGAAGCAGACAAACGCGTTTTCAATCTTTTGGCTCGCTCTCCCAGCCCAGATGGGTAAACAAATAAGCAATGCATCTGAAAGCAATACACACACTGATCTTGTTTATTGTGGCTTGTTGGAGTGTTTGCGGCGTGGAGCTGCGCCTCTATTCCACCATTAGCAACCGTGATCGCATTGTGTTTCCCGTTGACAACGATGAGCCGTTCAACTACTACAATGAAACCAGCAGCACGCCTAGCACCACCAGCACTACCAGCGGCACCACCACCACCACCACCAGCAGTGTCACCTCCACAGAATCACCATTAAACAACACCAGATTGGGTTCCGAAGAGGTTCATCCGCTTAAAAATAGCAGCAGCATCACAACAGCAACGGCGACGGCGACGACGACGGCGACACCGGAACTGCCCAATTTGGATAATCGCATTCTGCTTGAAACTGGACCCGCCTGCCAACCGGGCTTTTCGCTACGAGCGGGTCGTTGTCGCAAATCGGCCTGAGCAGTATTTTTGGTTATGAAATTCAGTATACAATTAAACATAGTGGCAGAATGCATGTGTGTGTGTTTGTGAAATAGTTATTAACAAAGGCAAAATATTCCCCGAGATTGTCAAATTCGTTTTTTTTTCTCACGGAACGACTCTTAACTGAAATCGCTTTAACAATGCATTTTTTGTTTTTGTAAATTCCCCTCGTAGAAGTTTCGCAACCAAAATGTCTGTGAATCTGTCAGATTAAAAAGTTGTAGGTATAATATACCTGTAAGTATTACCACTTACATTTAATTCAATACAATTTATTATAAATTTAATGTTTTTGACCCGTTTACCATCCATAATAAAAACAATGTTCGCTTAAAACGCAATCAGCATTCGCATTGTATAGTTTCCTACCTCTCCCTGAACGTTATTGTAATATCTCGTTATCACTGAAAGAGTACGGATTACACAACAAAATTAAAGGTGTCGGCTACAAAATGTTGTTGAAATGAGTTATCGAGCAATCAGCCAATATACTCGCCAGCTATATATTTAAATTACTCACGGAACTGCTGCGTCTTTGATTTGCTAGCTCATCATCAATTTACATGATCACGAACTCTTGGCTCTTATAATCGGATTACTGTTGAATTACTGTTCGATGCATGAGAGACCCGCTTATCAGGCAAATTGGAATCTCTTTAGGAAATCGAGCAAAAATCGTAGGTACTCAATCGGAATCACAGCGAGATGACTTCAGTCTCAATTTAGCAAACGGCAACGACAGAAGCAGAAGCTCGATTGCAAACTTGCCTGTTCAAAATGATTTCGATGCACGGGCTCTTATCGCTGAGCCTCTGTCTGCTGCTGATAGCCCTGCTAAGTGCGCAGCTAATCCATGCCCGTCAGCATCAACCGTCTTATCCGTATGGGGATTCTCAGTACAGTGGTAACAGATGGGGCGACTCGCCGTCACATAAGTGCGTTGATAGGTGACTCCTTTACCCACATAGATAAACAAACCTAATATGTGTCTTCGTCACAGGCACCATGGACATGGAGCACATCATGGACATGGTCACGCTTACAATCAGTTCAATAATCCCTATCCAGATAACTATGCAGGTGTTTCGGGACAGGGACCCAACTTCGTTGGAGGTTTCTATGGAGGTGGACAGTCACGAGGACACCCAGGCTACGGCCATGGCGGAGCTGCCTACGGTCATGGTCGCCAGCAACCAGAAGATAACTACGGTGGTCAGCAGTCCAATGTTGGGTACGGAGGCCAGCGGCCTGGAACTGGGTACGGACGTCAGTGGCCGGAAGCTGGACACGAACATCAAGGAGCGAACTTAGGTTTTGGTGAACAGCCAGGCGCTGGCTTCGGTAACCAACCCAGCACAGGTTATGGCGCACGGCCGGTTCAGCTACGTCCCACTGAAACTAACAATGAAAACGAGCAAAGCGGTAATCCCATCCAGCCCCGCCCTCAACCAGGCGGTCAGGACACAACGGAGTTGAGCCACCAACAACATGGCAACGCTGGCTATCCTTGGCAGGCTCCCTCTTTTACAGGATCAAACGATACAAATGAGCATGAACAACCCATCGGCGGACGCGATGGCAATCCTCTGTCTATTGGATCTAGGCCTACTAATGAAACAGGCAATCCTATTCAACCACTTCCTGGGCGACAGCATACACCAGAGGTAGGATTACAGCATCCCGGCAACGATCATGGATCTAGGGACCCCAAGGCGCATGATGTGGACGCCGAACCGGAATCGATTGATGGACGCAGTCTATTTGAAACAACACCACAATGTCCCGGGGGATACGAATTGCAGGGTGGGCGCTGTCGCCGCATAGTTTAAACAGATGTTAATTAAATCAGTTGACACAATAAGAACTAGCTAATTGGCCAAGCAATTTAGCTATCTATATTCAAATTCAATCAAAAATTGTATAAAGTATGTTAATTATAAATTTACTTTTGCATTATCTGATCTGATTTTAAGGAATCGAAATATGTAATAATATTATATCATTTGTTCAACAGTAAGAAGCGCCTATTTGCTTGAAGGAATGTCAGATATTAGATTTATTTAGCATAACTGCTGAAATCCATGTGATCGAACAGAACCAGAAGCTGCTAACGAGAACAACGACATCCCCATTCAACAAATAAAGCAAATAAGAATCTGGCAACAAACCAGCAACTGTCTTAAACTCTGACAACCCTCAAGAATGGAAGCAGTTATTCAATATGAAATTAAGCCAATGAACTCCATTTGAGATATGTGAAAATTCAGAATAATCTAGTCAGTAAATAATGGAAATAAAATTCAAAATATTTTTCGTATATTATTTTAGTTCAAAATCATCATCAATCAAAAAATACATACGATTTGCTAGTTGACCATTTACCATTTTGGTCATTTTTAATGTTGGCATATCGAAAGAATGCGAAAGAATGTAACACGCAGTAGGAAGTATATATATTCCATATATTCTATATATATTCCTCAACAGAATTAGCAGCCGAGTCGATCTGTCTCTTCGTCTGTGTGAATACCGCTTCCTCAGAGACTACGGACTCCAAATTGAAAATATTTCGATTTTTGAGACTTCGATTCTACTTCCATTTGTGGGAAGCGAGCAGCATGATAAGCAAAGTAAGCCAAATATATATGTATTTGCACACTGCAGCGTAAATAGCGAAGTAGATTAGCCATTGCACAGATCATTTCATATTTGTTCAGTGCGAAGTTCTTTCAGCCTCTATATAAGAAAGACGTTATCAGCAGCTCACAGTTAACCGAAGCGTATAAATGTTTCCTTATGAATACAAAAACCAATTCCAATAACAAGCGAAAATAATTATTTGCATTTGTCACACAACTTGAGAAGCAATTATGCTGTAAATAATCGAAATGAAATTGAGACTAGATCGTTGTTGAATGTTTTTCTTGAATCAGTTGTAGCTATTATTCACCATAGCAAATGTACATTTACTGAAATTGCAAACCCTAATAAAGTCCCTCATCATTATAAATATCATAGCTAGAATCAACTGATTCACGTTTGTAATTGTTTTAGTCAACCCCCGAGATTTTCGCTCGGGTTATTTTCATTAAAACAATTTCAATTGCGTCATGTTGTTTCCGCTGCTATATATGCTATATTGTGGTATTGTGACATCACAAAGTATTCTCATTAAAGCGATATCGAATGCGTCATATTCATGACGAATTTTAAGGTACTGTGTGCTGGTGACATCCCCAACCGGAGAGAGAGAGAGGGAGAGAGAGAGAGAGAGACGCCTCGCATTAGGAAAAGAAGTAGGTGAGCTACTTCCACTCAGCTCGCTTGTGTCGTAATTTCTGTTGAAATTAATCCCAGCGGTATCATAAAGGCACGGCAACTGACGCCGGCTGATTAATGCCACAGAGTAATGCAAACGTCGAAGTGTCTTCTATTTAAGCGTACAAACTAAGAACACATTTAGTTGCAATCGAGACGCTCTGTTAAATAGACGATATTCTGCACTCCCCGAGACATGAAGCTTGTATCTAGCAAATGGCTGTCTCAGCTGCTCATAATGCTGCTATTCCTAAATGGATTCACCGCAGCGATACCAGTGCGATCGGAACACTTCATCAAGTGTCCGCCCCGCTTGAAGTTGTACTTTGGACGTTGTCGACTGCCCGCCTGAACAGCATTCAGGTGCTAGTTTTGATAAGTCATTCCTAGTTTTGATAAGACAAGTTTTTGTGGATATTGTGTAACTGTTTATTTATTTATTTATCTTAATATTATTCATGAGCTTTATAAATAAACTCTCGCATCGCTGATTATTGCAACTGGTTCGAATCGATTGCCCCAGCTGGTGGCACAGCAATTAATGCAACGATGACAAAACACATGTCTGGGCAATCAGAAGACATTTAAGTGCCCAAAGCTAGTTGCAGACCAAACAAAACTGATCAAGCAGACAAAAGTGATAAGCATTGGTCAATCCGCAATCTCAACTTTTACGCCAAAATGAATCGCCTGACGAGGGGGAAAATAAATAAATATGAGCTAAATTTTATTTACGTTTATAATTGGCATAATCCACTGCACTTGCTGACACCTGTCTAGTCAGAGCTGTTTCTTACACTTCAATTGCTTAACCAACTTATTAAGTTATTTATCATAGTGTATTATTGCTGGCTTTGCATGTTGTTGAATAGCTTCGCTCAGCTGGCAGCTTTGTAATTAGGCAATGATTTTTTCAACTGTCCAATGCCTTAATTTAATCTTAATGTTAAACAATCTGGCCACATACGAGGTGTGTTCAAAAAGTATCGCGAATTTTGAATTTTCGCGGGTTACGTACAATCGAATTTTGATTTTTTTGTAGCGTTATGTTGGTACTCATGTCTCTCACTTATGCCGACAAGCTCGGCCATTTTGAATGTTCACTTAATTGTTGACAGCTGCTTTGCTTGCACGTGTTTTGGATCGTCTTCGATTTTTACCTATTCACACCTTATATAGCCAGGGGATAAACTATTAGTTGCCACTCGATGCCACCTGGCTCATTAAAGCCCGTTGAATTACCAAGCTCATCATTAATTGACAACACTCTGAATGTAAGCAAAGCTTGGCATTCACACACAATTGGAAAGTGCGATTGAAGCTTTAGTAAAAGCTTAAACTACTGGCAAAGCTCAGTGCGCAAGCTTTAAGAGCACAAATTCTACGAATATGATTAGAGAACTGCCCGAGAATGCGGAGAGATCTGTATTGACAGTAGGGAAGACAACAATAACATTACTATATATCTGCCCCGGCTTAAATGTTTAAGATTGAACACTAATTTAATACGCTTGTTTCGATTTGAATATTTATAATTTATTTATATATTTATAAAGATTTGCATTGTGAATTTGCTATTGTTGACACCAATATAGATTTTTTTCGATTAAATGCTTATCGAATATGTAAAGTTATTTATCAGAATATTTTCTTTAGTTATGCACTATAGTGTATATAGTAATATAGTCTTTTCTTAGAACACTTATCTTGATATTATTCATGAGCTATTCAAAGTTATTGTATTGCTTCACACAGCTGGACGCTTTTCAATTAGGCAATGAATTTAGAAATTTTAAGAAATGTTGCGACAACGATTATTATCGGTTCGTATTTGACCCTCTGGACATGCTATTATTACTTGGCCAAATATACTTTGCAATATGGGATTCTTTGAGTTATTGACTACTGTGTCGTTAATTGACATATTTGTTTCCTCCTTTTCGTTATTTGCGTCCTTAATGGGCGATCCTGCGCTTAGTGAGCTCAACGCACTGCAGAAAAACAATCCCAAGCACAGTGCAAGAATGCGGCGTTCAGCTGACATTTTTTAAAAGAGTTTCTCTTTACTTAGACTTAACACTTGCCCAAGGCTGGTTGCAGACTAAACAAAGCTCAAAATGCAGAAACAATTTTGAAGTAAAAGCTTTGATACTCAAATGGCTTTAAAATCAACGATTGACAAAGTTTTAGCTTTCAAGCTTTGAGAGCAACAGAAAAAAAAAACTTTCTGAAAGCACAAAGAGATCGGCATTGTCACATTTCCTTCCGAACAACAGTTACAATATTTTATATTTCATCAGGTTTACATGTTTAATTGAATTTTATAATTTATTTTTACAATTATAACTAAAATGACCCACTGTGCATTGTTAATGGGTGCTTTTTGATATGGCCAGAGCTTTTTCTTGCACTTGAATTGGTCAACTTGTTGCTGAATAAATGCGTATAAAATATGTGCAATTTGTTCTTATTCGTAACATTCACAGTTAATCATTAATTGGCATTGATTATTCATTTATTAATTTGGCACTAGCACATTTAGCTTACGTAATTCTTTACAGTTTCACTTATCTTAAAGCTATGCGGGAAAATTGTGATTTATTGGGTTTTTACACATTGAGCTCGTAATTGCTCAGTTTTTAGTCTCGACGGCTGCTCGGATCCGTTCGTTATTAGCATTGGCCTTGGCTGCAGCAGCATTCATACTGTTTGCAGTTGGATTGATAGCGTCCCATCCGATCCAGCAAATCGCATGCACAACCAGCACAACAATTCCAATGCGAACAGCTGGCTTGTGCATAAAGCTCTTTGCAGCGTTTCTACCATTTCTACCGTTCTCCATGCTGATGTGTACTGAATGCTCTGAACATATGGCACAGCTTGTGACGTCAGTATTAGAGAGAGAGAGAGAGAGGGAAAAAGAGAGAGAGCGAGAGAGAGAGAGAGTACCGACAGCGAGAGCGGGCAGATAAAAGCTCCAAAAGCTTCCATCCCAGGGCTGATTAGATTCGAATTAGCGCTTTAGTTTTTGATCGTCAGTATTTTGAGTGTTTTTTAAGCGGTGCGCAAATAATTTGTGCCTTCTTTTTGGCATCTTTAACAACTCAAAATGTTATCCACTGACTGGCTTGGCATTTGTCTGTAAACCACAGAACTTTCCAACGGCAGAAAACACAGAGACACACAGAGATGCGCAGAAAGCCAACTCTGGCATTAAAAGGTACGCAAAACGCTCGTATTACGGATACGCCAGGTGTGCAGTCTGTAGTCTGTCCTCTTTAGTCTTTAGTCTGTAGTTGCCACCCAAACATAACACAAAAGTCGGCAGAGAATGGTCTGCGGCGAGCTGAAGCTGAAAGATTGAAGCTGCAGGCAAAGCTGGAATTAGCATGTTATGTTTAACGCATTTTTGCACCTTCGACGTGTGTCTGTGTCTGCCTGACTTCCCGTCAGCTCGCTGGGTGTGTGTGTGTATGAGTGTGAGTGTGGCATGAATGGGTGGTGTGGTATAATGGGGTGTGCATGTGTGTGTGTGTGTGCAAACAAGACACCGCTGCTGCCTTTAACCCATTGTGGTTTTATCCTGCGGCATTTTCCACACATTTAATCGCATTTTGTTTTGTGTGCAGAATTGTTGAGAGCACACATGAATTTTAAAATGCGGTTTGTTACGCTCCCTGAGCAATTGGATGTAAGGATTGTGGATTGGGCTGCATGTCGTGGAGGGGGTGATGCTGGGCTTAAGGTGAGTGCATTTGATGTGAGCGAGTGAGGTGGGTTTGGTGGTGAATAATGCAGCGAGTGCAGTTGCAGTTGCCGTTGCCGTTGCAATTGCAGCTGTTCCACTTACAGTCACTATTCAAGTTGCTTCAAATGAAAATTGAATTCACGTTGCGACATTTAAAAAAAAGAGAAAAAACTCATCAGTTTTCCAAGGAGTTTGAGAGTGACGAATGAGGAGTGGGCAGGGGGCAGAGGCAGGGGACAGGGGACAGGAGGCAAAGGCGCTCTGCCTTCGCCTACGCAGGGCTCATTAAATAGATGCCCGAAACGTGCTTCCATTTTGGGGCATTTCATTAAGTGCACGTAAACGGCAGCCTGTCAACTAGCTGTGGGCGTAACAGCAAACCTCCCAGCCAAGCCGCCACACACACACACACACACACATAGATCTGAACACACGTTTACTTCTGCACAGCAGTGCGGCACTTGGGTAATTCTCAACGTAAACACTTTGGAAACATGTCGCAAAGACATCAATTACAGCATCGATTCCCATCTATTCCATTTCCCCTTTCCCACCCGGCCCACTCCCTCGGGTTAAGGCTGCTGCTGTCGCTGCTGTTGCTGTTACTGTTGCCGTTGATGATTATGTTGATAATGATGATGTTTCGGTGAATGTTTGCTGACAATGCTGCGGTTTACTCGAACCACATTTCAAATGTATTTTTATGTGAGTACTCCACAATATACACATGTATTATACTTCTTCTGGTACACACACATATTACTGTTATTCGTGCCACTCACACTCATTATTTTTAGGTCTTGGCATTGCTTAAATACATTTTGGTTACGTGCCCCACAAAAGCTGTCCACGAGGACACATATGCAAAGGAAAATAACACTCGATGACGATGACGATGACGATGACATTAGTAGGCAGCAAAGTCTCTTAATTGTGGTTGCGTGACAAATAAATTCAATTGTCAAGGGTACCACACAAATGCATTTCGACATTTTACATTGATTTCTCCTCTGTTCACTTCATTCAAATTTGCATAAGCTTTACTTACTCGTTCCGATATAAATTTTAAAATATAAAATCAAAGGCTAATTAGCCGGTTAAACTAAGTAATTAGTTGGCATCAGTCCATGTTGCCTGGTTGCTTCACAAGTTGACCGAATCTGAATTCACGCGAATATAGCAAGTTCTTCTGTGTATTACCAGAATTAAATTTCGTGTATTTTATGTGGATATGAATTTAGAATCAGCGCTAATTTATTATTCTCTTATTATGAACTTACATTTTTTTTTTTAGAATTCTCTCACGTAGGCGGCGGCCAACACCATTCAAACAAATCAAGCCAAAATCACGTAGCATTCACACACTCAAGCGTTACTCATATGAAGAAGTGTGAGCAGCAAGGGTGAGGAGAGGGGCAGCAGCAGTATTAAATAATTAGAAAAGTGCCGCTGCTTTCCCAATTAGCAAAAAGTTGTCGCCAATTTGCCATTTTTTATGAGAGCGCGCAGGAGAGAAAATGTCGAAATTATCTGTCCAGCAAAGCACAGCCAGCAATTTACCTTGAGCACGAAGAAGAAGAGCACTTGAACAAAAATGTTAAATCCGCACTTCACTGAATGCTGCCGCCGTTGACTTTTAATAGCAAACCGGCGCCAGCTCTCTTGGCGGTGGGTGTGGGGGCATGGACAAAGTAGAAAACCATTCAAACTTGCAACACAACAAGACTCGAAAAGTACACTTCACACTGCTTTTAATTGCTTTCCTCTGCACTACAACACAGCTGAAAAACAATTCTAATTTTAGCTCTATTTTCAAATTCATCATTTAAAAAGGTTTTGTACACCACTCAGAATTCGTTCTATTCGTGTTACCGAGCGATCATCGAAGCGCCACGCCCACAACACGGATGACCAAAGTCATACCGTAAAGGGCATCACGCATAACCTCACGCTGCCGAATAAAACGATTCACCTCATCAACGCGGGTGTGAAGTGCTTTCAGTTAGTGTGAAAGTAAGTGAAGACTGACTACAGAAATGATCCTGTGAAGTATAGTCTTAATTATACAACGCCCAGCAATGCGCTCTACTCTCTCCACCAGCAAGAACCCATTGGGAATTATAGCGCAGCTCACGTGAAAACAAATAAACACAGTGGTTGTTTGCCATGCCGTCAACCACAGCTGCTTGTAGTTGCTTGTGTGCGTCACTGCTGCCTGTGATCAAACGAAATGCCAATGAGGGCAGCGTGTTCATAGCTGCTAGATAAATTCTGTGAATAAAGTCTGGGAAATCCGTTGCTTGTTAATATTGAGAGAATATTTTAAAATAAATTGAAAAATAAAAAATCACTTGGCAGCGGTGGGATTCGAACCCACGCCTCCGAGGAGACTGGTGCCTTAAACCAGCGCCTTAGACCGCTCGGCCACGCTACCATTTGAGTGATTGTTGTCAAATGCGCACTAAGAGACAAAGACAGCAAGCAAGCAGAGAGATTTTCGCTGACTGTGCGTTCGGCTTGACGATGCCGAAGACGATGAACAAAAAGACGACGACGACGAGGATGACGTAACGGAGCGCCGCAGTAATATTTTGATATTGAACTATTTTATGGACGCGTGGGGCAACACCTTGAGTTTATTTTGCTTGCCTCAGTGCGGCGCATATAAATGCGCTCATTGAAGGGAAAAATATGCCCATGGAACAGAAATCTATTTCAGAAGCTTGGAGTCTGCATTAAAATGTTTATTATATTTTTTGCAAAACTGTCAGCTATTTTAGAAGACAGCTTGGAAATGCGTTTAAAATTCAAATGGAGATGCGAATTTATGCTAGACATGAAAAGGGGCAAGTAAAAGACCCTCTCACACACAAATATATATATATATTGCGTACATATTTATGTGAGTGGATGTGTGCGTGTTGATGCAACCGCAGCAACAATTTGCCGCTCGCTTTTGTTATTGTTCTCGTTTGCTGTCTGCTGTTGTTTGTTGTTGCAGCCATAAACTGAAGCCGGCGACAGGCAGCAACGAACGAACGAACGAACGAATGAACGGTATTCTATTCTATGGGAAAGCAGAAGCCGCCACTCAGCAGCGGAACAAACATCCGCAATGAAATTAGAAAATTGCAATAAAAATCTTTGCACGGCAAGCGACAAGCAAAACAAAAATAAAGTCTGCGGTTTTCCTATCTTCCTCATTTCTCCCTCTGAGTTCGTTACGGGCACCTGCAGAGATGCATGTTTGTCGGGAGAGGAATAGGTGGAGGAGGAGGTGGGGGGATTAGAATGGGCTACATTTGCGGTTTCATTAAAATGCCAGGGAAAAAGGGCTGCAAAAGCAGCCGCAACTTGCGTCAGCATACAAAATATTTTAGCATTACATGTGAATTTTGCATACACACACAAATTTAAGTCGCTTGGCATGCAAATAATTGTAAAGTTGTTCATTTTTAATGCCAGACGCGTGTAAAATGCAAAAAAATCACGTACAACAGCTTTCCAATTGGGCAGCAAGCGGACCAAAACGCTAATGGAGTTAATTGTGGACATTACCTGGCATCCAATGAATTTGCCGGGCTATGTTGGCAATGTCGTTGAGATGGGATAGCGGGCTGGGGGAGGTGCAGGCAGCCTTAAATTAAATTTCAAACAATTGACAAAGAAATCGAACAAAGGCAGGCAGATTATTGCAGTCGCATTCCAGGCGCATTCCAGGCGCCAACAGACAACAGCCTCAATTGAAATGCAAGGCGCTCAAAGCGGAAAATAGAATAAGGAATTGAAGTCGAATGAGTTGAATGAGTTGACAAAATAGTTTAGCTATCTGACTAGCTTAACAGATAGCACATAATACGACATTTTGTAGGCATTGTTAGTTGAATTCAATTAAAAGATATCTCGAGTAAATTTCGTTTCTTTCTTGTTTCAGCAGCAATCGTGCAAAACGATTAAGCACAATTACATCAAATACACAATTTATTCTATTTTGCTGATAATCAGCGGAAACGTATTTTACACTTTTACGTTGTTGGGCACAGTTGCAGACATGGTAGCGTGGCCGAGCGGTCTAAGGCGCTGGTTTAAGGCACCAGTCTCCTCGGAGGCGTGGGTTCGAATCCCACCGCTGCCAAGTGATTTTTTATTTTTCAATTTATTTTAAAATATTCTCTCAATATTAACAAGCAACGGATTTCCCAGACTTTATGCACAGAATTTATCTAGCAGCTATGAACACGCTGCCCTCATTGGCATTTCGTTTGATCACAGGCAGCAGTGACGCACACAAGCAACTACAGGCTGCTGTGGTTGACGGCATAGCAACCAACCCCTGTGTTTATTTGTTTTCACGTGAGCTGCGCTATAATTCCCAATGGGTTCTTGCTGGTGAGGCGAGTAGAGCGCATTGCTGGGCGTTGTATAGTTAAGACTATACTTCACAGGATCATTTCTGTAGTCAGTCTTCACTTACTTTCACACTAACTGAAAGCACTTCACACCCGCGTTGATGAGGTGAATCGTTTTATTCGGCAGCGTGAGGTTATGCGTGATGCCCTTTATGGTATGACTTTGGTCATCCGTGTTGTGGGCGTGGCGCTTCGATGATCGCTCGGTAACACGAATAGAACGAATTCTGAGTGGTGTACAAAACATTTTTAAATAATCAATTTGAACCTAGTAGAAGTAGTTAAGTAGCTGTCGGACACTTCAGTCTGATTTTTGCTGGTAAAATGATTCAGTTCGAGCACTGAGAAGTGCCGTTAAAAAAGTTTTCAATTGAAAAATTCGCTTAGCGGCGTTGAAAGAAAGTTTATGGGGGTCTTGTAAGTTGGAGTGGAGTATGGCTCTGCTCTGCTGGTTTTCTCCCAATGTGTGTATTGGCAATATTATATAATATGCAGTAACCCAACCATCCCATCCCTTATCCTCCGCATAAGAACTGCTGTGTGACCCATTTCTCCATCCCATGTTAAAAATGTATATGTCGTATAACTTCTCAGAGTCTCCGGCAACAGAAATTTGAGAGTACTGAAGGAGAAGTCTCTTGGCACATAAGTTTTGTGGCACGTTAAGTACTTTTTCCCCAACCATCGATTGTTGCTGTTGTTGTTGTTGTTCTCTGGGCTGAATGCGGAATCCCTGCCCATATTCCTATGCCTCCGGGGTGCATAATGTGCACATGCAACAAGAAGCAGCAACAAATAATAGAGAATGGCAATAAAAGTACGATACATATTTAAGGGCAAAGAAGAAAAAAATGAAGAAAAAATGTTTAAATAGTTTCTTGCTACTTCTTTTTGAGAGCTTGCAAATGCTGTATGCGCTATACTCGTGGAAAGAGGGGATGGAAACGGGGAGAGGGTGGTGGTGGGGGATGTTGAGGGCAAGATGAAAAAGCGCAATGCAAAATTACTTTTTGTGCATTTTTATTATTGAAGAGTTTTCATTCGTTTTTTGTGCGCCCAAGTTTTTGGCACTAAATTAAGCGATTCGCAAATAGGTATTGTTGATAATAGAAATTGATATCTCAAGCATAGTCGAGAAACTTTCGCAATTTACATTTTGTGTAGTTTTTTGCTTTTGTGTACGAATAGAAGGAATTCATTATTTCGGGAAACAAATTTTGGCTGACTTGTGCATAAATATAAATATGCGAAATAGTTGAAAGATTTTCTTCTTCTTGGAATTTATGTAACTTTGTTTGAGATGTGAAACTTCATTTTAGCTATTAAGGCATGAAATAAAACTTGTCTATTTAACTATTCTTACAAAATAGTCTTCAATGATAATATGTATTTGAACTCAGATTGATAAATGGATGCGTTTAGTAAAACAACATAGAATCTAAATATTGTTTGTGGTTGAAATCGAACAATAAATCAATATTAAAGTCAGATTTGAATTTTTGTGTATTCGGTTTAGTTTTATTTTGCTACATTTCTGAAAAATATTGTGAATATTTGCAGACAAGAATTGCCCATCGACATTTAACTGACTCTTATAAAAAATGACTTATTTTGACTATCCTTGGTTGAAAATACACATATACATTTTTATGTGATTCCAACACAAGTTGCTCTCGTCCGTTGCGTATTTTCTTTGGCATTTTTCGTCGAACTTTGGCCTGGCAGCAGCATTTTGAGACGCTGCTCGGCGGAGCCACTTTGTTTGCCTCGCACGTATCGTCATTTTTGACATTTAATTATGGTTGCCTGCTGAACAGAGTACAGTTCGAATAGAAGACGAGTGCCAATGCGAATGCGAAAGCGAATACGAGTATGGATATGGGTATGAGTATGAGTACTCGTATTCACATGCCCTCAAGCTGTAAGCTGTAAACTCGATTTCATGGCTCTTCGGAAAAGATGCTCCAATGTTGCCACACACTGCGGCAGGTAAGTTGACGCATCCAATGCGAGCTACGTGTACATCTTTCTGTTACTATTACTGGGTCTACCCAACCTGCCCCCTGCCCCCGGCCTCACCCCTCTGACTGGACGTGCGTTGTCAAAACTGGCTCTTCATTTTTTTGCAATAAAAATTGCTCAGCTTTTCTTTTGTGGCGTGGACTCCTGTAGCGCTCCGGCAGGACAAAGCTGCCGCATGCTGGCGATTTATGAAAAAATCGCCGCACGTGACGTGAAACGGCAAAGGATTTTTGGGTTGTGAAGTGGACACTGTCCACTGTCCACTGTCCACTGTCCACCGACCACTGTCCACTCTCTGCACACGGGCTCTGCACAGGACAATTGCGTCTAAATTAATTATCAAGGATAACGGAGGACGTCTCAGGTTCGCAGCGGGCCAAACGTCTGCTGCTTTTGGCTAATTCAATTATGTGAGCGCCAGCGGGTAGCTGAGAAATTAAAAACGGCTTAGGCCAAGTTAATGCGGACTTAAGCGCGTTAATTAAAAGCCAGTTGATATGTTCGTGCATCCCCACCACTTCCCCTCCCCCAGCGCTCACTCAAGCCTCAACCAGCACCCTTTAGCCCAACATCAGCTGCAATTGCAAAGGGGGGAAATTTAACACCCCATTCTCCCTTCGAGCCCACCTGTGGAAAAGGAGCCAACACCCCTCTCAGTTGAGCAGACGGCGGTCCAATAAAATTGCCCGCTAAAATCACGAACTGCAAATCTCTTGAGAATAATTTGAGAACATAGAAAATGCCAAAAGATGCCGCCACGGAATCCGCCACATTAAAATATGATGAGCTCCGGCATATAACTGAAACGGGAAGCAAATGAAAAACAAAGTTCATAAAAATGTTGTAAGGAAACGTGAAGCAAAAGCCAAAGCCAACTGGCCAAGGTGGGCGTGGGTGGGGAGCAGCAGTCCAAAAAATAATCAACATAAAAAAGAAAATAATTTGCAATATTATCAGGGACTGCAAGAATTCCGCACAGTGGAACTAAAAGGTCTGCAAACGGCATAAAAAAAGAAACGAAAAGAAAAACTGCAAAAGAATTGAGAGAAATTAATGAAAAATAATGCAAAAGAGTTGCTGCAAAAAGCAGTCGTTTTTCTATTTAACTGCAGTTGATGCTGTTTCTGCTAATAATATATGAAAGAGATTTTATTGGTTTTCGTATAGCTAAATGGAATTGTTCTGCGAATTAATCCATGATATGTTTAAATCAACAGTTTCTGGTTTAATACAAAAATTACAAGTTACAGAAACTACAAATGGCCCTTTTGTGTGCGATTTCTGGACTTTTCTGGTCTTCATCTTGTTTCTTGCTCTTAGTTCAGTTCTGACTATTTTTGCAGTATATCTTTTGCCTATTGGGCCCACTGTGCATGGGATTTCAGTGCCCCCGCTCAAGTTTGGAACTGAGTATCTCAGTTTCAGTTGGACAGTAATTGAAGTTAGGTACGCGCTCAAACAAAATGCAAATTAAATTTGGTTTTAATCAAGCACACACTTTCAAGCCGCAGCAGCAAAAATAAAAAATAAAAAATATGAAAAATATAAAAAAACAAAACGAAAGCAACAAAAATAATAAGAAGACATGACGAAAAAAAGGTCTTCCAGCGGGGGTCGCTACTCAGGGCCAGATTTCGAGTCAGCCGCTTGGCCCCGGATTGGGGCATAGCCAAATCAATTAAAGGGCCACATTTCCAACACAAAGCGCATTTAGTGTTGACCTCAAAGCAATTAACGACAAAAAAAGCCAATTGGCTGCTGTCCACTTCGAATCACTCATCGTTCAAAATAATGATTTGAAGAAAAAAAGACAAAACGTGATCATAACTTCATCAATCTATTAAAATCTGTGTGTGCATAAAAAAAAAAAAAACGAAAACCAAAAGTCGAACAGAAAAAATAAAAACTGGTTAAACACATTTTTCGGTTTTAGAGTTCGTAGCGAGTGCGAACGAGACGGGGCGACTGGGTCGATTGGATCAAGTTCAAAGTCAAATTGGCCGCTTCCGTCGCCGCTGGCACTAATCGGATCCGCTGAACACA
Source organism: Drosophila basisetae (assembly GCA_035041595.1). NCBI lineage: Eukaryota > Metazoa > Arthropoda > Insecta > Diptera > Drosophilidae > Drosophila > Drosophila basisetae. The sequence goes on from JAWNLB010000144.1 coordinate 3,188,149, forward strand.
AAATATTAACTATATAAAGACTTGCATTCAACAAAGACCAACAGCAAACTAAGTTTGTCGATTGGAGCAGAAACAACCAAAGCAAAAAACCATCATCATCAATATGGTAAACACAAAACGCCGAAATGGACGCTTGCTTGCACAATCTAATCCCATTTGTTTTCATAGAAATTCGTGATCATTGCCGTTGCCTTCTTGGCCTGCGCCTTTGCCGATGTCTCCGAGCTGGGACAATCTGGCTATGACTACCCACAGCCTGCACCACCGGCACCAGTCGCGGAATACATTCCGCCCGCAGCGCCAGCACCCGAATACATTCCCCCCGCTGCTCCCGTCGAAAGCTACATTCCCCCACAGATCGAGGAGATCGAGCAGCCCGCTCAGGATGGCTATCGTTATAAGACTGTGCGTCGTCGTGTCTTCCGTCACCGCAACTAAAATCCAACTGTAGATAAGATGAGTGCTTGAGATGAGAGTCTAGTTTGTTTTTTGTTGCTGTCATCTCTGGACTCGATAGCAAATGTGGAGTGAAGAGGAGATAGGAGGCGGAGTAGATTGTTGTCTTGTATTTGCTTTGATGAACATCAAAGGATCTGTAACAGGATACTCAAAACTGAATTTAAGAGTTCAATAAGTTATGCAAATATACAAAACTTGCTTGAAAACCCTTTGCATTTCATTTAAATATCGAAAACAAAAACTTGGCAGAGATTTCAGCAGGGTTTTCGAGCACATTTTGAATCGTAACGCTGAAGATCTTTCTTCAAGTGAGATTTACAATTATTATTGTGGTTTCGCTGAAAGCTAGAAAACGGATTTAAATGAAGTACGAATTCGGGCAGAAGTCAAGTAGCGTTGTATTATTATTATTGTATACGATGTGCTGTCAGCTAACTTCCAGTTGGCGAACATTTCGTGTAGATTTTAGTGTCAGCTCCATAAACAACTTAATTTGCCATTCATTGAGCGGGAAGCAAGGCGCAGTGGAAGGGGGTGTGGCAGGGGGAGGGGGGGGGGCACTTCCTTGCCCGCTGAGTGGCTGCTGGCATCGATAAGTTGCCACAGCTTGCACATCTCGTTTGTGTTTTGGGTTGTGGCAGTCGTCGTTTATAAAACGCTTAACATTCGTGACATATTTCGCATTTGGCTGTGCTGTGTGTCGAGCACAGAAATTTATAGACTTTATCCATTAGGAAAACAATTACGACTGCAAACAATGACTGCTGCTGCTGCTGCTGCTGCTGGCCAACGTCCGACTGATGGCAGCGACTCCCTGGTCCGAGCATATGTTGCGATTGCGATTCGAGATGTCGCCGACTCCAACTGCGGCTGCTTCACCATCTCCATCTTGGTCTAGGTTCATTGTCCTTGTCGGCGCGTAAGAAAAAATATATATTTTCTTATTATTTCGCCGCAGAATATGCGATTTTCCTGGACGCTGTCGTAGTCGTCGCCTCTCTTGACTTCTTCTGTTGCTGCAACACAAATCCAATTACCTTCAAAATAATAAACTTATGTACATACCAAAGCCAACAACAGCAAATGCCAATGCTGAGCATGAGCATGAGCATGGGATATCTCTCTTACACACAGCAACACACACACCAACACACACACACCACTCACATTTGCTTTATCAACTGTTGATAGACTCCATGGGGAATTTTCGTATGTCACACGCTGCCAGCAAAGGCGACTGCTGATGGTGGGGGGAGTCGGGGGTTGCTGGGGATGTTGTCAGACGCTATTTTGTTTTTATACCCGCACCAAAGCGCCACGTTCTGGAGCATACTTTGTGAAGATGCTTAAGAATGCCACGAAATCTAATTCATTGTGTACTTTCGACAGGAAGGAAAAACAGAAAATGTTAACTGTCACCGACCACAAATTAGTCTTAAAAATACCTTCTTTTGGTTGAGAATTAATATTCGTGTTAATTAGACTTCTTGTTGCATTCATTAATGGCCTTTTTAGTTTTAATAAAGTTTCTAATATTTGTTAACTTAATGTTAATCAGTCAGCAACTTCGCTGTGTTTGTAGATAAAATTACCTGGTGAATATTTGCTGATCTATTGAATACTGTCAGTCCAACAGTATCTTTAAAGATTCATATAGCTCTTCAGCTCGGATGTTATTCTAGACTACGAGGTATGTGCACCGTTGAGTTGACTTACAGAGCTGAAGTTAATGTATTCCTTATCCAGTTATAATTCTTTCATTTGTACATCTGCGGAGAGAAATTTGTTAGCCCATCAATAACTACAGCAGTAAATTAGAGTATTTTCTGGTACTGGTTACTTGGGGTGTCCAGCACCCACTTGATGATATTGTCTCTCACTCTTTGTAGTTTTGATCTCCATTGTCCTGCGTCTTCGTCCTGTGTCTGCTAACTTCTATGGCTTGTTTGCTGCTCATTATTCGCCTGGCAGCAGCACGAATGCACGAGCGCAAATAATTTTGCCACTTGCATGTCATCAGCATAAACTGGGTGCAAAATATGTGGCATCCATTGGCGACGTCCACGGCAAGGGGAGGACAAGGAGCGAAAGGATGACGACAACGACAACGACGACCGAAGGAAATTCGTTTTAGAGCAAAGTCAACAGCAATTGGCCAAATGACTTGTAAGGGTTTCTGCCATGTCACAGCAGATATGCCCCTAAAGAGAGATAGAGTGAGTGCGAGAAAGTGATGGAGATATGGAGAGAGAAAGAGAGAGCACAAGGATATGAGCTGTGGGAGTGCCTCCTTCTGCAAGAGGACTTGCTTCTCACATCCTTTCCGGCTGGCGAGCAGTTTATTGAATTCGCATATTTTCCCATTTTGCATTATGGCTAACAAGTTGGCTCCTTTGTTTTTTAGCAAATTTTTGCCTCATGCTGTTTGATTTTGTAATCGAGGATTTGTTTGTTTTTTCTTTGGTTTTTTCTTTTTTTCTATTCTGCGGCATTGAATGTTTTAGCAATTTTTTCTTCTTTGTTGGGTTGAGCACAAATTGGTCTGGTCGTTGAATTGACCTTTTTACTGCACTGACGATACGACCAGAGAGACGAGAGAGAGAGAGAGAGAGAGAGAGGGGGAGAGAGGAGAATTGGCGGCCCAAAATGCCTGTGACATGTGTTTGGCCTTGAGCGGTTTGTTTAGGGTTTTTGCGGTAAGCATATTGGATATGGTTGCTCGTTGCAATCGGGCTGGGTTTTTATCAATGGGCTGTGCGGCACGCTAAGTGGCAGTGGCAGCAAAGCGGCGAAGTTGAGTTGATTGCCAAAAACTCACAGAAGGGTAGACCTGTTGGATTTCTCAATATACTGTTCCAAATTGATTTTGAGGTTGGCATAAGGAATGACTGTCTTTAAGCTAAGTTCCCTAAGTCATTTCATCCAAGATTTACAAGTATTTCAGAAAAAAATCAACTTTAATAACGTCCCCAATTATGATTGATAGCATTGAGTTTACCAAGTTTTCTCATAAATTGTTCTCTTTCGGTTTATAGCAAATTATTAACTTCTGAATGAGCTATTTTCAAAGCTATAAAATGAAAAAAATGTATTTAAATGTACAGTAAAAAATGCTATAAATTTTGTTTAATATATTTTAAAAAACTTATTTGTTTACATTAAGATGAAAACAATTGTTTAACAATAAATTTTGAATCACTCTGTTCTTCTGTCCTTTTATCACATTAGTCAACAATAGAAATTTGTGGTTTGTTTGCGGCTGCTTCTAGTTGCGGTGACGGAAGACACGACGACGGACAGTCCTGTAACGGTATCCATCCTGAGCGGGCTGCTCGATCACCTCGGGTTGGGGTGGAATGTATGTGTTCTGGGGTGCTGGTGGAGGTGGGATGTAAGCTGGGGCTGGAGCAGCTGGTGGCGGAATATAGGTGTTCATTGGTGCCGGTGGTGGTGGTGGCGGTGGTGGCGGAATATAGGTGTTCATTGGTGCCGGTGGTGGTGGTGGCGGTGGTGGGGGAATATAGGTGTTCATTGGTGCCGGTGGTGGTGGTGGCGGTGGTGGGGGAATGTAGGCCGGTGCAGGTGCTGGCGGCGCCGGAGCTGGATAATCATAGCCTGATTGGGGCGCTTCAGCCAAGGCACAGGCCACAAAGGCAACGGCAATGATCAGGATTTTCTGTGAATATATTCGGATTAAGTATTTTTATATGTTTTTTTTATTTGATCGTTTAATGACTGCAATCTACCATGTTGGATTTATTGGACTTTGTGCTGCTGTTGCTCTTTGCAGTCCAAGTCGCTGTGTACTGCTGAACTCTTAACTCGCCGTTGTTTTTATAGCCCAAACAGTTGAACCTCCGGTCAGCTGAAGCAGTCGCAGCTGCAGCCGCAAATATTAATTGCGTGACGCCACTCAATCTTTCTGTATCTGTATCTCTATGTTTGCCCTCAAGTGCCACGAGCTGAAGAGTTTGAGATACACAAGAGGCGAAAGAGGGGCGCCCAATGCCAAGTGGTCGGACGGGTTTTTGCCGGACACCTCAAGACAATGCATCTTTTTGACTGGGGTCAATTTATATATTTTTTATTTTTGTCTTAAGCCAAGCAAGCTTCTTTAATTAGATCAAACACAGTTTGTCCATTTACATATGAATATGATCAGTTAATGTTTTTTCTTCATTTTTATCTCCATCTTTTGGCTTTGAGTCGAGTCTCTATTATTATATTTAGGTTTGATGTTGATGTATGTTCGTGGGCCTCACGAATTTTTCAGCATCATATTCATTTGGCTTGTCCAAAACTATCATGTCATTTGGCATATGGCTTTTGTTATGGTTATTCGATTAATTTCCTACACAAAATCGTAATAAATTGCCCAGCTGCTCAGGAAATATGTATGGCGAATATCTTCCTGAATTTAACTTAACGTTGAACTGGTAAAGACCCTATGCTTATCGGCTTATCGAGAATAAATACTTAAGCATATAGCACAGGCTCAAGTATAAATTGCATAATGGGATATCAGTTTTATAAATGGATAAAATGGAATATTATACATTTTTCCTGCTGCCTATATAGACTTAATTCTCATTAACTTATCTCACTTTCATAAGAGTTTTTGATCTTCGACTACAAAATCAAAAAATGTGTTGTTTAAATATTCATGTTTTATGTTTTTTGTTTTTCAATTTTGTCTTGTTGTACTTTTAATTTTAGCTTAACTTTTTCAAGCTTTTATTTTTTGTCAGCGCACATTAATCATTTATGTTCAACAAATGAGCTTTCAGCCCATAGCATCACTTTAGGTTTATGCCAAAATTAATAATAAATTGTTTTTGTTTTTCTTTTCTGTTGACTCCGCTGGTTATTGTTGTTTCAGCTTCTGGTCAGTCGGTTAGTTAATTGGCGAGAATAGTATTTGCCTAATTTATTTTCCCAGCAAATATGTGGCATATTAAATAGGATTTTGCTTACCAGCTGTTTGCTTCAACTGAATACCAATTAGGGTTAATGTCTTACGTAATGGAACTGCTTTATTATGTCGTAAATCTTCCATGCAAGGAAATAAACTACGAAAATATGCTGGAGACCAACATAAAAATCTATTCTGAATACTCAAATAATAGACGAGTTTGTTGAGTTATAAAATTGTATACATTGATTTGGGTAGATACGATTTTCGCAATCTTTTAGAACAGTCAGAGTTCACTTTCATTTTTTTAAATTTATTCATTCATTAAAAAAGCTTTTAGGCATGTTTAAATATAAAGAACGGCGATATTAGCGGATTAGATTTCATACTCTTCGAGACCTGGCATCCAAAATGCCATCAAAAAATCCGATTGTTTCTATGCAGCCATTTGAAATGGCTTTTCGCTTTTGATGAATTTTCCCGAAATGATGGAATGTTATCAGTTTGTTTTTAATACTTTTGTAAATAAAATAAAGTTGTTCAAACAAGGACTCCATTTTTTTGAGCGCCAGCTTAAGATATATTGATCCGAAATTCTGCCTGAAGCAAGAAGTCGGATATATTCCAAGTTGCATCAAGATTGCTTTCGATTAGTAAAGCTGATCATTTTAAAATGTGTATGATATCCATTTAATGCCACAAGAAGCTGATGATCCTTCGGATCTGCTCGACTATAACTGAGACAGTTATAAAAAGAGAAGATCCTTTCAGACACTCGTGACATGTTTGTTTTAATAATGCCAATAGATTAAAACATAAAATTATGGCTAATTACTTCCCATAAGATCACAGAAGCCAAGCTGTTTTTTTAAATATTTTTTTTATTGAATCAACTTGTCAGCGCCTTGATAAGGCAGGCATTGGATCACTGCCTAGAGACGGCGACGGATCACGCGACGCACTGTCTTGTAACGGTAACCATCGGAAGAGATGGGCTCGATTTCCTCGAGGGGCTGCTGAGGGACATGAACTGGTGCGGGAGCGGGGGCTGCGGGTGGGATGTACTGGTTGACTGGAGCTGGAGCAGGAGCCACATGGACGGGAGCTGGAGCTGGAATATCATGGTGGATAGGAGCGGGAGCTGCAGGTGGGATGTACTGGTTGACTGGAGCTGGGGCAGGAGCCTCAATGTGAATGGGTGCAGGAGCTGGAGCGCTGTGAACGGGTGCTGGAGCGATACGGACGGGTGCTGGAGCGCTGTGAACGGGTGCTGGAGCGATATGGACGGGTGCTGGAGCGCTGTGAACGGGTGCTGGAGCGATATGGACGGGTGCTGGGACGGCTGCAGGTGGAATGTAGGTGTTCACGGGCTGGGGTGCAGGAGCAACCTTAATGGGCAGTGGTGCGGGTGCAGGAGCTGGCTCGGCATAGTTGTAGCCCGTCAGATGGGAGACATCGGCGTGGGCAACGGCCAAAAGGGCAACGGCGACAACAAGAAGCTTCTGCAAATGAGAATCAAAATCGAAAATAGGATTAGTCCGGACGATGCCTTACTCCAACTGGCTGCTGTGACACCTACCATATTAAAAGTGTGTGTTACTTGAAACGTTTCTGTTTATAGTATGTCTTGGAGTGCCCGAGACGGGTGGTATTTATATGAATCTCAAAACAGTGCTGAGTCCGCACTGCCGAGCCAAACTCGATACAGAATTACGCAAAATAATAGGCTGTTAATATGCCAGAAACTAGAATTTTATTGTCAACATCTGGTTACACATAAAGTAATTTAGAAGGGTAGGGTATCAATTCTGGTTGACAGGGTCACACGGTAGCTAATATCGCATATCTTTAAGATTATCATTTTTAATGTTGTCGAACTATATTTATGATGCGCTTTGCATATAGTTCAGAAAACGGAAGTAAATTTATAATCAATTTTTAATAATTTATATGGGTCTTCAGACAAATTTATGTTAGAAGGGCATCGGCATTACAATTTGTATAATTTGTAAAATATCCGCTTACAAATTAATACTTAATAATACTTTATTTTTTTTATAAATTAAATTTTCATCTTTTTCTCAGTATATTTGTTTTGTCTTTTTTTTTAATTGGATTTGGAAAAAAGTAATGGAATCCTTATCTTAGCATACATTTATACAATGCTTCACATGCTTAAAGCGTCGCGAATAGTCGGCTAAGTCGAATGTTTAGCTCCTTTCGCACTTGTTGGCTTGAATTTAAATTTAATTTGCATAAAACATAAATGCTTCTTTTCGATTAGTCAACCACCTACCCACTGTGCTCAAGCCAGCTCGACAGTGGGCAGCGCTGACCTGAGCTAAGCCGTGTTGATGGGCAAGCGCGAAGTTGTGATTAGTTTTCTTAATTAGCTCTGATAAGGCAGACCAGTGTCATTTGACTAAGCCCGGTCCGGTAGCCAACTGAAAACCTGAGATGCGAATTTGCCAAATTTGCCTCGCTACTAGTTGCTGCCATTTTGTTGGCTGTTGGCGATGTTTTGAATGCGGTCCACTAGATACAAATTAAAATGCGTAGTTTTAATATGCAGATACACATATATACTTAAGTATGTGTGTGTGTGTGTATGTGTGAGTGAGGTTACTGTTCAAAAGAGGAGAGTGTCGCCAGTGCGACTGTCGCCAGTTTCTCGCCGTGATTTGTCAGCATGTGTGACAAATTATCAGTGGGCGAATGTTTTGAGTGTCTATGCGTGTGAAGGACGCGCTTTTCTCTCTCTTTTAATTACACAAATGGACAATGAACAATTTCAGCTTTTGCAAAAAAAAAAAAAATATAATAATAAAAACATTTTAGACATTTCGGCGTCTCTCTATTCGGTTGTGTCGCCATTGATATATGTATAAATAAATATGTATATGCAGTTCACCATAAGCAAATACAATAGCTATGCAAACAAGCACTTAACCCGCTTTCATTTTGTCAATTCCATTATTTTCGCAGCGCCAATAAACTGAAACTGCAAAATGTTTTGAACCCAAACGCGCGCACACAATCATCGCATGTCATGCCACATTGCGTATACGTAATTTAGTTCTTTGGCTGTTAATAGTTGAAGTTGCAACGCATCTCTATAAAAATTGACAGCAAGTATTTTGTGGGGGAAATGTTCAACAACCAAAAATTGCATGCAATTGTGATTCAAAGTATAACAATGCAATATTGTTGGCATTACAAACTCTGCAATTTTATAATAAAAAGTTTCAACTTTTGAATACAATGCGATGAAGACATTTGTTATTTACTTGTTGTCATTGTTGTGCTGGGGTCGACACTTTGTGCTTAAAGCACTTTTCAACTTTAGTTTCAACCGGCGATAGTAATTTTATTTTAATTCATTTATTTTTATTTGATAAACACAAAGAAGGCGTGCAAAGTTATAGAGTGAATTAAATAGTGCTGCTCATGCATCACTTACGCAATTGAGAGGTGTCTTAATTGCTGCCTTCGTCGGTTGAATAAATATTTATCTGTAATCAACTGAGCGTTCATCCAAGTGCTTCATTTACATATCGATTTGAATAGTCGGCATGTGCTGATTAATTATTTGCTTTGATTCACACACGAAATATGCTAAACGGCTTTTCTAATATATATTTCATAGAATCGCTTGCTCGTTTCCTGCTTTAAATCCAATTGAAGTTCTGGCCAGCATTTGGGCACCTTTCAACCTTCAGGGTCAGGGCCTAATGAACCACACGTAAATCAACCCCAATAGTTGGTAAAATAAATGTGTTTTAAAATGAATTCAATTGGGATAATATCGAGTGAATCCGCAGTATTCCAGACCAATCGGTATGCCAAACTCTTTAACAGCTGACAACGTTTAACAATCGATTTTACATTTTTCTTTTTTGCTTTTCGAATGCCCAACGACCTGCCAGATCATAAATTCAGGGACCCCAGCTCAAACCCCCCGGTTTGTACAATACGTCGTATTTCTGTATATTTCGCGAGATAAATCAACGTGCGACAAATTAATGCTGCAAATGAAGTGCAACTGCCGTTTGCTGCAACGCTGGGTTGATGGAGGGAGTGGTGTGAAAGGATATTGAGGGTCTGGGCACAGGTGTGATACATCGCCGCACATTTAAACCTGCGCCGCCCCAATTTGCAGTAACAGTAAAAATAAATGAAGGCAGTCAACGTTGCATATATCAGTTGGCCATGCGGCTGCCACTGACGATATAATTACGCAGATACTGTCAATATTACATGTGTGTGTGTGTGTGCAGAGTTGCCGTGAGCGTTGCTCGTTGTAATCCTGCTCCATCTCTCGCTCTGCCTCTCCATCTCCCTCTCCCTCTCTTTCTCTCTCTCTCTCTCTCTGAATACAGGCCTCATCACTTTTTATATGCGCCGCAATTTTACTTCTTTTATTTTTGTGTTGGTTTTTTTTTTATTTTTGTTCTCATTTCCCTTTGCATACTTTTGGGCGGCAGTGTCACTTGTCTGTCGTGCGATTATTTTGTAATCCATGGCGCCTAAAGCATTGATTACACATTGCACACCTGGACAGCCCAGCTCGTCGAAGGTGGGCCGAATGCCAGGCCATAATGCGTGTTAATCAGCATCATTAACTGCTAATTAAGTGCGGTTGCAAATGCAGCCAACTGTCAATTGTTTTCGAACCACCAGCGCTGCAGCACCGCTGCACCACCACCTGCCATATCTGCTCAATCTTTTTTACTACCCAGAGAACTCTGGCTGGCTAAGCCGGTGAGCAATGTGCAATGAGGCTGAAAATTGCACATTGTCAGATTGTTATTCGGATTCAAGCTTCGCTAAACGTTGCTGCTGATTAGTTTAGCAGTTTTAGAGTTGCAAATGTATTGCATACTAAATACGAATATCTTAAATAAAAAATAATCTTACTAAAGTAGAAACATTTTCGCAAATGTTAAAATTATTATTCATCGTGTGCAATGATTATTTTCACCACATCTTATGTTGTGTGAAATTCATCGCAAGCTCAAACAAATTTATAAAAATACCTCTAATTGCTTTAGCTAAATTGCAATTTCGAAATTTGTTAGCATAATCAACCGCATGCAATGCGCAACGCATTCCAGTTACAAATGCCAACTGATTTTTGTGGTGAGTGGCAATAGTCTATAAATTGTAATTGCCTGTCAAAATGGATCAATACAATTTCCACAATATCCACATAATCATCTATCTTTATATAGCTTTCCAGGATGGGTTGTGAGCATCAGAGCCTGAACGCATTTTAATTCATTTAATTAAGCTGCCAATATTTGACCAAAATGCAATTAACAAAATCAGGTCTGGTGGTCCTTTGGCATCTGTCTCATGTCCTTTGTCCCGATCTATGTGGTCGCTATGGCTGCGTCCAGCAAAAAAATTATTTGTTTGAATTACGTAATTCATTTGGCAGCTTTTCGTTCTTAAATTTGTGAATTTTTATTTTCTTGCAGAGAATCTAATATTAAATATTAGAATGTAAAACACAGAAGTTATTTCACAACCATTGCAGACCAAAGAGAATTGCATATTCCTATTAATGTGCGGCATTTAATGAATGTGGCTGCTGTGGCGACGCTCTAAAGTACGAATCCTGAACCCCGACACCGAGCATTAACTGGATGCTTGTCAAATCCATTGGAGAAAACGCGAACTTGCAGACATTTCCCTAATCAAATCGTAAAGACGTCGTCGAAGTCATTGCATTTTCTTTTTAATTTTCTTTTGGTCTTCGACCCCGTCGATGTGCTGGCTCTCGTGTCCCGTGTCCCGTGTCCTGTGTCCCATGTCCTGGCACTTGTTAGCGCAATTGAGGCAGTCGGCAGCCACAAGTGGTCAGTGAGGCCTGATGAGGCCAATGTGAATCCGAATGCGATGCGGCATGGTGGGCGTGGTTGTGGGCGAAACTTTTGAATCTAACGAGAAAAATTTCCACATCATCAAAGCTCATTCCAGCCCATAAATTTCGTGATAAATGTGAGTGCATGCCGAATGCTCTGCGTCGACCGACTCCTTGGGGAAACAGGGTGTGCGGCTGAGGCAACTCCTGCTCCATGCTGCTTGCAACTCCTTGACGGCCGCCTCTTGCTATCTGTCTGGTCGATAGCGATGGCGATGGCGAAGGCGATGCGGATACTAAGTTGATTTCTCCTTTTCTCTCAAGAATACACCGGCAAAAAGTATGCACTCGATTTTATCCCATCAAATCATAGTTTGTAAAATAAAGAAATTCAACAAGCAGGTAAATTGATAATCTTAGATCTGTGGATTAATTTACCTTGACTTTTGGAATTGTACTATATTTTTCTGTGGAAATTTCATAATCGAAAAATTGTATGTTTTCTTAGAGTGCATTTGGCTTTCATAAATTTCGAACTTAAATGAAGGCATGCCTTGAAGTGGTTCATAAACTTGGAGCTGCCCGCTGCAGCCGCTGATTGGGACTGTTGCTGATTGAGTGCGGCCAGTCTTCCTATTTTGATTGGAAAACAATTTGGTAAGGTTTCAGTCAGATTCAGTTTCAATTTGAGTATTTTTCCTTTTTATTTCATTGTTATTCTACGGCAAATTCGTTAAGAAGCGTTTGACTATTTACAGCTGAGAGACGGCTTTACAGACGGTTGCGACGGTAGACGCGACGACGCACAGTCCTGTAACGGTAGCCATCGGCCGAGGGCTGCTCGATCTGCTCGAGCGCCTGGTTCGACTGATAGGATTGAGCGCCTGCCGACTGGATGGATTGGATGGGTGCCGACTGGAAGGATTGAGCGGGTGCCGACTGGAAAGATTGAGCGCCTGCCGACTGGAAGGATTGGATGGGTGCCGACTGGATGGATTGAGCGGGTGCCGACTGATAGGATTGAGCGCCTGCCGACTGGAAGGATTGCGCGCCTGCCGACTGGAAAGATTGAGCGCCTGCCGACTGGAGGGATTGGATGGGTGCTGACTGGAAGGATGGAGCAGGTGCTGACTGGAAGGATGGGGCAGGAGCAGGGGGAATGTAGCTGTTGATTGGAGCAGGTGCGGGCTGCTCATAGTGGACTGGAGCAGGTGCAGGCTGGTAGACCGGAGCCGGAGCGGGTGCCTCGTAGTGCACTGGTGCTGGTGCTGGTGCTGGTGCTGGTGGCACATAGCTGTTCACTGGTGCAGGTGCGGGTTGCTCATAGTGGACTGGAGCAGGTGCTGGCTGGTAAACCGGAGCCGGGGCGGGTGCTTCGTAGTGCACAGGTGCGGGAGCGGGCTGGTAAACCGGAGCCGGAGCGGGTGCTTGATAGTTGTAGCCAGATGCCCCCAGATGGGAGACATCGGCACTGGCGCAGGCCAGAAAGGCAACGGCAACGACCAAAAATTTCTTAATGAGAAAAAACGTCAATTAAAATCAAATCCTTGAATGTTAAATTCCATATTTTTGTTAACTCACCATTTCAGTGATTAGATTCGACTCTTATTCCGCAAGCTATTGAATTGCTTCTGCCGGTTTTGGGGCTGGTCCGAAACTATTTATAGCATCGCACAGATGAGAGAGCGGATCATTCGAATACTCTAAACCTGCCAAAACGAAGAGAGATATTTGCTAATCGCATGCTGTATCTTGAATATTGAATATAAATGTTTACTCGTTGGTAGCCGACTAGTATTTGGGGGCCAACGATTTCTACTGTTGGTGATATATTTTTTTAGTGACAAGATCGTGCCTTGTTGGCCATAAAGTTTATCATGCGATTGTTTAATATATGCCATTAAATTAATTTTTTATATCGCCATCAAATGTCATAAAGAATCACTGCTAACGGGAAATTTGTTATAAATGTATATTATTTATTTAATATTATTATTTATGTGTTTGCCGCCATATATTATATTATGTTTTTGACATATGCCTTGTCTCCAATCGAATACACTCAAATTATATTTTATTTGCATAGCGGACTAGTTTAAACTTAGAGTTTATGGCTTCTCAAGAACTCTTTGTTCTAATAATATTCAATTTTTAATTTATTTATTTCTAGATGAAATTTGTCTCACTGCGTATGGCATCTTGGCTTTCCCAAGTTCTGTTTTTCTTTCGCAAAACTATTAATTTCTATGTGGTCAGCACTAAAAATGTTGTCTTAGGCCCTTGGCAATTAATTCTTTGTCTTTGGTTAATTTGAAAACCTCAAAACCAGTTCTGTTTTATGATGCTGTGTGGATGCCTTAAAATTTGGGTCTGGCTATTGAAAACTTCTTCGGACAACTTCGTGAAGGTTGTACAACGTTGGTCTATTGTCTTAACCGCCTTTGCAGTTTGTACACTACACATTTTTAGATAGATCGCCTTCAGGAAACAAATTTACATTGTCATGCTATGCCAATGACATTCATGAGCACGATGTTTCAAAAGATGTTATATAATTATACTATCTGCGATGGTATCAAGAATAAATTTAAATCTCTTTACCACATTTGCGCAAGGCTTAAATAAAATCATAAATAAATCTTAACTAATTAGGCTGTATATGAATGTTTTTATAGTTTTGTGAAGCTGACAGAATTACGTTGGAAAAGAATAAAGATTAAAACTTTAGATATGTTACTATTAAGTCAAATCAGCGAATATATTAATAGTTAAATATTTCACAGATTTATGTAGCTAAAATAGGAAGAGAATATAGAAGAATGTGTGTTAATTTTCTGATTATTTAAGCAAGTATTTAGAAATATTTTACTATTCAATCGAATAAGGAAAAAATTGCACTCATAATTTGAAGTGTTTTAATTGAATTTAATTAGTTTTTTCTAAAATTAACATTTAAATTTAAAATTAAAGTTCAACGCCTTGCTGCCCTTTGTCTTACAAATTATTTCCTCATGGTTCATAGTTGTACACACGCTTGGAATGCTTCATTATTTTTCGCTGTATTGCTCATTATTTATGGTGATATTTTAATTTGCTGTCACGCCGACGTCGTCTTTGACTTTGCTGGCTTCGGCTTTGTGGACGGTTGAGATTGCAACTACAAATTCAGTTTATACGGCAGTTTATCATGCGCGTTACTGTTTAACCTTTGCGTTGTACAAATATTTGCTTGTAGATTTGCTCTCTGAATGGTATTGTTGGGTTTGGTCAGGAGTGGGATCATTCGAAATCCAAGTGCAAACAAGACATCGCTGGTTAAACAAACCGAAAGATTCATGGCCCAAGCGAATTTTAAAACTTGCTCTTCAATTTACTAGCTGCTAAATAATATTTCAAATTTTCAATGTTTTGTTTGTTTCCCTCTTTTTTGTTCGTATACCAAATTTCGTATGTAAATGTCGATCGTTTTGACGGTCAATTTGTTGACGATTATTTCCATGGCTGAGCTTCCGTTTATGTTGCGCCATTCGGCGGCTCTCAGTTACTCTTCGGCCTGTCCTACTTTTCCATATTATTAGATTCATATCTGCAGCTTTGCCGCTTAACTGATGCAAATATAGCTCAATTTGACGCGATTTTGTTTTAAACATATTAAACACTAACTTGTTTGGTTATTATTACCATGGTTTCTTGCCTTTTTTTAATTTTATGCATATTTTGTACTGCCCGTTTTGCTGAGCGTCATAAACTGTGGGCTAATTATACCACAATTGTTTTGGCCTTGACTTTGAAATTTAAATTTTGCTCATCAACATCTTTCCGTCTGTTTAATTTTGGTTTTTTTCCGTTTCGCTTTTCGGATTCGTATTCGTTTTCTTTGTCCCTTCATCATTAAATGTAATTAAGATTCGTTTATAAATTCATGTAAATGCTAATTTATATTAATTATAATTTTTAATTCCCTTTACACTGCAGCAAGTTTTGTTGCTATACTTTTGATCATAATTATTTAAGTTTTGGTATTGTTTGATCTGCTTCTTTTACTTTCAGTTGCTTAGTTCCACGTGTTTGCATCTGAATGAGCTATGATTTATATAGTTATAATTAAGCTTATACATATTAATGACATATTTTGATTAAGTTTACACAACACACGCCTGTCTAAGCTTTATAACCCATTGATAGCATATCAGAAAATGATAAAATAAAATGTGTAAATTTATGTTCTACACAATAATAAAAAATATGAATACAATTTTCAAATAAAATGCATATCTGATCCATAAAGTATATATTGTCTTAAATAGCATCAACAGCTGCTTAACTCTAGACCTTTTTGTGCTTCAGCCAATTAATTGTGAAGAGTGTAAGTGGTTTAAGTATAGATTGTTAGTACATTTATTAGCATCGGGAATAGGTAAAATTAGAAGCGACAAAAACATTGTTAAACATGAGTGCGAGATTTATTTAGTTGAATATATAAAGAAGATCGTTATTGCACAAACAGAAATTCTATCTAAATATTCTCACGACCAGCGTCAAGTATAAGACGAACTAATTGCCACACACACACACACACACACACACACTCAAGCTGCGCACACTTAAAAGACACACTCATAAATCAGCTTAAGAGAGGCATGAAATTTGTAGTGCGTTTCGTGTGCGGTAGGTGGAGCCACCTGGCCCCACAAAATATAATGCCAGCCAACCAGATAAGCGCAAAGTTCTTAATGAAACGACACGCATGCACAGTAGTAAGCTGTGCATTTGCGAATGCCTCCCATTTATACATGTATACAAGTATACAGTTGTATGTACACATGTATATATATATGTTATATATAGCTACAGTTGGAATTTTGGTCTTTTTCGGCATTGAAAGCGAACCCCTCGAATAAAAGGCAAATAAAGCAGAACGGCGCGGAGTCGAGTCGAGAACTTCAGAGTCGAAGCGAAGTTGCCAGTTGCCAGTTGCCAGTTGCCAGTTTGCCCAGTTTCGCGAGAGGTGCATGGTGCACAAAGGCGAACGGAAATGAAATCACGTACCAGGGGCGTTGTCATTCACAATGAGTGTGCGGCACAAGGCATGACTAGGAGCTGTACAGTAGTCGTTGGTGCATTTGGTATTGTTGTAGTTGTTGTAGCTGTCAGCAGAGTCGCGGCAGATGCCATTTTGTTCTGTCGTTGTGTGTACGTCTAATGTCCAATTTCAATTTGGACTGGCTGGCTGACAGCAGCAGCAGCAGCAGCAGCAGCAGCAGCGGCAAAGCCAAAAGCAATGGCAAAGCTACCGCAAATGGCAAACAATGCAAACCAACAACCTCCCCCAACCCTCAGCCCCCCCCACACACACACACACACACCCACACACCGTGTCTTGCAGCAACCTTAACCCACACTAAAATCCATGTACGTGTGAGTTTTGTGTCCCCCTCGTCTAGCATTTCACTTAAGTGTGGATACTCGCACAGATAGCGAGAGCCAGGGCGGAGTGCTGGGAGAAGTGGAGGAGACCCGCATAAGTTTATTTACTTTTAACACGAAATAATAAAGTTTACAAAGGAAAACGTGTGCCGCTCTTTTCGCTCTTATCCCTCCTCTCTCTAGCACTTGCTCACTCTTCGAGCTCCTCTCAAAGTAGTCCTTCTTTCTGCTCATTTGTTGTCACAAGGCGAATATTTAAACAAACTCGTGAAAACTATCGATTGTTATTTAAACTCCACGAAGTTTTCATATACTTTTTAGACAGCATTTATTTGTACTCTCTTTTGAAAATATCAATGTATTTCTTGTAGAATTTTATAAAACCCAAAAAGCCAATTTAAAACCAATTTTAATAATGGGTTTTGGGTTATTTTTGAACTTTAAGCTAAATATCATTAGAGAGGGTATTTTCAAATAGCCAACCAAAAAGTTGCAGTGAAACATACAACTTTCGTCACCGAGCTCCGAAAACAAGGCAGAGAGTAGAAAAATTAGCGACAAACTGTGACGTGACTCGACTGCAAGTGCCACACGCAGTTACCTCTCTACACCTACCTTTTGTACTCCATCCCTCCAGCCAAGCTGGCTCACTTAGTTGTTGGTCGTGTTCCGCAGCTATTGGCCATATGACTGGCTGACAGGCTCGCATGGACAGCTTGAGGATGTGCAGCCAGGCTGGCCACTTACAGTCAACTGAATTATTTAAAAAGTCGCAAAGAGCGAGCAAAAGTGGCAACTGCGAATGTTGTGCTTTGTGCAATTAAATGCGTTCTCTGCTCGTACGCACACATGCGACAACCAACTAACGGCTGAAAGTAATGATAATTATCGTTATGCGGAAACCCAGAGCCGCCACATGCTCATGTATCTGGCATGCGATACGTAGTATGTGGTCCGTGCATGTGCGTCTAATTACAATAAATTTGGCTAATTATTGTCTGGCAACTCCCCCTGTAAACTTTAAGTAGCTCTCACAACAACACGGACAAAGTTTTTCCCATCGATATGGTCGAGAACAGCCGCAGCAGCAGCAGCAGCAGCAGCAGCAGCAACAGCAGCAACATCAGCTCGTTGAAGACTGGGGACCAATGTTTGGCTAATTGTCTTGTAAATTATGATAAGAAACTTTCACTCTCAAGTGCAGAGAGAGTTGGTTAAAAGGGTCAGTTAGGTCACCTGCATATGGGAGGGACAAAAAGTGCACTGTTCAAAGTCGTTAAGTGGCATTCTCAGGGGTTGAGTAATGACATTGTATGATGCTGACATATTGTTGCATAATAAATTACTGAGTGAGCTGCTTAAATATTATAATTATGTGCACATATATCTAGGTGCTGACAGCCAATTGAAAATTGAAAATGGTATATACGAGGGGTGCTCAAAAAGTATCGCGAATTTTGTGTTTTTTCAGATATTATTTATTTATTCATGAATATCTATTTTGTCCCCTTCAAAGTAATCCGCATGAGATATTATATCGTATTTACAAGTTGTTTTCATTTGCTTGACTATCTTCTGTTCTTACGAGTCTTATTGTTCTGATCAATTAACATATTCATTTAATATTTCTTAATCATAGTTTGCTTGTTGTTCTTCTATTTTTTTTTTTTTGAACGTTCCTCAAGTAACACGAGAAGAAATCTATTCAAAAGCAGCTTAAAATGCAATCTGACGTTGAAGTTATATTTTTTTGTGCACAGAGTGTAGCCAATATTTGAATTCGGTATCTCAACTGATTTGTCATTTATAAGACTTTCACGGGCCATCGCATACAACATAGTATCTGTTATTACAATCCACAACTGTCATCGCTGATATTTTTAACAATCATTGCAAATCAAAACAAATGCCAAACGATTTGCTTTATGTGCAACTGCAGTGATTTGCCTAGGGAATGTGCGGCTGTCAAGCCTTTCATTTTTTATTGCCCCGCAGCGCTCAGCCCTCCACGCCCCATGCAACATATGTGCGCTTCATAAAGTGGGCGATACTCTTCGCTCTGCTCCACCCCGTTCAGCCCGTTGCAAGTAGCAAAATGCAGTCAACTCGTGCGCCAGCTGAGCGCGCAATTTAGCACAACAATGCGATACGTATACGCCCCAATGTACCGGCCCCCTGCATCCATCCCCCCTGCCCCCTGGCCGCTTCCTTGTTGCCAAGTCATGTGTTGTCATGTATGTCTTCAGTGCTCCTTTCTGCCTGCTACTGCCATTTAGAAATGCCTTTGTCTTGGCTCCGTTCCTGCTGTTTGTTGTTATTTCTTTATATTTTTTGTCTTGCCAAATGCGCCATATTTCTGAGTTTATGTCTTCGTTTTCTAGCAAATATTTTTACAGAGAGAGAGAGAGAGTAAGAGTAAGAGAGAGAGAGAGAGTGTGAGACAGAGGTTCGATTGGGTGGTAGACAGCAATGCATATGCTTGGCCTGTCGTCGTTTTGTTTTATTGCATATTTATATTTTATAGCGAAAGTAGCAAAATATACGAGTAAATCGCTATTGCGCTGTTGAAGGCTGCTGCAGAGTGGGTTGTGGTGTGGATCCAAAGGCAGGGCACTATTCTTGGCCTTTTTGGCAAACATTCGATATAAGTACTCATACATAAGCTCTGTCAGTCGCACATGTGCCATGTACCACACACACACACACACACACAGACAGACACACACACACATAAAAATATAGATACACTATGAGAGAAGTCCTTGCATTAAGTCCTCGTTGCGCTTTTCGGGCGTTTTTGGGATGCGCCAACACAAAATTCAATCATAAAAGTTTTTCAATAATCCGCTTTGCCTCGATTGCATTTCAATTTGCGCAACATATTTGTGCAAAAACTTAATTTTCCACCAATTAGTTTTTTGGGGGCTGCTTCGATTGAGAGGGGCAACTGAAAGTGTGTGCAGAAACTCGTAATTGATGTGTGGACAACAAAAAAACGTTTTTAAGGAAATTTCATTGAACAGCCGCCAGCGCAACTAGAAGTAATATAAATTAGGGATGCATTAGCAAATGTGAAAAGGAATGAAAAAATTAACAGAATTGATGTACAAATTTGTTAAAGAATGTATTTATTTTTTTAGTTCAATTTTAAGCTTCTTGAATCATTTGCTTGAACTATGCCAAATTTCATTGGTTAAACTTTTGTGATATATCTTCTCTGAAGCTAAGCTATATTTTAGCTAGCACTCTTAACCATCATGAATTGCTAGCGATCTTCTTTACAGGTTTTAGCTGGTAATCACTAATCCCTCACATTCTTTGGACACCAGCGTCTAAGCATTAACTTAATGGTTCTCGCATCATATGGCGCTCCGAAGCACATTGAGCATTTTTATTGATCCCCAGCGCAAACACCTGCCACTCGTTGTGGTACGGCTGCCAACAACTATGTGCACTGATAATGCTAATTTTATTCAAAGGTTATGCCGTTACAGGCCACCAGGAAAACCGAAGACGGACAGCGACAGCAACGGAGACGGCGACGGCGACGGCGACGACGACGGCAGACGGCGACGAAGATTGAATGCAAGAACGTGTAGAAATTTACGAAAAATTACGAGAGACGCAACGAAAGCTGCTGCTGCACAAAATTGCAAATCGTGTCCACGGTCGAGACCTAAAACCCAAGTCCAAGACACAACGATGCCGGCCACATTGGCAGCTGAGACCAAGGAATGGGGCACGAATTTTCTCGGCAGGAGACCTGGCCCAAAAAATAAAGGGGAAAAAAGGGAAAAGCTCTAGCCATGCAGCATTTATTGCCAACGAAGCGTATTTGGTGCATTTGATGCGCTGCATAATGGCGCACGCCATTAAATGTCCATTGACATGCCAAAGCGCAGAGCTCACAGTGCGCACAGTGGGCTATCAGTTATTCAAAAAGGAAATCCAACAACAAGCTATTTTTGTAAACATTTCTGTAGAAAATTGCCTAAAAATATACTTAAATTTCATTTGTATATACAAAATTGACGGGTAAGTTATTATATACGAAGCAGCACTTTGTGCTAACAATTTCATTTCTGCTTCTCGACAAGAACTTGCACCACTGTGCTGGCTCGCAAACGAATGCACTGGCATTTGCCAATAGCGCATCGCAAATCTAAATCGAATGCGAAACGAGCGTAAATCGTGACCTGCAAGGATCTGCTTAGTTTTCTTATTAGCTGCGATTACATTTGATGTTTGTTGTTCGGTCAACATGGCGTATACCCACTTACATACGTACATGTTATTTATATACATAAGTATGAATGTGAGTGTGCGTGTGTGTGTGTGTGTGTGTATGTACTACATTCTGTATGTTTAAGCAGGGCTGTTGGCTTTGCACTTTGCTGCCAACGTTTTTGTACGTGGCCAAGTTGCAAAATGTCGAAAGTCTTCGTCTCCATTGCCGCATCAAATATGTTGAAAAGCAATTGGCAGCCGGGCCCCCCGCCTGTGCCATGTCCTAACTCTCCTTACCCATCCTGTCAGTCAGCCAGCCAGCCAGCCAGTCAGCCAGCCATCCAGCTGCTGACCCTGCGAAGGGGCATGTCTGCTAATGCGCTGCTGTTGGAATTTCTTCATTGAGTACGTGCATTAAATTTCAAATCAAAAAAACATTTCTTCACATTCGACTAAAAATGCAAAAAACAAAAAATAAACTAAAACAAAAATATTTTAAATGCATTTTTTTGTTCCTTGCACACTTGCAAACGCGTTAGACTGTGCGGAAAAAATTGGCAAAGCAATTTGTCTATTAATATTATTTGAGCAGCGCATATTTTAATTGTTTTTTTTTTCGCTTCATTAGCACTGATTATTGCCATTATTTTGTTAGTCAATTTGCATGCGAATCAATTTGCTGGCAAAGAGAAGACAACTCGAACGCAATCAGTAGACAAAAAAAAAAAAAATAGAATAAGAAAAAAAGAAATGCATATCAATTGCAGCTGACAATTTCAAATAGAAAATGTCTCAGCAATGTAAATGAAAATGAAAGAAAGGAAAACCAAAACACACAAACAATCAAACGAGAAAAACAAATGAATAACAGCAACAACAACAAGCGTTGCTGCCACTGACAAGCTGCTGAGCAAAGTAAAAAAAAAAAATAAAAGAAAAACACGTAAATGGAAATGTAACTGCAATTGAGTTTGCTCTTTCCCCGCAGGCTCAGACCCTTCTGCTCCTACTTTTGTTGAGCTTCTGCTTGCCTCCAGTTGTCAACTGTCAATGAGTTTTCAATTGCCGCCAAGTTGCATGTTTGAAGATTTGTTGTCCCCAACTGCAATTTTGTCAGCCGCCAATTGGATTCGTTTCACTTTGCTAGCTATTGCTTTTGACAGTCGTTTCTACCATTGACTTGTCACTACCAGCTACCGATTGTTGTTGTTGTTGTTGTTGCACAAACGCCCCCTTACTATCATCTCCATCAGAATGCCAGCTAATTCGCCCAGTTTGCGGTTGGCCAAATTCTTTTGTTTTTCGCAGCCAACCAACTTGGCTTTAAAGCCACTTTCAACTGCCGCCAGGACTCGCCCAGATTTGGCAACCAATTTCTTTGCTTGTTTTGGGTTTCGATGGAGACGTTTGGGGCTGCAAGTTAGTAAAGCCTGATTTGGGCTTAATTGTTGTAAAAATTTCTTGTTTCACAGAGTCTACTAGCCTGCAAAGAAAATCAAGGATACCAAAAACGTAATTTAGATGCTGGCAAAAGGATATATCAGACAATAAATGAATATTAAATGTAGTATCCAGCTGGACCAAATACTATCATATACGTAATATGTACAATGCATATATCCAAACAAATATTGCCAAAATTTTGCATAGATATTGCTGAGTTGGTGTGCCGTTGGCAGGGAAGGGAAGAGAAGGTTCGGCAGCTGCTGCTGCTGCTGCTGCTGTGCAAAATGTGGCAAACATCTGTCGTGTGTCGGCGTGTGTGGAGAGGCGAGGCCTAGATTTGGTCTCATTGTAAATGCTTATTGTTTGCTGCACTCGCAGTTCCAATTTCCACCAATTTCGGTATTTCCCACCCCGCAGCATACACAAATACGGAAAACGTTTCCCTCCAAACCCACAACGAGTGCCACGTGAGCCGGCAACGGCCGTGCAAAAATTTCAATTGAAAGCATTGATGAGTCTATATCTTTGCTTGATTCACTTTTTTATATTTTTTTTGGATTCAGGTCTTTATTTTTTGTGCGCGCGTGTTTGTGGCAGAGCTGTGCCAGCGGGCGGCATAACAATGGGTGAGGCAGGTCCACCCCTCCAGGCACAAGGACGAGATCGAGTTGGATGACAAGAGGGGTAAGGGCGTTGACTGAGAGCGTAGCTCGTGCCGCGGCTTTTGTTGACATTCGCTGGTGTGTCTGTGTCGCCCACGTAAAAGCAATTAATTGGAAAAATGTGCAAATAGAGTCGTGCAGGTGGCATCCGTTGACTTAACCTCCATTGCACAATGCCCCAACTTGTACAGTTCTTGAGTAGCTCGAGCGTCATAGACAAACGTTAATCGACGCTATGCATTGGGAAAGGACAATTAATAATTACAAGCGCATAGTTTATCTTCATTTATATTTAGATATTTTTACCTATTTATGGATAGAATTGAACGATATTTTATTAAGAGTTTTTATCTATTTTGGGGTAAAGAATTACCATTGGTGTTTATATAGATATTATTTCCACATATAGAAAATGTTTAGATTTCTCTTAAAAAGCATCTCGGTTCCTTGAATTTTGAGAATATTTCTGATTCGATACACCCGAAATAGGTGGAAATTTGAATTATCCGTGTATTTTCCCAGCACTGCAGCTTGCTGACGTGAAATGCAGTTTGAACAAGTTATAGTCGCTGTCAATGGCTTTTGTCTCGTGACGCAACGAAACTTTTCTAATTAAGTGGCAACGCCGAGGGTGGAGACTGGACTGAAGGGTGGCCACTCGTCCGCTTGGGCCTGAGCCGGGGCCTGGGCCTTGGCCTATGCGACGGCATTACAATAAACTGTTATGGGGCGCTTTTAATGACCAGTTGGCGCTGCATTTGTACGAGCAGGGGGTGTACGAAGAGGGGAGCGCGGAGCCAGCGGCGTGGAGGAGGGGGAGGGGGCGTGTTAATGGTTATCGTTCTTGTTGTTGCTGTTGTAGCTGCGGTTGCTCAGCATTAGTTACAAAATGTCGTTAGCCAAATTATTTGCCATGTTGGCGTAAAATTTTTTATGGTTTTATCACCAGAGTGAGAACGAAAAAGACGGCCAGAGAGAGAGAGAGAGAGGGAGAGAGAGAGAGAGAGAGGGAGGGAGAGAGAACGAATGTAGCGCGCAGTCCTTGCAGGACTAATTGTAGTTGAAATTTTGTTTTATGCGCGAGCGCCACATCAACTTTTATATGTTGTGTCGCATTTGTGTAATGTGGGCGTGGCTGTTGAGTAGGCGTACTTAAAATGCTTAAGCGATATAATTAACTAGAGCTGATTATCATTTGCGCTACAAGTGCCATTTAAGTGCTGACCCTTAAGTTTGTGGAAACGCAATCAACTGAATTGTTATGCAACTTGAGAAGTTGCATTGGTTTAAAGGGATCTTTTCTGTGACAGTAAAATAAGTTAATGGTCTTAGAGGAATTTTGTGCGTTTCTAAATTCGGAAGGTATTTGGATAAAAAGTAAGAAGAAGAAATAATTTGATTGTAAATTAGTTATTGTGTATGGTATTTAACTATTTATAGCCATTCATTCACGTACAAAGAGCAACCTTCATAATTATTTGCTCTTCTACATTCCCAGCCATATATAATATATACAATGCTCTCTCTGCCCTCGCAGCAACTCAAACAAACCCCAAACGGTTGTGGGTAAAGCCACAAGATATGGCTAAACATTTGCTCCAACAACAGAACGGATACAAGCACAGATCAGCTCAAGCACAGACTAATGCAGTATTCTACGGATTAGGCATGTTTTGTCTTGTTATACCCTTTATTCATATAAATAACCATAACTATGGCCATCTTTTAATTTATGATTTGAGTGCAATTACTCAAAATCAATTATAATACGATAAAATGTATTACAAAATATATAAGAAACTGTAAATTTACTAAGTTCTTCGAAATCGAACTGAATATTCGAAGCGTTGTCAGTAGTCAAAACTACTCTTTATATTTACAGTTTGTTGTTTTTAGTATTTTTATTGTACCTCAACATGTATTTCGATTAAAGTGCGGGGGAACCGGGCTTCATTCAATGTTTTTGCTGCTGCTGCTGCTGCTGCTGTTGCCGGAATTTATATTATTGCATACCAGGGCCAGAGACTGGCTGAATTGGGGTCGAAGCCCAAGTACACTTGGGCTTCGGGTGAGGGGAGAATGGCGAGAGGGTTTTTAGCAACAACTGCTCTACACGCTATATTTGTTTTTTGTTTCGTTTTTTTATTTTTTTATTGATATTTGTGGTTGGCAATTGTTGCGCTCTAGTCTTGAGTTTTTGTGCTGTTGTGTTGCGATTTTCAAATTTGTATTGCATACTTTTTGGCATTGTTAACTTTTATGCTGCTACTGGGGCTTTGTTTGTGTCTGTCTGTCCGCCTGTCTGCCTGTCTACTTGTTTGACTTATTTATGAGTTTCTCTGCCTGCGTCCCTCAATTAAGTCTCACCTGTCCAAGGCGAATTCTTTATGCGCCTACTTAAACATTTATTTACAGTCAGAACTTTATGGCCAACACTCTAGCAAATATTTCCCCTTTTTCTGTATATGTTTCATTTTTCTGGTTTGACATTTGCAATGTGCAGTTTTCAGCTGGGGCTCTTTCGATTCGATTTTTCAGCTTAAAAACTCATTCATCAATTAAATCGAGGCATTCATCAAAACAATTCTGCCCATGTCGTTGTCAACATGGCTTCGTCCTGTGCTGACGCACAGCCGCATACCGCTGATGGCCTGGGCTGGGCTGTGCTGGCCTGGGCTGGGCTGGTGCGAGGCCTTGACATGTCCTGGTTGTCCTTGCTGTTATGTAGCATATGTGCTCTCGTCGCCTTGTTTTTATTTTGCTAGTGATTTTGCTGGTGCAATGTCATTAGTTGATTAGTTGTGTATTATGCAGTGATCTGCTGACATTTTTGATTTCAGTTGGGTTGCTCAACTCTATCTTAAATTAAGAGATATCTTTGCCCTTTCGGGCTAATTGCTCTCTGTTATTTTATTAATTGACACACTTAAATGGTATATGCTAGTTGAGCTCATGCCAGTGGAGCTTTTGGCCCTTAATTATATATTTTTTGTTGTTGAATTTTTGAGCGACTTAGAAATTTTTCCCGTGTTTGTTTTTATTAATGTGCCTTCTTGAAGAGAATTAAACACTCCTCTTTTAATTGCTTTTTCATGCCACAAAGCATATTTAATACTCGACCATTGACAGGCCGCCAATGACAGCAGCTGTCAGCTGTATTTTGGTATGCACGGCAACTTGACGGCTTCATGGACAGAAATAGTCACACTTCCCCGCCTCTCCATCTTCACACAGCAGCCCCGATATATACTCGACACGTTCACGTTCACGTCCAGAGCCAGAGCAAATTGCTCATTTCAAGGCTAATTTGTCAGCATAAAGCAACAAGAACGGGGGCGGACATTGGTATTACCAAGTTGAACCAGAGGGCCTTGGGTGACTTGACTTGACGCCCCCAAGGTGAAACGCAACTGTTGTCATATTGTTGTTGTTGTTGTTGTTGTCTTTGTTGTTGTTACTGGCGACAGATGCAAATGTTTGACGCATATTCCACGCGCTCGCCTGCTTCAGCATGCACTTAATTACGCCTCAATGTCAACTAAATACATTTATTTACATAATTTTAATTAAACACCAAACAGACTAAAAAAGCAAGCGAGAGTGCTCTAGTAGCAGATGCACGACTTAAAGGTACCCTGCGAATAACAAACATGAGGGTGAAATCGAATATTTAAACCGAAGCCAATATATATTTTCGTAGAGCATCGGCTTAGATATCCAAAAGGTGAACCTTAATGATCTGTAGTTCCTGCACTAGAATATATAGCTTTATAATAATAACTAGCTCTCAATATCTTCAAGATTCAATCAAGAGGCGTTAGTTATTGCATTTTTTGTTTTTATTTAACATTGAAAAATAAGTTAGTTTTAGTAACATAAACACAAATCTATATTTGCTGATTGGCGAACAGAAACAGACTTACATATCTAAATCGATCTTCGCCTTAGGATGATGAACTCACTCTGCGTCTATCAAACATTTGCAGAATACTACCCTATTTAAGCGTTTTTAATGGGTACAAGGTGTACGGAAAAAATGAGAAGCAGACAACACAAACTGTCACAAGAAAGAATCAAAATTCAGCGGAAAGTCGGCCTGTCTGTCAGGGTCAAGGATGTGTCTGTCAAGGTGTCAGAGCAGAGCAGAGCAGAGCAGAGCAGAGCAGAGCAGCACCTGTGCCTGTGGCTGTGCCTGTTACACTCCCCAACAATCCAGTACCACAGTTGAGGGGTGTCTATCACTTCCTCTGTGTGTTTGTGAGCTGTGCATTTTGGCGTGCTTAACGAGATAATTAGATTGCTTTGGTGGATGGGTGACGGCTGCTATTTCTTTCATATAGCATTTATTTTTTGTTTTGCCTCTCTTACTGTTGTTGTTGTGGCTGTGTGCGGCACCCTCGCTTTGAGTCTGCAATGTGATTTTCAATATGCCAGGCAGGTTAAACATTTAACACAGAGAGCATCTAATGTCGCCTGTGTATTTTTTTTGCGTTGCTGCCTTGTTGCTGTGGCTTGAAGTTGCGGCAAATTGGGGTGACAAACCTCATTAATTACAAATGACTTCATTTCTTTTGTATACGGCCATTCAAGGAGTCTCTGAGGTGTGAAGACTACTTAGCCGCAGTGTGACAGTTAGTCAATTCCTCCGCTATACAAATGTACCTTTGTAAATATATATTTTGGTGTTTGCATTAAAGTTCCGCTACCATAAAACCAATATATTTATTACTTTGGTTGCGAAAACTGGCCACGTGCACGCTATTAAGTATCTTATCTTTATTTAAATTAGATTAAAATTTAATATCACGTAGTAAGAGATTTTATAATTTAAGCATTAAATTACAAGTAACACAATTTATTTTATTGTTGATAAGGGATTTTAAAATTTGTGATTATTGTTAGTTTATCATCCGATTTCAGAGTCTTTAATAAAGTTAAGAACAACAATTATTAGAAGCTATTTTTACGAATATCTTGCTTTTTTTTATGAAGAGAAATCTCTGCACATTTGTAGATATTTAGTTGTTGTTGAAAGTCTTATGGATATAGAGGAATATAATATCAGCCTGTTGTATTAACTTCGATAAATGTTTGGCTACAGCTGTTCTAATAGATTCTTCACCAATCCCAGGAATTGCATCCCCAGAGTACAAACACAGACTTTCATACAAATACCATTTGTGCTAGGATAACAATTAAATGCTTTTGACTAGCGGTATGCCGTCGCCGATTGGCGCTTTTGGGGCGTCGGTTTTGGGGTTTTTGGATCGTCCTTAGTGAATGGATCCAACTCCCCAGTTGCTTATAAATTGTTCTATGACTGCTCGACGCCGCCAAATACATTGCAAATGTGACAAATATGCATTTGGCAACGATAAATTTTCGGACCGCAGTCGCTTGCGGCGGCAGCCACCAAAAATATATATATTGCACAGCAGTTGAACGAGAAAATACTGCTGCTACCCTTCTGCAGCCCGCAACCCACAACCAGCACCCCGCTCACCGCACCCTGCCACCACATCCCTTAGCCCTTTTGGGAATGATCCTCTGATGGCGGCGTTTTCTGCTCGCCATATTCATATAAATATAAATTAGCATATTTTGTGGCGTCAGCACGGCGGTTGCAACTCGCACACTTCCACACACACAAACACACACGCACATCACACACTTGCGCAAACAAATGCAATCGTAATTAAATTGTCGCCAGCCAAAAAGCTGCGTGCCAACATAATCGAAAGGCAAAAAAAAAAAAATGTTTATAAAAAAAAAAAAACAGCGCAATGTTTTCAAATTGTAAGAGAAAAATGTCATTTGTTAGATTTTATTGTCATTGTTTGTAATTTAATTTTCTGATTTATGCAGGCAACTCAATCACAATTAAAAGTGCCAACTGCCAACTGCGCTGATTTGTTGGCCTCGTTGGCATCACTTTGTTTATGCCAATTTACGACCGATGCTTGATTATTGCCAATTAGGTGCAATTGTTTTTTGTTTTTTTTTTTGCTGGCGCCAAACATTTGGCACCCCGAGCACCAGCCAAGGGTTAACAGCATACCCGAAACTAAAGCAACACAATATAAAAATAGAAAACACTCAACTAATCATTGAGTACTTTGTACTGCAAACTGCGGGTTGACATCGACTATGGGCGCATGCGTCAGGACTGTCTCAAAATTCGATTTGGGGTCTGTCCTGCCTAAGGCGGAAGTGCTCAAGAGCGGCCCATTAGACTCTAGAATTTGAGTGAAATTATTAAGAGCATTTATCGCTTACTCCTCTAATTGTATTTTGGTGACGTCACATGTTTAAATAAACAAAAACAAACAGATTTTTATTATATACATATATATCCAGCTTCAATACTTAAACTACCAAATTATTTGCCCAATCATAATCAATTTGAAACACCTACTTAACAAGCTTCAAAGTGTTTCAAATGTTAACTGTTTCATTGGTTGACAATTAATTATTATTCAATGTCAAATAGTGGATACAAAGTGTACTCAATAATAATAATATTGCCATATTCATTACTAAAGAAATTACATTTCAATTTACTTGTTTGGACCATTCTATTTGAAAGTAGAGCGATTCTGTTATTCATTTTTTATATCTTGTATTTGGGACTTGAAATAATCGCATTAGCAACGTTTATATTACATTTTATACCCGCAACTCGAAGGACACAGCTTAAATTTGATTTAGGCAATCTGACTATAAACCAATGAAAAATGATTAGGAGTTGACTGAGTTATAATAGTAAAAATACAGCTGATTGATTTCTTTCTTATTTTCGCATGCAATATTTTTGAACTTTTAAAGAATTGAGAATGAAACAATTGGTTTTATTTATTAAAGATCAAGCTTACCTTTCTCAATCGAAGAAGAAGTTCATTCATCATATAAAATTTTATTTTATTTTGCAAGTGATTAACTTTTGTGGTCAGGGCAATCAGATAGTTGTCTACCGATGCATTAGGTTTTAGCTATTTCTCCTTGCTATATGATAGATATTTTACTGGGATTGCAACAAAATCATTAAGGAGCTGCAGGCAATGAAATAAGAAAGCAAAATGCAATTAAAATGTTTGCAGACGACGCAGTATTGGCGACGCATTTAGACACTTGCAATGCGCCAAATGTTTCGCGTAATTGCTGTTGGCTCATTAAAGTCCAAGTTCGTTGGTGGCTGCACTCGGCCATCCTCCTCCCAGCATCCCACCATTCTCCTTAACTATCCTTGATATTCATTTGCAGCTGGCGTGCGGAAAGTGCAAGCGGCGGCGAGGCTTAACAATGCGTTACAGTCGCTTTGGCATTGGCATTTGCTGTTGGCTAGAGGGACGACCAAGTCCAAATGGACGACGCCCCATGGAAAACATTAAAAATCCATTGCACAAAGCTAGACAAATAGACGACAGAGAAAGAGAGCATGCGAGACTGGGGCAATTGGGGCAGCGGGCAGACGATTGCCACTTTAGCGTTGCGTTGCGGTACGCATACGCCATGTATAGCAATTCAATTCATTACGCTGCTTTCCACTCACCAAACGAGTGGCTTGCCTACTTAATAAATTGATTTCAATGTTTTCACTGCATGATGCATTGTTTTATTTTTATGCTTTTCATGTATTTCCCTATTTTTTTTTATTGTTTTGTGCACATTTTTGGCTTTAATGTGTTATTCATTTAATCGCACTTTCTCATACATATTTGATGGAAATAGTGGAGTGGCTGCTTAATAGTTTTCGTTAGTCTGACTGAATGTAAAAACTTTCTTTCTGTTCAGTTAACTGAGAGATATTGAAAGCTTTTGTAAGTTCTTTAATGTAATTTAAAATAAATATATGCATTTTGCTACAGTTGAGGTTATATGCTTGTTATATGTTTCTTGCCCTTTTCTTACTTAACTATTGAGGTGCAGAAAATTTGCTCCAACTTAATTTGCATTCATTCTAGTCATTTGAACCTTAACATGTGCCCACATTTCTCTGTTTGTCAGCATGTTTTTAGCTGCTATTAAGTTAGCCACAAGTTGCTACGCGACAAGCTCTGCCACAAATACACAAACACACACACACACACACACACACTAATACCCATGAACATCCATATATGTATTTTGCGGCGTGCCTTGTTATTATGACCGGGCAATTCAACAGTTATCCTTTGGCTTAGGTCTGCTCCTGTTTTTGCGACCGCCACTTGAACCCGTGCATTTTGCATGTGTGCTCGTTTTCTATGTTTTTCGTTTTTTTTCTGTTTTGGTTCGTTTGCCATTTTTTTTTTAGAGAGAGTTGGAGCCAAGCACATTTCACATGTCGCCATCGTCCTGCGCACTCATTTCCGTTTCCTGTTTTGTGGCCAAAACTTCAGCGCTGCAAAAAGCTGTGTCTGTCCAAGTGTCTTACGTTGTGTTCCCCTTTCCCCGCACACCACACATGGCTGGGGTTTTCCTACAATTTTCATTTGTAAGCTACGGTCTCGTAAATCATGCGCTGACATCGCTAGAGAAATTGTAGCTGCAGTTCATAATAAAAGATAAGAGAAAAACTATCCAAATGCTTCGCCATTGGAATTTCCAGCGAAATGTCTCTCAACGCGGTTGCAGCAACGAAATTAATAAACCCCGTAAAATCCACCAGCAGAAAGATGAGAATTCCCCAAATGCTAAGTAACAATACGTCGACTTAATTGCGAAAGGTTTTTGTGACATAGCTGCTATCAAGTTAAAACAAAGCTGCAAAAAGCAATTAAACCGAGTTAAATTCAAAATAAAATGTAAAAGTTTTAATCTCTGATATATGTTTATAAAAGATTTCTTATTAAAATTAATAGACATCATAATTATCTTTTCATGTGTTATTGTAATTTACCAGATGTGTTTGGGAATCTACATGTTAAAAGTTGCGATTGCTTGAATTTTGTTCTTTGTACAATTCTCATTCTCAACAGACATCTTCGAAGATTTGTCTTATTTAAATTTTTGGCAATACTAATATACTATCCATTTCTATCCATTACATTATATGTATGAGAATTTCCGACACTTAGGCAAGTACCTTATCCACTGCGAATTTGAGTGCTTCGCGTACTTATCGCACTAGAGAAATGGGAGAACAACTATGCAACTCAGCTTAACTTTAATTATGCAAAACCCAAAAACAAATGTGACTTGGTCTGCGTGTTGGTGTAAGTTGGAACCCGAAGTCTTAACCGGAGTCCGAGTCGGTGTTGGAATCGGTCCCTGTGTCTGCCAGCATGTTGGCGAGAGCTCCGCACTAATTAATCCCTTTACGACTGAAACCTATCAAAACACGAGCTTAACTTTTCCAATAAAAATAACGCTGCTCTGCGATGGCACCGACGACACCACAAAAAAAAGATTGAAAAAAGCACACACACACACAAACACACACAGTGCCATTTACACTCGCTGGGAACCGCAAAAAGCACAAGAAATGTGCCAACTTCTGACCACAGCCGGGGCAGGACATTAAGGACAGTAGACTGACTTTGTGTCCTGGCTCAAAATGCAGCAAAAGTTGGCGCACTAATTACCAAGGATTAGTTTCATATTTGTTTGTCAACAGCAGCGGCAGCCAGGACTCGCAAAGTGCAACACGAGCAGCTGCTGTGTGCTTGTGTCCTTAGTGTCCTGGCTGGCAGGCAACTTGCTAAGATTATTTATATGCTCCAAGTTTCAGCATCGCGTGGCGTCTGATTAAAAAAAAAAACCAACAAAATGGAAGAAGATATACCAAAAACAAAAGGAAGAAAAACGTTTAGCTGCCATCATATTCATAATGAAATTAACTCGATTGAATGCGCTGATTATATTCATATCATACTTCTGCGGACTGTCTCCCATTCCCATTCCCATCCCCATCCCCATATCCATCCCCATCTCACGTTCAGCAATGTCCAACCCTGGCGAGGGTTGAACAGCACAGTGCATAATACAAAAGGCCTTCCATTTCCATTTGCAGTGCGTAAATCTGTTGAGGAAAGCGTAAACAGCAAAGGCAAATGCAAAAACAACGAAGCTGCAATGCCCTTCAAATTCATTTCAAAGGACTCTTTAATTTCGATAAGATGTTTGGTGTTTTTGGCTACTATGATTTATTTTAGTGATTGCAGTTATTATTAAGATTCAAAGTTGATGGTTTTTACTTAACTCACTGGAAGCCATAAAAAATGTGGTCATGCCCAATTTAAGTGTATAATAAAGCAAAAACTTATTATCCGCGCCCAAGGCATATAATCAGATTGCAAAATGCAAGCGACCGAGGCAAAACCCGTTGACCAGAGAGGACGAGTGAGGCGAGAGACACCCTCCACAGGACGCAGGACGCAGGACGCAGGACTCGACAACGACTGGCAGTCAGCGAGCGGCGGCTCGCATGTCTCTAATGTGATTGACCCTTACGCCTCGTTGCCGGCATAATACTCGTGTTATCCTGGCACAACAACGCTGGCTGCCTGGCCTGCCTGGCCTGCCTGCCATGTTCATGTCCTGGCCTCTACTCCTTGCACATGGACTTTGCCTGTGCTCCCATGTTGGTCATCGTGGGCTTCAATAAATTATCACGCCATATAAAGCAATTAATTCTACTGCCCCCGTTCTTGTACTTTGGTCTCTCGCTGTCTCGTCAGGTTGGCTAAGGGGTTGTGCTGGTTGTGCGGGTTGTGCGAGTTGTTGTTCTGTAAACTTTTTCCATATTACATATTTGCTAAGAGTGGCGCTTGTTTTATTTTATTTATTTTTTTTGGTATCGACTAAATAAGCTTTTAATAGCTTTCTGCGCTTGTTTGTTGTTAATTGATATTTCCTACGTCATCATCATCCCGATTGGCTCTTCTCACTTTCGCCCATAATTCGATTTTCTATGCCCTGCAAATTTTTCAATTACTTCCTCCGCACACTGGGCAAACAATTTAAGTGCCGGCTGCTCCTATCCCTTTATGACAATATAAAGTTGCTTGCAAATTACTTTCGCCTTCGCCTAGTTGTAGCAGTGAACTGCAGGACTTGTTTTCATGTCCACACCGCTCCGTGCACTCGGCCCCCTTTGCACCCATCCTTGGGCAGAGGTGCGGCTTGTAAGCTTGATTGGGTTTCTTTCTTTTTTTTTGCGGTTGTCTGTCAGCTTCTATCGCAACTGCAGCGATGTCGCAATGTTTTGGTCGGAAATTAAGTTTTATGCTCCAGTTTGTAACACATTGTCGTTCATCCTTATTTTTTTTTTTATTTTTAGTTGTTGTGGTTGCTGTGGATCTTTCGTGTATTATAGTGAAAGTGCTGCTGGGTCAACTTTATATGTGTTATACAAGCAACGTAGGGCTTTCTCTTGTTGAGGGTAATTGAACAGTTTCAATAAGGCATATGGCCTTCATTAGGAATATTTGCTTCAAAGTCAGTTGCCCTAAAATAGTTGACATATTCAGTAAGTGTATAACTGTTATACGACGATGACTCTCGGGAACCGGATGTTGCATAACAGTTACATATTTTGCTTATAAGGACAGCATAAGAATATTTGTGTTGCTTAATTAATGAAATCAATATCGTAACAAGTACAAGTTTGATGCAAGTGTGCGATTTCAAATCAATTCAATAGTCAAACATAGCCTTGAAATTGGCAACGGGCTGTTTGAAGTGGTCGTAATAAAATGCAATACGCGTAAAACAATAAAACTATGAGAACTAAACAAACGCAAACACGAAACACAAGCGCAGACAGACATGCCATGCATCCTCTTGAGTATACATGTATGTATGTATATGTGCACATATATATATATATAGATATATCGACATAGATACAAGTTCAGATTGCCGCCACGTTTATTCAGCTTAAATATTGACATTGTCTCGCTGCCCTTCTTCCCACTCTCGGCTGTCCTTCACGCACAAACGCACAAATTTGACGGCTGGCTTGGCGGGCAAGAAGCAATAAAATTATATGCCATACTGTACATACAGAAATGCACTCACTCTCGCACACACACTCGCACACACACTCGCACACACACACGCACAGCAATATAATTTTGAAATCAGTTAAGTGTTGGGCGGTTCAATGGACATTGCAAAGGCGTCCGGGGCACGTCCTTCGCGTCCTTCTCGCTGCTGTCGTTTATTGCCGCGCTATGTTGAGTACATTAAATGCGCATCATAAATTTCATTACATTATTATTATGGCGTTGTTTGCGACGACAAGAACGACAGCAACGCCAACAACAACAATAACTGGCAACTGTTAGCCGGATTCGACTATTTTATTGGCTTTTGAAACATCTCTCTAAGCTCATAAATATAACTATTGTGTATCCTTCTCGTCAGCAACAGCGACTGCAGTCCTTTGCTATATTAATGCACTAATTATGGGGGGCTGTGCTGGCTGCCACGCCCCCTAATGCATTTTATCAACGTTATTTATGAGTTGACATTTTGCGCATACGCTCGCCAAAAAACTTATTTCTTTTCCATATCTCGAGGGTCGCATTCTATCTGTCAGTCTGTCCAGGACAACAACAACCACCTAACCCCTTCCTTGCCGCTTCTCTTTTGCTGTGGATACGCCTCTATTTGTCCAGCTTGTCGTTGTCTCAAAGCAAACAACAAAATACACAGCAAACAAGGGAATGAGTGTTTGACAACGACAATGCGTAGGAAAATTATTATGCCTTGCCAAAATTTAAACAATGCCTCGCCTGCAATTCTCTAAATTATGAGTTTGCGAGGGCGTGGGTCTGGTCAGCAGAGGGGTTGACAATGCCAGGAATGGAGGAAATGGGGCGCAACATTGGTAAGCAAATGGAATTGGATTGCTTGCCGGAGACGCTAAATAACAAATGGCAATGAACTTCTGATTAATTTGGCTATTTAGGTCGTTGAACGACAATTTATGAATGAGCTTTCATTAAAGGTATCGAATGTTGAATGTTGAAGATCGACGTGAAAATAATATTATTCAAATACAAGAGGAACTCAGATCTAAGAGTTGTTCAAAATGAACTTCTTTTATTATTTTCAACTTAAATAAGTTGAAGGTATGTGCCTAATTACCAATTACGAGTTACGTCAATTCATAAAACTGATTAAAAATCGCAAAAGTATCTGTTTAACACTTTAGTGAGTTGACTCAAGTCACAAATATACAAAGTGCTTTTCTATGCATAACAATTTGGAGGAGGACAAAGCTGTGCCACACTTGCCATGAATATAAAATTGTGGCTGACAAAGAGCCTTGGATATGCCTGACATGACTCATCAGTTTATCCAATCATCAGTTGCTCAAACTACCAAAGAAGCAACGGATGATGACGCGCTCGTCATTGGAGCCAAAGTGAAAGACGAAGACATCAAGCAACACACACACACAACTTGTCACAATCTTGGTAAATGCCATAAAAATAAAATCCACGCAAATAGACAAGTTAATTTTTGTTTTCCGTTTTTCGGGTATTAATTTGCTAGGCTCAAGGCAGGCACACGAGCCACACACACGCGCCTCAATCGTAAAACCACATCGAGGAAGCCAGTGCTAATTTAACAGGTTTAGTGGGTATTTACGCAGATCTTTTGTACAATACTCGTATATACATATATACATATGCATATGTAGTTATGTTGGTTATTGTTGGGCTGTTGGACTGTTGGATGTTTGTTGACAGCACTGACACGTGATACGTATCAATTTCCGTGGCGTTCTTGATGATTCAACAAGCCAACAACAAATCACAAGCAAAGACCAACCAACCAGGCATGGGAGCATAAAATATAGTTCTGCGTATACTTTATGCGTATTATGATTCTAAATCTAATGTTCAAACTCATTCCTGTTGCTCGTTGTACCCTGCATGAAATAAATATACCAAAGATATGGTATACAGTCCAAAGAGAGTACTTTGGTATTTAGCAAAAATAATATATTCGACTTGGACAAGTTGGAAGTATTCACAATATTTTTGTATACCTTTAAGGACAGTCGTTAAGGGCCACAATTGAAGTGCTTACAGGGTATCTGTGTTAGTCTAATACACTTGTATACAGCACTTCTATTTGGCTTTCAATTTTTTGTTGTTTCTTTCTTTTTGCTTGCGCACTTCCTCAATAATTTTATCGCATTCGTTTCAGTTGTGTGCGTGTGAATTTTTAGTGCCTGCTTTTGGCCACATTTCAGTTGCGTTTTCTCTCTCTTTCTCTCTCTCTCTCCTTCTCTCTCTCTCTCTGTCGCAATCTCGCGCTATCTCGCTCTGTTGGCCCGTTTGTCGACAAAGTCGTAGCGCCTGCCTAGGCGCCACTTGAACTATGAAAATTTGTCCCGTCTTGCTGGCGCCGTGTTTATCGATCGCGCATGGAAAACACTTTTGCCATTTGCTTTATCTGCCAACAAACATGGCCCGGAGCCGGAGCCAGAGTACTGTAAACCGCTCCCGGACCCACACACCGGACAAGGTTCGGACTTGGTTCGTTGGTTCGTTGGGTCTTGACACCCAAACTCCGTTCGACATTTGACTGTTAACTGTATGTTCTGTGTGGCTCACACCCCGCCCACTTCTGGCACCCGTCGCCCCTTTGTCATCGCTGAACGTGGTTTTGTTTGGCGCATTTTCGCTTTTCTCGTCCTGGCGTGCGTTCATAAATATTCCGCCTTTTTCCTTTTGCTTTTGCTATTGCTCTGCTTTGTGCCTTGCGCCCTGTATATATTTTAAGTGTATTTCTGTTTTTGCAGCAATTTCAGTTTTTATTCCTGTAATTTATATGCTATATGCTACTATACTCGTATGCTATACACACATTTATTGGGGTAGGTTTGGGTAAACGTTTTTCCTGGAAATCACTTTGAACAAACAGCACCAAACAAAACAAAGCAGAAGACGAAGAAGAAGAAATGCAACATTAAACACCAGTAAGCAGTCAGCAACTGGCAGCAGAAGGGAAAACTGCAATTATCTCAAACATGACGCAAGGTTTCGGAATTCGAAATCGAGTCCGCATTAGAAAGCAATTATAAGATGGTGCGATAGCCCCTATCTAGATGAACAGCTTGCTCATAGTAAGTTTGCTTGGCAATTGAATGGGAATTCAAATTAAAGTTGGCTCACAACGATATGAAAGAAAACTCGAAATATTCTTTTCTATTTTTATGTGCTTGTGATTTAATCTGGGCATTCTGATTTTACATTTATTTATATGTAGTCAATCCGATGTATAAGCACCAAGTTTTCGCTTCAGATTTTCATTTTAAAGTAAGTTAAATAATTTTCAGAATTTAACTTCCATTACTAGATCTTAAACAGACCAAAAAGAAAACGATAAATACATTTTTGTTCTTACTTAAAATTTTTTCATGGACTAGGAATATGAAATGTGAAACATGCCCAGAGAAATGTGAGAAGCATACGCTGGTTAATGCAGTGAACCCTCATAATTTACAAAAACATTTCATTTTAAAAATTAATTTTTAGCACTTGCCCCAGAAGCAAAATTTAATTTAATTGATGATTTACGCCCGCGTCACGACTGCAACCCTTTCTAATGAGGCGAACCTGAAAAGTGGGGGGCGACTGTTGTTGTTGTTTTTTTGTGTTTTTTGTGTTTGTTGGTTGTTTTCGGGGTAAGTGTTAACATGCACAGCAAACAGCCGTTGCTAATGAAGTGTTAAGGGGCGTTACCCCAAAAACCCCACTAACGAAACTCGGAACCAGGAACCAGGAACCGAGAATACCGAGACCGAGACGGAGACCGTAGAAATATTTTTATTTGGCTACGCCTATTGGGAGCATTTTAAAAATTAAAGCGATGCTTTCAGCTAATCGTGCGCTGCTGCCAGAGTTTGCCCAGACAGACGCCGATGACTTCGGCAGTTGAGTGTCGCCCCGCCCTGCGGCTCCTCCGATCCGCCCCTACTTCAAAGTAGTTTGGGTTCTTTTCCATTTGCTCGAAAAATTTCCATGCAACTTTTTGCAGTCGTGGTTTTGTTTTTGGGTTTTTTACCAGCCCTTTTTCCACCTGTCGCGTAAAATTTCGCACTGAAACATAAATTTTGCCCGACGGCAACCGCATGGGGTATACCAAATGCTGCACCCCCGCACCCACCCTTTAACACTGCAGCTACCCCATTTCCTTTCGACTCGCCGCATTTGACGCCACATAATTTTTCGTTGAAACTTTTTGTTAGCTGTTGTTTTGACCACGCCCACAATTGTATGGATCGCACTTGTTTACCTGGTACGCTTGCCTGCTCTCTGCTTCTTAGTCCCCTCTCTCATCATCAGAAGCTTTGGCAAATTTATTTGGCGACAATAACCAAAGTTTTGCATACTTTCAGGCGGCTGGGTTGCATTTCATTTCATTTCGCTGCGTTGCGTTTCGTTTTGTTTGCTAATTAAAAGTAAGTGCTGCAAAAAGTGACGGGCCCAACGATTACCGGGCGCCACAAGACTTCACAGTCGACACCCTTCTCATCGTCGCACACTGGTACAAGACCGGAAGCAGAGTGTGAAGACTTTTGGGTTTGTTATGTCTGAGTTGCTCAATAGCAGAATGAAATTGACATTGATACACTGCAAAATTCCGCACTGATGGTGCTGCTAAGAACTAGTATTTGCAATTAAATTTCATGTGTTAATTTCATTCTAAATTGGAAAACATTTCTGGAATTTCAATTTAAATCAATTTTTACTTTCGCTTTAACTTACCAATTATTTGTCGTGTAAAATTTCGTCACATTTCTACAAACTGTTGTCAACTGTAAACTAAAGATAATTTTACCTGAGCTAAAAAACTATCAACGCTGGCAAAATTAATTGCTGAAATGCCAAAAATTTAAAGAAATATTTAGGCGAACAGCACACTTGCTCTGAGCGGCACCAAAGGTGGAGCAAGATTGCGGGTTGTGGTGTTGTGAGGCAAATCCCCATTGCAACACTTGGGGCTGCCATTTGCACATGAACTCGTTTGACGTTAAGCGAACTTCGGCCACCGTTTGACATTTTGCCGCAAGACCCCAAAAGAAAAATGCCGCAGCTAAAAAACTTGCAGAGAAAAAAAAACATTTAAACTTTGCAGCTTAAATTGTCGCAGTGTGCTGCGAGGTGCTGTATGATATAAACAAAAAAAAAAGTTGAAAAGAAGGTTCCTAAAGTTGTCCTAACTTGAACTCGATTCTACTCAACTCAACGACTCGACTGTCAATTGCAAATGTCACACGAAAACTCACAGGGGATCAGAGGGGGAGGAGGAGCTGGTGCAACTGGAACTGAAACTGAAACTGGAGCTGGTCTTTCTGCCTGATTGTCACGATTTGCATTTCGTTTTGCCTGCTTCTTGCCATGTTGCAGTTTGCTGCCGGTTTTTGCTAACACTTTTTTTTTTTATTTTTTGGTTGTTTTTGTTATTGTCATTCTTTTTTCCCCTATGGCCATTGGGTTTTCTAAATAAATTGAACATTTTGCTAATATCTTGATTAAATGTCGCTGCAATATCGCTTGATAAATGGCAATTTTCGTTGTTGCGGCTTTGTACAATTTTTTTAAGCGGTTTTCCCCCTCTCTTTATTCTCTCGACAACTGATTTTTGTTAGCTCCGTTTCGCTTGGGTCAAACTAGTTTTTCGGCTCTTGCAACAACTAAACGTATTTCAAATTGCCGATGGGAATACTTTTTTCTGACCTTTACCAGGGCTTTCCACTACAAATTGTGAATGCAGTAAATAAATAACTGCTTTTATTATACTGATTTAGTTTCGCATTACAACTCTTACAAAACTCTGGGTAATTTTTAAATATCAATTGCTAAACAATATTTGCTCTTTTGCATTTTATGGAGAAGACTATAAATGCTTGCTGATGGTTGGTAAGACTGCGTACAGATTGGCTAACTCTTTTGGTTGCGCTGAATAAGGTCAAAAGGACCCGGTGCAAATCCGAGTTAGCCATTAAAAATAAGCTCACACATACTTGCTTCAAGAATCTTTTGGCCAGTCTTCGTGATATGCAAAGTTTTGCGTAATTGCTGCAATTTGTTGGCAGCAACTGCTTAATATCAAGTAGCCGTCGTGTTGGCATGAAAACTGACGGCAACCCAGCACTACAAGCGCATTCGGTTACATAACAACAAGAACAACAACAGCAACAAAAGAAACAACAAGTTTAGCACCAATGTTTGCTGCTTGTTTACATTTTACAGTTTTTGTGGTTAAGTTTACGCCGTGTTTTCGTCTTTGCACACGCTGCCAGAGACCGGAATGGGCTCGGCCGGAGTTGGTTAGACGTCAGACCCAACTGGCTTCTTATCATGTTGGCAGCGCTCGATTCTCATGTTACTAAACAACAACAACAGCAACAACAACAATAGCAAACAACTATGTGCATTGAAAAGTATCTACAGTTTCCACGAGTACTTCACCCACATGTGGGTGTCAACAACCAACCCGTCTCCTTTCTACTCAGCCAACTATTGCGATCTCGTCTTCGCTTAAATTATAAAATTATTCGCACGTACTTTCTTATTAGTTTGTTTTTGGCATGTAAATTTCACCAAACAAAAGTTTCTCAGTCTGCCATCGAGGGACGACATACATACTGATGAGATATATACATATATATATATATCAATGGCATGTAGTATGCCTTACCAAGAATGCAGTTCTCATATTTATTTACATATAACTCTTGTTATCTGTTCTAAGGCCTTTCAATATTTATATAGTTATAATGCATCCGAAATATATTTTTCTATTTTTAAATTAACTTTAAATATGCTCACAAAATTAGCTGAATAAGAAAAGAGACGAAAAGTACGCTAATTTTAGCATGAAATGGCCCATTATATGTACCATCTGTGGCTAAATGGTATTGGCCGTGTTTGTTCAACTGAGCAGTGAACTGTACCAGTTAGCCGCCTGCAAAGTAGTTTTGCTCCGACATGCGAGACATGCAGCCAAAAATAATACACAAAAAGCAATTAGCCATGGCTTGATCCAACCGAAAACAAAGGGAAACGAGAGGGAGAAATAGAAACCAAAAACTAAACAAAGATCCAATAATAAATAAATAAAACTTAAAGCAACTCAAATTAATGAGGCCCGCTTGGCGCCACTTGGCATGACAAACATGTGGCGCACGTGGCAAGCACACACAAGCAAAAGGAGCCAAAATGAGGAAGTAGCACTGCTCGCACTGCCCCCACTCTCCCCGCACCGCTTGCAGCACTAATTCCCTAACATGTCACGAATCATATTGAACATGCGGCTGTGCCAAATGATGATGATGCCCTTGCCTCATCATTGGCCAATAGGCGCTGGAGGAGGCGGGGGCGGGTCGGTGTGTAAGGAAGACTGACAGACAGCATAGAAATTAAGCCAAGTGTTGTCTGTGTTTCCGGCCAGCGCTTAACTCATTTTCTACATGTGCTGCATATTAAGAGGCGCCCAAATGTATGCTTTGCTTTCGTCTACTCCCCGTTTTGGTTCTTTTCTTTAGCCATTGCGCATTTGAGGTAATGCCAAAGCATTCGCCCTGGCAATTATATTTCACCCCAAAGTGTGACGCGCGCAATTTGCGCAATTTTTCACAAATTTTCATGCATCATTCTTTACCTGCCTGCCTGCCAGCCTGCCTGCCCCTCCTTGCCCCTCCCACTTGCCCCCCATCCATTAATTATTATTTTGTCCGCACATTTCGCTGATTTATTGAGGGTCCGTTGCGGGGCCATACTATTCAGAGCAGCTGCACAGCAATCAGTACAACCAACATCAACAGCAACCAAATGCCAAACGAATTAAATTATACAAAAAAAAAAAAAGAAACAGTTGCACAAATAAAAATGAATAAAATTGAAATAAATAAATTGTGCAGTGTAATACAAATGAAATAAAATTACATGCACTTCCACTTGAGAAAGCAACGCCAGTTTCTGCAAAATATTATTAAATAATCAACAGCTCTCTTACCCCGCACAATAAACCCAGCCATCAACAGCAAAAGAGCAAGAGCAGGGGCAAAAAAAGAAGAAGGTAGACAGATACGCATTTACAATTGCCACAGATCATATGCCGCCGGCCCGCTCTATGCTGCTGTCCTCTGTCCCCATCCCCATCACAGGATCCACATTAAAAGGCTGCACATTCAACCGCCATTAAGTCAAATGGATGAGCTTGTGTGTAATAAAATTTTTTATTATCATCTGTCTCGCGTTGAAGTGTTGGCCAGCAACAAAAAAGGAAGAAAAAAAAAAATCAAATAATCAAATAAAAAATAAAAAATAAAATAGCAACTGAGCTGGCTAAAATATTTCAACAGTTTGCATGGCATGCTAATGCCCTCCACTTTGATGGCCAAATTCTATTTTAAGGCCAATAAAATGTTATCTGCGATAAGGCACAAGTTCCCCCAACAATACTAAAATGTCATACATTTGCATAGCTTGTGCTTTTGGGCGACTCAACATAATCAAATAAAAGATATTGAAGTGATTTGACCTTTTATGATTTATGTAATCCGTTTCAAATGGGCTGCGACAATGTATTAGAAATATCAAAGATTATTATTTGTGGACAAAGATGAGAGTTACACGATTAATAATCACACTTGGAACAATTTTGCATTGACTCATAAATGTTGTTTAATGATGACTTTATAATTACATTATAGCTCAGAGCTAAAGCAAAAATACCTCGATTTATGTAGGAGATGCGACCACAGGATCGTAGCTGCTGCTGCTGCTGCTCCTGTTCCTGTTCCTGCACGTCCTGCTGCCTTGTCTTGGTATCATTTCAAACATCAGACAGTCAGTCG
This sequence comes from Drosophila basisetae, assembly GCA_035041595.1. NCBI lineage: Eukaryota > Metazoa > Arthropoda > Insecta > Diptera > Drosophilidae > Drosophila > Drosophila basisetae. Next base: position 3,231,957 of record JAWNLB010000144.1, read on the forward strand.
GAAATGATGGTCACAACAGGAACTGTGAGAACAACAACAACAACAGCAACAGCAACAACCACAAAATTTCGAAAAACAATTTTTTATTTGCCGCGCAATTTTCACTTTGTGTGTGTGGCCAGAAGTATTTATATTTTTTTTATTAATTTCTTTATTTTCTCGCTTGTTGTTTTTTTTAGTTTTTATGGCATTTTAAAAGTAGGCAGATCCCGTCACAACCCATTGCCCCATCTGTGGCACTTTGTGGCACGGGCAGGCGCCAAGCGCACATTTCACACTCGACTGGCGCGAAAATTCATTAAAAAATTGTGTTTAACATGCCAAAAAATGTCGTACAATTTTTATTGCGGCCTGAACGTGCGCATTCCATATCTTTTTTGGATTGGGGTCTGGGACTGTTTCAGTTTTGGGGCCACAACAGCGGCAATTGCAGCACTTTGAGTTCATTTTTTGACATTTATTTGACGCATGGCCACAGCATTAATAAATTCAGCCAGCTGCAATTGCAAGTCAGTTTGTATGTGTGTGTGTGAGGTGGTAAACTCTGACCCCATTTCTGGAGAGTGGGACTTGTGCACTTTCATTGGAATTTCTAATTTGGAGCAAGCAAAGTAGTAGGCGCCACTTGAGGCACCGCCTGGAATGAATGCTGTCAACGACAGGCGCGATACCAATCAGCGGGTGTTCCTCCTGCCCCCGTTGTTCCGCTGTTGTCCCGGCTGAGGCAATGTGTAGAAAACAATTTACTTTTTGCCTGCCAGCGCAGAAGAAGTCGCCGAACAATGCCAAGAGGCCTTCTGACTTGCCACAGGCATAAGGACACAGGGCACAACGAACAACAGTCACAGCCACGTTGACTTCCTCTTCGACTTGACATGCCACCCTTGAGCAAAATTCATTTGTTATGCAAGCAACATTTCCGCTTCCGGTTAACGCAGCACGAGCGGGCCAAAAGTACTAAAGAAACCGTCAAATAACGCAAGTAATTTGCATTCGTACCCTGATTAATTGATGCACAAACTTCAGCTAGTCGAATACTTACGAGCTCATTGCAATTATCAGTTGCAAAAGTATTACTATTGAAAACCGGTTCAGTTTGCACAAGGCTATGGTAAAGCTAAGTGATAAAATGAAATATATAATTGTAACTACACATTTATCCATATTTTATGCTGTTAAACTGGCTGCAAGAAAGATTATACGATTTATGAAGAGTCCCAATGCTCAGTGCTCATGGGACCTTCACTTCCTTTAGGAAGAACCTTCAGAACTTTTGCATCAACTTATGAAAAAGAAGCGCATCTCGTGAATCATGTTGTCTGTTTCAGGTATATTATATCTTTGGACACAACACCATTTAAAAGAGGCATAGTTTGGCCCTTTCACGGCATATTTGTGATAAAAGTTTGCATAAGAAACCAGTTTGGCTTTTCCACTCACACTTCACGTACCTTCAAAGAACACATTCGTATCCATCTGTTGGTATGCAAAAGGTATTTAACAATGTTCTAATGTTAACTGCCAAAACAGAAGCAGAAGTGGGACGGTCACATCACGTGTAATGCCTGTTTCAAGTTACCTGTTTTTAGCCAGCACAAAACAAGCACAACAATGCGTATACGTAATGCAATTTAGTGCATAGCTGACAAGCGAAAACAAATAGTTGTTGCGATTGTATGCAAATTGTGTTTGCACAAATATTTCTAGCCATTTTCTAGCTATACTATTTGCCAGCTAATTTGCATGAGTGTCGCAATGCAGTGGCCGATTTTGCGAAAATTGCTTATTAATGAGCAGCGAAAAGGTTAAGAACTGTTAGCCAAAAAAAAAGCCATGTATGTGGCCAACACATTAGAGAAAGAGAGAGAATGAAACAGACTATGCGTTACTTTATAAATCGTTAATAATTTGAAAGCCAACAATTTGAATTGAAGACCAAAAAGTTAGTAAATTCTTTCCACGCTTTTGTTCTTCGGCCACCGAGTACAAATATGCCGTATACTTCATCATTATTTGGCAATTAATAATGATGCGGCAAGGCCAGACTGGGAAGACACAAGAGCCGCATGAATGGTGGGTGTGGTAATGCATAAAAGCAACCTGCAACTTGCCACAAAATGGTGCAACGGCGCTGCGTCTGCTGTCAAGTCAAGTCCGCAACACGTTGCCTCATTTGATGATTTATCATCGCTCATGAGTGCATGGCGATGATGACGATGATACTCTGGATGCTGCTCTTGATGTTGCTGTTGCTGTTGTTGGTGCTGTTGTTGGTGCTGCTGCTGATGTTGATAAACAGCTGCCTCGAGCCGAGTGCTTGTCTCTCTGCTGTCTGTCTGTTTATCTGCCCTTCTGCATGTCTTCCTGAAGGATGCAGCATCCTTGTTTGGGGGACGCTAATGTCTACTTGGATAAGCGTTGCATTTAAGGTTTTACTAATTTATGCAGAGTGTTTCACACACACACACACACACATCCTTTTATTAGGTTTAGATGCAGTTTGCTCACACATGTGCTTAGCCGCATTAGTTGCCATTCAATTAAGTGGCAACACTTGCTCTCTCTTAGCGCCTCACTGGAGTTGCCCGAGGTGGCTTTAAGTTGACTGAGATTAGAGTTGTGGCAAAGATGAGTGATTGCTGGTGGCTGAGCATAAGCTAAAGTTCTTAGTTATTAGTCGTAATAACGTTGAGATACTTTATAGCACTGAAAGACATCGCCTGCCAGTGTACAATTTTTGGATTGTGTTTTAACAACCAAACACAAAATTGTGGCTTGTGGCAAGAGCAACAGTCAAGTGTTGCTGCTATTTAATCAAGTTGAGCAATTGCCGCAGAAACCTTATGGAATTATTGGTACGAATTAAATACGGCTTCCGACAAGTGGCCGACTGTTCTATCGCTGTCGGCCAGCAGCCAATTACTTGGCAGTAGCACTCAGGATATTAGTTAGCTGCAAATGTCTCAAATAAACAGGCAACACTTCAGACACACACACACACATACAGAGACACCAAAATTAAAGACAATGAAGCCAGCTGGCTGGAACTAAGCAGCAACAGCATCTTTGGCAAATTCAGCAGCAGCCGGTAATGAAGACATTTTGAATAGCACAAAAACAAACAAACAAACAAGCAAACAAGCGAGAAGCCATCTTCGTCGCCATCGCCAGTGCCACTTCCTGTTTGTGAGTGTGTGCGTGTTTCTCAGGTAAAAATAAATTGTAAATAATTCCGCTTATGCGGCATGCGACTGCGAGGACAAAACACATAAAACTGCCAAACAGCTTTGGCGAGGAACAGACAAGAGAGGGTCATTGTCGGTTTGCCGACCCAAGTACTGTTAGAAATTACTATCCAGACCGGCAGCCGGGTTTACTTTAGGGGTTGGGTATTCCAAGTTAGGGCGGTGGGTGGTGCTATGCAGGCACTGCAGGTCATTTTCATTGCTGCCGTGGCATACGTAATTGAATAGCAGACAACAGCAGCCGCCCAAGCCCTCCACACTCCCCACTCCACCCCTGTGCTTACCTTAGTCCGCTACAGCGACGGCATTGGATTAATTTTTAATGAATTCCCTGGCTCGTTGGCCAGTCCAGGTAGCTGAGACGGGGCTGTCTTTATGCCGTCTTCGTCTTTATTTGCGGCAGCCAAGACAAATACACAATAAAAGACGTGTGTGTATTCCTCAATGTGTGTGTATAAATACGAGCATAAAAACTTAAGTGATCCGTGTTCGGGTCACTGCAGTGGTAGAGTTTGCCATATATATATATATATGTATATATAAATAAAATACATACTCACACACACACATAGCACGCTCTACACACTGAAGTGAATAGCACTCGTTGTTTCCGGCCACTTTTACTAATTCCGGCATTTATTCCAACTGGCGCCAGTTGTCTGACTTCGCGTCATATGCAAATGACGCGCGAAACTATGAAGAATATGCCAGTTCACACTTCATATTTTAACACACATGTCAAAGTACGGCGAGGTTGCATGAGTTGGAGACGAAGGTTTTCATGCTGCAGTCAGCTGCCCCATGCACGAGCAGATTAACATTTAAATTAAAAAGGCAAAACTGAAATCAAAAAAGACCTCGAAACAAAAATGCACACAGAACGCTGAAGCAACAAAGCAGGCTATAAAATTTATAATACAATGGGTCGATTTTGATATACACTCCAAATTCATTACTTGCAGCAGCAATCATTTTTAGGATATTCCTTAAAATGCTGCAATAAAAACGAGAAATTTGCTTAGGATCCCATTAAAGCAATATAAATAAATTTAATATGATTATAATTATGGTTCTATACTAGGTTTAGGATCCTTTATAAATAAAATGTACAACGATTTTGCTTAAATTAAATATCTTTACTAAGTTTTATATAATAAAGATTCCTTTTTAAAGATTGATTTTTAAAATTTTCAAGCATAAATTGTGTATAAAATTTAAAAAAATATATTAGAGCATTAAGAAGAGATGTTAACTTATTAGGAACATATTAAACCCCTCATTCTCAAACGCGAACTTCACACACGCCCCTCCCTCAGCCAGCTGTGTGGCAAGAGTAAAAGCAGAGGCAAACTGCATATGAGAAGCGGCTTGTGAGAAATGCCAGCAAAAGCTCGCTCATTTGCAAGCATGTTCTCTCTCACACACACATTCACACTCTTACTCTCTGTCAGTCACTCTCTCTTTCTTTCTCTCTCTCTCTTTATCTCTGTATCTCTCTCTCTCTCTCGCTCTGTCTCTTTGTGTGTAGCGTTGCAAACAGCTGCTTGGCTTGTGGTGCATTTCCGCATTTCATTTGTTATTGTTGTTATATTGGCACAGCTGCTCAGTATTTAATTTATATTGTGGCCAACGTTTAACACACATTTTTTTTAACTGCACTCAGCAAACCTATTTTTTGTTCAGTGACTTTCAATAAAAATTTGTAATTGCCTACTTTTAGGCGCCGTGTTAAATATAAAATCGAGCTTCCTCTTTAGACAAACAACGTTAAAAAAAAGGCAATCGCAATCAAAGTGAAGTGAAGGGCAACATTTGAAGTAAAGTCACAACTACCACTGTGTGTGTGTGTGTGTGTGTGTGTGGCTCACGTGGCAGGCAGCTGCTTGCGCCCAGCGCAAAACTTTTAATTGGCTGCTTAGAGGAAAAATGTTGTACAAGTTTTTTGATTTTGATTTATGGATATTTTGTTGGTTTTTTTGTTGAGTATTTTTGATTTGCATATTTGCAGATCTGATGCAATATTTGTTATTTAATTTGAATTGTATTTAAAGCAGCAAAGCTGCAGCTGAGATTAGCTTTCCTTTTCCGGCGTGCACGCAAGCAAAGCTTTTAAAGCTTTTTGGCTCTTTTCCCATTTTGACTTGCAGTTTTGCGCGCCATTCCAGCATATTTTGAATGTGGCGTTGACCTTGTTGAAATCACTGAGACTAAATAAAGCAATGTCAATTTATCGAAAAGTTTCCGTCTTAACATATACATATATTGCAAATACAAGTGCTGTGTTTATTGACACTCCAAATAGCCCAGCCAGTTGCTAAAGTTGTTTGAAGTTGTTGTTATCAATATACCAGTTGTGATATACATATATATATATATATATTTATACACATATATATAGCTGAAGTTTGCCAATTCAAGGGTAAGTCAAATACGTCTATTTAAAATACATTATCTCAGCTTTTTTGAGTTGCGTTTGCAAATCGCCCAGCGACAGACGGGTTTTATTTCCTTTGTTATCTTAATGGCATATGTTGCTGTCAATCCAACTGGAATTTCTTTTTGGCACTCGCCATTCCATGAATGTTAAATAAATATTGCAAACGTGCTCACGACCAGTATTGACTGGCTTAAGCATTCAAGAACCAAGCAGAAATTGTTGCTTAAGCGTAAAAGATTTCGATCTCCGCGAGACACTCACAGCAAATAAGAAGACAAAGTTTAAGCAACTTACAAATGACATCGTCAATATTATAAATGTTTAATTAACTGTAATAATTGATGATTGTGTGTACTTGTATATATGCATATAGCTTGTATATAAATCTATAATATTCCAAATGGTGGCTAAATATGTTGTACAAAAGACCCAACTGCAACGGGGCAGATTACAAAAATTGGTCATAAATTTGTAGAGCATGTTTTTGGAATTGGTATGCAATTTTAAATGCCTGAAATGTTCAAGGCAAAAACCAGCTAAGGTATGTGTAACAAATTAGCATTTGCCAGCGATACGAAGGAGTCTCGTTGCCCAGCATTTTCCAACAGAGCTAGCGGAAGGAGCAGTGGCAAGCTGCAATAGAGAAGCGCAAAAGAATGAGACTTGCTCCTTGGCTGGCCGTAAACAAAATGTTGCAGCATTTAGAGCTGCAAAATAAAAATGGCAAGCCGGAAGAGAGTGAGAGAGGGATGAGGGAGGGATGCCGGCAGTTACTACTCCTGTTGGATACGTTTTGTACTCAGATATTGCATAAATAAATAATGTAGTTATTTTTGTCTTTCGCCCTTGCCAGCCAACTTTTTAGCCGGCTTGAATTTGTGACTGCAATAGTTTCGAATGCGAATTGCAAACAGCGAACAGCGAACAGCAAACGGCGAACGGCGAGTGCGAATGAGGATTCAATTCGGAGTCGAGCTGAAAGTGGAGCCGGCAGTTTTACGACTATTAAGAATTGCATATTTAAATCAAATAGAAACCGGTCAGACAGCCGAACCCAAAATGAAATGCTTAAAAATTTAAAGAATCGACTTTCGCTGACTGCAAACATTTGGGAGTCGTTCGTTTTTATCACCAACATTGCTGGCGTTGCATGTTGCATGTTGCATGTAAACCACACTCAATGCCATGTCAGTTTGCTGCAGGTGCTCAGCTCCTTTCTCACGACATTTCTTATTAAAGTTGGTTTTTCCAACTTTGGAGCAGGAGCTGAGCAGACAACGCTGAGCGGCCGGATATTTCTAGTCAAGGAGACCGCAATGGCGAAAATGCATTAAATCAGGCGACTGCCAACGAAAATAATGCGACTTCAAAGCCAAAAACGAACTCAGCAGCTACGAAACTTGGTTACGCTTTCAAATTCTGCTAAACTAAACTGTTTTTGAGGAATTTTATAAATGCAAAATGTTTACGTTTATGAAACGGAGAGGAATCAGCAGATTACTCTGCCCAGAAAGTACCCACAAAATGCTTGGAAAGGCGGCTACATGTGCTTACATATTAGCTCTTATATCTCTCAGTGTAGTCACAAACTTACAAATAAACAACAAATACAAAAGAGTAAATATAAAATAGAATAGAATGGAAAATAGAAGCGAAGCAGCCATTTAGACACTTGCCAAAGAGCAGGCACTAAGCACATAAATGAAAGTATACTTAAGGGCTTAGAGTTCTAATATCTCTCAGTGTAGTCACTTATTTTGCGCTGTAACTGAGCGAAGCACGCTGAGGAAAGGGTATTTGGAGAAATGTGGAGACAGCGGCCGGCGCAATGAGACGCGGATTGCATATCTAATGCATTCGGTTTCTGTTACCCAAACAAGTAATAAAGCGTAACTGGCAAAGGCACAGCTACAAAGGCGGATTGAGAGAGAGAGAGGGAGATGGACACACAGAGGTAGAGATAGAGAGAGAGAGCGAGAGAGCGAGAGAGAAGGGGAGGGCGTCAAAGCGAAATCCGTCAGCAGAAGGAATTGAAGCCATGGCCGAAAAAAGCACATTGCCTGCTTTTTAGGCAACGACGACGAGTTGGCAAGTTGGCAGTTGGCAAGTTGGCAAGTTGGCGACTTGGCCAAATGCATGCCGCACCCTACTCGATGTTGGCTGATTATTATGAATACGCAGTGTTGACCGCAACTGTTCCAGAGGTCGTCGCACGGCCAGTGCCCGTGTCGCATACATAATCAGCTGCTGCGGCAGCAGCGGGCAACTTGACTCTCTGAAGCATCGAGTCAGAGAGAGAGAGAGAGAGAGAGAGAGAGAGAGAGAGGTGTTGGGGGCAGATATCCACTTGAAGGCTACACACGTTGCAGTTCTTTTGTTGTAAATTGGCAAATATGCAAATGAGTTGACGCGCTTGCAGCGATCAACTGGAGCGAGAGCAAGGATGCAACAGGACAACAAGGACATCATCATCAGCTTGCATTCATTTGCGGTCTGTCTGGCTAGCCCCAGACGAGCTCCACTTGCCACACTCTCATCTCTCTCCCTCTCTCTCTCTCCCCAGATTTGTGGGCTATTTTTGTGGCGCGTGATCCACAACCCCCAAAAAAAAGGAAACAGAAAACTTACAGGATTTGCAGGGAGTCCCTTAAGTGCAGTTGGCGCTGCTTTAAGTAATAGCAACTGACAGGCCACTTGTGTCTGAAGAAGTTCTTCGCAAAGTTCCGCTCGACTCGCTAATCGGCGTTTCAAACGCTTTACTTAATCCTAATTGGAGTCGTAAGCCAGCTGAATGAGTTTAAACTTTATTTGCGGTGCCCGTTTAATGAGTGCAAAATTCGATGGCACTTCGCAGCCAGCAAAAAAGCGAAACATCTATGCTAAAAAGGTCAAGGAAGCAATTGGCAGCCACACTGGACTACGAGCTACAAGAAATATGAAAAAATGGATCATCATTTTGTGAAAACTGCAGCAATTTGAATCAAATTTGAGCACGCAATTTTCAGTTCGAAGTTCAATCAAAAATTCTAAAAAGAATCTGCATTTTACAGTACATTTTCAAAAGGAAATACCTCAATGCTGTTGCTCAGTGTAGGCTTGCCAGCATTACCAAAATACTTGCGTCCATTAGGCCAAGAAAATAAGAAAGAGAAAACCAACAACAACAACAGCAACAACAACATTAATGAAAAGCAAAAAAAACACAACACAACACACAAAACAAAAATGGGAAAACGTGGAAAAATGTTGTGAAAATATATAAAAATTAAAAACTTTTAGCCCAAAAATGTCAGCGGCGTTGCCAGACAACAGTAGAAAGCGCTGGACGAGGGACGAGGGATGAGGCACGCGAGGTGAGCTGAGCTGCGCTGAGCAGGGGGCAACAGAACTGAGCAACTGCCGAGCAACCAATAAAGCAAAACAAATCCACTTAAATGTGCCAAGCGACGACAGCCACAGAAAGCCAGCGAGAGAGAGAGAGAGAGGGAGAAAGAGAGAGGGGGCGGGGGAGGGGGAGCGAAGGGGGATGTAAAAGTGGCAAAAAGGCCAACGGGGTTGCTGGCGAGGAGGGAGACGAGGTGCTGCAAAAAGTGACAAAGTTAAATTCGAAACTCATAAATTGGCTTATCCACTTAACTGTTAACGGGTTTTTGCTGGCCAGGACCAAGTTTGTGAGCCAAAAAAAAAAGCAAGAGCAAAAAAAAGGACGAGAGAGAGAGAGAGCGAGAGAGAGAGAAGATGGAATAAAAACGTTTGCTAATAATGGCGACGGTCCAAAAACGCTGCGGCAGCCACTCGCATCGATCAAGGAACGGCCTGCGTCCAGGACATGCACAAGGATGTGGCAGGACAGATGGCCAGCTGGACGGCCGGCCAAAGACTTTTGCTGGCCAGGCCTGCTTCATTTGGCAGCAAAGTTTTGCAGCGTTTTGTTGTTTGTTTGTTTGTTGCCGTTGTTGTTGTTGTTGTGTGTTTGTTGTGTTTTTGTTTGAACTTTTCGCATCATGGCCTCAATCAGCGTTAGTCACTATAAACTGTGGCCCGTCCTTCAGCGGCGATATCCTTGTAGCGCATATCCTGCTGCGCTGTTCCGCAAAACTATTTGATGACTTTCTTACGCTCGGTCGCCTTTTGACTCATGTCGACAGCCAGCCACTGCTGCAGACACTTTAATGGCCTTCCCCACCCCGCACCGCTGGCCGCTCTGCCCCTGCCATGACACACGTGGCGTATGCGCAACTTTAATGCACCATGGCAACGATGCGAGCGACACATGCAACACATCAATGGTGCTGGCACTTCAGTTATTGCCACAGCCACTGTGCCCGCTGCCATTTGCAACAAATTGCAGCTCATTAGTTGAAGTATTACAAAAAGAACGGAATCTCAAGCTAAAAAGGACAAGCACAGCAAGGCGCTGAGACAAAAGCATAAAACAGAAATTGAAAGCACTCGCTGAGGCTGAGGCTGAGCTGCAAGAATTTCATTCCTGCACTGCAAATGCGGCGCACAGTGCACAGTGGGCTGAAATTGCCAGAAGCCCGTCTAATTGAATCATTTCTTTTTATTTTATTTACTGCCTGTCAAGTTGCACTTTAATAATCAAACATTTTTTTATTTTTTTATATTTAATTCATAATTGATTATTTTGGATTGCATTATTTATGAGTCATTAGAAAATAATTGTATCCAAAGATATTTAAATGCAAACTTTAATTGAATTAACAATCGATGCTGATTGGATTTTTCAAGCTGCATTTCAATAATTGATTTGAATTGATAATCAAATTGATACATTTCTCTGCATGAGGAATCTATTTAATCTATTTATCTGTCAGCATTATGAATGCCTTATTTAATACTGCATTTGGCTGTAAACATAATTTGTTTAATTAATTTCTTTTTTACGCGCTCGAAAGAAAAGTTGAGCAGGAGAAAAATGTTGTATTTAAATTTGCCCCATTGTGTGGCACACAGCCGTTAGTAACAGCCAGCGCCAAGCAGCTGCAACTTATGCGAATTTCTTGCAAAAATTCCACAAGAAAGAGTTGAGAGAGCGGCAGATAGAGAGAGAGAGAGAGAGAGAGAGAGAGGCGGAGGAAGAGAGAAAGAGACAGAGAGTCAGAGCTGAGCGGTAATAAAAATAAAAAACACCTGCCGCTCTGCACTCTTGGCAAATGCCAAATGCTTAAGTATAAGCTGAGCTACAAAGGGTGTACACAACACACACACACACACACACACACACTGGCACACACACAGCTGTGTTTGGTTGTTGAGTTTGTTGGCATCTTGTTTGGCGCGCTCAAAATGACCGCAAGAAGCGGCATAATTAATTAGAAATTATAAGCGCTGAGCATGTGTAATTTGCATGCCCCGCACGCTGTCGCATATCCAGCACAGCTCAGCTCAGCAGCACGCCACACACACGCACACACACGCACACACACACACACACACGCACACACACACACACACACGCACACACGCTGCTGCTTCGACTTGTGTATTTTTATAGCATACTTATTTGGGCAACATTTGCATGCCAAACAGCTGGCGCCGCATTTCGTTGCTGCACGCACACAAACAATCAAATACACACACACACACACACACACACACACACACACACACATATATATATATATATATTTGACCAGCAGTCAGTCAATTAACAAGTGACCCTCTTTTTAAGTTTTTTACTGTTTTCGTCGAGCAAAATGTTTGTTGAAATGCTGAACACATTTTCCGATTTGGCTGCCCCAAGAAAATGAATATCAAATTGAAAATTCAACCAGCAAGAACGCTACGAAAATGCCATACTCTTTCCTTAATCTGCTCACATTTAAAGCATTGTTCGCAACTTGAAATATCTTCATATTTTTGTGCACGCCTTCCACATTTGTTTTTGACACAACCGGTTCATGAATATATATCTTTTATGGCCTCGAAGATGGCGCTTTGCCTGTTTTTCAAATGTAGACCAAAATAATACCAGAAGATGGAAGCAAAAGAAAATGGCTCTGTTCGAAAGCAGTATGAAATTTGAACGCTAAACAAAACAAGTATGAAAAAGCGAAAGACCCAAAATCAAAGCATCTTTTTGTGGATTGTGGGAAAAGTTGTGGAAAAACTTTTGGAAATTAACAAATTGACAGTTGTCGACTGTCTGCGGAATTTTATTTATTTGCTAGCTGTAAGCAGAGGCAAAAATGCCATTAACAAGTTTTTATTCCTGCGCCTCAAAATACGCCGCAGGAATTGACAATTGTTGTGGCAGCTGAAGATGGCTGCGGAGTGGCAGAGTGTGGCAGAGTGTGGCAAAGGGGGGTGTGACGCATTGAAAATGCTAGACACAAATGCCATTTGCGGGGCTTTCCGGTTAAATAAATTATGAGCTGTGTGGCGAAAAGGTGTTAAGGGCCAAGAATTAAGGCTCAAAGGCGGTCCACGACACGCGCCCATCAAATAAAGTTTACTTACGCTTGGCCAGCTTCTTGCCGCTTGCCGCTTGCCACTTGCCGCTTGCCGCTTGCCGCTTACCACTTGCCCACTAACAGCGACAAGAAGAAGAACATGGCCCAAATGATTTCTGGTACGTAACGGGTTTAAGGGCAAAAGCGTGACCAAAAGCAGCAACCAGCAACCAGCCACCAGCAACCCCCTCCAACTACCCCCCCTCAGCAGGCAGCCCCTTTTCTGGTAGCTATTGACAACTGCGCATCGTTAGCTACAAACCCTTGGACTCTTTGTTGTTGTTGTTGTTGTTGTTGTAGCTGCTGCTTCTTCTTGTTTGTCTTGTTTTGGCTGCGAAAGTGCTCTTGACGTGTTTCTCTTTTCTTTTTTTTGTCAAGTCTCGCGAAATTTGTCACGAATTTTTGCGCAATTTTAATGACACTTGAAAAGTGGCGTTGAGTTCGCAGCCGAAGTTGAAGTTGAAGCGAGAAGCGGCGTTTAGACGGCTGCCACAAAATGTTGAAGCCTTTAAGTTTTGAGCCTTGACAATAATCCAGGTTAACATCGGACCAATTTGAAATGGCCAAAACTTTGCCAGATCAGCGCAAAACATTTTAATAGTCTTACAAATTGCAAAGCGACAAATGTCGAAATAAATTCAACGCAAATCGTTCGACGATAATGCGCACAACTGGAAAATTGCATTTCCGTTTTCTTGTTGCTCTTGTTGCTGCCACCGCACTTCCCCCTCCCCGGCCCTGCCGCAACTGTTGTTGTTTAATTTGTCAAACTCGAAGATGCTGAGATTGGCCAAAACGGTTGGAAACAATTTCAGTTTGAAATTTAAGCAGGTTTTCATTTAACTTTTAGTTTGCCTGTTTTCTTTTCTTGATAAACACTCAGTTTTGCTGTTTTGACTCGCTTTTTTCTTGAAATATGTTCAAATAAAATTTCGCTAATCTGGCGCCATTTTTACAAATTTACGACCACCTTTGGTGGCTGCCACATAAATTCAGCTTGAAGTTTAGCAAATTGGAGAATTTCAGCTTAATTTCAGCTTGATCCCCGGCGGCAGTGGGGGGGAAGGCAGGCAACTACAAACGAGCCAAGGCAGAGCTGCAGAAAGTAGCCAAAAATTGACAAATTATACAATTAAATGTTGCGCGAATCTGTGCTGAGTATTATTTATGCCACACCAAACAGGGGTTGGGGGGTGGAGGGGTAATAAGTTAGCAGTGCTTCGCTAATGATGATTAAGTGTGCCAAGTGCAAGCAGCGAGTATTTTATTTCACCTGACAGACAAAGTTTCAACTTATCAAAATACAAACTGAATTTATTAAAGTTTTATGCAAAGCGCTGTGCAACGAGCCAAGCTGTGGCGAGGGGTTGGAAGTGGAGGGGGGGGGGGGGGGGGGTGGCTTAGTCAACGTCTAGACTAGCTGCTTGCTTAATAATAATAATAATAATAATATTTTGTAGCAAACAAACAAAACTCGAGTCGCTTGTCGCATGTTTTTTTTCTGCTGTCAAACGCGGCGTATGCGCAACGTTTGATGTAATTCACACCAGTTCCGCGCTGCAGGGCAAGGGGGGAGGGGGAAGGGGGCTTGCTGCTTGCATGGCTTGCATTTAAAAAAAATATATATTTATCTGTGCATATTTTGATCAACAGTCAACAAAGCTGATAAAAAAATACTAAGAAAAAATAATAATAATCCAGGCGGAAGAGTGCTCGACTAAGCGCATACCCTGTGTGGCCAGCACTTCAGTTATTAACTCAAATTAATAACTGGGAATAAATGAGTTAACAAAATAAGTTTAAGGAATTGTTTACATTATTTTGAGTGAGTTTTGAAATTTTCATTACTTTTAATAGCATTTCCCAAATTATATGCAGCAATAAACAAAAGTTTAAATGGGAAATTTATTGTTTCAGAAACTGAGCTTTCCATTAAATTTCCATAAAAAACGTGAAAAGTTTTGAATTTCTTTTTTAATCGGCGAAAGTAAGTAAAACAAATACATTAAATATATCGACGAGAATGTTGCTCATTGCAGTCTATGATACACTTTAAGGCCACATCGATTTTGTACAGGGTATCTGGATTGGAAAAGAAGAAGCAGAGAATCGCCAGTTTCGTCTTTGGGCGTCTTTCGTCGAGTCGAGTTTGGCCTTTGTTCAACTTTGTCACATATTTTGCATAAGCCAAGGCAATTTTCATGTGGATTACATTTCATTTGCCACGCCCCCGCCCACCCCCAACCAAGTTTAACTTTAACGCACACACAGAGAGAGAGAGAGGGAGAGGGAGAGACGCCAGCCAGCGGAAGTTTGTGGTAAAGGAAAAGCGGAAAAGCGGAAAAGATGATTAATTCAAAGTTATTAGAAACATGACTGAAATTTATAATGCCAGCGAAAGCTGTGCGAAAATAAGAAAGGTGAGATATGATTGCCAAGCGTTGCACTCACTCGACGAAGAAGAAGAAGAAGAAGAAGGTGCATGCAACACAAGCACGTAAGAAGAGGCAGAGAGCGCGAGAGGGGGGAGGGGCAGGTTGAAAGGAAAGCTGGAAAATGTACTCGGTTCATATTTAATTGTTTCCAGTCCCGCGTCTCTTTCAATATTAATATTCCGTATGCGCAATTTGCAATTTTGGCTTAGACAAGCCACCTCCAACAGCGACTGAGAGAGACAGAGACAGAGAGACAGAGAGCGAGAGAGAGAGAGAGAGAGAGAGAGATGTGAAGGAATTTTCGGTGGCTTAAAAACCACAAAATGCAAAATTAATCCATTTTTTTCTCTGATTATTCTTAATGCTGGTCACACAAATTGACGAGAAGAGAGAAAGAGAGAGAGAGGGAGAGAGAGAGAGAGAGGGAGAGAGAGAGAGAGATTGCTAAATTAATTTGATTTTATTATTTTAAAATGCGAAAAAAAAGAAATACTGAAATTTTTAAAGTATTTGGCAGATCTTAAATATATATTCATTTATATATATTATTATTTATTTCATATAATTTTATAAATATATTTTTATTCTTATTCAACAATAAAAAATTTCTGAAAATGTTCAAAAATATTTATATTTTTTATAAATACAAAGTAAATGTTCATAAGTGGCAATCAAGCACATTTTAATAGCCATTAAGAAATAAATTACTTTAAAGAGTTTCCGCATTAAAACAAAATTCTTTTTATATAAAAAAAAATGACTGCCGCTGCAAAGCATAGCCATGCACAATATTCTCGACAGCACTGTGCGCAAACTGGGAACAGTTCGACGAGACAAGGCTCAAAGTTTATGCTCAACTTGACAGCACTCACAACTCAACTGTAACTGTAACAGAGCAACTGAGTCAAGTGAGAAGAGCGTGTTTGAGTGCATCAACTTAAGAGTCTGTTCACATGCAAAGAGCATTGCGTGAGCAGAGAGAGAGAGAGCTGTCCCCATTGGTGGCGCTTTTAAGAGCAACTTTGTTGCATGTTTGTTGGAGGTAAACAAAACATATGGCAGCTGAAAGTTGATTAGATAAGCCAATATTTGTGCAACAGTTTAGCGCGTAGAGCTTCATTTAATCACTATTGAAGAAGAAATAGAATTGCAGCCTGCGAAATTGCAATAATAATAAACAAAATGCAATTGCTTCAATTTGTCTACAATTCGCTCTTTGACATTTCACTTTCACTGCTCGGCGCTCTTAGCAGGCGCTCTTGAGCAGCTGTAAAAAGTATTGTTGTTGCAGTTGTATTGCACTTCCGATGCTTCTTGCTTACTTCCTGCTTTTGTCTCAAATGTTAACTGCTTAACAGCAGTGTTAACAGCGCCTTAGGCCTCGATGACTTCTTCGTCGCTGCTTCTGCTTCTACTCGACTGCTGCCTGCCTACTTCTTCATCTTCTTCTTCGTCGTCTTGCATGCTTGGTAGGTTGTGAAGCTTCTTCGGCTGCTTGTCGGCTTCTCGCCGAACGGAACAAGAATAAAACAATAAAACGCTCGGCATATGAACAACTCATTCGTTGAGTGCAACGACAGCAAATGACGCTGACTGCAAAACGACTGACTGCGCCGCTGACGTTAACGTTGACGTTGGCGTCGAGTGCAACTATTGGCGCTGCCATCGTTGTTCTTATCTAGCGTAGGGCTGAGCAGGGCAGGGCAGAGTTGGGCAGAGTAGGGGTAATAGTTTTGCAGTTGGCAAAATTCACATAAGAAGCGCATTTTCATTGCAAATGCTGCAGCTGCTGCTGACGCTGCTAATGCTGCTGCTGCACCTGCTGCTGGCGCCTGGCTTCAGTCTCCATTTGACATTCTCCACGTGCGGTTCTCGTTCTCGCTCGCTGCTGCGTCGCCGTTTGTCGTCGTCGTCGTCGTCGTCGTCGCCGTTTGTTGCCGTTAGTTGCCGTTAGTTTGTTTGTCGTTTGTCGTTGCGCTTTTAACATTATCGCCGCACAGCAAGGGAACTAAAAAGTTTGATTCTAATTGTTTGCAATCACCGTTAACCGTTTAGCTTCGCTCTTTCCATCTCTCTCTTTCTCTCATTCTCTCTGCTTGAGTCGCCGGCGCAGGCTAAATCGCTCGCGTTTCATTTCTGTGCGCGCGCGTTTCCTTAGCGATCTCCTGTTTTTGACTGCCCGCTTGGCGAATCGGATCGAGAATCGAGAATCGCTTTGACTGACCGCGTTTCTCGAGCGGTAAAAACGGTAATCAAAATTCGTTGACAAATTGTGCGACATTTTTTAGTGGACTTTTCCAGTGCGTGAGCATCTCGAACAACTTTCTGCGGCAAATAACAAACAACAAGAAAACAAACGGAACAAAAGTGTGCAAAATAGAAAGTTAAAAAACATTAAACAGTATCCTTAAAATAAATACAGTTCATTATTATAAGCTCTCAAAAGGTATTCATTATTTATAGTTCTATGAAGTTGGCCAAGAATTCACAAATATCCAAAAACTTACTGTTCAAACTAGAAAATCGAAAATATGAATTATATAAATTTGTGATTGAGTTTTTGAAATTATTTAAAATAATTTTACCACTGCTTGTAACAAAATTTGTAATAACTTGTAATAAAGTTCTCTTGAATTTATTATTATTATTTATTAAATGCACAGCTTTAATCATTGTTTTCACGCAATTAAAATGTTTGATTTTATTTAAATATTTATTCTACTTAATATTAAATTTGTCAAAGCCTGTTCATTTTTATCCATAATATTCTTAGCTGTATACATTTAATTCTTTGCTTTTATTTATATGTTTTCAGCTTAATATATTTATGAATAATTTATTAATCCTTATTTAAATTGTAAAATTATGTAAATTGTATTTTCTTAATAAATTATTACCAATATATAAATATTGTTTTATTTAATTTATTATTTCATCTCGAGCTGAGCCAAAAGTGATGCAGAAATTAATTACAACTATTTGGGAATAAATCTGACAAATACATTTAACTAAATAGTCCGCTGTAGTTTGTGGTTCATTAGAGATCCCTTAATTAATTTTCTATAATATATATAGCAAAATAGAAGCAACTACTTTTATGTACAGAGTTTTGGAAGTGACATTTAATTATGGACTTGATTAGTTGGTGCACAATTTGTGATAATCGCTGTGTGTTTGCATTCAGTTTCATCAGCAATTCACTGCAACATTTTGAGGCTGCTACACAATGCCAAAACTAACTTGGCCGTAAACCAGCAAAATACCACCAGCAGCAGCAGCAGCAGCCGCTGTTGTTGCATCCTGAAGCTCAAATCCAAATCCAACTGGTGCTGCTGCTGTTGCTGCTGTTGCTGCTTCTGTCACGTTGTTTGGTTGGTATTTTGATAGAAAATATCGTAACCGAAACCACAACATTCGACGTCAATCAGTAAAGCAGATTTCAATAGATGCCCCCGAGCTGTGTGTGTGTGTGTGTGAGGAGGCGGGAGGGGGCTGGCACATCCTCAACTTGTTTGTTGTTGCTCCGTTTGTTGCTGTTGTCCGACAACATTCGCAGTGCTGCTGCTGCTGCTCCTGCTGCTGCTGCTGCTGCTGTTGTTGTCGAAGCATGTTGCCACTTGAATCTGTTGCCTTTGACGCAGGCGACGGTCGCCTGCTGTGCCCAGTTTCCGGCCAGCTTCCTTCGCCTTTGTCCTCGTCTTCATTCTCGTCCAAGGATTGCCGCCTATAAAACTTGTCTCTGGTTCGATTTTTGCTTCACTGACTTAAATTTGAAGTAGATTTTGCATCGATTTACACATAAATTGTGTGCTCTTCTGCAAAATTGAAATTAATATCTGTTGCCTTGCTTTTGCAGCTCTTGCAGCTTGTTAGTCAATAATACTAAATTCCGAAATAATTCGAATTTATCTTGACTTGTGACTTGCGTGTAAGCACTGAATGGAAACTCACAAAATTCATTTGCAGCTCATTTAATTGAATCCTTCGGCATATATTCATTTCACAAGTGCAATTAGTGTTTTATTTATATAAATTAACGTTAAAATTGCTATCCATTTTTATGATTTGTTCGTTTCATATAATTAAAACCATTATTTTCAAATGCAATCTCTCCAAATCACGATCACGATTTATATTTATAACTTTAGCTCTTGGCTATGGATGTCTTGAGTGATATTCAGTAGGCAGTTCCCTTTTTAAAAATTGCCGACCATTAGCCATAAGTCAAAGCATAGTTTTAACGAGTTTTCCCATTTGGACACCTCCTGTGTCAAAATCACCTGCGGACATTGTGGCATACGATATCTTATATAAACCGACAGACAGCTTAGTGTTGCTTGAGCTCATTTATTACCTCATAAATTAGACCAACTGAGTGACGGAGTTGGTAATTAATAGACAAGACTAGACTTGCAGGCTAACAGCTTCAACCTGTTCAGCAAAATTCATTTTTTGGCGAGGCGAAAACAAAAAAAAAAACACTATTTATTTATAGCACTAGGCCTGGACTGGAAAGCAAATAAATCGGATATCCTATAAAGGAAATTCCCAATTTAGGTCGGAGGTGTTTCCGTTTTCTTTAAACTGACATAATTGTGGCGCTTGCAGAGGGAAAAATAAATAAAAGCAAAAGTTATGTAAGGAAAACTACGCAGCTTGTTGTCAGCCGAATTAAATGATTTACAAAATTAAAGTTGAAGTCGCTGAACGTTTTCAGATAAATCAAGTGAATTGAATGCTTTCAATCCATAAGTATTAACGCTAAAAGCTTAACTGAAAATGTTTGTGTTAAAGCCTCTGCAGTTTGGTAAATCAGACAGGCACTTAAAAAAAGCATGTCAAACGAGTGTTATTCATATACATAAATAAAAACGTTGCAGTTTATTTTTAAACACCAATTTTAAGATATTAAACCGTTGAAAATGCTGCACAAATCACAAGACAATTTATAAATATTTTTTATATTTTTGTTTTTTTAAGCGAAATAATTTTATCGCATAGCAAACAGTTTGAACACTATAATTATCAGACAGTTAATACGGAGAGCAAAACTGAAAAAAATGAAGTTGAAAGCATTTCTTCCTGCAACTGAAAAACTGCCAACGAGTTTCACTCCCAATTGGGAAATAATTAAAAACCGATGTGCGCCAATTAGTCGCTGTGCGAAAAACCAAATATAAAAAACAAGACAACAAAAGATGAATTTCGATATTTGACATATTTAGAGATTATGTCTCAACTTGACAACTCTCTCTCTCTCTCTCTCTCTCTCTATTCTCTGTACATCAATCTGTCTATCTCTCTACTTGCAGCTCCCTTGGCCGCTGTCTGTTGCTCAGGTAAGTTCCGATTAGCCGAGTAAGAAGATCTGTGTGCAACTCTGGCGCGCATTCAACTCCATCCGATAGGAAGGAAATAAATGCACAAAAAAAAAAAAGAAAAGGAGTAAAACAGTTGGAAAATGGGAATCGAATGCACTATGCGCTTTTATGAGAAATGATTTGCGATTTGTGTGCATTCGTTTGAGTTTTATAGACGTTTCATTACCAGCCAACAATTTCCCCCGTGACTACGGGTGCATCGTAAAAAAATGCTACAAAAAAAGAAAGGCAAAGAAAACCGACCTTTTTCTGAAATGAAAATGCATGGAAAATTGCAGCAACTAGCAGCAGGCAGTGAATGCGTTGCAGGAATATGGCTGGTTGGCAAGGGACGTGTCGGGGCAGACAGGGGAGTGAATAATACTGTTTGATATTTGCATGCACACTGGATTTTTAATGCATTGCACAGCACTGACAATGTTGCCATTGAATTGGCATTGATTACAGTTGAAACGCTCAGTTTGTGTTGCAGATTAAACTGCGATTGGAATTTAGAATCCAAATGCGAGCACTTTCGAGTACTTTGCCGACTACAGCAACAATTTTCGCATTTCAAATAAATAATGCAGTTTAATGGATTGATTTGAGTGATTGAGTGTTTATCTGTGCACAGTTTGCTGCAATATTTCGAAGAGTTGCAGCTGAATTGAGTATGCAGCGCGTACTGGTTTGACGATCAATTAACGTATCTATCTGAATCAGTTTAGAGTTTTCCCTCATTACTACCGATTCTGTAAGCAATTGGAATGAATCTTTGCTGCATTTAATGCATATTGAAATCAGCTTTAAATAGGGTAACTAATGTGCTTGAAAAGATTTGTTTAATAATCTGCTTACAGACCTATAGTGTTGAAAATAAAAAATAATTCACGAAAGTGTGTAAAAGTGCTGCAATCAAAAAAATGAAAGCGATCCCTCGGCTAGATTCGTCTGGCCAAAATACCAGCACACTGCGTATCCGACTTGATTCCTGTCCATTCAAGGACTTGTGTTGTGCTCGTGTCAAGTGTTAAAAGTGCTTGTCTAACCTGCTCACCAAACCAAACCAAACCAAACCAAACCAAGCATCAAAAAAAAACAAGGGGTGTGATGCGGGTGCGAAGGGGTGGCCACAGTTGCTGTGATCCGTAAGCAAAACCTCACCTACCAAAAAAAAAAAGGGGGAAGATGGACGTGCAACACACGCGTGCACACAACGGGAGACAAAGCGCAAATGTCACGTTATCCTTTTGAAAGGACATGCCATGCCATGCCATGGAGCTGGAGCTGCAGCCGGGGCCAGAGTGCAAAAGTGCGCTCAATGTCTTTTCAATTGCGCTTAAAATGCAGCAATTAAACCGCAATTTCTATAAAAAAATTACGCCTCAAATGCGAAAGAAAACAATTAAGGCGTGTAAGCAACGAGCCAAAAGCAAGCAGCAACCAGCAAGCAGCAAGCAGCAAGCGGCAAGCGGCAAGTAGCAAGAAGTCAGCAGGCAGCAGTCAGCTAGCTGCCAGCAGCCAGGACGAGTCGACAGCGACAGCGGGGCCATGACAACAATTACGAGATCCATTTAACTTTGGCAGGATGCGAGGAATGCGAATGCGACACATGTCGCAAAATGCAGCGGGAGACGCCGCAAGTCGAAAGTCGCAAGTCGCAAGTCGCAAGTCGAAAGGCGACATCAACAAAACTGGCGACATGCCGACTAACACACACACACACACACACACACAGCCACCAACACTTACATACTAAGACACATTCGCATTCATGTCCTGCGTTAAAAAGTCACAAAAAAATAGATATATATACATATATATAATATGTGGTGGGGGCGTGGTGGTTGTTTCAAAACTTGAATGTCGCCTCCACTAAAAGCGCACATTTCTTGGCAAGCGTTGCAAATATGAAGAGGGACAAGAGTCCTGCCGGCGCAGACAATCAACACAGGATGTTTTTGCGCTCATTATGCGTCATCTGCAGCTGCAACAACAGCAACATGCAGCATGCAACATACTCTCTTTCACTCTCTCTTTCTTTGTGTTGCGCCTTTGGATAAACATAAAGTTAAAGAAACGAAACGAGTCGAAAGGCAGCGCATTGAAAGCACTGACTACATTTTGATACCCTACAAATGGAAAGTGTAATCAATTTCAAAATCTTTATAAAAATGCCTTGCTTTGAATTTCAATTTGAATGTACTAAAGGAAAAACTGTAGAAATAGTCAACAATATCTTTAGATATGTTTCTTTCAAAAATATATTGGATTGATTTATTTAAATTAGTATTATATTTAATCAAATTTAATTAGTTTGGCTTTATTTTTATAAATAAATAAATCAAATGAAATTAAGATACTTTCAATATTTCGTATTTTTTAATATACTTTTCCCTCTTTTTGTATTTTCTGTGTCGATTGACTTTAGTTGACATTAAAGAGATAAATAAAAAAATAATTAATTAATATGTTGATGATGGTCTTAGACTTGTTTGAAAATGCTTAATACAAACATTTCTGATTACGAAATAGTTCTTGATCTTAAACATATCAAAGTAAGCCAGATAATCCAGCTTGCAGATAGAGTGTTAAAGTTGTGGCTCTGGAAACGAGCTTCCTTTATGCCTCCTGGTATGTAAATAAATAAAAGTGATGTATGCGTCTGCAGCGATGTGAATGAAAGAATGTGTGTTAATTTGTGTGTGTGTGTGTGTGTGTTTGTTTGTTGTGCTTGCAGGTGCATACATGCAAATATGCATTCAGATGTGTGAGAGTGTGTGTGTGTGTGGATAAATGTGTGTGTA
The DNA here is from genome assembly GCA_035041595.1 of Drosophila basisetae. Lineage (NCBI taxonomy): Eukaryota > Metazoa > Arthropoda > Insecta > Diptera > Drosophilidae > Drosophila > Drosophila basisetae. Next base: position 3,254,717 of record JAWNLB010000144.1, read on the forward strand.
ATTGAGTTTCACTTGGAAGCCGTCTGACATTGACTTTATTCGAGGCGCTGCTGGCGGAAAGACAAATAGGCGCAGACAGACAAAGTGTGGCAACAACGAGTAGGACAATGAGGCAGAGAGCTGAACGCTGAGCGCTGCGAGCTGGGAGAAAGGGCGAGAGGGACGCAGAGAGACAAAGTGGCGACTCGAGCCAGAGAATGCCTGAGAAAGGCCTCACATTTTATTTGTCAAAGTGCAAGAAAAGCAGAAGTCAAAAAGGGCTTAATGCACTTAAGCATAATGCGAGGCATGAGCAAAATAAAGCAATGCCAGAACAGGGAAGATATTGTCAACAAGCCCTCAACTCTATGTTGACGAGTGTGTGTGTGCATGTGTGTGTGTGTGTATTTGAGTGTTTGAGTGTTTGAATATTGTATAAGGGATTGCAGCTGTTTGAGCTGATGCGCTTGCAATGCCTTCAACAAAATTCACGAGTGCAAGAAATGAGGCAAATTGGATTTCAGAAATTATTGCTTGTTTGACAAAAAGTATATATGAGAAATAAATATGAATTTTATTATGTATATATGAAAGTAAAACTGTTATAGCATAATATTGTTAACTTAGGAAACTACAGTGAATTGTTAACACTTCATACTCATATTCCTTAAAACTATAAACTTATTTCTGTATATGCTTCAGTTCTTAGATTATTAATAATAATAGCAATAATAAAATATCTGCTATCTTAGATTTGATTTTAACTACAACAATCTTTTGTCTCTGCTGCCTGTTTCGCAATCAATTATTTGCCTATCATAAGGACAACTCTTGGCTGTCCTCGAATACTCGCAGAGTGCACTCAAAGTACTCGTTATTGACACAGTTAGTCCGTTGGAGAAATGCCCCCACTAATGCGACAGGATTAAGACCAAATCAGAAACAAAAATGCTTGCATAATTGTCAAGTTTTGTGCACTGAACAGCAGCAACTGTCAAATGCGATTGACAAGCCCACAAACACGCACAACTACACACAAGCTGCACACTCACACTGCACTACACACTACACACACCCACACGATGAGGGCTGCAAAAGAGCCACAAAATCCACACAATACAAACACCACCCACACGCCCAAATCGAGGTGGTAATTGGGTGCGAGCGAGACAGACTCTGTTCCACATACGGAATACTGAATACCGAATACCGAATACCGAAACTGAATAAGTGTATCAATGAAGTGAATAGTGATTAAATACGAGTGTATGCGAATGAGGATTCACAGCAGTACACCATCTCTCTCTCTCTCTCTCTCTCTCTCTCTTTATATATAGCTCTCACTCTCGCTCTCTCTGCTTGTAGAGGCAGCTTGACTGAGTTCACTCGCATTTGTGGGGGCTCAGCTCGTAAGCGTTTTGTGTTTGCTAGTCTATGTGTCTGTGTGTGTGTGTGTGTGTGCATATGTGTGTGTGCGATTATGAATGCCTTTTGGCAATTTCATGGCGCACCCAATGTCGCTATTGACACAAGTTATCAACAGTATCGAAACGTTGCATTTGCCTACATTTGCTTACATTTCCATAATGTTTGATGAGTGAATCCCATAAGTCTTTTCCCCCCAGATACAAATACATCATTATTCGTTTGGGCCATATTTCTTGCATTTGTCACACAATCCAGGCAGGAGTGCATGCTTTTATTTTAGAGTTATATTTAAGTACTTCTGGGAATTGCAGTCAAAGCTAATTGGATTAAGGGAGTAATTAATACATTTTTTATTGTATTTATTTATGTTCGATGTGTCATCACTTCGCAAAGATCTGTTCGATAAATGTTTGGACGCCTTTTGAGATATGTTGCCACTGACTGACTGACCGTTACAGGACCAATTTGGCATCGCTAATGTAACCAGTTGCTGGTTGGCAACGCATCCGCATCCGCATCAGTTTTTGCGTCGGAGTGGTGCAGCAGCCTGGCCAACATGCAGACACAACAGACGTCAGCATGTTCCGGTGCCGTCGTTGCATCGTCTGCCCCTCTGCCGCACTTGTCACACTCCCCCACTCGGCACCACCCACCCACCCACTGCTCTCTCGTGTCGCTGCACTCACTCGTGCATACATGAAAGTCAATTAAGCGTATTAAGTGTAACTGTGTGTGTATCAGTGAGTGTGTGGCAGTGTCTGTGTGTGTGGCAGTGTGTGTGTGTGTGTGTTCCTGCTGCTCTGCTTATCATTTCTTGGCACTGGCATCAAACAACAAACGTTCCACCACATTTGGCGCACCACCTCCACCCAATTCATTACATGCCCGTGTGCAGAACCCAACTCGTTCAATCCCTTTTTTGGGAGAGGTGTGGAAGGGGAGGGGGAAGGGGGAAGTGGAGTGGAGTGGGGCGAATGCTGCGAGTTGCGCGCAATTTCTGTCATTCGATTGTTGAATGGCTGGTTGGATGTGTGTGTGAAATGTTTGCGGCTGATTGCGGTTCTTAATTTGCTTTAAGATATTGTCCTTTGGTTTCGTCATCTCGTTTTCATATGATAAGTGCTTTACACTGCACAAAAATATAAGCTATGTTTTGCATTTAAGTGAAGTGCTTAAGCACTTCATTTAACTCGATTGCTGTGCAGTTTTTAGCTTAAGAATTGCTGTCTCTTTCACAAATAAATATTTCTTCAACAAATATGAATTGCCCACGAGTCAATGAGAAATTCGTCTGCAATCAGCTTGACAAAATTGGACAAATATTTTGGTAATTCTCATTACTCTGCTTTGCTTGCTCCCAATTGTATTGTACAATTTTGTGATATGCGAAACTGCTGCCAATTGCGGAGCAACTCCCTGCTCCGCCGTCAACCAGTGCAAGTCATAGCATTTACATGTCTCAGCAGTCTTATGACTGTTGCTGGTGTTTTTGCCAATGGGGCAGGCAACATTACGCATACGCAGCGTTCTACGGGCAACGCCTGCAACTGTTTGTTGCACTGCCTCGGCATGCAGGATAAGCTGGATGCAATTGCTGGGGCGGTTGCTGTTACTGTTGCTGTTGCTGTTGCTGCTTCTGTTGTGGCACCCCTCAGAGGCACAACACATGCTCCCACTCCTTTTGCTTCTTCGTCCTGCTGCCGCGCCTTTTGGAGTGTTAATTGTCGTATGCAAATTTTTGCGCATCCACAAAATGTAACAAAACACGATTTTGAAAGATGCAAATTGGGTGGTGTTGTTGTTGTTGTTGTTGGTGTTGCTGTTGTTGCTGGTGAGTCCGGGGCAGTTGCCAGCGGCAGTGAGTGTCAAAATAAGCTTTAAATTACGGCGCTCCAGGCTGACTGGCTGGCTCCAGCCCGAACGTGCAACGCAATTTGCAAATGACAAGAGTGAAAGTTATGCGAAGGGGCATGCAAAAAGTGGCAACTGCCACAGCAACTGCCCGCATGTCGCCAGCTTCCAAAACCTATAACAAAATGTCACTTTCGACCAGAATGCGCTTAGAGTTGGGTGCACGCTGGCCTGGGGCCGGCGTCCATAGACCTGGACCTCGTCCGGGACCTGGCCAGGACAGCCGCATGCGTGATTGTGACATTTGATTAGGTTGCCTTTGTCGAAATGTTAATTTGTCTATTGAAGGTGCCAACACTCTAGACCCTCACCATGCTTCCTTCACTCCTTCTCTCTCTCTCTCTCTCTCTCTCTCTCTTTGGCTACACTGTAACAAGTTATGGCTAAAGCTTAATTGCTCTTCGGGCTTGTATATAAAAAGTTTGAAACTGCAAATTTAATATTCACTAATAAGTTATATAATAACTGCCCCAACAGCTTATTAGAGACTCATCAAAATTAATTAATCTTTTGCCAATACACAAATATGGAATTTATTCAGCTTTCTGTGAACTAAATTTAATTGGAGTCATAGCCTTTAATCATATGAAAACAAGGAAAGGAAAGTTATTGAATACTGAAATTTCGATGCAATGTTAAGTCTGTGGCACTCTGTACTCAAATTGTGGCATATTGTTTAGTGAAAATGTAGCTGTAACGGATGAGTATCGATTTTTTGGGCAGCAGTTTTAAACAGCAATTGCTTGCCACATGCCACATGTCACATGCACACGTTTGGTAGCTGCAGTTGAAACGCAAATAATGAAACAAATTCCAAAGACAAAGTTTCCATTCGAAATGTTGAGCGTTATTTGCAAATTGAGATAAATTGCGGCTCAGCATTTACTTAAGGCAATCTCACTTATTACTAAATTGACAAAAGACAAACGCATAATTGCCATATAATAATCATAATCCTCACAAAGCAAACACGTGCCCCCCGAAAAATTCAGGCAACTAACTGCTTGCCACACACACACACACAAGCTGAGACACAGACTTGGATATACAAAGCGAGTCTGGGCTTCTTCAACTGGGGCACTAATTAAGAAGACAAACTCGAAGCTGTGCACACAAATACATATTCATTTATACATATATATTTTTGTGGCAGCCAGGATTCGCCGGCTGGACTCTTGTGGTGCTTTTGGGTGGATGACGCTGCTGTTGAGCCACAATTGAAGTTAATTTAAAACGCTTAAATCAAACAAGGAGAAGGAAGCTCTTCTGCAAACCCAACCTTAGAAATTGTCGGCTCACATTTAATATTTACAATTTCATATCGATATTTGCTGCTTGTGGCCATCAAAAGTTGTCTCTCTGAAGCATATATTTTAAGTTTGAATTAACAAATAATAATTATTATACACGAGATTTATGATTTAATTTGACTAAAATACAGTTCCAAATTGAATGTATAAATATATATGTGCATGCCATGGGCGCACTTTTATGGTTAGTGAAAAGAAATTGCGCTGATTGAAAGCAAAAATATGCCATTCATTTTACAGTCGCTCAATTTGAACACGAAACAAATTTGAAAATTGCTATCTAATTTGTAGTTTTATCACACACAGCTGCTGTTTTACTGCCTCTTTTTTTGTTGAAGGTTTATTTAAAAGTTTTTCCTACTTTTACTTGTTGTTGTGGCAGTCATAAAAATAATGTGCACAAGCACACACACACACACACACACACACACATACATATATATATTTATATCCAGTGTCATTCCCTAAAGCAGTCGTTTGCCATCGTCCCCATCGGCCACAGTTTCCATAACATGCAGTTTTATTTTTTATTATTATTTCATTTTGTTGTTTTTGCCACTTCACCAAAAGTCAAACACGGAAAATATATTTATGTTGCTGATATGGCAACGCCAGCAAAGTGCAGTCACAGGAGAGCGGCGGCTTTCAGGGCATATGGCATCGTCCTAGCATTTATGTTTGACGTTTAGAATTTTTCAACTGTTGCGCAAGGCATTTTATGAGGCAACCGAGACCGACAAACTCCATTCACCAAATGGGAGGGGGCGGAAAACTGTAAGGAAAAACGCATAAATTTTATGACTGACTAAGCAGACAATGGTGAGAGAGAGAGAGAGAGAGAGGTGTGAAGAGTGCTGTTGTTGCACTCAAATAACTGTATAGACCGCATTTTCACACAAAAAGTGCGCCGAAATTTTCAACTAAATTATTCATTGAGCGCGCAATTGAGCTGGAAATGTGCACATCATGTCTATGTGTGTGTGTGTGTGTGTGTGTGTGTGTGTGTGTGTGGGTGTGATTGTGTGTGTTTCTGCAGTTTGATTGTCTGTCGGGGAGTAGCTGCTTGTTGGCACTGTCTGGGCACGTAGAATTGTCGGCTGCTTGGCTTCCTCGTCGCTGGGGCAACTGACAAAATTCAAAAACAAAAAAAATAACAACAAATTTGACTGGCATCTTTGTTGGACCGAAGATCAAATATGCTAGTGCAAAGGGCGTGAAGCGACTTTGTAGCTCGTCCGCAAACGCCGATGCAATATCTGCATCCGATCGACACCAAGTGTTGATCCAAAATCTCTGGTTTTAAAAGAGGCTGGGCTGGACTGGGAAGCGAACAAGGTAGTTGGCCAAGCATGGAGTATTCCGCTGCCACGTTAATATTACGCAGGAATAACTCAGCTGATTATAGATTTGTATCTTTTTATCTATTTTTTAACTTTTGTTTACAAGTATTATTATTGTTTTTTTTCGGAAATAACGTGCAAAGTTATTGATAAAATAAAATAAAATAAAATTACATTTGAAATTTGCATTGCCAGACGGAATGACAATTAAAAAAAAAAAAAAAAGTGTTGCATATTTTGTGGTACTTTATTCAACGTACTCGTTGAAGTAATTCCCAAATGGTTCTGGCTTCGAGCAGGTAGTACGTGCCCAACTTTTTGTATTTGTATCTGTTTTTTTTTTAACTTTTGTTTACAAGAATTATTATTGTTTGTGTTTACTTTTGTTATTTACATTTTTTTTTTATATTTGTTGCTATTTTTTCTTTCTATTATTGGGAATGGTAAATAAAGCTTCTGAGTTGTGATGTCGCTCCTCGGCATTTCCGGGGTCAGCTGATTATAGATTTGTATCTTTTTATCTGGTGGCTGGTTCCTGAGTCCAGTTGTCCCTGCGATTTTCTCCTTGTTGGCGGCGATGGATAGTTCCGCCTGTTGCTGCAAAGAAATAAGCCCACCTTTTACAGCTTAGGATCTGTCCTCATTTCTTGGCCAAGTGAATCTTTATAATCTTTATTTATTTATATTTCCAGCATGTTAAGACTTAAGCCTTGGCGTGTTTTGGTGAAGGCCCAGTTTGGGCCAAGCTTTCAGCCATCACATTGTTGATATCCTTCTTTGATATCCTGAACTGAATATTATCACAGCAACCTGTAACAGGTCAAAATTGTATTTGTTTTGCACAATTTATGCGGATTCGCAACCAATCGCATTAAGAACTGTGAGGGTGGATTGCAGCTCTTTTAAAGGGGTTGCATTTTTGATGTAAAGGACAAAACAAAATCTCGCATGCATAAATTAATTAAAGCCTTTTTTGTTACGCATCTGACCAGGGAATTTCGCACACCGCTTGAGTTTACTGAATGCGGGTGCGGCTCTTAATTGCATTTGTTAATTGAGGTGGGAGGTGGTGGAGCGGAGTAGTGTGTAGAGGCGTGGCTGATGGGGACGATGTTAACTGAAGTGATTTGCAGCGAAACCACAGGGGCGTCTGATCAATTTGCTGTGCTCTGACAGATTGAGGCACGAGCTGCAAAATGTCATCGTGGCATCCTCGTCGCATTCTCGGATCGGCTCATAACTCAGGGCTCAACACTTTTCCAATGCTTGGGAAAAGCGCAAAACTCATTTATCAAACGGTCAGCATGCTGACCTGCAGCTGCACTCAATGGCAATGCCACAAAAAGTGCAACAATTTCTGTGGCGCCACTTTTCCAAACAAAATACGATAAAAGAAAATAAAAATACACTGCAAAAAGGCGCCAAGAGCCAAGAAAAATGCCGTTTTACCCCATAACCCATCCGTTCGACAAGCGACAAGCCCTTTCCCGCTCCTCCCTTCGTGTTCAGCTGGTGGCTGCCAGAACGCACTCATAAATCATAAAACTCCATGCAGCCCGGCAGCAATGGCGCCATCGTCATCTTTATAATCTGGCAAGGCACACACCCCTTTCCCCCTACCCTCAGCATACACTTTCAGAATCGGTTCAGCATTTGTTCTATGTGGGTGTAACCGCTGGACTATGATGTTGCAATTTGTAGCTGGTAAAGTGTGAAATTGCGTTGGCAACGCGAATTGTTTTTTCTCTTCATCTGTTTTTTCTTTCTTGTATTTTTCCTTATTTCCTTTCCGTTTTGTTTTCAGTCAACTGTCTGGGGTTTTATTAACCCCCCATTCTTGCTCAACAGGAATCGGTTGTAGTTCCGCGTCTTTAGGCGCCATTTACGTGTACGAGTTACCTTAAGGCTTTTGCAACAAGCAAATGTTTAAGCAAACTTTTAAAGTATGTCATAATTGAACAGTTGGCAATCTTCGGCAAAAGTATAGCTTTAGCAGCACAGCAGAAATGCATTTCAAATTGCAATTTATATCCGATTTATTAATAAAAATGTTTCCTAAAAATCAGCGATAAATTTTAATACTCAACTTAACTTTTATTATTGTTACTGCTAAGAGCAAATGACGTTTAGTGTGCATTTCAGTGATATTGCATTTAAGTTTAAATATTACATTTAACAGATAGTTGTTTACCTCAGTTAAAGGCTAAGAAGCTAAAAACACATCGCTAGTTTAAGCTTAATACCCAACTCAAAGCGTTTACTTACATATTTTACAATTTATTTACACATTTGGGGTAAAATGAACGCACAAATAAATCAATTAGGCTTCTCACACAGAGAGACATACACATTTAAAGATATAAACAGGATACTGTTTCAGCTTGAGTCCACCTGAGCAATGATGCAGAAAGCGAACCCGAATCCAAACCTGAACCTGAACCCGAACTTGTCCTGTTGTGTTGTGGCAGACACGGCGGCTAATTGATATAAACGACTGTCTCCGACGGTTCCAAATGCCAGCTGGTTCAGCCAGTTCAAAAACAGAACAGAAACAGAAAACCTGCGCAGCTTTCACTGACTTTGTCTTTTATTAAAATTTATGCGAAAGTTGCACTTACTTTTTTACTATTTTAATTATATTTATGTGCTTTTATTTTGTATTTTTGTATTTTTATTTTTTGTTAGAAATTTTCTTATGGCTTGCGCCAGTGAAAGTCCTTTCGTGCAGCAAAAGCAGAAGCAGCAGCAGACGTCAGCCTAATGCAATTTAGTACATTTATTTGCACCTGCCGTTTTGGCTACCACCTGTCTGGCTGACTCTGCGAGCAACTGACATGCAACAGAATTTATAATTGCACACACTTAAAGCACCTGTGCTTCCACCTCAACGATAAAAAGCCACAAATTTTGCGTACGCGCTAGTTATGAGGGCGGCTCTTGTCGCCAAGTGGGCGTGTCGATTACATATGCCCCTAACTCCCACTGCCGTCCCAAACACCCGCAGAGTCTGCAGCTTGTGCATCTATCGTTGACGTTGCCTGGCAAAGTGCGTGTCTCGATTTCTACATAATTAAACTACATCAGCCATGCCACTTGCCGTGTTGGACATGTTGCTCTACTCTATTCCTCCAGCAGCAGCTGCCAGTAAAGCACCCCCCTCCCACCCGCCCCTGCCAACCTCCCTACCACTGCCGGTTGGCTTTTGGGTACGTGTGCGTGGCGCCACCACTTCCGGTTTGCGCCAGTTGCGTCCGGACTACAGGCAACGAGCACCCAACAACTTTGGCGCTAAACTTTTAATGCACGTGCAGTTGACTACCCACGGAATGACAGAGCGAAACAGAGCGAGAGAGTGAGAGAGAAAGAGAGAGACTGACTTTTGGGCAACGGATTGTGGTAGCAGCGTTGGCTGGCATTCCGTTGGCTGCAATTGCTTGACATGCAAAACAACACAGGCCACAAAACAGTCAACAACAGTTTACCGCAAGCAGAACATTGCATTTGAGTTTTCCATCTACGATTCCTATTTAGATATTTACTCGGCAATTATATTCCGACTCCAACATGAAAGAAACAAACTTTAATGCCAATTATTATATATTTATATCTTATAATTGAAAAACTTTTAGATAATTGTCTAAAGGCGCTTAAGCTGGTACTTTTTGAGCAATGTTTCGTCATATACCAAGTAATTAAAAAAATAATTAAAAATATATCGAACTTCGCACTAAAAGATTAACAAATGTATATAATATAATAATGAACTGATTTTTGTAAAATGTATATTTTATGTTTAGACAGATAGACAGATAGACAGATGTAGCTGTGTAGTCTTTGACCTCAACAAATGGTTCGCTTCTGACATTTTTGCTGGATGCCACAGTTCTTAAAACATCGCTTGTGTGTTCGTGTGTGTGTGTGTGTGTGAGCGTGTGTGTGTGTGTGAGAGTGTGTGTAATAGTTTGGTTTGGTCGCATTAGGTATTGTTGTTGTAACTGCGTCTGGCTCGTTTGCTCGAAAATTTGTTGGAATTATTTCGAGCAGTTCTAAATTTCGCAATAACGAGCCGCATTTGACGGCCATACAAATTGCATACCTCCTCGCCCACCCCCCACCCACACCAGCCTCCTGGAGGCAAGGGGGGTGACTAGTGACTGGATGTGGGCCTCTTGGCAGCTTTGTTAAGGCCAAGTTAAGTGCGTGTTTCGGGTTGTGTGTGTTCTGCTTTCAACTTTCTTGGTCTATGCTTAGTTTTGGCTTTTTGGCCATTGGCTGCTGCAGGGCAGCCAAGTTTTTTGGTCGGGATTTGTTGTTACTCGAATTTGGCCACGTTGTAGATAGTACATAATTAAATAGCTTAAACATGCCACTATGCAAGCCGACAAGCAGCATTAAAACAATTTAACTAACTCAAAGATTTTGCAACTTAAGTGGCAAAATATTTGTGCAAACTTTTCAATTTTTTACCAGATTTCCCCTTTGCGCTGCCCACTTCAGTTATCCACTTTTATTTTTGTGCTGTGCTCGGTGTGACAATCTTTTTGATTTAGCTGCGGAGCCATTAACACGGATTGATTGCCCCTAAGGACAAAAGACGCCAAGTGGCTTAAAGGACAAACGCCATTGCTGCTCTGTGCCAGGCCATTCGGAGTCCTTTGCTCTGCGCTTCAAGATGATTCCACCACATGGATTGTGGGCGTGGCCATGTGGGCGACACTCTGTGTGTGTGCATAATAAGAGAAAATTGGAAAAGCGGAAAAGTTTCCTTCTCCATTTTACGCACTACCGTCAACTGCCTTAAAAGTATTCGCTGTTGTCTTTGTTGCCGCTGTCCTCTGACATTTAACAATTGATTTCATAATATACATATATACTCGTATATATCGGTATATATATGTATCAGTATATAAGTATATAGTAGGCAACGTACAACTGGCTGAGCTTAACGGCTTACACATATTAATGCAAAACACTGATTGATATCAACACACAATTTATTGACTCTGGGGGGAAATTTTTGTTTAAAATTATCTTTTGTATCCGTCTAGGAAATAAATGCATATTCAGATCGTATGTTAGTGGGTAATTCCATGCTTAAAATCTTACCAGTGTGTTGAAGAGTTATTACATTCACAATATAAGTCGATATATAGTGCATAGTTAATTATTTGTTTACTGGATGCAATCTCGGAATATGCTTTTTTTATATTGCCACTCGTGTTTTACTTTATGAGGCCAATTGATTACTTGTTGATTGGTTTTCAGCCCCCATAAAAATCTTGTACATTGTGGCATCCATTTTGCAAGCAAGTCAATATAGAAAAAACAAACAGGCAATTAATTAGCTAATGCGCCATTAAGCATTACATTAACTAAAAGTATATAAAAAAATAGCGTTATTATGCTTTTGAAAATTATTAATTATTTGTCATAATAATAAACACAAATTGTGAAAATAATGTTTTATAGCAGTCAAATCGTTCCATGTGTTGGCCATAAAAGGCGCATAAATAAAGTAACATCCAAAAACTTATCGATTAAACAATCGACCACAGCCAAAAAGCCTCAAACAACGCTTGCTCTCTCTCTCTCTCTCTCTCTCTCTGTCTCACTTTCTCTGTTGCTGTCTTTGTCGCTTTTGTTGAGCCTGTCATGCTAATAAGAATCGCTTTGTTATGCATTTCCTTCCGCTTACGTGGCCAGACTTAAGGCGCATTTGCAAAATTGAAGACGAAGTGCAAGTGCCAGACCAAATTGTGGGCCTACAAACAGAACAGAGGTTAACTCGGTGGGCGGAATTGGGGGCGGTATAGGGTAGTGGGGCGCCAAGCCTTAAAAACGTAAATTGAAAACTTTGCCCAGTCACTCGTCTTTGTGCCACACTGTTTGGCAGTTGGTTTTGGCCATGTGCGTGCCTTGTCAACATAATTCAGCAGTTGATTGAATGGAGCACAGCGGCTACACCTGGCCAGCGTAAGGGGAAGTGGGTTGGGAAAGGGGCGCAGAGTGCGATTCGATTATAGCCATGAAAGAGCTTGTCGGCGACATAAAACGCTTCGCAGTCGATGGTTTGTTATCCGCTTTTTTGCTAACCAACTTTTGCTGCACCAGTTTTAAAATCAAATGCCTCATTTGTACGGCTTACGCCTACGGGCGGCAGCCATAGACGGAGTTGGGGGCAGCGTCACTGTTACCGGTTCCGGTTGCGCAAACCGCAAAGATTAATTTGTTATTGCTGCATATCGCAGTTGTTGTTGTTGTTGTTGTTGTAGGTCTTTTCGCCAGGAAGTCCTGTCGGTGCTGGAATTTTTAGCGCAGCACTAAAGGTGCAAAGGAATTTAATTAAATGTTCTTCTCACTGCCATTGCAAAAGTTTTACAGCCACTGCATTGGCAGCGGCAACAACAACAACAGCAACAGCAACAAAAATTACAAGAACGACTGCCAACAACACCAACAGCCACACAATGCGAAATTTGCTGTTTGTGCGGCTTGGCTAAGCCATCGTCAGGAGCGCAGCTCAATAAACTTGACAAATTTGCATAGACCTGGCCTCGTGGCTGCCCTTATGACTGTCCATCCACATCCACATCCACACCCGCATCCGCATCCGCAGCACCAACTCGATGCTCCTCAAAGGCCCCACCTCTCGTGGCCGACCAATTGTGGGCACTAACAAGACATGAAAGCCGCTTTGCCAGCAAAAGTACCAAAGTAAGAAGCTGCCATTTGAGTCGACAACACACAATGCACATTGTACAGTGGGCCAGTGAAGTAATACAGCCAAGAGAATTCCAATCGGCAATCGAGTTAATCTGTGTTATTAAAATCAATGATGGCATTGACTTTGCATTTACTTGATTACATAATCTATAGCACTTTTGCATTTTTGTTGATTGGCTTCGATTTTAAGCAATATTATGTTGAATGACCACCAATTGATAACTTGATTGATTAATTGTTAGTTTGCTTATCTCTTTGCTTGACTAATCGGCTAATTGATATTTTTGCATTATCAGTGATATTCTATTGTTTTTAATTTTTATTCGATAGTTTAATCGGTAAATTCCTGTACATTTTATAATTACTTAATGACATTTACCTGCTCAAAGCAATCAGATTACACACACATGTTCCGCAAAATCCATCTTAATCAATTGTGATGCTTGCACATCGTCTTCAATCAGACCACAAAATGGCGCCGTTCATCCACATTATCTGCAACTGGCCCCAAAAAAATCATAGGGATGGGTTCAAAGCGCATATTTTAAAGAGTTCATAATCCAAAATGTACACAAAACCAGACGGCAAAGCACAGCCCCAGTCCCGAGCTAGTAAAACAAACTGATCAATGGGCTATAATGCGACAGAGTGGACAGACGTACGACTGGTGGAAGGTAGGCGAGGCTTTCAGTAGTGGGCCCTGCCAGACATAAGAGGACAGATGGCATGAAAAATTATTTACTGCAAGAAAAATCGCATGCAACATTTCTGCACTGGCCAGAGACGGGTAGAAGAGAGCGGAGCCAGAAGGCAAGAAAAGGCCCTGAGGGCAGGCAGGCAGGCAGGCAGGCCAGGGTGATTTTTGTCGGTTGAACAACGCAACTGAACAGGGCGAGCGGGTTTTAGTGAGCGGGTTATGTCTACCCAAACGATGGACTGGGACTGGGACAGCAGTCGGCACTCGGCAGTCAGCAGTTGGCAGTCGCATGATGAAGTTGCCAATGATGATGATGGGCCACGGCTATATGGCAATGGCTATGTCTATGGCTAAAGCTGATGCTGATGCTGATGCAGGGGACACAATAATGCTGCCATTAATCTTCTGGCACGACTGATTTGTTTGACTTACGGCTCACGGCTACAGCCAGACTACATATAGATAGCTAGATAGATAGATAGATGGCTGCTTGGTTCGTTGGTCTTTTTTTATATTTTATTTTTTAGTTACTACCACTATAAGTGTAGATCAGCTTTAAGCCGAGCCACAAGCAGCCAGCTTGCCAAACGCACATTACAAAATAATTTGTGTAAATCATTTCTCTGTCATTATATAAGTTCAGCCAGAAAGAGTCCCCGCCACGTCTGCCCCGTTGTTATCTGCCAAAGGCCCCACTAAAAATTTAATTGTGCAGCTATCAACACCAATCAGCCGCAGTCGCAGACACTTGTCAACAAGCATCGCTGCATTCATATTTCTCCGTCTTGTTGATGAAAGGTTTTTCGCAGACTACCTGCTGGCAACAAAGTAACAAAAATAACAACTAAAAAAAACAGAAAAACGCTATAATTACACTACGCAAACCGAAATTAAATCATTTTCGTATTAAAATGTGTAAAATTTGACAATTACGATTTGTGGTCAAATCTCTTTAATTCATAATTAAGATGTTATTAGTGGAAATATTTCAACCACAACTAGTAATTTATTGTACGGCTGATAGGAAAGTTAGGCGCGAGTTAACTAAAATGGGAAGAACGACCTTAAATATATATAAATTTAAATAAATGAATTATTTTTACATAATGAATCATTAAAATCAAGCAATAAATCTATGGTATTTATGACATATTATATATCACCTGTGACTCAAACCTATTCAAGAATGTGCATTCAAATTATATTGGGATCGTAACTAATTTATTTATTTTTCTACCACGAAAACATAAATAAATTTATGGCATCATATATTTGTTGGTCCAAATTGATGTTGTTTTGTGTAGTTTGAGACAACTGGTAAAAATGTTATAACAAATGTTTTGCCGCACGTTCAGCAATCATTATGTCATGTGCGTCTGTCTCTCTAGTCACGATTAACAATCACTCAGTCGCAGTCGCAGTTTCAGACTGAGACTCAGACTCAGGCCCAGAGACTTTGGCTCTAAGTCAACCGCAGAAATGGTGTCTGATACAACCTCGAAATGGACTTGTTCAACTTTCGATTGGCCGGCTCATCACAAGCGAAAAGTGGGAAAGGGGGAAAGGGGATGAATGGTGAGGGTTACTAATGCGAGGACAGGGCGGTGCAGGGAAGCATTTCCAAACGACGACCGCAAATTACCCCACTTGAGTGCGAAAATTGCATGAAGCCAGAGAAGTCAGTCAAGTGAAAACATTATCGCAGTTCCTTTTGCAACCGAGCTCGTCTCGCCAATGTTTGGATTTGGACTTGGACATTTGCTGCATTTGGGACAGCATTCAGGTCTGGTGCGTATCTGTTGGCTTATGGACATATCCACATTGTGATTCCGCGTGTGAAGATGGGTCTGATATGTGGGAGCAAGCGAATAATAATGTCATTGACTACATCATCTTTCTGCTGATTGACTTTTGTCATTTTTGGAGCACTTCAAAGTTTATTATAATTCAAAGTTGGAATATGTATCTCAGAAAGTTATTTTAATATGCAACTAATACTGTCAATTCATTATTTTAACCACTTCATTGAAGCCATTGAAAAGTTGGACGAATCTGCGAAGTCACTCCTCAATTTTTCGAGCGAAATGTAAACAATGTGCCAGTATTTAAATTACCTCAAATTTTACATTTCGACACACAAAATTTGATGACGAAAATTTTTTTTATGCGATTTGTTTTTTTGTGTTTTGTGAATTGCATGAAAATGTGTCAGCGGATAGGTTGTGAAAGACGGCAACTTGACTGTCCAACAGTAATTTATTGGCAATTATCTTTATCATCTGCAACTGTCCAAATGATGACTTGCATAATGTGCGGTGTAAACTTTTTTCATGATTAGGGTTTGGCAGCCACTGTGGCCAAATTGGCACCTTTACGTTAAGGTCATTAAGAGGTTGACAATTGGCTTGTGATTGTTGAGCAATGCTCTTTAAAAAATTTATATTAAAATGACAATTAAAAAAAAGTAAGTTGTGAGCAATTCAGTGTTTACTAAGCAGCCAAACAAGGAAGTTCGAAAATTAATTGACATGGTCCGCAAAAAGTGGCTCTTTCAGACAAATTGCCCAATTGAGATTATGAACTGAAGTCGGTAATAAAAAGTGAAAAACAACCAAAAACTGCTTGGGCACTAGTTATTTTACCACGAGTACAATTTGCTTTCATTGCGCCCCATGAAAATCACCATTAGCTAAATTGCACATAATTCTCGCCGTAAAGTTCGACTCGTTTCAACTCTTTGGCCAATATGGGTGCACTGCCCATTTGTTTTAAGCTGAAACCGGCAAATTTTTATTTATTTCTGCCCAACAGTAAAGGAAAAAGTGCATTTTAACTGACGAACGAATTACCCTACACTTTCAGCAAAAGGGGTATGAACAGCGACCTGATGCAACGGAAAGAATTTCCTGATTAAATCTAATTGTAATTGCATTCAACTTAATAAATACATAATAAATAAATATAGATACTTTAATTTATACTATGTCAGATGGATAATCAATCTTTAATATGAGGGTGTCTAACATTCAATGAGTTTTCCATTGTAAGCCTTTTTCTCTGTTGGCAATTTGCATTTCCCTCTGCACAGCAAGCGTAAAGTGGGCGGCTTTTCGTCATGCAATTATCTGTCAAATTTTGTATGATTTTCATTTGATAAATGCATAATAGTGCAGCCGGAGCTGACCACAGCAGGTCCGTCCCGAGGCTGTTTGCTTCCTGGTCCGGTAGCTGATGAATAAGACGAGACAAGACGAACCAGGTACCAAGACTCAAAATACTTGCCACGAAAACTGGCAACTTACGGTTAAGGGAGCGGCCATTTTCTTGGCCCAATGATGAGTTTTTCAATAGCACAGTTTTCACTTTCATTGTTTTATTGTTTTCCTTAACCGGCAACAGCAAATGTATAAAAAAAAAAACAAAAGAAATAATAAAGCCAAATCAGTTAGCGTCGATAACAAACTTAAGTCGAATGTTAAATTTGTGAAAATGTGTAGTGGGCGTGTCACTCCTCATCAAAGCGTACCGCAAAAATTAAAAAACACTTTCACAATATCCCGGAAATGTTGTGCGCTTGTGCTGAAAGGCAAACGCAAAGACCAATTTATTAAGATACATTGTTTAGATACATTGAAAAGGCGCCTTCGCCAAGCATTTTGGACAGTGTCGTTTAATAACATGTTCGCTGAAAGGTAATTGGTTGCACACAGCTTACAAGCTCTGGAATTTTACTATCTGAAAGAAAGAATTATAGTCTCTGCTATGCCATAACTTTGTCAAAGCTGAACCGATTTAAAAATTAATAGTTTTGTTATAATTTTGCTACTCGTTCAATTATATTTGGTAACACGAATTTCAGTCGAAGCTCGTGCAAAAAGTCTATTCGCAGATAGATAAATATTTTTGTGTTTTTCTTGCAAAATATTATTTTGAATTGCATAAATATCAAAAGTAATGTTGAACTTGGTATTTGACATACAAAATCTGCTCAGCTAAGAAATAATTACAAAAAAAATGTATAATCTTTGTGAGAAAAAATGGCATTCAGCTGAGTCGAGTTCAGAGTTGAGTTGGTGTGTGGCACATTTATGGCCAAGAGCTTGCATTTAACCGGCTAATTTGTGAACTGGCTGCTCAGTCGATAGCCTCAATTAAATCACTGACACTATGTCAGCACAGTTCGATGCAAATTCCAAGATACTTGCGACACACAGACAAACTGAGAGCACCATTGAAAACTAGCAAAAAACAACAATAAAAAAGAGGAAAACTTTTTGCCTAGTTGAGAAACTGGCAAATTTGTTGCCTTTGAACCAACAAAAGGGCAAAAAAGTTCCAATCAGCCAAGTGCAGCCAGTTGGCCAATAACAGCGACAACAATTCTATGTGTATGTGTGTGTGTGTGTGTGTGTGTGTCTGTATTTTTTGAAAGATTTTGTGCCTGTGAGCTTGGTTTCCTTTCTGTGTTTGTTTGCAACAAATTGAACATTTTCATTAGGTTTTCTCAACAACAACAGCAATAACAGGAACAGCCACAGCAGCAATGAGGCACGCACACAAAAATACGAAAAACAAAGAAAATTCGAGTGCAGACGACGCGACGCCGAGAAAATCTGTTTCGATAGAAGAGTTTTGCACTCGCTGGGCACATTCAATTGTAATGCCCAGGAGAGTGATTCAATTGAATTTGTTTGTTTTAGTATACGGTTCATTTATTTGCAAAAACGAATGAATAACAGGCCACACACTTATACACACCCAATCGCACACACACTCGACTTATGTGTGTGTGTGTGTGTGTGTGTGTGCATATAATTTGAACTTTGTCGAACTTCCGGTCAAATGGCGAGCGACGCTCAAATCCTCCGCCAACTCTTGCCTCGCCGCATCTCTTATAACATATGTGTATATTGGGGGCGCATATAAATGTGGCATTGTTCAAGTGCTAGAGTCAAGTATATAGCGCTCAATTCAAGGTGTATGCTTCGATGTGTGTGTGTGTGTGTGTGTCTGCAAAACTTTTGCCTGCGTTACTGGTAAGTTGCTGTTGGCCCCGGGGGAGCGCTTAAGATTTCATTGTGTAAATTTACTGCGGCAGTGCTGGTGCTCATGAGATTCACTCGTTACTGCTGCTTGGGCTGCTTGTGTTTGCTCATAAAGCTGCATATAAATGCAAAAGAAAATTCAAATCGCGAGCTGCTTAAAAATGAACAACAAATGAAATACCCATAGGTAGCAAAGTCGGTGTGGCCCATGTGGTGTATGCGCAACTTTTGCGCATACCAAATCGAGGACGCCTCTCAGTCGCCTCGATGTCTGGCCAAGTAAAACTTTTACTTAGCTGCACTGCGACGGTTCACCTGTTCTTGTCTTGATTTCATCTGCGCTTGCCTCTTGTTGCAGTAGTCAGCAGTAGCCTGAGCTTGAGCCAGAGCATGAGCCCGAGATGGGGCAACATTTAATGTCATGTTTGTAAGTTTCTAGACGATGCCAACATGTTACTCAGCCGTCTCGACACGACTCGACTGCGTCTTTGATTCCATCCGGTCGCGCCCGACACTTTTACCATTTTCACACTTTGGCTACATAACGTCGTCGTCCTTGGTCCTGGGTCCTGGGTCCTGGGTCCTGTATCCTGTTCCTTGGGTCCTGCTGACTGGCTGCCGTCTGCCTGTCGCCTGTGTTTTCATTTTAGGATTGGGGTTAACTTGGGGGTTACCTTGTAATTCCCTTTGTTTAGTTGAACGAGTGGCGCTTAAAGTTGTTGCCCGGCCATGTTTAATTTAATCAGTCATGAGCCGGTCGGATTTTTCAGCACACACACAGACAAATATTTTATTCTTTAAAGTTACTGAAAGCATAAACCGATTGAAGGGATTCTGGCATAGTCATGCAGTGGGTGGCTATAAATAATAGAGCACTCTTTGAAATTGATATAAAGTATAATACAAAATCAAATAAGGATTATAAAGTGATGCAATTTATTTTGAATTATATCTGGAACTTTCAAGAAGCAATTTCCCACATTTTGTAGACCTCTATTGCCAATGTTGCAGTTAAGCAAACAGAAAATGTTGATAGAACTACTTAGCATCTTTGATACATTACTTGTAAACTCAAATAAGATATTACTGTTAAATATTAATAAATAAACAGACAAGACGAAGGCCACAAATGTCAGAAATATTAGTCAAATTAGTTCTCGAGCTGCTGGGTGAATTCAGCTCAACAGATAATTGGCTGTCATATTTGTTGGCAACACACAAAGCCTCAACATACATAATAATTGCTAATGATTCTAAAGAGTTGACAAACAATTCACACACCCACTCGCACACACACGGACACACACACTATCAGAGACATAGATTATGGCAATGGCAATCCGATTAATATTAAGCAGCAGCAGCAACAACAACACCAACAACAACAACTCGCATAGAAAAGCAAATTGACATCAATGAGACGGAGGCAAACAGCAGCTTAAAGGCATTTGCCACGGAAATGCAGTATGGCTGGGTAAGGGGCGTGGCACGTGCTTTGTGACTTGTGTGGAAAAGGGTATTTATATTCTTACCGTTGTGTCTGTATTGTTGTTGTTGTTATTGTTATTGTTGATGTTTATATTGTTCATCTGATTGAAGTCAGCGACAATGAGCCCTGAGTCGCTTTGGTAAGTGTGTGTGGTATGTGTGTGTTGCAAGGAATTAAAGCCCCGTCAAGTGGATTTTACATGTTTGTCTTTGACTCGGATACTCAGATACTAAGTACACAGCAACAACTCCAGCAACATAATATAAATTTGCCCTTACAATTGCAGATAGCGCGCATAAATTATGCTAAATTGCGATTAAATCATGTTGCTGCTTGTTAGATGGACACAAATTCACTGAACAAATGACTGACTGGCCAAGTGACAGATTGCCAGACGAAATGCGAGGCATCCAAATACTTATTGACAATGTCTTGTCATTAGCCTCCGCCTCCGCCTCACCCTCAATCCCGAACACCCCCACACCCAAAATGTGTGTGTGTCAAAAGTTGGCATTTGCAGTAATTAAATTTAAATTGGATTTAGCAGTCAAGTAATTCACACAGCCACAAATAAAGACTAAGCAATTCCCTGGAGTCAGCACTCAAATTGTGGTATATAATCGATAAAATGGTTTATCTACAACTTTTGGCTTTTTAGTCGAAAGCAAATATTTGTTAACAAAACAAATAAGTCACTCAACGATTGTACCTGGCATAAATGTGGTGTATGATGATACCCGATGAGTTAATATGCTCGGCAAGGGTATGCAAACAGGACGAAAGAGCGACAAACTTTTTTAATCCTTTGCTCATTTGTTCTTTGGTTGTGCATGAGGCAAGAAAGGTCGCTTGTGAAGGTTGGGGTTGCTATTGCGGAGGCGGGGTTGATGGTGCCACTTGCGTAAAGGACGCAGCCCCTTCAGGGATGCGTCTGTGCGCATTTCCGTATTATTAAAACTTTAAACGAAAAACTTTTTTTGCATAGTGGGATTTTCATAATACGAAATATGTTGAGGAGTTTTGTGCTGTTCGCACGCAAAATAAACTGATTTATATACAAATTCTGGCTAAATGAAGCTTGACTGTAACAAATAATGAACTCAATTTAAATAGCTGGTTGTAAGTCATCAAAAAGATTAACAAACTTTGTGAGAGTAAAATAATAAATAAATAAATGCTTTTAATTAAGACCTTCTTCAAATTGTTTCCGCCAAAACAATCGCAGAGGAAAGCCAGCCAGTTGTTCAATGGGTATACCATAGTCGAGTTTACTCTTACTTTTTTGATGTTATGCAGCAACTTCATTTCAAATCACATGCTTATTACAACTGAAGCCATAGAATGGCCCAAAGAAACTTTCGAGCAGTTGCGGAAAATGCCATTTCACTATTTAATTTCAAGCCTGTCAAGCAGATCGGCAGCGAGTGCTCACACTTCACACTAGCCATGCACATCTACCTCACTCTTTTCCCCCTTGAGAGACTAGTGTCCATATCCATAGACTATTCATGTGAATTGCATCCGCTGCGCTCGATGTCGTTCCAAATGACTCACAATTAACTGCGATCCGCATGAAGAAAAGTGGAGAAGAAATAAAGCAGAAACCAAAACAAAGCCTAACTGGCTCTGGCTTTGGCTGCCACCGAAAGCGAAAGCGAAATTATTATATTGCAACATGCAACCGCAAACAACAACAACAAATAGACTTTGTGGCGGCGTCTCGCAATAATTGCGGGCAAATATTACATGAGAGCGTCGAAGTCGCTTCGTTTGGCTGAAAGCGTCACTGGGGGCTGGACTCACCTAACTGCATATTATTCAGACAGTCGATGCCGATAACAATAACAACAACAACAACAGTAAAAACTGACATCATAATTATCGATTGTACTGCTGAGTGCCGCTGGCTTCAGTAATTATGCCAAAAGCGCGTTTACGATGTGTGTCTGTGTGGAGAAAGAAATACTCACAGCGATATTGATTGAAATGAACAAGTTGAGGAAAAGGCACCCGGGAAATCGATCAGTCTGCATTGCAAATAACTAACCCACTTTTAGATACCCTAACAGGGTATGCAAATGAATGTCGTCTGCAAAATAAATAATAAAATCATATACTGAAACAAATAACTGTTATCAAATCGACCAGTATTTGACCAGATTTGAAAGCATATCCCAAAAATACACGTTGAATTATTATCATTAACCATTTCAATTTGGTCGACAAAATTGCACAAGACGTGCCACAGCTAACATACCCAGTGAGTGTGTAAAAACTGTTTGTTTGCGTCGATGGAAAAGAAAATAACAACAAATTGTTGTTTGGATTTTTGCTTATTTAGAGCGATTCGCGTAGACATGTTTGCGGCGTGTTATGAAATGCTACGTGGTAGCACAATTACAACAGCTACAGCTACAACAACAACAATAATAACAACAACAACAACCGCAGCTAAACCTGAGTGCAACAAAGGTATTTGTGCCGTTTCCATTTGTAATACAAAAATAAAAAAGAAACCATTGCATTCAGATATATTTTTGATAGAACTATCAAACCATTATTTTAGACAGATAATATTACAAAAAAATTAAAAATTGTATAAACTTAAAGTGTAGGCAATTGATCTTGATACTAAAAGTCCAAAGATACATCGAGAACAAGCAACTTTCTCGGTTAGTTGAAGTTTAATTGCGATTTTGACAGAGACCGCTGTGCATTGTATGTCTTGCAATTTGCCTTACCAGTTTCAGTTAACAAGTCGATGTCCTCAATTTCAGTCTGCTCTTCCCCTTCCTCATCATCGCTTTTGTCCAGCATTAGCAGCTTCTGCCCGAGGACACTGGTTGAGTGGACGTGCACAGCAGCGACTGTTAGCCAGGTTTTGGATGGGGTTGTAAGACCAGCTACTGCATTATTGGTTGGTTCGTGACTTCGCTCGACAAGTTGGTCTTCATCGAGCAATAGAAACTACAGCGGTTGAAAATTACAAGAGGAAAATACAAAAATAGTTTTTAAATTTGCCGACAGTTTTAGAAAGTACAGCATCAAATATAAAATTAAATGTCAAAATTGAGCTTTTGTCGTCCACAGACGCAAGCTAAGCTGGCTCATTTTCAGGGGATTATAATATTTTCAAGCCCATATGTCTAATAAAATGGATAATTTGCTTGACGTATAATCGATGTAGCTTTATGTATTATAAGCTATTAACATAGTTAACATCAGATTATTAAATCTAACATATGCCGTACATCCGGTAAGGTTATGAGATATAGATCAGCTTAGGCATTCGACTTGGCTACAAATCAATAAAGCGCCATGAAAAACCATTATAAATGGCTAATTGACAGTTGCATTTATTGGCTTTATTTACCCGCTTCATGTGCAAACACGCAAAGGGGAGTATACCGGTATATTTTCGTATACCGGGCATATTCGTGCAATGATTTCATTTGCTTCAGTTGCCGTTAAATGCGGGCATTTGTTGTTTTTGTCACTGCTCTGACATAATGGCATAATGCTGTGCGTTTGAGAATTTGATTGATGGGGCTCCGACTGTAGCCGGAGTGAGTGTGACATTCAGTTGAGAGCTAAAATTGATGGTGCTGTCAGCCGGTTGCCAAATGAGTTACGAATCAATAAAACATGTGCAATCCGCACAACTACGAGTATGTATAATAAACACAATATGTTGTCTATCTATTTTTGGGCCGGACAATGTTTAACATAGATTATTGTTTACATGCTTGCAACAAAGTCCAACCAGATCGCAAACTCTTAACGTTTACCATCTTGTTGCCAACTAGCAGCTGGTGCTGTCAGACGATTTTCCATGTTGACTCTGTCCTCCAGTTGTCAGCTTTGGACCATATCGTCACACATCTGCTTCTTTTGCACCATTCACGAAGTGCATTTTGCGCTGATCGTTTGCTTTTCGCTTTAGCGGCATTTGCGGTGTAAACAATATTTTTGCCAAGTAAACAAATTAAACACAGCTTGTGTCAAAACAAAGAAAACGAAACGAAAAACAACAAAATGTTTATCTTTGTGGCTTACCGAAAAATTAATACCCAGGCTAAAATTGACAAAATAAAGAAACTAAAAATGAAGAATTTAATTCAACCCATTTCTTCAACAAGTTACACCTTTCATGACATACAAGCAAAACCCTCTGTTGACTTCAGTTGCTGCAACATGCCACAATGTAAGTGCTTGCTTGTGGCGTGGAGGTTTATTTAAGCCATTTACCATTCCATATTGTCGGGTTTTGGTCTAGCCAAGAAACTCTCGGCATACATTCCTATGATTAGGCATACGAGTATATTTCATATTGAAGTTGACCATACGAAAATTAAAACAAGAACGCCATTTATTAGTTTAGCACTTTACTTGTCAGGTACCACAAGCAACAAACAATTCAACCATCTAGCAACAGCAAATTACATTATGTATATGCGATGTGATTTTCCTCAGGAAGGTTGAGCGTTCGAATTAACTTGCGATCCCCCTAAAATCGCAAGTATTCCAACGCATCAGTTGTTGCCTTCCATTTCTTCAATAACCACGAGTTTGTCTCTGTGTGTGTGTGTGTGTCGTCTGTATGTGTGCGTGTATGTGCGTGTGTGTGTGTGAGTGTCCCCGTCCTGAACTTGTTACAACTATAATGACTGAATGTCTGTGT
Source organism: Drosophila basisetae (assembly GCA_035041595.1). NCBI lineage: Eukaryota > Metazoa > Arthropoda > Insecta > Diptera > Drosophilidae > Drosophila > Drosophila basisetae. Next base: position 3,279,320 of record JAWNLB010000144.1, read on the forward strand.
TTTGTTTTGGGAGTGATCCCGACTCATCTAGTTGATATTCCTCGCAGTGCGTTATGGAAATGTGTTTGTCCGTTTTTCTCCCTCCCTCCTCGGGCTCTGCCTTATCATTCAGTAACTTTGACTTTTTGGCCATTTTCCGCAGCTCGACCCACAAAGCATAGGTCGAGTAGGCGATCACAGCTCCTGCAGTGAGCCAAACGTTGCTGCCGATCATAAATGCGCCCGCGGTGGTTGTCCCTGCTGGTGCTGGCGCCGGAGGAGGTGTTGGTTCGGCAGCTGGATCGTCACCCATTTTTCTAAGAACTAAAGTGGAACGTAGAAATAATAAAAGGTTTACAAAATCGACTTACATATAAATATTAAGTTTTGAAATAATATAATTTTTCTGTATACTTGAAAACCGATTTACAAAAAGTTTACAGATTTTTGTTTATCTTTTCAGTTTACTTACTTTATTTTATGTATATCTGAGTAATGGACGAAAGATTTATGTGTTTTTACGGGCTAGCACAAGAGATTCGAAAAATTATAAATATTTTGTATTTATAGTTCCAATAAATTTTGTGTCTCAAATTTGTTGAACGTTTTTTGTGTTATTTTCAGAGCCGTGTGCTGAATGAGAATGAACACAAACCCGAAATCAAAGCAAAGGTCTGAAAAATTTTCACATCCGCCTGCTGATCAGGGCAGAATTACAGAATTTCTGAAACAGAGTGTTTGCATTTATGTAAAGCTGTCATTTTGAATATGAACAAGTAATCAATATTCACATAAGCCACTTTCAAAGTTGATAACCAGCAGAATACAATGAAGTTGGGCAAATAGATGTATAAACTTCCTTCTGCATGAAACATACATTTGCACAACTTCACTATACTCTGTTGTATATATAACTATATATATATATATATATACATACATATATGCGTACATATCGGTCGACCAATCCGTGTTTGTCAGACATAAATCGGTCGCAGACGAGTGTTATTCCATTAACCTTTTTTCACTTTTAGCGCTCACAGCAACTAATAGTTGCTCAACAAATTAATAAATACAAACAAATTAAATTACAGCTTAGTGCAGAAGCATTTTATTGTATTTATCAGCTCACTGGACAGGTACCACAAACAACAAACAATAACTTTGCAACAGCGAAATATGTGTGTGTTTTTTTTAAGGTGTGTATATTTCTTATATGATCCTTGAGTGGAAGATTGAGGATTTCAAATGCACTTGCGATCCCCCTAAAATCGCAGGCATTGAAACGCCCCAAAAGTGATGTGTTCAGTAACCAGATGATTTCGGCGTGTCCTTTTAGTGTCCTCGTCCTTGTCCTTCGGCTAATACAGAATACTGGCGACTTCCGCCTGAGGAGGTCCCGGTTCGTCAGTTAGGTAATAATTATGGTCCGGTTTAGTTCCCTCCTTTGGCTTTGTTTCCACCTTTGCCGTCCTTGCCGACTTTATCTTTTTTCTAGCCATTTTCCGCAGCTCGACCCACAAGGCATAGGTCGAGTAGGCGATCACAGCTCCTGCAGCGAGCCAAACATTGTTCCCGGGTATATCTGCACCTGCAGTGGTTGTTCTTGCTGGTGTTGGGGCCGGAGCAGGTGCTGGTTCGGCAGCTGGTTCGTCACCCATTGTTAAGAGCTACAGCGAAACGTGGAAATAATAAATCATTTTTTTCATATATTTCAAAGTAACAACTTACATATAAATATTAAATTTCTGACTTTTTTATACTGTTAAAATGTAGTTGTTTACTGTGCGAGCCCCAAACGACGAACAACAACATTTTTCACAACGCGTCGTAAGCCTGAATTTGACTTTCCCAGCTTGCTGTGCTGAATGTGAAAACTGCTTCTGATAATGTGTACATAAACAATGTATTTAAGAATCAGTTGCTAAAACTAATAGAGAGTTCAGACTTAAACAAAATTTGTGTAACTTAAATAATGAAATATTCAATAATAACTAGAAGAAGTTTCTAGCCCCAACTAGAATCGAGAATTGCCTTAAGCTGCAAATGCATTGCACAGTAGCGCTTCCATTTGACATCTGATCCATGGAAATGTGTCTGTGTTGATTTATATTTCACAAGTTTATGAATTTTGTAACAAGTTGTCGCATCTGAATGCACGACTTCACTTTGGCTGGGAGTTACGCATCCTCTGAGCAACCAGGCGACAAATGACGCAAGGCAAACAAATGTAATTTACATTTGAATTTCCACACTAGCTATCCTCACTCCGTCTCCCTCTCTCCCTCCCTCTCTCTCTCTCTCTCTCTCTCTCTCTGTCTGCCTTTTTTTGTCTGTTCATCTCGCTCTAGGATGGTGTTAATTTCATGTGCATACATATGCAATCCACACGCCGCACTCAGCTGCCAGTTGTACTCCGCCACCCACAAACGAGAAGCTGCCACTGTTCCTTCTGCTGTCCCTGGGATTTGTCGGCTAACGGATTTGCATATGACCACAAAACGAAGGAGGGTGGGTCGAGGGACTGTTCCCTAGAAAGTGTTTTCTGTTTGAGCCAGTTGTTGCCAGCTTTCGGATTTGTAAAACCAACACACACCTGTTGCTCTACAGTTGTAGCAAGCTGGAGTTTAAGCTTCAAGTTGGGTTTCTAGGATATTGTATTCTAGAAAAGAAGACATTTGTTTCAATTTAATATTTTATGTTGCACTTGCCAGTTATACATATATAAAACATTTTAAACTGCGAATATTTATTAACTTAACTGTACCATTTGCTATAGTGAAAGCCAAGAACTTATTCTGAGTTCGGGTTTTTCATTTAATATGGCATCGACTTAACGCAGCCATTTTTTGATCATTCCACTGCCTACAATTTGAGGCAACAAAGGGCAATGCAATTCTGGCAGATTTTATGCTGTAAAATTGCATTGTTTTAATGCAATTGCAATTTTGCGCTGCAACACTTTTGAGGCGTTTGTACTTTGGGCATGGTCAGTGGGCGTAAACTCTTCTTTTTTTTTGTTGCGCATCGAAACAAGAGAGAGACTTCCGCTTTCCCCGTCCCTTTCTGCCCAAATGCCCACGCCCACGTTCATTGTGCAATTGGAAACTTTGTGTAACAATAAAATTTTGGTGCCAGGCCCCGAAAAAAGAGCGCGACGAACAATGAGCTGAAAGCAGACAAAACCAGCAAGTAAAAACAAAAGGCAGCTTTGCACTCACTATAGCCTACTTATGGGCGCTATAAAATAAGAGTAGTCGAAGCAACCAGGAAGGCACTGGTGGGTTAGCGGCAGGGAACTAGCTGGAAACAGCCGCATTTAACTCTCGGCATCCGTGGCGACTTCCGTCGTGGTAAATTATGCTGGCTGCCGCATTTTGTTGCTGTTTTGTACTGTTCTTGCCTACCCTGTGCGGGGGCATTTGCAATGGGTATATGTGATCGTAATCTATGAAATTTTGCGAAATTAATGAGTTAAAAACGTTTCAGTAATCGAAAGCAAAAGAAAGCAGGAGTGTTGTAGTCGAGTATAGTCTGGCAGGGCTGGCTTTGGCCATAATATTCTGTCTTCCATTGCAATCGTTTATCGATATGTATCGATATTCGCAAACTGAGTGCTATTATCAATACAAGTGTTATACGAGAGCTTCTATTCCAAATTAGAAAAGTTTCGAGCTTTATAGTCTCTGAGATCCGCAACTTCATACAGCAGGTCGGCTGGGCATGGGCTATATCGGGTCAGCTGTTGATTCTGACCATGATTATTAAGGAGATAAGAAATGACAACGTTCTCTTAAGTATTTCTACAGAGTAGAGTTGGGCCTCTTCGGGCCACAGTTTGCTGCTGTAATTTTTCACTTTTTTGCGTTCATAATTGTTTTTGTTTGTGGCTTTTGCTACTGTTGCAGCGACTAATAGCAACAACAAGAACAACAACAACAGGGAATTGCAATGAGCAAAAGGCAACTGCAGGCATCGTGCAAATAATTTATGTATTTTGGCCAACGTGCGTTTAATTTATTGAGCTGCCGCTGCTGCACTCTATGTGTGAGTTTAATCAGCAGGCAGCCAATAAACTTGCAACCGGCTGCCTTAAAGCCAAGCTCAAAAGTATGATGGATTTGTGGCATGTCCATTGGCAACAGGCTGCTACCTATCGATGTAATATTTTCTTTTTCTTTTTGCAGCATGCCGCATTGACATGCCATACGAGTATATATGGTCATATACATCATATACATATATATTTCACACTGCCCACAAGTGCAGCAAATGGTGAGTCCAGAGGAACAGCTGGAATTCCACAGTGCTAGTTTACCATTATGAATTTACAGGCTGAAAGGTGAGGGAGGCTTTGGGCGCATCGATCAAAATGTGTGTCTGACCCAGCTCAAGGCTTGATGACCCTGTGTGTTTGCTGGCGTTTGACTTGACGAACATTGCACGTCGAACAGCAACAGCAACAGCAAAATGCACTCAAACTGCTGGCCATGACTTGCAATTGGCAACGTCTATCAAATCCAATGGCAATTGTTGAAGAGGGTCAGGAATGAGCTGAACCGAATTAAAAAGCTTTTAGCTTGTTAATTTCTGCGTACTCAAATGGAATGTGTGTGTTGCATTAAGAATGCTGCAACAACAATGTGCAATCTATGCAAGAAGCAATATTTCAAACTTGAATACTTTAATTTTGCGCTGCATGAAATTTTTGATTGCCCCAAACCGGCTACTTACCGATAAGTCGGCAACAGTAAGTTGCCTAAGCTTTAGGGGAAACTATTTAATTCGATTTTACGCAGGCCGCAGGAGGCAGGCTTATGCTTGCCACAATATGTATGGGAACCGTGCATTGAAATGTTTGCATTTTGCTTTTGATGGCTACAGAATCGCTTTATGCATATATAGATGAATAGTTGGCATACTCTGGTTAACTGACAGCCATCATATTAGCTGAAATTTTGCCTTCTGTCCAATATTTACATTGTCATTGGATGACTCAGGCACACGTGTGCCTCATTAGCCAACAAACCAACAAACAGTCACAGTTACAGACACCGTCACCTCAACTGCCTTTGGCAGTCAGATATTCATTCGATTTATGGCCAATCAACTTTATCCATTGCCCAAATGGCGTCTAAGTGATCAACTTTGGCCGACTCGCATTCGGGCCATCAAGTTATACTTTTCTGGGGCGACAACAATACGGAAAACCACACCAGAACACTGTTGACACGCAGTTTAGGGCCTCCTCAATGCTTTGCAGATGTCTCCGCGTTGTCTCCGCTTCTTTTGCCTTGAAAGCGCCATAAATCTTTTTATGATTTTTGCTTAGCGCCAAATGACTTTGTTCTCTGCCTTTGACTCTGACTCTGACTCTGACTGTGACTCTACTCTGACTGTGACGCATACAAATTTCAATGTATGTAAATACATACACACATACACACATACACACACACACACATACACACATACGTTAGTCATATTTTATTTAGTTAGCTCGCACAAATTTTTAACAAACATTTCGTGGCAGCACGCAACGCCATTTTGGCGACTGCCATGACGAGCACCGCACGCTATGCCAACACACACACACACACACACACACACACACACACACACACACACTCACACACACTCACAGCAGCAGTGCTGTCAGAAGTATCTAAAGTAAAAGCCAACAATCAAACTAAAGTTAACGTTTCACTTTGTGTTCTAATTTCAAATATTACATTATTAAAATCATTTCAATCTTAAATTATGCACTAATTCAAGTGCTTTGTCATTAATGAATTCCGTGATTGCATTTTATAAATTTACTATTTATTATTTGACCATAGTCAAACAAATGTTTAGCTCGTTTCATTATTATTATTATTATTATTATTATTAAATAGCTTCCTTTCTAGTCTAACCGTTGTATATTATTCAATTGTTGTCCATTTAAATATGATTGAAATCAAATGGAAAACTAAAAGGTTTTGAAAACGGTATGCTAAAAGACAGCAATTAGATAGCTAAAGTGTCAGCACTGTCAGGCACAGGGGAAGAGTACAGCTGCGATTTACCGACTATGGCGCCGGCAAGAACAGCAATGGCAGCGACTCAGGGGCAGCGATGACGAGCGCGCCACAGTTGGTTTGGGTTTGGCATAAGGCAGGCGCCAGCAAAGTTGTAAAATCGGCAAATGGCATATAAAAAAGGAAATGCTCGAAATGTTGTCGTCAGGCCAATACCCTGCTCTCGGATAAGGATGTCAGTTCCAGTGCCAAATGGCCAATGGAAGGAAGAACATTTTTGTTCTTTTTTTTCAATTTTCTTCTGCGGTCAACAATAAGGTTAAAGGCGATTATCAGCTGTCGATAAATTTGTTGGTTTATTCAGTACGAAATCTCAGAGACACTCACACTCACTAATTACTCAAGCTTTATTTATTAATTTTCAGGTAAGCTATTTATACAATCGAAATCAAACAAAAACTTTAACTTGAGCAGCTTTTTGACTTGCTTTCGATAACTGTAGATACTTTAAAATAGTCTTAAATGAATGGCCTTGTGAGAGCTTGCTTACTTAAGCCCCATGTAATTAAGGTCAGCCAGTAACAAAATGTATTTATGTCCCCCCCCCCCCCCAGGATTTCATAATTGCGCGTAAAATGTTGACAAAAAGTTTTTATAAATTGTATGACATAAGCCCGGCAACGGCAAGCAGTAAAGAATGCGAGGGGGAGAAACTGGCACAAATCATTACACACACATAGAAGAGTCGGCGAGCGTTGACAGCGGGCACTCCACACACACACACACACACACACACACACACACACACACACACACACACACACACACACACACGCTGGGAGGACAACAACAATGCAAATTAGCGTCGCGTTTTATGCAATGCCGTCGAGTCATTAACACATTGACATAGGCATGCTGTGTGTGTGTGTGTGTGTGTGTGTGTGTGTCCTGTATATCCTGCAAGTGTGTGTGTGTGTGTGTAGGTGTGTGTAGACATTAGGGTCATCAACATTCATGCCTACACTTTCACATCACCGTCACGATTCGAGCCGGCAACTCTCTCTTTTCACTTTAATTGAAATTAGTCGGCTCATAAAACAACATTAAACATCAACAAAGCAGAACTAATTGTGAAATATGTGGGCTTTAAAGTTACATGCTGGCAAACCAGCTGAAATACATTATTAATTAATAAAATGCAAGGATTAAATCTGAAAGAAACTCACTCGAAAGTTGACAAACAAATTTATCATGAATAAACAAATGAAAATCAAAATCAAAATCATAATCATAAATGTATCCAATTGAGCGCTTTTAACAATCATGCGCAATTTGTGCAACTGCCATGTTAATGTAAAATGTTGAAATGCGCATATTACGCATACGCCGCGTAGTTATTTTTATGCTTTGCGTCACAATTGAAAATCGTGGGACATCATCATCAAGACACACAGAGCAGCCAAAGGACACAAACAAAAAAAATCAAGAAAGAAACCACATATTGAAAAGGGAAAAGCAGAAAAGCAGAAAAGCACACACAAAAACACACACACAGCCACAGGGAAAGAGAGACGCAAACCCAATCCAAGAGTGGATTTGAGATTTGTGTAGGAGCAGCTGGGGCCACGTGAATACGGCTTCAACTTAATCCCGGTGGTTGGCATTGCTTTGGATCAGCAGCGACAACTATGGCGTTGATAATGTCGTTGAGCACGAGGAACGTTGACAATGACGCCATTGAAAGCACTTTTCGTTGCATTATGTGACAGCGCCTCGCTGGCGAAGGCTCCTGAAGTTGTGGCTCAGTTGTGACGTGTGCCTGAAGCCTCATGCAGCAGCAGCAGCAGCAGCAGCAGCAGCCATGGCAACAGCAACTGCAAAAGCAACGACAACTTTCTGCTTTCTGCTCTCGGGCTGGCAATCAAAAAGTCATCAAATATGAATTTAACGCCATAATTTTTCACCTGTGCATGTGTGCGAGTGCCATTTCTTTTTTATGGCCTTTTCCCCTTCGGCTTGGCCCGAACCTTTGGCAAGCCTTTTAACTCAATTGCACTTTTGTGCATTTCTTAAAGTGCCACAAACTTGATGTTTATTTGTGCTTTGCCTTTGAGTTTATAGCTTTTTGTCAACACTTCAGCAGTCCCATTGAATTTATTTCGTATACAGTTTCAATTAAATTCGTTACAAAAATTAGTAGGTTAACAATCGATTTCTACAACTTTTGACAGTGCTTTACATGCTTGGTACGATTTGCATCTCCATCATTTTTAAAATATAAGCAAAGTAAACCAAGAACATGTCAAGGAAATAAATCTGGCATTGAATTCACGTTCCCATTCTTGGTATGTACAATATACATTTTCCTGTTTATCGTGGGAAATATTAGTTCTCAAACAACAGTCAGTCTTGAAAAGCACAGGAGTTGCAAAGTGTTCTTGAATGATGACCAACTTAATTTTTGTTTTTATTTCGGAAATGCTGAAATGCCTTAAATCGTTTGAGACACATCAAAAAGTCAAATCCCTTTGCTGAAAGTAACGTCTGCCATATTTAAGACGTGTTTTCTGCACATTTTTTGTGTTCACCGCTTTTCTTCGCAAGTTTTGCGTGTTGTTCGTTGTGCGTTGTGAAATTAAATTAAAGTTTATGCAAGCGTAACGGCAAGCAGCAAAAATCATTTGCCACAAAATCCACTAAAACCCAATTTTGTGCAACAAATAAAATGCAACACGCACAAAACAAGTAGCAGAGGAGCCGAGAACACAACAGCGGCAACAGCATGTGTAGAAAGCGCAGCAAGGAGCCAGCTGCCAGCTGCCAGCTGCCGGCTGGCAGGACAAGGACATGCGCCACTCGCAGACAAACTGACGAGGCAAGTCCAAAACAAAAACAAAAAAAACAAAAAAAAACCAGGAAAAAAAATGCAGATGAAAAGGAGCAAAAATTCCTCAAGACGTTGCCACGTTTCTTCCAAAGAGGGTTTGTTTTGTTGGGCTTTGTTGGGTTTTGTTTCTGTGGCTATAATTCTGGGGAACGGTTTCGGTCTTGTGGGCTCTGACGCAGATAAGCAAAAGTTCGTCTCTGCAGTTTGCATGCAGTTCTCAGTCGTCGCCGTCCTGCGGCAAGTGCTTGAAGTTGAGTGGAAGTTGATGCCGAATCAGAACTTAAAAATCATTTCATATGGCAGGCAATGCCGACTTTTAGCCAAGCAGTCAGTTGCTTTCCATCTCTGTTACTCTGTCACTCTGGGCCATCTAAAGGAATTGAGTCTGTGCAGCAGCAGCAGCAGCAGCAGCAGCAGCTGACGTAACAAGCAGCAATCTGCTCTTGTTGCCTGCAACATGTTTCAGTTGCAATGCTTGCTGCATTAGATAAAAACTGAAAGCGACACTCTGTGGCCAATATAGTGCAATCAATAGTGCTGTCAATTCTTTTCTTAAGCGATTTTACTATAGAACGCTTTAAGTATTCTATCAAACAAATAAAAAATCTAAACAGCTACAAAAAGATACACAAATCAAATGAAAAATCACATTGGAAAATTCTTCAACAGTCTTTTTTGCATATCTCCATCAAATGGTGTTAGGCAAGCTACTAACTATTAAGTCGAGTAAAATATATATTTATATATATATATATTTATATATATGCGCTTTCACTCACTGTTTGGTTTCAATCTCAAGCTTATTTCCTGCAGTGAAAGGCAATCGGATGCTGCACAGCTCGGTAATTTAAAACGAATCTGCGTATTTTTCAAATAATTAAATGCTTCGAAATGAAAGTGGCAACTTGACAACTCGACCGTCAAGGGCCACGCAACACCATCAGCTGCTCATCATCATCATCATCGACATCGGCATCATCATGCTGAAGTTGGGTGTTGACGGATTTTCTTTCGTTTCGTTTCGTTTTGTGATTATTCGCTTTGATGATGATGAAAGTCAAGTCAGTTAAAGTGAAGGCAGTGAAGACAACTCAATGCCAAACTTAGCTGAAAAGGCAAACTAAATCGTTATCATTCCTCGATTGCATAGCTGTAAGGCGTTGACATTGCAACAGCAACAGACAGTGTGGCAAGCAAACTACTTGGCGGCATTTGGAGTCTTAAGGTCTTCTTTGTTTGAGAACTGCCAATGGAGCCTTTGGCAAGTGGCTTTTGCACCTGGCTTGGGTATGTTTCACAATTGAACATTGAATATCATCAGCTGCCTGAGCTGTGTCACTGAGTGCGTTATGAGAAATGCGTTGGGTATCGGCGAATTACGCATACGCCATGTTGGCCAATTCGTAACGAGTTCTATTTCAATTTGTGCTGTGCAAACCAAATTAAAGCGAGGGCTGTTCAATAACTTTGACGGTTCCCAAATTGCTGTGCGACGTGTAACGTGAAACATTTCCAAATAAATACTGCACAGTGATAATTGTTTAAGCCACGTTACTAGCTACCAACTTGTTTATGCTTGACCTAAATATGCCCTTTTGGTTTTCGAATAATTTCTGAAACTACAATTGCAGCCCTAATATTTTTCTGCACGCTTTCGCACCGGCCTCGCCGCGCACTCCGTTTGCATTCGACAAGTAGTACTTCATTTCACTCATTAAAATCGCACTCAGAGGCTGACTGGCAAAGGCAATGATGAAATGCCAGCACCGGGATTCGATGCCAGCCCCGCATCCTTTGCTGTCTCTCTCTCTCCCTCTCTGCCTCTCTCTCGCTCCACTCACCACCCTTGGCAACCGTCAGCTAAGCACACACACGCACACACACACACACACATAAAGAGACAGCCATTAACGCGTATGTTGCCCAATTTAATGGTATGCGAACATTTTTGCAGGTATTTCAAGCGACGACCCTTAGGCCAAAATGTAGAGCTCCATAATGGGCCATATCGAGAGGCAACCGCAGAAAACAGGAGCCGGCGCTTGTAATGGCATTTTGTTTGTTTGATTTGCACTTGTGTGTGTGTGTGTGTGTGTGTGTGTGCTGATGTGTCTGTATCTGTGCGTGGGCATCTCTTAATTACAGCGATTATTTAGCCAGAAAATTGAATTTATTGCTGGCAGGAAGATCAGGCACTTTAAACACCTTTCGAGCAGGCAGCAGCGATAAAAATAAAAGATAGAATATCTAAAGGTCGACGACAGCAACAATCTCTGGCAAGAGACCTTAAAAAGACCTTGTTATTTTAGCTGTTTATGCTTTAAGCAACTACAGTGCTACTCCTGATATTTGTGATAGTTGCAGAGCCAGTTAATTTTCGTGTCTCGTGTCTAATTTGAGTTGAAGGTTCAAGAGCGGAACATCAGTGTGAAATCGAAGAAAAGTAACTGAAATGCTGGTCTGGTCTAATCATTAAGTAAATGGAAGACAAGATGTGAACATCAGCTTTTTATCAGCTGGAATCCAGCTGTTTGGCAGTGCACTGCCGAGTACAAAATAGAATTGAAAATACGGCTATAAATGGCCAAAAAGGCCAACTGGGCACCTTTCGCAAGTGGTTCGCTGCAATTTGACGTTGCTTAGCAAAAGGATCGAGCGACCAAAAATATCATCAAATAAATATCTATAATAATAATATATTTATGTAAATAAGAAGAAGCATATTGTCTTCAAATGTTTCAAGATACTTTGACTTTAAATAGTTGCAAGTGGATAGAATTAACTAAATTACCTAGGGAAAATGCATTTATGATTAAATTTACAACGGTTATGCAAATTACTGGAGACTGGATAAGTCATTAATATTATCGAACTCTTCGCAAAGTGAACCTCAACTTGTCAGGCAATGCAGTCGCTAAATGGTTTGTCATTGTTTGTCTTGTTGCAACAGAGTTTCTCGCTGATTGTCGTGCGGCCAGCACCAGCTGGCAATGTGGCAGGGGATGATCTGTTGGCCTGCGAAACTGGTTATATGTGGAATGATGAGACGAAAGCCTGTGTGGCTCAAATAAGCTTACGGAGTGCGAACTGCGAGTGGGGATACCGGAAGAATATACGTATGGATGAGTGCAGAAGAGTCAAGTACAACGTTGGGGCAAATCAGAAGGGCACCATCCGCAAATGGTGGGACAAGACAATCAGTCGCCACCAGGGACCGCTGCCCACACAGAAACCGGTGATAAGAAAGACCGAATAATCAATGATCCACGTCGAAATGTGCTTAAACAGACAAACAAGAAATAAATCATTTTGAGTTGTTTTCATTATCAATTATCAATATATATCAAACACTAAGTCAAGCTAAGATTTCGTTCCACATCATTCGTTATTCATTGCGATTATAGGACTACTTATTATAAATACAATTTGTATATAGACTAAATTCTATTAAACGTTGTTCGCTTATTAATCAAGCTTCGACTCTTGTTGTTCGTTGCAGGTACGTTCTGTCGAATTGCCAACACTGAGGCAATGAGGCAATGAGGCAATGAGAAAGAAAGCAGTGGCCAGAACAAATGTCACGTGAGCCACAAACTTTTTGCTTTTTATTTGCTCTACTTGTGTTCATCAGGCCAAAGCTAACACATACATACATTTGGCCAGCTCATTTTCAGATTGGGTGCAGCGAATTTATACCCTTTCTGCGGGTAACACAAGTTTAGCATTCAACACAAATAATATTCAATATTTACACATATCCGGCGTCTTTTTACTATATTTGATATATCATGACAACTTATAATTTGTAACTTTAATTATAATTTAATTTCAATTAAATTTGGCAAAGATTCGCTTTTATTTGGACTCCTTTGATCAGATTTGCTTAAAGATCTGCTCAGCTATCAGCAAGGGTAATAAATCATCGGCCTCTCGAATTTAGTTGCTTTTAGTACACCTTGTTTTTTTCATTTGTATTTTTTGTTGCAGTTGCCCCTTAACTCGAACTCGTGATTTGCTGCAATGCCAAACGCGCTTGGCCAAAATCACGTAAGCAGTCGCAAAAAGGGGCTTTTGGCGGATGGAGAAGGGGCCAAAGGCATGTGTCTCACGCCGCTACTTTGCTCTGATTACAAACCCAACAATAACAACAACAAATACAACAACAACAACAACTACAGCAAAATGTTATGCGCGCTTTGTTAACGCCTGAGCTGTTTTTTTCTCTCTTGTTTTCTTCTGTGTTTTTTTTTGCTCTCCACATTTCCCGGCAGCCCCTTTCTTGGCCATGTGTTTGGTTTGCTTTGCTGTTCGTCATGTGCCAACTTTGTTTTAAGTGAAAATTGAAACTCAGCTCAGCAACTGTCCAGCTTTTTATTTGGTGATTGCTTCGCTGGCCAAATCTTGTAACTGAAAACTCAAAGCAAACTGAAAAGTCTACGTGACAGGAGGATCTGTCGCACCGGAAGTGGACTTAAGGACACGAATACACACACACACACACACACATACACACCTATGTACACTTGACGAAAACTAGAATATTTTTTACACTTATAAGCGTATTTTCAACTTTAATCTAGAGTGAGGACCATAAGCAAAAATGCTTTGGTATTAAAATCTGCTCTTTTTTGACAATGGCTGTGGAAAATTTCGAAGCAGCATTGAATTTTCCACTTTTTATGTAGCATTATTCCCAAGATCAAATCAAGATCAAAAATTACCAACATTTCAAAATCGAAAATACCATTTCCAACTTTAAATGTGCTGCCATCCTTAAGGTAAAACCATGTTCAATCCATGAATTTTTGAAATCAAAATAGTTAACAGAACAAGAATTAGGTTCACTTTTATCAAGACATGCACCGCTTTTTTATTTTTGTTTTTTGATGTCAAACTTGGAACATTCTTTACTTATATCAATATCGTTTTTCTAGCAAAATAATACATTTTGCATTATGTTTTTTTGGGCGGTATTCCAAGCGTTTTGTTGTATGTATGCAGCACACCCAAAATAGCGAACAGAATAAGACTTGACTTCATTTTACTCGTAGCTTGTCAGCTCCAGTGCGCGGCACGCCTTTTATATAGTAGTTTTGAGATCAAAAAAGCAATCGCATTGGCAACACTTCATACTGATTATTAAATTATACCCGGTAGAATAAGGAACAAGTTCGACTTATGCAATCGACAACGTAAGCGTTTTCAGAGTGTAAAATTTTGACATGCTTTTTGTTAGTTAAAAACACGTTTCCAACTTTAAATGCGATCTTATCTGAATTTGAGTACACAATTTGTATTTTGATTTGTTTATAGAACAATTGTTATTATTATTATTATTTGAAAGCCCGCCGAATGGCGAATGTGGGCAGTCGGCGAATATAACGCCTCATGGATTGCTCATCGCTGACGCCATGTGGAAAGTCCATCAGTTTGAATATGTTGCCATTCACCTCGGTGCAGAGGCAGCTTCGCAGTACTTTGCTCTTCTTCTTCTTTCGTGTACTTTTTACTCCACGAATAGCCTCGGCTGGGCCCAAACTTAGAAAAGATTTCATCATCGAACGTTTGGTTTTGCGTTTCTTTTTCAGCCTTTTTGGCTGCTTTTTGGCATTTGTGCGTTTGCGTTGAGATTTCACCGATGTCGTCGGCAAAATGTCGCCAATTTCTGACTCACAAAATGAAGTGAATTCCGAATTGGTGTACATCACCTCAGCGGAGCTGCCGCCAGCCGGCTTTCGATAGGTCGACGAGGGCATCTTGCAGATGCGACAAATGACGCTCGGCGTTAAGGTTTTGCCAGCTTTTCGCTTCTTTGTGACCTTGCCACGATCAGCGGGAGCAGCAGCAGCAGCAGCGGAAGTAGTAGCAGCAGCCGAAGTAGTAGCAGCAGCAGCTGGCTCTGCATCATCATCATCAGTGGCTTCGGCCGGCAACTGCGTTTCCACATCTGATGTCTGATTTTCCACGACTTTGGTTTTACCATCGTTTTGCTTCTGCAATTGAAGTTTATTATTATTTTCATATATTTCATGTTTCTTGGTTTCTTACACCATTTTTCTTTGCAGCTTCGAACATATTTCGACTTCTAAAAAATTGACTATTCAAAAGTGAAAAACTGTGAATTCGCTTGGATTAATATTTATCTACAATTTTTAGTTGTGTTGTGGAACAGTTCAAAATACTAAATGAGGCTGCAGGGCTGACTCGGTTGTGGCGGCTGCTGTCGATTCGCAGAGCCTACTTGGGATACTCTAAACAATTACTTTGAAATCTATTTCGCTTTTTGAGCTTAAGAGTTGTATTCAATATTTACCATTTTGTTGGGTTTTTTTATTCGCCCATAAATTGTGTGTCGTCGAGTTCACTTCGTGGCAAGCATCATTGTTAAATTTTATCTTATCGTAACTTCAGCTCCACTTCTGACTCTGCCTGTGTCTCCCTCATTTTATTGCTGAGGACTCTTTATCGGTTTATTGGTTGACTTTCAGACTGAGTTTACTTTCGCCGTGCTGTTTAACTTTGAGCTTGACCAAAACTTGCCGCCCCGCAGCTACAGGCTAACTTATATTTCTATAGATAGATTTCTGGTGTATCTTTAAGCGGGGCTCTGTGGGTGGCGGTGGGCAAAATTGTTTTATGCTGTGCACGGTAAAAATTCACATAATTGCAGTTGAAATTCAACAAACAACAGCAAAGCGTAAATAGAAAGCGCAAAGTCAACAGAAAACCAGAAAAATACTATTAAAAAAAGGTAAAAAAAAAAATACAAATAAAAATAACAAAAAAATGAGAGAAAATACGAGCTGCAATTGGGCGGGGCACTGGTGTAAACTTGTTGGTTCAAACACACACACACACACACACACAGCCATGTTGAAAGAGAATCCCAACAACAACAACAACAAACACAACAAACAAATAGTCGCTAACCTTTGGCCCGACTTCCACTTCAGGTGCACCAAGTAATTGCAACTGAAACTGAAACTTGGCAAAGTTGCAAAATAATACAAATATAAAAAAAAGGAGCGCAGGACAGGAAACTATGCATTGCAAGCCGAAGGTGGCATACACTGACAAAATGGAGTTCAACTCAAATTGACACATTGGAAAATTATCGAAAAACAACCAAATCAATTATTGGCAGATTGTTGCTATGAGAGACAAACAATGTTGGCAGGGAGAGTATTACGACACTATTGCTGAATTTATGGTAAGGTGCGACACGTCAAAATACCCACAGCAAGGACATGCAGAGAAAGCTAGAAAAAGGGACAAAAATGCTGCTTAAACTTGGAGCTGGAGCAGCTGCCAGGAGACATCTATTGGCCAACAGCATACGGGTTAGGGTATACCCTGTACGTATGTATCGATGTATATATATATATATATATACCAGGAGTAGGAGCAGGTTGGGGCAGCTGCTGCTCGGTGTCCAGGACACACGGTGGCAGTGCACAAAAGCATTTCGATGCAGGTCACTGCGGCTAAATTAAAAGAAATCGAGCCGGTGGCAAGCGTCGCCTCAGCTTGCCTCGCTCGACAATATATGTGTGGAGCGATAAGGGACCTTCACAGGACATCGTAGAGCACATCTCTTGCACTCTCTCTCTCTCTCTCTCGGTGCGTCTGCTGTGGATTTTAATTAAAATCTTTAAGCTGCTGTTGATTATTAATTATAAATGCATGTTGTGTGCAACAGCAGCAGCTGCAGTTGATACGGCAACTAGCGAAAGTTTATTATGATGCTTATTAGATGCCAATTTTACTTGCCACCAAACCCATCCCCCCCTCCCTCCGCCCACTTCTTCACACCTCCGGGAAGACCTACTCAATATTCATGACTTCTTAGAAATGGGTCCCTCGCGCAGAGGGCAACCGAAGTGAATGTGGGTGAATAGTTTAGCAAAGATTCATTCAACTCTGAAGTATCTCAATTTTGATTCGTAATCTTGCGCTGGAATAATACAAATAATATATATTTAAATGTAAGAAAGCACAAAAAAAAAAATTGGAAATAAATAAATATAGAAATGAAATTACAAAAATAAATGCGATAAATAAAAAGTAAGTTAAAATAAAATCAACAATATTATTCTATAAGAAATACATCAAATACAATTATAATCAATCAAATGTATTTCCGCAAACATTCTCTGCTTATTTAAAAATACTTTTGATTGTACAACAATATGTTTAATATGAATAGATTGCATTACTTTCGGCAGCCATGAAATTGTTGAACTTACTTTCGACTACTTAAATCGATTGCAATTTCCAAAACGATGAAGTCGAAAGCCATTTGCAAATTATCAAACGGCATAGTTGGCCAACAACTCGCAAGCCCCCAACTCCAACCCCAACCCCAACCCAAAAAACCCCCTTCAATTCATACCTTTTGACCTGACTGGCAGAGGGAGGGCCAAAATTGAGTTGTGGGCGTGAGTTGAAAAGCTGGCGACGACTTTTTCACCTGGACTTGAGGCCAAAACCAACAACAACAAGACTTGTGCTATATGTCCCTGTGTGTGTGTGTGTGTGTGTTGGTGTGTGTGTGTGTTGTCTGTCATAGTTTGGCGCACACACAAACCACGTTTTTTTTTGTTGGCTTCTACATTTTTCATTTACTTTGGTGTTGTTCAAATTTCTGATATATTCACATTTTGGCTTTTTGGCCACAGTCTTCTTGGCCATGCGCTTTTAGACAACGTTTTTCGCCATTTTGCCCCAACGGGCACAACACACACACGCACACACACACACACACACACATATATATATATATGTGGTCGAGCGTAGGCCGCTGAAAATCTTTGTTGTTGTTCTTCGCCGTTCACGTTTACCTTGTGATGCCTGTTTCCGTATCGGTTGTCCTTTTGCTCACTCCCTCTTCACCACCCCCCCTCCCACCGGCCACTCCCTCGACCAACCTTCACTTCACGGCCCAGCATCGCTGGTGTGCGCTGTTTGTGTTTTCCGAGTACTTGGTTATGGTAATCGAATTTCACATTATTGCCATGAGCTATATGCATGTCTGGCAACAACAGGACAACAGTCAGGCGACAGCCAGGACATCAGCCGGGACATTCGGCAAGCCGATATGGCAAATTCTTTTGCTCTCCGGTTCGTTCTGTGCATCCTTTTTGGGCAGGTTATTTTAGTTGCTTGAGCCAAGTTGTCAAGCAGCAAATGAAAGCATATTTTAAACAACAAAGCAACAAATTGGTGCTTTTTAGGTTTTTATTTTAATTGATTTATTTATGCATTTATTATAAACATTAAGTTTTAATATACAAATATATTTCTTGGATTTTTTTTTATATTTTCGTTGGTTGTATTAATTTCCGTTCATTTCTATTTTGTATATATTATTTATTTATAATATTTTTAGCTTTTACTATTTTTTCATATACAATTTTGAAACTATTATTTCTTAAAATTCAGTTATTTATTTACATTTTTAAGGGTATTCAATTATCAACATGCCTTTCATAAATATTTCAGCTTCGTTTTCTTTTTTTTTTTGTTGTAGTTTTATTTTCGAATGTTTTCTTTTTTCTAACGCGCCATTTTCCGGTAGCCTGTGACGCTTTTCCAACTTGCTTGCGGGATATTTTTCAGCATGAATTTGTATGCGTGTGTGTCTCTCTGTCTGTGTGTGTGTGTGTGTGTGTGTGTGTGTATTTGCATGTTTTTTTGCGATTTTCTCAGCTTTTTTGACAGTTGGTTTGCTTTATTTTTCTAATATTTTTTTGCTACTCCTTTTGTGGAAGATGAATTTGTTTCGGTTTGTGGAGTGATTTTTTTTTTAATGCTTGTTGTTTGCATAGTTGTTGTTGCTCTGCTCAATGTGTGTGTGTGTGTGTGTGTGTGTGTAGTGTGTCCTTATGTCGATTGCTGTTGTTTACATCCTGTGTTTTGGCGCGTTTTGAATATTTTTGCGGTGCATGTTTTGTCATGCAATAATTTAATTGTCGGATTTGGCAGCTTAAAAGCGAAACACACAAACAAACACACACAAACAAACACACACACAGATCCCGCCGCAGACATGGCCAACTATATGGCTTGTGTGTGTGTGGGCGTGGCAGGTGGTCAACTTTTCGGCCAGTTTGTTTTTGGCCTGACACTTTTTATTTATGTTTTCGCTTTGCCTGCTGCGTGTTTTTCTTCGGCTGAAACCCCCGTTTTTTAATGCCTGCAACAAATAAATAACGGTTACTTTGTTCTCTATCTGTTTTCCAATAATTTTACAGCTGTTAATTTTCAAATATAATATTTAAAAAGTAACAAAAGAGTTGGTGTCCATTTGAACACAGAGTCGAGTCGTCAATTTCTCAGTTTGACTAATTAATTCCCTTACAAATTGCATATAATTTTTCGCCGAGTGTATGTATCTTCAAGATACATCTTGCGAGTAGCCAACAAATAAAAAAAAGGAAAAAAAAGCAGAATTGAAATCAATTCCTATCAATTTTAAGTAGTTTCAAGTTCTCTTTTTGCGTTTTGCTTGCTGCCCCATTCGAATTTCGCATTTGGCATTTGCCACTCCGCAAAACTGATTTCAATTATAGCCAATTAAGCGAAAAAAGGACCTAAAAAGCAACAACAACAGCAACAAAAAATCAACTGCACTTTTATATTGCAACATTAACGATGGCCAACAACCAAAAAAGCCAAGAAACAGCAGCAGCTGAAGCAGCACAAAGATGCGACCAGCTGCAGACAATCAATAGCCAGAATCTCCCCCCCGAGACCTACCCCCTACCCCCTACCCCACCCCCTCTTTGCCCTGTTTTGCACCTTGACTGCCTTCGTTTTCCGAGCCAAGTCGAAAAAGTTTTTATCCATTTTCGGCTCCCGCATTTCAATGCGCCAAATGTTAAAACAAACAAACAAATAAATTAGTGTTCAATCAGCGTAATTTCCACAATTGCCAACGCCTCCCCTCCCACCCCACCCTCTCCACCAGCCCTTCCCACCCCCCTTCTGCCCTTCGCTTGCTTTGTCTTCGTTTTTTGGGGAAATTGTGTTAAGTTGGCTCAAATGCACTTGCTGGGCGTGGGAGGTGGCTTGGCTTAGGGGGTGGGAGTTGGGTGAAGTGGAGTTGGAGGTTGGGATTCGATTGAATTTGCAGTTAGTTGTAAGTAATTAAGACTAGAGGACTAAAAGCAAACAAAAGTCTGCCTTCGAATTTTCGGTAATTTGCTTAATTTGAATTCGAATGCAGTTTGGCCAAGTCGACTCAAGAAGGGGTCGGAGAAGGGGTGGGTGGAGAGGAGGAGTTGTAATTGGTTAAGTGTGTTCATAGAAAAGAAGTTTTAATTGTTTTTAATCGCGATTTACTTTTGAGCCGCCGATTTAAGCTTTGACTGAAAAGCTTAGCGCTATCGAGCGATATCGATAATTATCGATTAGAGGAATATATAATAATATTATAAATTAATCCAAATTTAAATATAACTATAACTATAACTATAATTGCGATCGCAGTTTATCGATAACGATTACTTTGACACCTTCTGCTCAGTTCACTTATCGCATACATATTCCAATAAGATTCTAAATCACTCAAAAGTATAAATAATGTTCTACAGCACTCAAAAGTATGCAATAAACAACGGTTCAAATCAATGAATGCTCATAAAATAGATCAAAAAATAAAAGTATAAATGAAATTTATGCAAATAGTTATAATTCTGTAAAATGATTGATTATTTAATAGATATATATATTTGCAATAATAATTAGATGTAAAAACACTCGAGCAGCGCATTTAGATTAACACTTAAAGTCACTCACACAAAACTGGGAACAGTTTCCCATTGACTGAAAGCGCTCTCACAGTAAAATCACTCACACAGCCTAAGAGCAAGCGACGCAAGAGCGGCGCGCAACTGTCACTCAATTTATGCGCAGAGCGCCACAAGAGTTGAGCGCAACTCGTTTGACATTTGCTGATCTGCTGTGATCTTCCAATAAGAGTGCCGCCCATGTGCGTAGGTGTCTCTGAGCGAGTAATTAGATAAAGAGAGAGGGAGCGGAAGAGAGTGCTGCTGTCTGGCTGTTAACTGTGGTGATCTTGTGTGGCGTCTGGAGGCTGACTCACTCGCAACGCAATACGTACGCAATACATGTGTATGTAAATACCTATTACAATGTATGCAAATTAGAGTTGAGCACGTGTCGCGTTACAGCACGAAATTTAAAAGTGAAAGAGAAGCTCAAAGAAATAACTATCAGAAAACTACAAATGATAATGTTATATGTAAAACAATTATTAAACAGTTCTTATGCCTCTCCTATATATTGGCTTGCAAGTAACTCAAGTTTGCAAAAAACTGGAGAGCGAAACATGTTTACATTTACATTTTTATTGCTTACCGTTCATTTTGAAACTAGTTCGTGTCGTGTTGCCTTAGTTGGACACGCGCTCATCTCTAGTGCATAATAATCAAGCGAGGACGACGTCATCAGCTTTCTGTTGCTTGTGACTGGTTCTGTTAGTGATTCTTTCTCACTCACTCCCAAGCGTCTCCTTGCCGCACTATCTTCCAAACTGGTTTGTTTCACTTATGCCAAAAAAAAAACAAAAAAAAAATGGAATATGCAAGTCGATCAGTTCGCCGGTCTCTTTGCGAAGATCGCGTGTGCGGCGTCAGCAGTCAGCTAATTAGCTGACTGAGCTTCTTTCCCATTTGAATAGCGTCAGCATCAAAATGTCACCGTTAGATGCATATTAGAATTTGCATGCGCCTGAGGCGGAGAGGCGTTACCCATGCACGCTCTCTCTCACTATGCGCTCTCTCGCGCTCTCGCTCTCTTTCGCTCTCTGTGTTTGCTGAGGAGCCAATCCCTGCGCGCCTGATTTTTTCTTCGTTTCCTTTTTGTTTTTTGCTCTACCTTTGCGACCTCCTTTTCCTTTTACGGCGGCACGAAAAAAAAACGCAAAGGAGATGGAGAGGTGGGTGCGAGGGAGATGGCGAGAGGCACACCTTGGCAAAGCCTTGAACACGTTCTTGGAAACAGGCGAACACAAAAAGGGTGCAGCAAAGTACACAAAACGAGTTTCAGTCGCTGCCTGCCGGTCAGCATTCGAGTGATTTAGTTTTTTCTCGTCTTTCTTTCTCTTTTTGTTTTGTGTAGCACACAGCATCCAGCAAAACTTTACTTCGCTTCTCCTTCCTGCTGTCTCACTCTCCCTCTCTGTCTCTCTGTTTGCCCGTTGCTTACAATTCCAATGCCGAACTTCAGCTTGGCGCTGCATGCGTCGACTACGCTGTCGGCGCTGGCGTCTGCGTCTGCGCAACTTTTGATTTTGCCTGAAACCGGTTTGCCACCTCACTTCCACTACTCCACCCCCCACCCCTCCCACACTGTGGAGTCTGCGCGTTGCCTTAGTATCTCTGTTTCCACAACTGACCCCCTGAACAAACCCACAACAAAAAACACGCAACAACAACAACAACAACAGCAACAACAGCTCAGCGGAGCCAGCCGACAAATGTTTCACTTAATGATCTCGTCAAGTGTTTTGTGGGCGGATCGTTATTTTCTAGTTGGGGGATTTTTTGACATGCATGTTTGTAATTAAGTTGCAACCAGATACTCATGATAATGGTAAATGATTCTTCACCAACTCTTCACACTTTGTCTGTATTCCATGAGGAATTGTCTCTTGACTGTGTTCGTTGATATTCTTCATTTTCTATTCAAGTTAAGCGATGAGAAATCCTTTATAAATAGCAGTTGCTCAAAAATAAGAATGCTAAATGGCAAAATGCTAATTAAAAATGCTCCGAAATATATTTGTGGCTCGCCAACCAATTAAAATAAACGTGTTACGATATAAATAAATATATAAATGCCACATTAAAAGTGTACAAATTTAAAGACACCAAAAACAGCAATTAACGATTTGCGCAAACAAACCAGTTAACAGCAGCAAGTTATTCCTGAAACTGATCGATCCACCAAATAAATTTCGTTGTTTCCAAACAGAATTCGAATTCGATTCCGATCACTTTGCTGCCTGCGCAAGCAGCTTCCCATCTGCATGTGTGTGTGCGTGTGTGTGTGTGTGTGTGCATTGAAAAGTTTTCGAGCTGCCTTTGGCTCGTACTCCAGTTTTATTCGTGCCTCAATGTGGCATGTGCCCAACAACCAACTACAAAAAGTGGGATAACTTAAAATCGTCTCGGCTCGCAACTCGTTGTCTGTTTTTTTCTCCTTTTCTGCTTCTTCTCATTTTGTGTCTGCATAATGAATGAGAGCAGAGGTGACTAGTCGTATGTGTGTGTGCAGTTGGCGCTGCATGCGAGCTTTGCTGCTTAGAAAAGAGCAAGAACAACAACAACAGCAACCTTTCACTTGCCCTCGAGCAGCAGCCGCTCGCCGAGCAGCTTCCATGTGGTCGGTCGGCTGCACCAACTACGACTGACGGTAGCAGCAGCAGCAACAACAACAACAACAGCAAACAAAGCAAAACTCCAATTTTCAAATGTTATTATAAATAGCGGAGTCACACGTACACACACACACACACACACACACACACACACATAGAACAAACAGCGTCTGCTTAATAGACATTGCGGGGGCGTTGAGATCACTCTTCCCCCTGTCTCTTTCTCTCACGCGCTCGTTCGTTCTCTTTAGTTTCTTTCTTGCTTTCACACTGCTGTTGTTGCTGTTATTGGTGCTCTTTGTGCCGTGGTTTTACTTGTTTAGACTTCTTTAACAGTTCTTCTTCTTCTTCTTCTGTTGTTGCTGTTGTTGTTGTTGCCTTTTCTAATCAATTTACATTCACTTTTTAACAGATAAATGCAGATGTTTATATCATTTAATGGCTTTTTCTCAGTGGGGGTGTCTGTGTATTTGTGTTTGTCTGTGTATTTGTGTTTGTTTGTGTGTTACGAGATTTATGGCATAGAAATGTCAAAATTGTTTTGTATGTCCGAAAATAACGGTACTTACAGCTTTCAGCTTTTCGTTGCTATTTTTAAACGGCCATTGAAAATGTCAAACTGAAAGATTTGCTTCGCTTTAAATATAGCCATATCTTTTACTAAATTTTAATGTGCACTTTTCTCAAAAATTTAACCATTTCTGAAGGTGACTTTCAGCATCTTGAAAATGTCAGCCGAACGCCGAAGAAAAGCTAAATAAATGCATACACGAGGCTAAGGGTAAATCATAATATTAATAATGCAAAAACTGAAAGTAAATAAATAAACTTCATTTAAAATACAATAAAATATTGCAATTAATATTTAATATTTTGCTTGTCAGAATTGTAAAGCTCAATTTGCTCCAGTTTGAGCAATATCTGTGATTACTTCAAATAAACTGCCGCCATGCTAATTAACTGCTCACAGAGCCTTTGAGTAATTTCGTCAACAGTGGCTCGACATAGACTCAATTGAACTCTTTTGTTGCTGCGCTTTGGCTACTTAACCCTTGGCTAGATTTCAAGTCAGCTGCTTCTAACACCACACACACACGCACACACGCACACAAGCGCATAACATAAACGGTCTGCTACTGCTAACGCAAAATGACTCCAAATTCAGTTTGCGCTCAATGTAAGCGCTCAACACTTTTGCGCTCTTAAACTTAACAGTTGCGCTCTTGCGTTCGCTCTCCCAAATATTAAGCTCCAGCCAAAATAAACCAATAAGAGCAACAGCCGCTGCAGCAGCAGCTATCCATGCAGAGAGCGTGAGCGCACAATATAGAGTGCGAGAGAGAGAGAGAGAGCGCCTCTGTTCGCTCGCTGCTGCTGTTGGCTGCTTTTGACTGCCGATTGGAATTTTTTTTGGTGCATAACAGTGCTCTAACAGCCATACGAACAGAAGCAAAAACAACACCGAGCGAGGCGGACGTGTGTGCGCATTTGTTGATACATTTTTAGAATTTCTTATGTCTGAGAGCCCAAAAGCAAGCCCCAAGCAGCAGCAGCAGCAACAACAACAAACGCTCTGGCAACTAATTCAAAGAAGAAATTCGTAAAAGTTAATACGTCAAAAATCGTGCAGAGTTGCCTTGTTCGTCAAAAAGGTGTTGAGTAAAAGTGCAAAAAAAAAATAAAAAAAAAAACAATTAAACACAAGCATTAAATTATGCAACATTATTAACAATAATTTCTATGAAAGTCGCGCGCGATTCAACAATAACAAACATCTGTCAACAACAACAAAAGCCAAAAAAAAACCGTGTTTTTTGATAACAGCAACTGTAACAAGAGCAACAACAACAGAAAAGCTAACAGCGACTTTAATGTTGTTGCCGCCTCAATATTTTTGACGTCTGCCGCTGCTCACGTGTGCGTGTTTGCGTGCGTGATTGTGCGTGGCTGTGTGCGTGTGTCTTCTCCGTCTCACTTCATTTTGTCATCAATGTCAGTTGCAGAAGTGTTCCATAAAAAATATTAAATAAATATATATATATCAAGTGTTGCAAGTTTTATGTTTATGCCGGCATTTTAATGACGTCACGACAAGCAGCAGCAGCAACAGCGCAGTAAAAGCAACAACAACTGCAAAGTCAGCAGAAACCACAAGCAAGAAACAACAAAATAAGAAAAAAGCCAAAATAACGAGTTTTTTTCGTCGTCTTCGTATCCGTTTCTTCTGCTGTCCGCACGCTATCTCGTTCCCGCTCCCGCTATCGCTCTCCCGCTCTCCCTCTCTCTTTTTCGCTCTCGCTCAGCTGTGCGCTGTGTGTGCAAACAAAAAAAAATCAACGCGAAAGAAGTTGGGAAAAAAATTAAAACAGCGTCAGTTTCTGTGCGTGAGTGTATTAGTGTGTGTATACGTGAGTGTGTGTGTATGCTGCAAATATATCAAATAAACAAACGTCAACAACAGCAACAAAGGCGCGTCTTCAACACCAGCTGCTACAGCAACAACAACAACAAGAACAACCACAACAAAAGGTGTTTATACCTAATTTTAAGTCGTACTTAAATATATATATTATGCATATATTGCACAGTTATATTCTTTTTTTTTTTGAATGTGAGCTTTTCAGCGAGTTAATCACAAGAAAATGTGTTGAAAATGGTTGCTTCTAATTTTGTGCGAAATGACTTGAAATGTTGTTAAAATAACCCAAAACTTTATATGCCCAAAATGTCAACTGGCCAAAAAGGCAGAAATGACATGTGTCAAATTTGTTGGCCATCATTTTGTACAATTATTGAATTATTAAAAGCCATTCGCTTCATTTCGCCAAAGGAAGGCTAATGAACTGTGTGCGAGCCATTAAAAAGTAGTTTATCAGCAAAAAATATGTTTGTAGTTATGTTTTTAATGCCTCTTCGATAAAGTCAACCACAAATGGGAGGGAACAAAAATGAAAAGAATGAGAAGAAACTTAAGTAAATACACAACTATGAAGTCATCTCTCACAAGATGATGAACATTATTCATTAATTAATCATTTGCGAGAAGTTCTATTTAAGTCCATCACTTTGAAACTTGCGGAGCGCGCTCCACAAACTGAGCTGAATTTTAAGTTTTGCCACACACACACCCACACTTACGCACACACACACACACACACACACACACACACACACGCAAACGCACACAAATCATGCTTAAACTTAATGCAAATTTAGCTATTTTTATGCCAAAGTAATGCTTACAAATTCATTTTCCCTCTCTTTTTTTTTATTCGTACTTTGCTTTACTTTGGCAAGATTTAAGCAAAAGATATTTCGCATTTATTTGCTGTTGCTGTTGCTGTTGTTGTGGTTATTTTGTTGTTATAAAAAGTCACGTTTTTTTTATGCCGCTGTCGTCGAGAAGTTCGCTGAGGTTCTCTGAGATTCCCTCTGGCGGCATTTCAAGTGGCCTCCGGCGCAACTTTAAGTCGTAAACAACGAATTTATGTGTTTTTATTTCGAGTTGTACTTTTCACTCCTACTACACCAGTTGTATTATTTTATATTTCTCTTTTTTTCGGGTTTGTTTCCTTATTTGAGTATTTTTGTTGCATTTTTTTTTTCTTTTTATTATAATTTGTCGTAATTTATTTTGTTTACATTTTGGAATTGTATTAGCGGCTCGCAAAGAAAGCAAAATTGTTGTTTATAAATTTGACACGTCTTTGCTTTCATTGCAAGAGCAGCTGTCAAAATTTAATAAATGAAGCAACGAAATCGCTTGGAAAATGCCACATCAATTGCCCTGTCCATGCTGAATGTCGATATACGTCTTTCTGACAAGTCATTCGCTTAAAAAAAAAACGAGAAGCAAAACCAAAACACAAAATAAACCGCAACTAGAAGAAAAAAAAAAACAACTTACTCAAATGTGAGAGGTGAGACCGAGAGACTTTTGTTGCTACAAAAGCAAACCAAAACCAAATCGAAAAAAAGCAACTCTAAAAGTCTGAGGACTTGGCATGACTAATCGATTCGATGTTTTGCCCAAAAAGTCATGCCATAACACAAAGTATATATGTATATATGTGTGCTGTGTGTGTCTTCTGTATGGTTTATTGCCCAGCATTCGCATTTGTGGCCTTTTTGCCGCTCGTCGCCATTTGCTGCCCCAGCCAACAACCAACAAGCAACAAGCAACAACAATAAATAAATATCGATAGCTCTACTATGAAGCTCTTCACACAAATTTTACTTCCATCGCTTTGTCTTCAAACTTGAAAGTCACTGGACAAATTTTGTGAGTGTGAGCTTTTCAAGTGCCAAACGACGACATTTGAAATTGCAATTTGAATTTGAATGATGCGCCAAACGAAGCAGCTAAAAAAAAACGCCGAAACAAAGAAGCAAAATCGAAGATGTTTCCCAGTTTGTTGTGGCGTTCAATTATTCCAGCTGAAAGATAAAATATGTTCAAGGATTTTTAGCGCTTATATTTAAGGCATTAAGTTGCACGAAGAAAGAATTATAATTACTTCAAATTGTTTAACTTGGAATATTTGCTTAGTTATAGATCAACTTCAAGCTAAAAAAGCTGAAATATTGCAAAATGCAGAAATTCCACAGATAATATAATTAATTCTATGAGTTATATATAGAGCCTGATATCGCGCTTAAGAAGAGCGAGAGACCAGCTTATAATGGAATAACCATTTGAAATATGGTATTTCACTAGTGATTGTGATAAGGTTGCACATAAAAACTTGGCTATAATCCTCGCAGTTATCGATTTATTCCAAGCCCAGTTGAACTCCGCTTTTTGTTGCCAGTTTTTCTTTAATCAACAGCTGAAATATTTGCCAATCGAATTGCGGTTTTAATTGCGAGTGTAAAAGCAAGTAGAGCGGCACTTGTGATATAATCAAAGTTTGCTTTGTTTTTTTTCTTCTACCTTATACATTGCAGAAATATACTCGTAGTTTACAGTTTATGCTTTAACAGAACTACTATTATTAAAATGTAGTAATATTTAAGAAATACTTTATGGGTTTCTCCAACTATTCTGCACGCGTTTCAAAATCACTGCTCGAATCGAGTGTCTGTTTTCTGTTTTTCTTCTTCTTGCCGAACATAAACATGTTGGTTTCTATATAAAAAAAAAGAAGACAGAATGAAAACAGTATTGCGGCTGCTGCTGCTGCTTCTTCTTCTTCTTGGATTTTTATTTTTATATCTCTTTCTTTTTCAATTTTTGTGTTGCTTTTGCGTTTTTGATATTTTGAAACATGTGCTCGACGTTTTTCTATAAATACCACAAATTGTTCGTCTTTCAACGACGGCAAAACGAGTTGAAAGCATAAAAACAAGCTAATATATAACTTGATAAAGCTCAAGACCTGATATATATATTAAACTATAAATATCAAAAAACAAAAATATACAAATGGAAATATTAAAAACTAAACAAATCTAATAAATTTGTTGAACTTTTCGCGTTGTTTCGCTTATAACGAAATTTAAAAGAGAAAATATTGATTCAGCGAAAATACAAAAGATAATAAAAATAAATATATATATATATATATATATATATAATATATATATATATATATATGTGTGTATACATATAAAATAATAAATATAAGAATCTAAATGGAAAATATAAATTTCAACGTGGTCTCTTCGCCTTTTTATTTGCCTTTGGGCTTAGAGCGCCGACAGCTGTTGTGCATTTTTGGATGTATCTGCAGCTGTGCAGCACATCGCACAGTTCCGAAGCAGCACACCACCCTCCCCCTCTTTATCCCCCCCACACCGAATATCACTTCTGCTTCCCCTTCCCATCCTTGATCCAAGCATTTCCCCATTTTGACTGCATTTTGGAAACGTCGGCACCAAAAATAAGTTTTTCGTGCATGAAATTTTTGGCAGCCAACATGCAGCAGCAACGGCAGCTCCCAATAACAACAACAACTGCAACAGCAAGAGGAAGAAGAGCAAGCGACAGCTGCCTCATTTACATAAGCAGCGCTGCCTTAACCCTTGGCTGGGCCAGTGGGCACAATTTCAACCGCTCCCCTCCCATTCCCATCACTCCACACTTTATGCTAAATTGAGATCAATTGAAAGCGAAATTGATTGTTTAACCTTTTTTCTGCGGGGCAGGGGACGAGTGTGCAATGAGGAGGTCAAGCATTGTGGGCGTGTCAGTTGCCGCTCGAGCCACAGGCTGCTGTTTAAACAAATTGGTTCAGAGTTTAATTAAATTTGATTATTCGAACGCATTTGAGTTAATTTTTAATTATACTTTGACTTTCTGGCACTCGCTTGCTTAATCAATCCCCTCACCTCCCCCCTCTCTCTCTCTCACTCTCTCTCTCTCTCTATCTCTCTATCTTTCTCGGTTGTCTATTTTTAGACAGCGCAATTAATTAAGCCAAACATTTATTTCTAAAATTTGTTCATGCTACAAGAAAAATTTCAATATTTAGTTTGCTGATTTTGTGCTCTTTTTTCACTATGAGTATTTTAAGATAAGCAAAAATTTTATGAATATGCCAAAAATGAATTTTGCATATGGCAGAGAGAGGGAGAGAGTGAAAGCGAGAGAGAGAGAGAGAGAGAGAGAGAGAGAGAGGCAGAGAAAAGTTGCTTTGCCACTGGTATTTATGAAATTTGTTTCTGATTTTTTCTTCGCTCTGCGCTCTTTCCAAAAATACAAATTTCTGACTCTGACGTAATTAGTCAACGCTCAACAAATTTGGTTTGATGTTGTGTGTGTGTGTGTATTTCTATTAATTTAAATATATAGTATTGCTATAAAAGTTAAATAAACGTGAAAGAAAAGATCTGAAGAATGCTAGCGAATGATTTATGAAAAATGAAAGAACGATTTCAAAGAGCCGCCAAAGATTAGATTCGCTGCGGTTCTATGTTCAATTATTATTGACAGCTATCAGCCTAAATTTTAAATGCCAAATTAATTATGACTTTTGTTAGCCGCTGATAAGCACACATTTTGTCATCTCTCTTATTAAAAGTTGAAATTTGCCAGAGTATCTGAATCTACTTGCATTTGTCATATATATATATATATATATATATATATATATATATATTTCGCATTTCAACCTATCCGCAGAATTGCTTTAGTTCCCCATATCAAAACTTTAGGATTTCCAACGAACTGCCGGGCTCTGATTCATCGAGCAAAGTAAAACTTAAACATTACATTTCCACGAGTTGAACGCTTCATTTCAATGTTGTTTACGTTTTTGGCACGTTTTATGGACTCCTCTTCAAAACCATATATGGCATATAGAGTCGCATTTGTAACTGGACCATATTTCAGTATCTGTCTGAAAGCATTTATTACAGCCGCGTGACAAATTTCAAAATCAAATTTAATGCAATCAAAACTGCAAAAAAAAAAATATATATATATATATATAAATAATGCGAATAAGATATTGCTGTCTAGCCAACTAATAGACGTCGACAAATTTTTGAAGAGCAGCCCACGTTTGCCGAGAAATGGGAAATTAATTATGCACGTCAAATGTCTGACAATGAGAATTAATTAGCCTAAAAGTAAAACTCAACCAAAAGTTTAGTTGCGCTCCATATGAAGAACCACAGAGAGATAACGCCCACAAGGCATACACCTGTATGACATAAGCTGGCTCAATAAGCCCATAAAAATGATGTTGATGATGATGAGCTTAAAACTATGATTGAGACGTGTGTGTGTGGCAACAACGCTGTGTGGCAACAGCTATGTTGATGGCTTGAGCAAGTAGTAACGAGACGAGTTGCTTGCAATTGCTTATCATTTGGAGTGGCTTGCGAGGGGTTGTTGAGCGACGGGGTGGGCCGGGTTGGTTGTGCTGGTTGTGCTGGCAAAGGGTGCAGCCATATAAGCTCGAGCGGCTTGTTCAACATTTATCTAATCGCATTTATTGATAGCAGCAGCAGCAGCGGCAGCAGCAGTCGAAGCGAAGTTGGGGCTTCATTTGTTTTGCCGCTTTTTGCGCTTTTCTTTGCACCTATCGAGTGTTTTTTTTTTGTTTTTTCTTTGTTTTTTTTTGCCTTCAGCTTTTGTTTAATATATGTGTCATACTAGGGTGGGTCGTCGCTGGGTTCAACTTGGCGATGTGCTGGCTTATGTTGTATAATGTTGCAACAAAGCGGTTACTGACCGGTCGCCTTTGCGCTTTTGCGCCTTTGCTACGGCTTCCATCAGAGACCTCCATGAGTTTGCCTGTGGCATATTTGTTGCTCGCTGGTTTCCCATTTCTATTGCCAGCTAGCTTATGTGTGTGTGTGTGAGTGTGTGTGTGTTTGTGTGAGGGCCTTAAAAATAGCCAAGAGCCAAGTGTAAGCAGAGCGCCGACCTGCTGATGGTGGTGTGCCCCATAGGGGCGAGTAGTGTTGCGAAATGCATTCGGTTCGTTGTTGCCTAGAGCCGGCTGCTAATCAGTAGCCACAATGCGCTGCGAGCACCGACAACACACACACTCACACACATTTAAACACGTCGCATATCTAAAGAAAATAAAATAAATATATATAACAAATTACAATACATATTATATGGCATATGCAATGACTTTTCACAACAAGTTGTGAACTCGACCGTCGACGACGGCGTCATCAGTTCTGTTCTGTTCTGTTACGCTGCGTGTTGTTTTTGGTTTTGTTGTGCGTGTGCTTGTGTGTTTGTGTGTGTGTATGTGTGTCGCGAGCTGTGAGCTCTTCTTATCAGCGCGTTGCGCGCTCTCAATTCCGATGGGGCTCCATCATATGTGGGGCATGCGGGTTAAAGCTGGCAGCTGACATCTCAAATCGCTAATTGAATTTGGAAATTCCTTTTAATAGATTTACACTTTTTGTTTTCTTTCTTTCTTTATTAATGCCATCTTCACATTTCTTTTGTGTAATATCCATGACATTTCAATTCGTTGCGATAAATGGTAGAAAGCCAAAAGCTGTTGGAATTAGTGAAACAATTATGAAATTGATTAATTATCATTATGGGAAACGATCGTTAGGTTAAGGTATTAGATTCCAATCGAACGCTCACGTTGGCAATCATAAATAATAAATATTCATCAATAGCTGCAACTAAACCAAAAAGAAAGGAGACAAAAGGGAAAGTCTCAGTTTTTATGCACTTCAAACATTTTACAAACTGAATCCATTCAAGATAGGAAAAGGGGAGGGGGAAACAGGAAGACAGAAACATCTTTGATACGTATTCTTGATCAGAATCAACAGCAAAGACGATATATAATATATATATATCAATTTGAATACAAATTCTCGTTTGACCCGATCACGTTTGTTTTGTTTGCTCGATAACTCCGCCTAATTCGCAAGTATCGAAATGTATCGATTTTTGATTGATTGTTGTTGATTTAAAAAATACCTTTTTAGATTAGAGATCAATCGCAGCAATTTCATTAACTTGTTTCTTACTCGATAAAATGTATAGAACACCTTGGTTCAGGGTATCTCCTAGTCGAGCTCTCTGGACTGGAGCATTGCAAGCTTTTTCTTATTCATTTGTTTATTCAAAGGCTTGAACTCATTTTGACACTTAATCTTTAGTCAGATTCTTTGAGAGCGGCGGGCCCCTTTGGCATTTCGGTTGTGCAATCTGTTGTTTTTTGTTTTTGTTCTTTTTTTTTTTATTTGTGTGTGCTATTCAAACATATATTTGGTGTATGTAAAATCCATTTGCAATTATTACGGGGCAATTGTTCTCTCGCATGTGCCACACATAATTTTCGAGTCATTTCAGCGGCCACAGCTGCTGTGGCTTCTGTTCGGTTCTGTTCTCTGTTCTGTTCCGTTCCGTTGTTGTTATTGGCACAGCTTACATAAATACGAATATGAATATTATACAAATGAATACGAATACTCGTATGAATATGTGAATGCAAATATTTAGTGAGTTTGTGCTAACAGCTACGAAAAGTAACAGTTTTCGATTTTAGTTTCAGCTGCTCTTTTTAACTGCTGCCTGGCTCTCTTTTATCTGTTCTCTCTCTCTCTCTCTCTCTCTCTCTCTCTCTCTCTCTCTCTCTCTCTCTCTCTACCTCTCTCTCAATCTCTCTCTATCTCTCTCTATCTCTCTCTCTCTGCGCTTAACCTTCAAAACAAACATAAAAAATAAAAATGAAGAAAAGCGTTACCAAAATTTAATACAAGACTTAAAACTTGTTGAACTTGTTTGGGCTGTTTTTTTTTTTTGTGCTTTTTTTTTACTTTGTGGTTGCTGCTCTTGCGTCCAGAGCAATTTGCATCTTCTCGTCTCGTTTTTACTTTTTTTTATGTGTATATTAATTTTATATCTTTGTGGATTTTTTTGTTGGTTTCGCTGCCTGCGGTAGTTAATGTATTAATCTCTATTTAATCGCACTGCAGGCTCAATTAGCAACATATTAATATCCTTGTGTAAATATAATGATCGAAGCTGTATGAATGTATCTCGCATACTAACGAGACTTTTGCTGTGTTGTTTGTGAAGGTTGCTTGTAGGTCGGGGCGGATATTAATGTCATCGAGTCGAATCATCGATATCGCGTTGGAAGAGCCTTCTACGATTATTCTTGGCCCACATTTTGAATGGCCACAAAAACTACTTGGCTTGTAGGCAAGTTTATTTTCGTAAGCGTTTTCCACACACAGACTCGCACACACACTTTCGCCTGGCCATAAATTTGGCTGTGTATCCAAAACTGCGTCAATGACATGCCTGGCATTAGTTGTGTATCTGTATCTGTATCTGTATCTGTATCTGTTGCTGAATCTGTATCCATATATCTATATATCTAAATATACATATATTTATATATTTATACTATTCACATTGGATGCTCGGAACACGTCCGCTTTGCGCTCCGTTCCATTTTGCGTAGGCGTCTGTTGCGTTGTTTAAAAGTTTCTATATATATTTTTTGATTTGTTTTTTGCTGTGTCAGTGCGAACAGCAAAAGTTTTCAATTTTTCAAAAAAAGAAGATGTACAGGAATTATTTAAATACACGCCATAAACACTAAATACAACCCACATGTGCAACACACACACACACACACACACACATGCAGCACACAATCGTCTGGAAATAAACTAATAAATTAAGTTAGAATTCATACTTTATACTCCCTCGGCTGCGTCTTGGTGTTTTAGTATACTTATTTTGTATATCAAGTTGAAATACGGAAAAGCAATTTGCAGCTGACATCATGCAAGTCTCATCTATGCACATATTTATATCTATAAATATGTATACAAATATATATACATATATATTCATTCACTGACCAACACACAGACTAAGCAACAAGTTTCCGAATTGTGTTTTATAAAATTATAAATGCGTTTTTTTCGTATTTCGTATTTCGTATTTTGTTTTTGGTTTTTATCTTTTTCAAAAATACCTATAGATAATGGACAGCAAATGTGTTGGCAATTGTAGCTGTGTGTGTGTCTGTGTTGTGACACGCACATAAACTGATATCTCTGGAAGGCCAGATAGCGATATATATGGTATTTAGTGTTTGGTAGACAAAAAAAAAAGTCGCTCAGGGGTTTTTTTTTGTTTCGGTTTGGATTTGAATGCTAGCATGGGTATTATATATATTAGTGGGGTTTTATTGAATGTTAAAAGAACTTATTTTAACGGGATATAAAGATAAACGGCATATGAAACATCTGCACAGGAAATAGGCAAACTATTTTACTTTATATTTGAAAACAATTGATGTTTGATTATTTTTAGCATTTTTAAAAATATTTTTTTTTAACTCAAAGACAAAGATGTTAAAATACAGGTGAAATGTTAAATGTCAATGTCTCTGTTATTTTTAAGGCTTCTTCCGCTTACAATATCTCATAAATTTGTATAAGCCACTATTCAAAAATAAATCAGCAGTGAATACTTATTTTGCGCGCGCAACTTTACATATTGCTCAGACCGCCAAAAAAACTTATCATATGTTTCATTGTGGTTTTAATGAAAATTCCGATTCAATTGTAAGGCGGCGATAGGTAAGATAAGATTATGAAAAAATATACAAAAACAACGAAAACAAGAAAGTTAAATGCCAAAACAAGCAAGAGAAAACAATCTGAAAGGTGAAGACAATAAAACAGGCGACAACAAATGAAATGAAATTTGTGTGGCGTCATCGATGATTGAATCATTTGTGTTTCTCTCAGTTCGACTAATTTAATAAACATTGCTCATTATTAATATAAATACACACACATGAATAAATAAATAAATATATATCTACAAGTAATATTATTTATAGAAATTTTTCGTAATACTTATAAACAAATACATTTCGTTAACAATAAACAATTCGAGCGGTAAGTGCGTTTAATTTTGTATACGCTTAAAAGAAAAATAGAGAATTTGTCGCGCAATCAATTAAATATTATGATATCTTATAAATCGCTGTACTTATAAGTAAACAAGTGTCTCGCCCTCTCTCTTTATCTATCTCTCTATCTTAAATTCGCTGCCAATCTATTTGTATGTTGCTTTTTGCTATGATGATATAAGAGCTATTATTTATGACTGGAACTTTTTTCCGGCTTTTGTTTTTGTATATTTTCTTTACGCTGAACGCTAATAAATTTAAATGCCGCTGGGCTTAAAAGAACTAAACTAAATAATTAATTAAATTAAAATGTAAATATAGTATAAAAAAAGAGAAGAACAAGCCGCACTTTATTTGTAGTTTATCAATGTGCATTGCTGCTGTTATGGGCCGTGCTTGGTTTGGTTTTTCTCGCTGCTGCAACGTGCAACGCGTGTTGAACACAACACATACATTGCGAAACTGTGGCACATGTGGCACATGTGGCTGATTCTGCTGTTGCCGCTGCTCACGCTCTATATCTAGCCAAATAACTAAACCACAACTGCAAAACACATATTCCACTGATTACACAAAGACTTTACAAATATATATCTTTTTTTTTCTATTATTATTATTATTCAATACCAATTTGAGACCAATATATTTAGTTCCCTAAGATTTCTTACATTCTCATTAACGTGTATTTATTTTAATTGCACTTGACATTCACTTAAGCTCATTGCATTCCCACATTAAACGCTAACAAATGCTCCATCGATTTGCGCGCTGCTAATCTTAACTAAAACTCGATCAGTACACACACACACACACACACACACAGACACACACACACGCACACACACATACACACACACACTCACAGACTGCACTGTCCACCTGTCTGTCTTTGTCATACTCTATCTCTCTGTTTCTGTGCTGGTCAATTTATCTACGTAAATGATTTGTACACCCTATAAAAAAAAGAAATGCAGCCAAATATTTGGTATAAACCTAAACGTCTATTTCTCTTTCTTATTCTCATTTCAGATAATGTAAAATCAGCGTATGCTCAATAAAGAAAAGCTTACACAAAACCAAATACCACAAATAAAAACCGCTATACTTACAAACAACCAATAATAAATAAAGTTAAAGCGTATTTATCTGCATATGCAAATATATATATAGATATATATATATATTTATTTATATATATACTTGTAAACGATCGTTCGAAATCAAAATTAAACTCTACAACTCTTAGCCAAGACTTCAAGGCTTCAAAAAATATCCCACAAGCTATCAGCTATCCCCCAGCTTTGTAATCCACAAAAATTAAGTCAACAGCAAGTGTAAACGCTACAAAAAATTTAAAAAAAAAGAAACAGGAACTCATACGAAAAAAAAAAAAATAAATCGCTACCATCTATGCTAAAATATATATATGTGTATACCCTATATATATATATATAGGTGCTGATTACTGTGCTAAGAGCTGTTTAAGCAAATCGTATTCAAAGCCAACGTCATAAAGTAAAACGCGCAACATTTTCTAGTCGCCAGCTAAGCTATATCTATTTATATATAGAGTCGTCTCCCCCGCAAATTATATACACATATATATATAATATACTGAAGAACTGGCGCTTGCGATGGCCAACGTTGTTAATATGAACAGCCTGCTCAATGGCAAGGACTCGCGCTGGCTGCAGCTGGAGGTGTGCCGTGAGTTTCAGCGCAACAAATGCTCTCGCCAGGACACGGAATGCAAGTTCGCCCATCCGCCGGCCAATGTTGAAGTGCAGAACGGCAAGGTTACCGCTTGCTATGACAGTATCAAGGTCAGTACCAAAAACAAAACAAAAAAAAACAAAAAAAAAACCCCTTCACATGAAACCCATTTGCCATTCTGCTTCTATCGTGTATATGTATGGAATGTAGCTTGTAAGCTTTATACTATTATACTTTAATCCATCATGGCTTAAGTACTCTACCACCCACCCTCCCCCAAAAGACCAAACTCCTTAGGCCCCTTCCACACCAAGAAAAAAATGAAAATGATAAAAACTGATCTTGTCGCGCTTTTGTTGTTTGTGCTTTTGTGCTTTTATTTTTATTTTTGGTAAATACTCTGTGCTTATATGTAAACGTAGTTGAAGCTTAGTGGCTGTCTGTCTCTCTCACACATACTCTCTCTCTCTCTCTCTCTCTCTCTCACTCGCTCACTCTCTGTCAAAATGTCTGTGTCTTCTTCTGCCACTGCCGCTGCCTAATGCGCCTTGGAGCCTAGACTTCTGAGATAGAGAAAGACGCAGAAAGAGAGAGAGAGAGAGAGAAAGCTTATGAAAGCTTGCCACCCTTAAGACCCGGCAGCAGCTTATTGTCTTGATAATGCCTGTGAATGTGGTGCGCCTGTGCTTTTGTCTAGTCGTTTTGCCTGATTACATATATAATATATGTATATACATATATATATTGGAGAGCGTGCTTAGCGCCAGAGAGTATCAGAGATCAAAATAAACAATAATAGTAAATGAATCGGGAAAAAATCGACTTGAAATCGT
Organism: Drosophila basisetae; assembly: GCA_035041595.1. Taxonomy (NCBI): domain Eukaryota; kingdom Metazoa; phylum Arthropoda; class Insecta; order Diptera; family Drosophilidae; genus Drosophila; species Drosophila basisetae. Next base: position 3,317,530 of record JAWNLB010000144.1, read on the forward strand.
TAACAACCATCCAATCACGTGCAACTCAAACTGTGTAAAAGATTTTTTACAAATAATACAATCTAAGTGGTTTTAGGCGACGCAACTGTTAGACATGGATAACTACAAGGTAAACTTGATATACATTTATATATATATATATATCTATTTATATATGTATATATTACATATATATTACTGATATTAACTGTTTAAATACGATTTTTAATTCATTCATTAATTGTCTAGTGATTTATTCGAAAACTGGCCTTCTTTCCTCAAGCCTTTTAATATTTAAGAATGTTTTAAACTGTTCCCACTCCATCCCCAGAAACTTTGTACCCAACCAAAGTTCCATTTATTGATCAGTTTCACGAGCTGGCTTACTCGCACTGGCCTCTAAGCGCTATTGACGTTTTCCAACACAAAATCAAAGCATATTTGCTGGCGTCGCTTTGTCCTCTGCTGAACAATATTGAATATTCGAAGCTGAAACGGCGAAAATTAGCTTTCACAAAAAAAAAGAAAAGAAAAAAGAAAAATGTATTGGAAAAGCAACGCATAAAAAGCAAAAGCGTCAAAGCCTGAAAGAATGAGGCGCAGTGTTTCCTGTTTTGTTTTTCTTTTTTTTTACAATAATTTTTCAGCACTTTGCTTTTGTTTTTTGTTTTTGGTGCGCCCAGCTTGACGTCCACAACAAGGGAAAAACAAAGGACGAAACAATACCTTGGCATTGTCGTGGGCTATACGGAAAATTAAGTTGCCCGATTTTTGTTGTTGTTTGCTTTCTCTCTTACACACTATGTCTCTCTCTCTCTCTCTCTCTCTCTCTCTCGTGCTGGGCTACAACTATGTAAAAATGGCAACATAAAGTAAAGTATTTTATATATACTTGTTTAATGCTGACAAAATGCCGCCCGAACATTTTTATCATCATCATTATCATCATTCACGTCATCATCGTCAAATTTGTGACAGCATAAAAATTTACGTTTTTGGAAAATGTTGGTTGGTTGCTGTTGCTGTTGCTGCCTGCTGCCTGCCGCGTGCCTTTTTAGGCGTCAGCCATTTGCCACTTGTTTGGTTAACGGCTGCGGCGGTGACGGCGGCGACGGCGGCGGCCGCTTTTGTTATTTTAACAAAACCCCAAAGCGTGGAGTCGAGCCTTAAAGTTGGCCCAGACCATCCTCCACACTCTCTCTCTCTCTCTCTCTCTGGCCCATCTCGAGTCGAGTGTGCAAACAATAGTTAAAACTGATGTTTGTAAGTAGCTGGTTGCTGTTGTTGTTGCTGTTGCTGTTTGGGGTGCGCTTTTGTTTTTGTACTTTTCACGCCTGTCCTCACGAGCAGTGCCCTTAATTGAGCCACTGCCACTGCTGACGCTGAGGTCCTTCTAGTTATAGTCCTTGTGCTCTCTGTTTCCTTATTCTGTTCTTTTTTTAGTCAGCATTAAAATTTTGTTTGAAGAACGCCGTAATAAAAGCATTTCCGCTTCCTTTAAAGTCATAATTATGTGCCAAATAATGAGAATTATACGCTATCCGCAGTTGCATATGAGATTTTGAGTGTAGCACTTTTGCTTTAGATTAATTTACATCGAATACTGTTCGAGAGGCCAAATCATAGACAACAATATGCATTGGCTCATGAAATTCAATGGAGTTTTGACAACATTTTGCCACAACATTTTTGGAATATAAGTTATTGTATATCCTGTTCAGGGTATCTCGGAGTCGAGTTCATGCGACTACAGCTTTCTTACTTGTTCTCTTCAGATTAATCAATATTTCTGTGGACAAAAATAACACATGTTTTACGTCTAATTGCTTCTTATCCACACTTGGCCCACAATTATTCAGTCGAATGCCAATTAAATGTACAACTAGGTAATCGGTGGGATTAGCTCAAGTGTGGGCTACACTTAAGTGTCTTTAAGATTATTAGTAATACAATTTTTGAAAACTTGGCTTAAGCTCAAGGGTAGACAAACCCTTGAAATCTCGTAAACCTTTGGTAATTACTTGGCCCAATAGTCGCAGCTGTGGCAAGTGATAAGCTACTACTTCGGACGGCCTTATGCCCACAATAAACTGGCCAACAGAAATGAGCGTGTAACAGCTGCGGGTGGAAAGCGAAAGGATATGCATACATATATATATATGTACGTATGTATGAATGTGTGTGTGTGTTGTGTGTGTGTCTGTGTGTGGGTATATGGAGTAGTCGTCGGTAGTGGTCCCTATGGGGGAAGCAGAAGTTTTTGCTTGGTAGGCAGCTGGCAAATAAAGCTCAGACATTCATTGCCCACAAATTAATTGTGTTATCCTATTAATTAACTATGCAGTAAAGTTGCCCAGCAATTTGGTTCGCTCAGCGCGTTTTTCTGCACCAGCCGCATGACGTGCACACTTTGCTTCTTCTACGGCTCTCTCTCGGTTCTTTTTTTTTGTTCAGGCTGTTGTAATTGTAGCTGAGTGTGTTTGTACTCATTTTCACCTCTTTTTTCCCAGAGTGGGTGAACGTGTGTCTGTGTGTGTGCGTGTGTGTGCTTGACACATAAAACGGCAGGCATGCGACAAGTTGGGTTTTAAATGTATAACGAACTTAAACGTGCAAGTAACCAGTATATAATGGATGCCAACCAGTTTAAGGACAAGAGGCCTACGGGCATTATATACATACATCTATATATACTCGTACATGTATACATAGCTCTGTGTGTGTGTAGGAACTTTTTCCATGTGGCCACGACACTAATTTATAGTTAAGTTGTCGCATTGTAGACTTTCTAATGGCATTTGCCGTGTCGGGCAGAGAGTATGCAGCCTTTCCGACAGGATGGCAAATTAAACCAGTTACCTAATGTGTTAGACGTGTCAGCTCGACGACAAGATACTCAGCACACAGCTGCCTAGGGTATTCGACAAAATATACACAAAGATGCTTCTGCTTCTGCCCGTTACATATTTTTGCACAAAACTATTATACCTTTGCAACCCATTTTGAATGGGTTCAGGGTAATGGAGAGCAACTCAACTAAAGTTCATTTCAATAAAATGTTAGTCACAAACTGGGTCAATGACAGATTTTGTGCTGCACTTAAACTTGTATCCGAGCGCAGAAGGCTGCAAAAAATGATGTTATTCATTCATTTTATACCTGTTATCTGCCTTTAAGCCGAATTTAGTATTATTAACTTCTTTTGCGATCAGCCGCAGCTGCTTATTGATAACGCTAAAGGGGAATTGTTAACTAATCGACCAAAGAGCTAATCCATTTGGAGCTTAACCTTTAGCCCTCAATATTGTTTGTTTGTTTGTTTTTCTCCTTTGCAAATTGTGCCCAAAACTGACCCTTTTTTTGTAGTAAATTGGCATCATTTCACTGTTAATTTCCTCTCAATTTAATTTGACCACAATGAGCCAGCTGAAAATGGCAGGCTAACACAAGGTTACATGAAAACGGAAAAGGGGGCACTCTTCCCATCTCACTCACTCTCTCTTTCACTCTCTCTCTCTCTCTCTCTCTCTCGCTCGCTCTCTCTTGCAAGTAGTAAAAATTGCCAGAGCCGCAACATAAAACATTTTCCGGTTTATAATTTTCTTGTCACAACAATTTTCACGCCATGCTTGGCCACCGGCCTTTCCTTGCCTCTGCCTCTACCCATGCCACGTGCTGCTGCTCGTTGCTCCTTTGTTGGTGCCGTTGGCTGTGCTTTTTGGTGCCACTTTATCCCGGCTTGGCTGGCTTGGACGCACTCGGCGTCCTTTTCGCCTTTCGCGCTCTTTTGCTACTTAACCAACTGTAAAGCTCTCTCGGCCATATTGTGTGGCACCTTATTTTTCTATTATACTCTCAACACTGCCGCTGTGCTGTGCAACATATTTTCCACGATTGCCCACGGCCAACAAAAGTCAAGTTTCATGCCACGCAAATTATGAGCTGCAAAAAACAAAAAGAAATAAAATAAAATAAAAAGTGGAATAATAAGAAAAAAGAATATGGCGCGCCGCAAAAGTATATGAAAATGGCAACTCTTCCGGCACAAAGTAAACGCCGCACAGTTGGCTGGAGGGAGGGGCGGGAAGGGGGTCTGGGAGCCAGTGGCAAGTAGAGACGTAATGCCAAACAATGTGCCCGACACTTTGAAGTTATTCTGTTGTAGTTGCCCGATGCTGTTTATTTCTATGCCATTTTCTCAGTTGGCGCTCAAATTTCCGGGCGGCCTGCGGCTCGTGCCACACGGAAATACTTTGATAATTACATTTTAAAGACAACGAGAAATGAATTTGCAACTTGCTCTCGATTTTTATTCTCTGATATTCAATGTCATCCAATTATTGCTAATTATATGTGTCTCGTGTTTCCTTTATTCATTATTGTTATTATTATTACTATTCATGTATTTTTATCTTGACATTTTTGGGAAAGCAATTTGCCATTAAACCAGAAGAGCATTGAAATCGATAATAAGCAACACAAAAAGTTTTACACACACACACACACAATATTTATCGTAAAAATAAACAATTGTGGTTATAAAAAATAGCGACGATCCAATTTAAATACAAATTTGTTTTTCTATTTTTGCTTATACAAAGCGCATCTCGTCGAAGCTGCAAAATAGAGCACACCACACAATGGCGAAATGGAAAGACCCTCAAGTTGGCTCAGTAGTTTGCTTAAAGTGCGGTCGGAATGAATGAATGAATGAATAAATGAAAGACTCAACGATTGAAATGATAGATACTCGTACATAGATAGAAAGAAAGAAGGCAAGCAAAAACTTTGTATTTGGGTTTTGGCTGTCATTCGCAAGCAGATGAAATTGGAAATTGCTTGCAGCTCATCGAACGAATTATATCTGCCATAATGTCCGAGCTGACGATAAGCTTACAAAATTAATGAAACGCAAAATGAAACTTGAAAATGTTATTCACCAATAATACCAATAGCAAAACAAATACATTTCACAGCAGCTGTTTTTGCGCACTTGCAAATCCGCTTGAAAGATTACGCTTTTCACTATCGATTATTAGTTTTCTCAGGGACTTTTTTTTCATAATTTCCATTTCCAATTAACATCAGGGTTATACATAATTCTCAAACTCGCTTTGACACTGGGCTGGTGCGCACTGAGCTAACCGGCTTAAGGTCGCCACCTCTAAAGCTCTGTGGAAATCTGTGTTCAAGTATGCATTGACTCGCACAGAAAGTGATGGTGCCAGGGGGAGTGAGGGATTATGAGTGTAAGGTAGAGAAAGAGAGAGAGAGAGAGAGAGAGGAAGAGAGCAAGAGAGGAAGAGGATCCGCCCGCTAATTTGTTATGCCTTACACACGCTGCACTTTCAAATTCAGCAACAAACTTCAAGTCAATAACTCAGCAGCTGGTTGTCAGGAGCCCGCAGGAGCTGCAGCACTTAATGCATTATGCAGCAGCAAGTTGTGGCATGTCCTTGCCCAGCCAAAAGTAAGTACGGCAAAAGGGAAGGGAAGCTGCTGCACACATGTGCAAGTCGTCGTCTGAGCAGTCATTTCGCAGTTGCTGAAACCTACACAATTCATTCGTCCTGGCTGCTTCCGGCCTCCCACCCTGACCGGGAACGTGACTGCTGTTTGCTGCTGCTTCTGCTGCTGCAGCGTTGTCGACTGCAAAATCGAGCGGGCATAGCATGTCTTAAATAAAATAAATGGCACATTATCAATATAAACAAGAGGAGAGGACGTCGCGTACGCGAGCTGCAAGCGTAAAGTTGTTAAGTTACTTAAGCCAACAAATGAAGCAACAGACGCAGGGCATCGCATCGCGCCGAGTATGGGGGGCCAGCTAAACACAGTCACGAGCCTGACAAATTGCCGTCTGACTCCAGAATACAGACTCCCGCCTGCCGACTCCCAGCTCCCAACTTTTCAAGATCCTGACCAACAAACAAATTTGGTTTCCACGCATTTCGCCCATTGCCACATTACTCTGCTTCTCATGTCGCATTTATAAGGGGTGCAGAAGCTTGCCCCAGCAAATATAAACTAATGCTGGGCCACGATGAATATAAATGCGCCGACTTCAGCTGCAGCTCGGCAAAATACTTCGCGCTGAGAAATAACACAAGTTTTTCTTTTTCATTTTTTATTTTTATTTTTTTTTGGGCTTTCGTAAAGTTTATGTGCGCTGCCACGCCCATGTGGGGGCGCTAATGCACTATTTTAGCTCGACGAAAAGTGCCAAAAGTGCATATGAAAATAAGTTGATGCCAACGGCGGAAACTGATAACTTTTCCTGGCTTTTCACTTGTCACCAATTTTGATGTGCCTTGGATTTGCCCAGAAATGCATTTCATTTGACATATTATATATGCATATGATTGTCAATCAAGCGGCGGGTTGGAAAAAGCCGGGAGCCAAGCCAACTTGACAGGCTGCTCATAAAGTTGATAGTCGTTTGCCTTGTGCGACAGTCCAATGCATAATTCCCAGAAAGTCCTTGATTGCAACTGGATTAGCATTAAGTCGAAGCAACAAAGAATGCAACTGAATACAAGGAATATTTGTTGTGCATAGTTGATAGAAGTAATTTGATTTAAATGATTGGTTTATAATTGAATAGAGTTATCCATTTTTATTCGGGTATATTTAGTAGTATTCACCATGATTAAAAGTAGTACATAGATAAAGGAGTTGCAATCAAAACAAATCATTATACAAATTTGATTAATACTTGAATAGGATGTTTATAAAAGTTATTCGACTATTTATCGGATTTATGTTCATATCCTCTTTTTTTTGGGTAAATTTAGATGTATTTATCAAGATAAAAATGAGTGCATTGCTTGAAGTCTTGCAACCACAACAAATCGTTGTCGGAAAGTCCACGTCACGTGCCTTACCATTCCCGCTAACCACCCAGCCAGAAATCATTGTGAGTCTTCTAACGACAGCTAAGCGTCAAAATGGTGTAACCCTTGTGGAAACAAGGAGAAAAACGCTTCAAGCGCTGAACGAAAATCGGGATCAATAAAAACGTCATTCAATTTATTTTCAATTTTGCGGAGCGGCACGGAAAACTCGCGAATGCGAACTAACGGAATGGAATGAAATGAAATGAAACGTGTTATAGAAAGCCAAAGATGGCGAAGAAATGGAAGAAGAAGCTGAAACGAAGAAGAAGAATGAGTGCCTAACAAATAATGGCAGACAGAAAACCCAATAAATTTAAAGAAGAAAAGTAAGCATAAGAATTGCTGGGCGTGTGTGTGAGGAATGACAAAGAACCCAGGACATATGTGTGTGAGCAAATCTCTCTCTCTCTCTCTCTCTCTCTCTATCTCTTTCTCTCTCTCTCTCTATGTGTGTGTGTGGGTGTGGGTGTGTGTGTTTGGGCATATCAAATAACTTTGACTTTACACATTATTAAACCGCAATGTCGACAACTGCGGCAAGCGAAGCTAGAAATAAAGCGAGACAAACAAACAAAGCAGCAGCACACAGCGGCACATTTGTAAGGATGTGAAAGAGGCACACACACACACACAGAAGCAGAAATAGCAGCAGCAGCAGTAGCAGTCGCAGCAGCAGCAGCAACAGCCAAAGGATGAAAGGAGCCTGCTGCGGCTCCTGTTGCATTCGCATTCGTTGCAGTTGCTGCGACTTTTTACACTTGACAAACTCTCAACAAACAATTGTCAGCCTTGTCGTCGTCCTCATTGCAGCTCCAGGAGAAGCTGTGGCCCCATTCTCTTTTCAGGCTATTCAGGCTCTTTTCATTCTTGACTGTTAAATTTTTGAGCAGAAATTGATTAAAGCGTCGCAAATTGTTGTTTGCGCAGAGTGCTTTAAGTTCCCACTAGTCTCCTTCTGGCCAGCGTCTTTCTCTCGTTCTTCCTCTCACTCTGAGTCACTCTCTCTCCCTCTCCCTCTCCCCCTCCCTCTCTCTCGCATTTTCTAAATCGATCCCCGCTACATTCTGGGAGGCTGCAGCATTCCTATTTTGCCGCTGGCATTGCGGCAAAGTCAATGAGTGGCAATATGCCACCAATAATTCAGGTCACGCGAGTTGTCGTCGAAGTCGCTAAAGTCCTGCTTGCACAGTGGTCCAAAATTGACAATTTTATGTTACTTATTGTGCTTGATACGTGTTCTAAGTGCTGCCTACATTTTATATTCAAATGTGCTTTTGAGTGTGTGAATTATAAATGCATTTTTACAACATTAAATAAATGTGGCTAGTAGGCAAGTCAGCTGCATAGATTTATCTATGTAACTATTGATGGCAACAAATTGTAAATAATTTGATTGCACTCTGTTTGTTTGTTGCACTGCACTGTGCAGCACTGTGCAGCAACGTCTTGGACTCGGCTAGGATGTCGCCGTCTTCTGCCACAAGCAACGATTGCTTGACTATCGCTTTTTCTGCCGTAGTTGCCCCATTCTCTGTCCCTCTCATTTGCCGCTTGCCGCTTGCCGCGGCTTGCCTGCTGCGGGTGTATTGTGGAATTTTCTATTGCCTTTTTTCTGAAGCAGCCTCCACCTATACACAATCAAGCAACACACACACAAATATATACACACTCTGGCATACACATACCGATATTGTGTGCTCGCCATTGTGTGCTGACATCGTTAGGCCATTCTACATTCAACGTCTCGCATTGCCCCAAACTCTGGCTGCTGCTGCAATTTTAATGAAGCTGCGGCATGCGGCAGGCGACTTCAAGTTGCACGCGCCATTGGCGCAACTTGCGCTTTTTATGCTATGCGCCTTGTTGTTCTTGCTGCTGTTGTTGTTGTTGTTGCTGTTATTGTTGCTGACATGTTGAGGCCTTGGCTGCCTATTGTGAAATGAGGCCCGCAGGCCGAGCTTCTATTCCCTCAACTGCAGCAGCAGCAGCAGTAGCGGCAGCCAGTTGACGAGCAACTCAATTTCAAAGTGGTCAAAACTTCAATTGTAGAACTAGAATTACGAAAACAGCCGCCGTCTGTCGAATTGGGAGTTCACTTTTGGGGCGTACTGCTAAATGAGTGAATGCCAGCAGACAAGCACCCAGGATATTCAACAGAGCTCCTGCAACGATGAGCAGTTGCAGTTGCACACACACACACACACACACATATATACATATATACGTGAGTATCTGTGACCAGTCAAAGTCCTGTCTGCTGGCTGACCGAACGGGTTTGCCTTTGAATAAATGCCATAATTTATGGTCAAAAGTTTGCTTGTGCACACAGTTTGTGGCAACACTTGCGAGCGCAGCTATTTAGTGAGCTTGCTACGGCTACGACTATTTGATGATAATAACCACTATGCAGATGTAGATGCAGATGCAGATGCAGATGCAGAATGATGATGATGATGATGGTGATTATAGCCAGAATCTGTGTGCCCACAAATGCCATGACTAATGCCCCAGAGCCAGTTCATCTGAAAAACTTTGCTCGGTTAAATTTTCGGTGTCCATTAGTGTTATTTAAAACTCAACTTATTTCCGCTTCGAGTTTCTACTAAAAATAAGTGGAAAATGAAAATGCTCGACCGAAAGAGAGAGTGTCTCTGTGTTAAAGAGAGAGAGAGAGAGAGAGAGAGAGAGATTTTCAATTTACTTAATAGTTGAGGGACAAGACAAGCGCATCAAATTACAGTCGAGAGAAGTATGAGAAGTAGAGGAAACATCCTTAGACAGGTGGGTGACCCGAAATGTTTTCTCATCGGGCAGGTTTCGAATACGACTTGGCTTGATTGTTGTTTGTTTTGGTCTGCTTCTGCTTCTGCTTCTTGTGTTTGATTGTGTAATGAAAAACGAGCAATCGCATCACAAAAATGCTAATCAACAACGAGATCGATAAATGTTTGAATAAGTGCTTGAATTGTGTTTGCGAAGCGACAATGCACACAATGAACACAATGAGAGGCCAGGGGGCTCTAGTTTGCTGGAAGCTAGGGAAATTGTCGCTTTTCCCCCATTCAATTTGCATATTATGAGAAAACCGTCCAAAAACTGTAGCTCTATGTGTGTGTTAGTGTGTGTGTGTGTGATTGTCAGGAAAACTATGGCAAAGTTTCTTTTGTAGTCGCTGATGAACTCATAGACAAACGACATTGAAAATTGCTAGTTGTTAAGATAGCCAATTGCCTGGAGATAAAGCATTAGTTGAAGTTACAGAGAAATTGGATAAGAAAACATTATTTCAAACAGAATAAATAAGTTACTTTAAATTACAAAATCCTCTACAGCATCTGTTGCTTAAGAACACATTACATAATATCAGTTATAACAAAAATTCTGTTTGATAATTACCTCCACAGATTATTTACCATGAAAAACGCCCGTAAAGCATATCCATTCATATCCATATCAATAACATTTTGAGCACACTCATCAGGCCAATGACAAACAATTTCTACACGTGCCACGGAGCACAAATCCAATACGATAACACATAGACAGAAACACACATGAGCACACACGCACACACGCACACACATATGTGTGTGTATGTGTAGGACAAGGTTCTGGCAAAAGATGCGCAATCAATGGATTACTTCCGCTATGGTTGCTTAGAGGCTCAGCCACGAAATAGCAACAACAAAAAGGACGAAGGCAAATGAATGTGCGTGTGTGAACATGTTGTGTGTGTGTGTGTGTATTTGAAATCAATATGCCAGTACACTAAAGCAGTGACAGCACAATTTAAGTTTGCCTAGCTAAGAGCAACAAAAATAGATATACCCACATACATATATACTCGTATGTATATATTTTATTTAGCTTAAAATTGAAAATGCGCAAAGCGACTGTTTAAGCATTTCAATTGATATCCATCAGCAAAGTGCCGCAACAAAAAAAAATAAATAAATAAATACAAGTAAAAAAGAATGTAGATATATATATATATGTATATATGGAGAAATAGAAAAATCAATTCAATCACGCTTATCAAAGCCGGCGTGGAATGGGAGCAGCTACAAAAGCGACAAACGTCAGCAACAGCAGCTGAGTAGAAAAAATAGCAAAAAAAAAAGGAAAAGTAAGGAAAAAAATACGAAAAAAAAATTACAATTCAAAAAGCATTTTCGGTATGTTTACTGCCACAGCAAAGTAGGCAAAAGTGAGAGAGAAAGAGTCAGAGAGACTGCGAGCATAAGCGAGCCAGAGAAAGAGGGGACGAGTGACGACAACAATAAAAATTGAAATGGAACTCGAGTCTCCTCGACGCTTTTGCGCCATGATTTACGGCTGTCGCTGGGGCGAGAGATTTTTATCCTTTTTGAATTGTGCCAGCAGTTTTTGGACAGTTTTACTGTTTATAACTATGCTGTGGCTATGCACATACAAAATATAGCGCCAACCACCCACCCACACACATACACACACACACACAGATACGCAGCCATCAAAGTGGCGCCGCATTGTCGCATCGAGCGAAGATGTGCGCATATTTATATCACTCACTGTATTATTGTGGTCTGTGGCTGGAGTGAGGCTAAAAGTAGTCGCATTAGCTGCGCATTGTTGTGACAGCGGCTTACTTAAATGCTGGCTTATTGATTTTTAGTCTTCCTTATATATATATATATATATATATATATATATGTGTGTATTTTTTCCATTGCTCCTTTTTGATCCACAAGTGCGTCATGAGCTGCACTCGCGAGTTGATTGTTCAAGTTGCGCGCTTGTATCAGGCAGCTTTTCGAGTGGCAGCAGCTTGGCTGGCTGCTATGTAACTGCATTTTGTGTAGATTTGGAAGTGAATGTAGTTTTGTAATATGTTCATTTAAATGGGCCAAAAATTTGAAAGGCAACACTTTCGGATTAAACGTGTGCATATGTTAAACTGTAACCATAAATTATAAATAATACTACATACTTAAATCTTGATCGATTTTGTGTTTAAATTTAAACTCACTTAAAGGGTATTTTTGAGCGTAACTAGTTTAATCTTTCACATCTTTCAAACAAAAAAAAAGAAAACAAAACCTTTTCCCTTAGCTTGTTTGAATGTGCTCTCAAATGTTGGCATATGGTAAATGTTAACTGCTCTGGTCACACTTGACTGACTCACTTGCAGCCATACTTCACCATCGCACATAAACACACACACACACACACACACACACTTAAATCTCCATCTGTGTGTGGTGCTATCTCGAGCAGTGCTTTGCTCTCGTGACGGCGACTTATAGCCAACTTTTCAATCACTTTCCAAGCGATTAAACAATCAGCGGCATTATAATCTCTGCACAAAGAGTCATGTATCATAGAGACACAAAGTTACAGCCATGCTGTGTGTGTTGGTGAGCGCTATTTTTTTAAAACAATTTTTTCTTGCCATTTTGCGCTGTCAAACATGATTTGCATATGCTACTTGTGGCTTTTGCTTTTGGCTAGAGATTATGGATTAGCTACCACTCTTTATGAATTTGATTTCGATTATTGCTGCCAGCAGCTTGTAGTCGATGTCTCCCTGGATGTCTGTCTGTCTGTCTTGATGTTAGCTTAGCTGAGCAATTAAAAACAGGCTGACCAATTTGTTATGCACTGACATGATTGTGGCTCTTTCCACCCACTTCGACTAGTGAGTTTATTTTTGTTTTTAGTTACCAGTCTGCGACAACTGTGATAATTGATGTTGGTTATAAAACGATTTCCTGTTTTTCTTGTAGATTATCTAAGAGTGCTTAAAGGCGCGTTGCTTTCTTAATTCATGCATTCATTTAAATGACATTTATTGTCGAGACCCCACACAAAACACAAACACACACGCACATACAGTGAAAATGGGCTTAAAAAGCCATTATTGTCAACATTTATAATAGTTTGCAGGCAAATGTGGGTCTTTTGCTAACAATTTCGCTTTACCTTTTCCTTGGGTCTTGTCTGCGCATTGTGTCTGTGTTTGTTTACCTTACACTTGAGTGGCATAAAAACACTCGCAGGCAACACTCACACACACACAGACGAAAGCACACAGCACAGCTTAAAGCCAGGCAGATAGGCAGGCTCAAGTGTTGTTGTTGTTGTTGAATGGAGAGGGAGGAGAGAGGAGCAGGCTCGGCCAAGTTGTCTTGCGGGTAAAGAGGTTGAGAGCACCTTCATTGAAAACAATTTGGCCTATGCTGCGTATGAGTAATATATGAAATATGTGTGTGTGTGTGTGTGTGAGTGACGTGCGTGTGTGCATCTCTCGGCTGGGGCTCAAGTGGGCGCTGCTGTGTGTTGTGTTGTGTTGTGTTGTAATGGGCCTGGAGGACAAGGTACAGAAACAGAAACGTAGCTCGCATCATAAATGTCAACAGCTGCGCTTCGCTATCTATGTGTGTGTGTGTGTGTGTGTCTGCGAGTGTGTCTCTATGTGTGTGTATGTGAGTGTGTGCGATACTAGTTCAGTCACATATGGGAAACTTGGAAATGCTTAGAATAATGTGTTGTCATCTGATTTGAATTGACTCTTTTGAATGCTTGTATTCTCTGCGGAATAGTTAATATTACAATTCATCTATCTTATAAGGCAAGCTCACATTAACTAAACTCGTCATTTCTATGAGAAATCAATCTACAATCAGTTGTAGCATAATTGGAAACTTAATTTGTGATAAGCTACACATAAATAATGTGTAAATTGTTCTCAAGAACTAACTACTCATTTCGATTTCATTATCTGCCTCTTTCGCGCTCTCTTTCTCTCTCTCTCTCTCTCTCTCTCTCTCTCTCTCTCTGTGTGTGTGTGGTCTTTTTGACTTCCTCATAAGTAAGCTATTTTTGTCTGCCAGTGCCAAGAAGGTCATGCATAAGTTATGTCATGGCAAAACACTTTTAGATTGCTCCTCCCCCCGCACTTGGCCCACTCGGAAATTGCTTAACAATTTGCGGCAATTTTTTTTTTTTACATCAACAACGACAACGACAATGACAAGGAGAAGAACCAACAACAACAACAACAATAAGAAATCATCCATCAACATGCCCATGCCCGTGCAGCTTATAGGAGGCAACCCGCTCGTGCTTATTACGCCTTGTGCACAGTTACTTTGACAACTTGTGACAATCTGTCTCTCACTCATAATTATTATTATTATCATTATTTTTGGCTTAAATCCTTTCGTCGACTTCATACCGTCAGCGCTGACAGCGCACAGCTTTGAGCTTTAAGCTTAATGGCTAGCGTCAACAATTTGCGCAAGTTCGTTTCATTTTAATTTGCACTTCCTCTGTCTTCTCTCTCCTCTCGCTCCTCTCTCTTCTCTCTCCGCTCTCCTCCATTGCTGTCACCCTCTGATTTTAATCGCACTTTTTAATTACTTTCCTTTAATTTTCAGCAACTTTTGCTGCTGCTATTTGTCTTGTCGCATTTTTTGTAATTATTTCTACACTTTTATTTAATAATTTCTCATAAACTGAAAACTGAAAAGAAGACACATCAAAAATGTATCATTTTTCACTCGGAGGATATGTCACAAAGTTATAAACTGGGAAAGCGGACGAAAAGTGATGTTTTATGGCCAACATATGTGTTAAATGTTAACCGTCGCAAGAAGTTTAAATAAATACAAATAAAGCTGATTTATTTAAAGTGAACGCGATGGATGCCAAACAAAATGAAAGCTGCCTTCGATTTGTTATCAAGTTGATAAACACATACAAGCCATATTGCTTTCGTAGTCACACTCAGAGTAAACTGAAATTCTCCTATACATTTCAACTTAATCGTCGGAAATTTGGTTCGTTTCGTTGGCATGTCCTTGGGGTCCTTGTGCCAGCCAGCCTGTGCCTAAGCATGAAAAATAATTTAAGTCTTGCTCAAAATGAAATTTAATTGTCACATTAAACGTCACGCAAGTGAAAGACAGGTCCCTTAAGACACACACACACACGGCACATACTCACACACACACATACAAACACCGAGCCGCACATTTAGAAATTCGAAGAGTAAATTCTACATGTGCAGCTGGCTCCAGTTTTGGAATATTTTGTACTGTAAGGGGAAAGAGAAGTGGCCGGGATACTGCTTGGTGGCTGGCGCACATTCCAATGCTCATGCGAGGGAATTTAACCTATTTACACAGTAATTTATTTGCTTATAAACATAAAACCACTTTCGCTGAACAATGAACGCATACATATCTGGGAATATCTCAGTCTGTGTGTGTGTGTGTGTGTGTGTCTAAGGCATATGGCAGATGAAGAAGAAGATGGGGGCAAATGCAAAAGGCAGTTACTTAATTTAATAATTTTCACATTCATTGAAACAAAATGAGCATATGTAAGACGAGCAAAAGGAGGCGGAAGGTCCCACAAGTTGAGGAAGCTGTGCACCGAACGAAGACTTTTTGCAGTCATATCTTTTTGCTTCATTTGTGTCGGTTTTTAATTTTGCACAGTATCTCTGGGCAAGTGTGTGTATGGGCGAGTGTGTGTCTCAGCGTGTGTGTGAGTTGCAAACACACTTAAAACTCAAATATTTGCATACACTCGAGCATTGTTTGCATAAAAATACCAAAAAAGAAGGAAAACCTAACATGAACAAAAAGAAAAAGGCACAAAATGAAAGGCAGCAGACAAAGAGAGTGTGAAAGAGGGTGGGTGTGGTGGAAGAAACAGGCAGTGGAGTGGCGTATGCAAAGGAACTGTAGCTGCAATCCCCCGAGTTGTGTGCTGCCTTAGACCAAAGCAAATTTATTATCACACAAAAGGCAAAAGACGCAGCAGCAGCAGCAGCAGCAGGCAGGCAGCAGGCAAACTGGCGGCGGCAATCTATAAAAAGTATCAGCCTGGCAACCTGACGGCCAAGTGGAGCCAGGAGCAACAGCAGCAGCAGCAGTCGCAGAGCACAAAATCAAACGAAATGAGGCAAACAGCTCCCCACCCCACATCCCCCACACACTCACACACAGACATACATACAGAGGCAGAGAGATACACCTAAGGACACACGTTCTGTGCGCTCACGCTTTTGTGCAAATAAAGCATTTTGCAGGGGCTTTGCCACAACGAGAGAAACAAAAAGAGACAGCGAGAAAAAGAGAGAAGGGGACGATACTAAGGGAGCCTTCCGCCACCCCCCACTCCCCACTTCCCACTATTCAGCTAGATTTTAACATTTACAAGCAGGAGGGTAATGTATGCCAATGCACATGAGACCCCAAAATGCGATGCTGCTGATTTTGCTGCTGCTCGGCAGGTGTGCCACAATTTGCATAGCTCGCATAGATCAGAAGCTAAGGGTTGGAGGCGTGCTACGGAGATGCCCAAAACTGCTGCTGCTGGCTGGAGCAGATAAACAAACACACTCACACACACACACACACACACAGAGCCCCGAACGTGCCAAGGCAGCAAAATAACAGCAAACAAGGCTAAGAAAGATGACAACAAAGATGCCACAAAAAAAGAAAAGAAAAAAATAAAGTAGCAAAGAGAATGCAAAGAAAGCGTTAAGTTTAGCGCAAAATTAAACAATCTTATTGCCCGGATTAGTGACAAAATTATGTAACAGGCCAGAGGAGGCTGGATGGTGGGAGAGGGGGGACAGCCTGAAGGCGTGGTATTTTTCGGCAGGGTGCGAAATGTTCTTGCCAGACTTATCAAGACGTTAACGTGTGCAACTCTAACTGTTGCCATGACTATGACGCAAACATGGCAATTACGACACAGTGTGGCAAGCACACGAAACCCACGGGGGAAAGTTCAACCGAGAGCCAGATTGACATCAAATGTGATGATATGGGCCAAAGTTGTTGGGATTAACAGCAATTTTTATTTTGCTCTTGTGCAACTAAGTTGAACTGTTTGTTGCTGAACGTGGAAAGATTAAAATTAACTAACGTCTACTTAAAATTGTAGTGTCAAAACAAAATAAGCAACAATGTTGTATTAAGAGAGAACTCTTTTGGCGGAAACATTATCGAATGTATAAAATAATCAAATTTAATGGCTACTTTAAAAAAACAACTTAAGAGCAACATTTTCTGCAGCACCTAACACAAAATTAAATTTTGTTTACGCATAACTCTGAAAGGGTAATTTTCCTACTGAACTTAATATCAATAATGTCTATACAAAATCATTATAGTGGAAAGTTTAAGATCAATTTTGGTTTGTTCATTGTTTGTGGTGACCCCTATTTTTAATTAAAAATTGTTCTCCACTGGATCTTGGTTATTTGAAATACTGCGATATATTTCGAATGCCGTGTGAATGTCTTCAGTGTGAGATTCGCAACTTGAAACTCAATTTATCGGACTATATGAAAGAATTAAATAAAAAAAACACTTGCGGCAGAGGAAAACAATCTTTTCGATTACCTGTTTTATATTTCTATATTAACTACGCTCCAGGATTTTCTTTGGCGTCTTCGCTCAAATATTTAAGCAACATAATTTAACGCTCAATTTAACAAGGCTGCACACACACAACAAAAGCAGCAGATACAACAATAATTATGCAAATTACTCTAGAGAGAGAAGAGGGTAAAGAGAAGGCAAGAAAATAATAATAATAAAAAAAACATGCCGATAACATTCAGCCAAATGTTCATACAGCCCAGTCAGCGACAGCTGCAGCTGTCAGAGAATTCGCGTGTCTCAAAGTCCACCAGTAAGCGGAAAAGGCGAAAAAGCGGAAAAGCGCATAAGCTGCGCGTTGACGTTGCTTATACGCCGCGTGCTTCAGCAAAAAAAAAAAAACAATGAGAAAAACGGAAAAAAAGAGAGTGTCAGCCAACCAAAAAGGAAACTAGGGGAAGTTGCCCAGTGGAGTGTCGTCTTCAGTGGCCGCCTGCGGCTCTCATTTCCTAGCCTGCCAACAAACAAAATCAGCTGGGCAACCTTTGCAACTACACCGCTCGATCTTACCACCCACCACTGCTGATTTAGTGCAAAACATTTTTCTTGATTATTTTAGTTGTAGGTGAAGCTTTGCCAGTCTGTCTGTCTGTTTGCCTGCCCGCCTGCCTCCGGCTGTCATCTTTTCTGTCCAGCTGCTCTGGGTTTCCATATCAGCGTGGCGCCATCCTTGTCTGCTGCTGCTTCCTCATATTCTTCATCTTCATCATCTGCTTCTCTTGGTCTACGTTTGTGGCCGACTCTCGTTCGCGCTGCGTGAGAAGTCATAAAGCGATTTGTCATATTTATACAAGTTGATAAAATTATAAACAGCGTCGTCATAGAAAAGCCCAACAGCCAGTTGCCAGTTGTCAGTTTGCCATTCGACTCTTGTTGTATCTGTGTTTATGTACCTCAAGTATCTGTGTGTGTTTGTGTGTGTGTGTGTGTGGGTGTGTGTGGGTGTGTGTGTGTGTGTTTGTGTGTACCTGCGTGTTTCTCTCTGTGAGTATATCAGTTGTGGCGTGTCGACGCTGTGCAAACAGTTTTCCTTTTTCTTTTTTTGTGTTTTTGTGATTTTGTGTTTTGCGGTGTTGCTTGTTTTGTTTGGTCTGTAATTGAGCTGCTTGCCGAGATCTTTTATCGTATGAATTTTGCCACAATTTTCCACAATAAAATGCACAAAAGTATGCTCAACATTTTATTAACTGAGTTATTTTGGTAAAGAGCTTTTTGCTTGAGCAAATAATAGTCATATTTAGATGCCTGATGCCAAATTGTCTTGATTATGATTTTTATAACCATTCCAATCAAATAGTGTTATTTACGACTATCATGAATAGAGCTACAATTCTTGTGTTACTGTTAGTAAATTCCAATTTGTTTGGCAGTTAATCTCTTGTTATGCACTTAACTAATTTTATTAGGTAACATTATACAGCCCAACTTTTTATGGGTGTACGCTCTCAATAGGCGATGATGATGATGACCTACGCTAAGTAACTAAACCAATAAAAATCTTTTAGCGATTTGAACAACACCAAAACACAAGGCACCTCCAATTTCGGCCAGCATTCAAATTACATGTAAAATTACTGTCAGTCCGCTTAAAGCATTTACTAGAAAAAACGACCTAGCGACATTTGTTGCGCAATCCCCCCTCGACCTTCCCTATACCCTGTACCATCGCGGCGGCCCACCTTTTTATCTTGGAGCGTGTCTGCTTGTCTCGCATAACAAATTTTATTTTAATATTTATTGTTTTTCATGGAAAGCCGAGAAAAGCGCAGCGCATCTGCCCGCAATGTAGAGTCGGGTTCTGTGTAACAGTCTCCGCTGCCCCCCTCTCCCCTCCCCCTCTCATCCGCTGCCCCTTCCCCTGTAGCATAGAGAGCCGCTGGCAAAGACAAAGACGCTCTGACGACGAAGATGATGATGATGATGGTGATGCGAAGGACAGGAAACGAGTAAAAAGCGGCGGCAGCTAAATTGAAAACGAAAGCAATGCCAAATAGAAAATGTTTTTGGCGCGCAGTGCGCGCCAAACCCTCGAGAGGAGTGTGCTGCGGGGCATGTCCTGGCGCAGGGAGGGAGCCAGAGGTATTGCTTTTTCTGGTACAAACGACATTGTCAGCATTGTGGGCATTATATGCCCTGGCAAATTGGAGTTAACCTGCCCCTGCCCCTGTCCCTCTGCCCCTCTGCACCCTGCACGCCACTTCTACTCCACTGTACTCCATCCCGAACTCAGTGTGTCTCCTGTGGAATGTGGCTGCCTGTTGTCTTATTCTTTGCGGCGCATAATCATTGCCGCTTTGTCGCACGTTTGTTGGCACTCCCCCCACCATCGCTCCGTCTGCTGTAGGCAGCCACATGGAACTTATTACTTTCATTTGCCTGCCATGCCACCCCCACTCCCTCTGCCCCACAACGCTACATAAATTCATAACAAATTCATTGCGCGCAGCGAGGCATTTAAGGCAAACAAAAAAAAAAAAGAAAGAAAAGAAGATGCGACAAATGAAACTGTCCCTGCTCTTAACCTAGGCCCCCAGCCGATACCCTCACCTTGTTGGGTTCGCAGCTGCGACCTGCTTCTAATTTTGTGTATTTTGGTTAGTCCTTGTTGAGCTGCTGCTGGCTTGTCGAACCTCCCACACTCCCCCACATCACTGCCACACTCCACTTTATGCTCTATCAGAGGCGCACACGGCGTATGCGTAATCTTGCCGCATTGTGCGCTGGTGCTTAGTTTTTCGAGCACCTTTGTCGTCTTTCTATTTCTATTTATTTTTTTTTTTGCTGCATGCTCGCGACTCACACACGTTAACCAGTGCACTCCCCCGCTCTGCCCCCACTCCACACCGCAATCTGCCACGCTGCCTTGCGGGAATTGTCAGCGCTTCTTTATGGGCACGCCGAAGTTTATTAGGCGTCTATTTGAGCCGCGGTGTCTGGTGAATTTCTGTCTTATTTTTAACTTTGTTTCTGCTGCTGTTGTTGTTGTTGTTGTTGCTGCTGTGCTTGTAATGCTATTGAAAAGTTGGCCAAATCTGCGCGATAGCTTTTCCCATTAAGGTTTTATTTGCATAATGTCATTTAATGATGATGATTATGTGTGCGACGCAGAGCTCTGCTGTGTTGTGCGAGTGTGTGTGTCTGCTGTCTATTAACTGTCAGCAGAGCTAAGCGCCGCAAAGCTACTGGGAAATGCATTTATTTGTTTAATAAACGAATGTGTGGAAACAGAAAAGAATTATAACATTTTAGAAATTCCTATGAAAATATTGAGGTATTGACAGCGAAAGATGTATACAGAAGATCTCTCCATACTTTCTACTATATCATTCCATTCGCCAATATTACATCATATTTTCTCTGTATATAAATATTCCCTTCAGCACGTTGCCACACTAATTTGTAGCGTAAGCTGCTCTCTGCTGTTTTATTTAACCTTCCCCGTCCCTGGAAAGTAGGCAACATTATTTTGCTTTAAGACGTCGAAATTCATTAAAATTATCCAGAGCTCAAAAAACCAACGAACTCAGCGAAATTGCTGTACGCACATTTTGTAAATGTTCAACCCTCGCTGAGAAGTGACTAACTGCCACATCCCCCACCCCCCTGCCCCCACACATACACACAATGCTCTCCGCCTATTTTGCCTAATTCCTTTGGAACGCAACCCCAGCGTAAACTTCTTAACGGAGGTCATTTGCAGACGTTTCGCCTGCTGTTGTTTATGATTATCTCTGGCGCTAATTTCAAATTTGGGCAAATACTCCATTTACTATTTTTGAAAAATGATTGCAAGCAATTTCATTTCCGTTTGGCTGCGCCCCTCGACATCCAAAAAACTAATTACAAACACATAAAACTCAAACGGGCAGAGTTATAAGCCTCAACTAGCTGCGAACTTTTTCGCTGCCCAATGAAAATGGTGAGCGCTGTGGGAAAGGGCGAGGGTATAACGCTGAAGTTTTCCGGGGGTTTTGTTGTAATTCCGAATCGAGCGAATGCAACATGTGACGAAGTCTGGTGTGTTATTGCCAATGGGCGGCGTCTGTGACACGCCCATCAAACTAAATTACCGCAAGTCAGGAGCAGGGACGTCCGAAAGCTGTGATTCCATACAAATATCCCCCCCCCCAACCCCCACTGTTAAGCAACGTTTACTCGTTTCGCATGAATTTCAAGTACCTTATCCGTTTTTCAGTTTCAGTTTCTGTGTTTTTTTTTTATTTTCCTTGTGTTTTTTGTTTTTGGGTTCTATTTTTTCATTCTGTTTTTTTTTTATTTGGAGTGGCTGGCGGGCATCTGGCGGGCAGACAATGGCGTTCAGTTCTTCCCGTTGCCATTTTGTGGCCTTTTAAATGTGTTTTAAAGTGTAGCACAAAAGTTTTGTTTTTGTTGTTCTTCTTGAATCTTTTCGCACTCATTGTATTTGTGTGCGCTCGGGAAATGAGTATTTTAAGTGGGTATATTCAGTTTTTTTTTGTGTTTGAAACTGAGAATCTGAGACTGCTAAGATAATTTCGTAATCATCCATTTCTAGTTTTCTAATACCGATAGATGTAATCCATTATATTAAACAAATGCTTCAAAGTCTTAATCATCACTATGGTTTCACAATTGACTAATTTTTAATCACAGGGTATTTAACTATTCGATCAATATTATTTTCTAATTTCGTTGTTGGAAGCCATTGGAATTTTTGTTGTTTTGCTTGGGTTTTTTTTACGACAGTTGCGTAAGTTTGCAAAGTTTTTCTCGAGTGCTTGTTGTGATTTCAAGAGCGGGCGAGTTGGGGCGTGTCAGTGAGGCATATCAAATTTGATGATTGACACCTGGTCGGGGCAAAAGTTGAGCAAGTTTAAAGTGCGCCCCCAAGTATGCAATGGCGTTGATACTGAAATTCCAGCTGAAGTCTACCTGAAATGACATTAATGTAACTCGCTAAGCCAAAGATGTGTTGCTGTTGTTGCCGTGGCTGCTGGCGTTAATGGCCCCAAAGATGTTGTTGCGGCTTCTGTGGTGCTTTGCTGGAAATGTAGGTGTGTATGTGTGTGGCATTAAGGGCGTCGTCTGTGGGGCGTGCCGCAAGTCGTTGCTGACAGCAGCGGCGTGTGACCTGCAGCAATTACCAATTTTCTTGTTACATTTTAAAGTGCCAAGCCCAACGCTGCAGCAATGTGTGTGAGGGAAAGAGTGAGAGCGAATGTGTATGTAAGTTGCACATTAAGTGCGCTTGAAGCTCAGCGCTGGTTCTTAAGCCCAAATGCAAAAGGCAACCAAGAAGAGATGATGCTGATGACAGCAGCAGCAGCAAAGAAGCCAATGGGGCACTGCTAAGAGCGGCTGTTGAGGCGGTGAAAGTAAAGGGGAGGCGGGCGAGGGCAGGATGAGATTGGCCATTACCGAAGCGAGCGGTTCAAATTACGTTGCTGCTGCTGCTGTAAATTAAGTCGAGATTGTGGCAACGGGAAATGTTAAGGTGTTTATCAAATGCCAGCAAGAAGTTGATAGCTTTACAATCTGTGGGTCATTAGGGATGTATGCCACTAACTCAGCGCTGCTCAATGGGGTAACCAGCTGAAGCTGCTTTCTTCGCAAATAATCCATAAAAACAAATAAGGACGTAGGAACGGCGGATACGAAAGCTCATCCGATATTCAAAAGCCATATATTTTTAATCAGGCTTATTACCGTTATCAATTCTCGTACTCAACATTCTGTGACTCAATCTAATCCGCATTAGAAGTTCTTAATGAATTTTTACTTTATATAAATTAATTAATAAAAGCCATTTAAATATTTAATTAATGTGCCTTTCTCTTTCTTGTTTGCTTGCAGGTATGTGAAGTTATCTTCAACTATTTACACAAGATGTAATACGTAAGTAGCATGCCACAAGTGCCACCTTTCACAATATGTATATCACGCATACGTCAGGTTGCCAATGCCAGGAGTGGATAGTATCAGGGAGAGTGGAAGTTGGCGGAAAGGGGATGGGTTGACAACACTTGACAGCTGGAAAAGAGGCTTCATTAAAATAATCAACTAAAAAGAAGTTGAGACAAGTCTCGTCGACGAGTGTGAAGAACAGAAACCTGATGACAGAGCAGGCCTAAAAGGCCAAAAGCAAAATAATGGTGGCTTTGCTCACTGCCTGTCTGTCTGTCAGTGTGTGTGTGTGGGTGTGTGTGGGTGTGTGTGGGTGTGTGCAACACTTTGCTGCGACACGCAACACTCATCATCAGCTGGCAAGTTCTGGTTTCTTTAGCTTCTCTCGCATCTTTGCTTCAGTTTTATTTGTGCTTTGCTATTTTCACTAATTAATTATGCAGCAACAGCAAACAACTTGAAATGTAAGGAGATTAAAGCGACTTAAAAGGCATTTATGCAATGCCAGCAGCAACAATAACAACAACAACAACAAAATCAGCAACATAAAAACAAACAGGACGGACGAAGCTGAACAGAGCAGAACAGACAAGTGTCAAGCAGTCGCTCTCCAAGGATGCTTCTCTCAGGGTGTCTGCATAAGACAACAAAATTGTATATGAGTGTGTGTCTGTGAGTGTGTGAGTGTATGTAGTGTGTGTGTGTGTTTGTGCGTGTCTTGTCAAGTCATGTTAACAAGCTTCAAATTGCGTAGCAGACAGCTTAAATTTTTGTTAAAATTATTAAAATAAATTGCACATGGAATTTTTATGAAATTTTTCGAGTATATCAGCTCAAATTGCGGTCTTTTAAGTGAGTCTTAAGTCAAAAAAAAAAAAACAAAACAAAATATTCACTGCCACACTTGTGCAAGGATTTTGGAATCAAAATTTAAGCTGACAAACTATTTGTCCAAGATTAAAGAACTTTATTTCTCATTCCAATATGAACACTTATAATCTTTTATGCATGCTTTGCTATTTTCAATATCGTCATTCGATACATTCTATTAATCATATTTTCCAATTAAATGTTAAAGCATCTGATATAAATTCATGTGAGAAATTCTGATACCTTCTTCACCTTTTAAGGCCATCTTCCTCCAAGGGGCTTACACACATGCCAAAAGGCTTCTTTCATTATGATTTACAATTTTCCGCCCTTATTGTCTTGCTGCTCATATTAATTTACACTTAATTAAAAGCAACAACAGCAGCAACAACAACAAAAGGATATCAGCCACTTTTTGACAGCGGCAACAGACGCTAAAAAAAAATCAAAAAAATCAAAACAAAAAGTTGCCACACAAAAAACGAAATGGCTGCCGCAGAGCAACAAGAAAAAGTTGTATTTGTAAAAATGCTAATTAAGTTACAAAATGCGCTGATAAATTGAAAATTATAGACAAAGGATTGCGAGCACACAGAACACACACACAGGGAAAATGCGTAAGTGTGTGTGTGTGTCACAAGTACGCTTCAAACGTTTTACGAGTTTTACTCGTTTGCTTTGCGACAGGTGGCAAAGCAGAAGACAATTGTGCGACGCGTTTAAAAACGCGCACAACACGCGCAGAGCACGCGCCTACCGCAAAGCCCCTCAGCTCAGCTGCTTTGCTGCTTTACTCCGTGCCCTGTTCCCTGTTTCAAGTTGTGCCCGTCACGTTTGTGTTGCAGAGTCTACCCATATACACCATACACACACATACACAAACAGACACACAGATATGTATGCATATATCCATTACATACACAGCGTCAACTTTATGTCTATGTCAACGGATTTGCGCTGCCAGCGGTGTTATTTTGAGTTTGAGAGTTTTATAATGTAAAAGCCAAGGCAGAGTTTTATACTACAAAAAAAAAAAAAAACATAAAAAAACAACAACAAAAAATGTCAGGCAAGCAGAATAAAACTTTTGAACATTTTTATTTTGTGTAAAATACATTTTTTCTCTTCTCTGTTGACTGGCATAGGGCAACAGCGGCTTGTCGACAATGACTCGTAAATGTTCTTCAGACTGACAGACAGTTGCAACAATTAAGCGACATTTGTTGCTACATTTTGTGCATATTGTGTTTGCTAAATAAATGTGAATGACATTTTCATGGTCATGTGTTGCAAATGGTGGCAGTACTTGGTATATGCCACATAAATACCAAGCCATTAAGGTTACCTAGATGAATATCTTTATGTTCTGCTATTTGTCATGGAGAGAAAGTTGCAGATAAAGTCCAAATTATTTTTGAATTTTATTAAATGGAAATTAAATATCTTTGAGTGAAATTAAATTGACTTATTGCTTCTCACAACAATGTTATTATTTTTTATTATTTGAATAACTTAAAATTGGCACTAAATATTATAAAAAAAAGTTCCTGGGCATCATCACTGTAAACGTTACTCACTTGCGCTTTAGCATACATTTCCCTTTGGGTCTATCAACTATTCTCTTTATATAATTCTCTGAGCTTTTGATAAAGTACTCATTATCTTTTTCACTCAGGGCTTTGGCTGCCCCACACAAATGCTAGGAATTTACATTTTCATTATATTTATTAAATTTTAAATAGCATTCATTTAGTAGAGTCCTGGCCCAGTCAAGCCACCCATTTATTCACCGACTCGCTGCGCTCTCTAAAGTATGCAATAATTTAAAGCTCTCTTTTGTGGCTGCCCCAAAAGCGGCCACAAAGTCGCAACAACAGTGAAGAAAATTGAGGCAACTGCTGTACGTTTTTATTGCGTTTTTCATGTGTCTCATGTGGTTTACTACAAATTGATTCTATTATTATAATTTTTTTTGCTGTACTTGTTTTTTTTTTTTTTTTGCCAGGCCTCCATGCATTAAGCTCTGTTGTTGTTGTTGCCTCATTTGTTGTTTGGTTTCGCCGCTGGCGATTTGAAAACTGAAAACTGATTGCCAACACACACACGCACACTCAGACACACACTGAACAAACACACACACACACACATACAAATGCAAACTTCCGTTTGTCTATGCCGGCCCCCGCTGAGTGCAATTTCCGCTAGTTATGGACGGAATGTGAGGGAATATATAAATAAATAGATACATATATATATATATATATAATATGTATATATATATATATATATGTATATATTAACAACCATCTGGTGTATAGAAATTGCAATTACAGTCACATTTGGCTTGCTGGCAGGCTGGCGTTTTCTGTATGCGGTTCCAATCAATTGTTTAATTAATTTTATAATGAGTTAATTTCGCAAAGCGCAATCATTTAAATTCGAGCGTACAGAAAACCCATTTATTTAATTGTTGTTGTGCAAAAAATTGTTGCCACTGATTTTGTGCGAACTAAATAATAAGTCAAACGAACGAGAGAGAACCAACGCACAAACCCAACCCAATCAAATGGGCATCAGCCTATGAAATTTAATTATAAAATGCTTACGTTGCATTTGCATATTTGTGGCACTGTCCATTTAGCTTATAAACATTTGCCACGCTCAGTTAAATTGGTGCCTAATTTCATTTTTGAGGCCATTTTGCAAACACGTAAAATCACAAATGAAGATGCACCAAGCAAATACAACTACACAAAATAGTCAAATATGCACTGTACACTGAGAAATATTTTACGAAATAAATTCGTGTCAGATTATAGTTCTCAAAAGTCAAATTTTCTGGCTTGCTGCCAGCGATGGCAAAAACTGGGCGGAGAGGCAGATAAAGAGAAGGCAGGCGGATGGATCGAGAGAAAAAATGACAATTTTTGGCTTTCTATTTTGTTTATAAATACATTTTTGTTGTCTACAATGATTTTTAAATGATTTGCTTGTGTAATTGGCAACCAAAATAGAGACATGTATTTGCACTTTATATATTTATAAATATATTATTAATGACTTTTGGCAATTTCTGCATTTTAATTTATCAAAAATGATCAGTTTACAGTGTTGAATACGATTTGTCTCTATTGGACTAAGCAGCTTTCAAGAAAATATAAAATTTTGGATTTAAAAAATCAAGTTTATTTATTGCATTTTACTATAATAGCCTTTTAGCTGCTTTAATACTTTTTGTTTTTAAAAGAACAGATTATTTATTTTATTATAAATTAAATTGCGAAATTCAGCTTGCGAGTAAGCCTTGATTTATTTGATTTTTATTGGCAATGAGCAAATTTTATAGATACAATGAACATTAAAGCATTGATTATACGCCAGTGAGTCAACCTATATACAACAATCTAATATACCATCTAACTGATATGTTACGATTACTTAAAATGTATGTGGAATGTCCAAAACATGATACATTTTTAGGCGTCTAAAATCCATACTAGAATCTGATTTGTTGAACTAAATCGCTCGCCATGCCATAAAATAGAAGAAGCCTTAACTGGTCTGCTGCTATTCTCATACTTTTAGATATTATCGCTTGCTTCAATCGCAAACTCTGCCATTTAAATGCATTCGAAATCTTACGCATGAGGAAAAAGACGTAGAATGAATCGCATTAAGCGCATTACGCTTCAAAATTCCGATTGTCATTAGGCGTTGTTTTTGCTGCTGCTGCTGTTGTTGTTGCCTCTTGTATTTACCGCACAGCCACGCCCACAACAAAGTAAGTAAGTAATAGTGAGATGGGCAGGCAGTTGCTTACTGCAGGCAGAGTGACCGCAGTTTTTACTTGCATAGTTTGATGAAAATGGTCCTCGCTGCTGGCTACTGCCTCCTGGCTCCTGTTCGCCTTTTCCCTTTGCTTTAAGCGCCGTGAAGGATTCTGCAATTTTTCATTTAGCTCTGCTGTAAATTCCAGATGCTCAGTAGCTCAAAGTCTCCGATCTCTCTCTCTCCCTCTCTCTGCTGCCACTATGCTTGCGCTGCTTTCTTTGCGTATTTGCCACAGCTAAACGTGATTGCGGGGCAGGGGCAAGCTGAAGGTGGCTACAAAAACTTGGTCCTTTTGCCGCGTGCAATTAATGCGACAAGCATCAGCGGTGTGGAAGCTACGAAGTGGAATGGTGGGAGGTGGGTGGTGGACGAGTCTCTTCACTTCCAACTTTCAGAGTTGGGTTGCCAAATTCGTTGGCATTTCTTGCCAAGCTGCCAGGCTCTATTTCTGTATGTGTGTGTGTGTGTGTGTAAGTGTATTTTTTGCTCGGTGCGAAATGCCACAAGGTGTAAAATTGAATAATTGAAATGAAGCGAGTAGCGCGAGGACATTCCGCAGGAGGCAGCTTGACAGCAGCGGCAGCAGTTGCCGCAAGGACACAAAAGCGGAGAAAATTGTTGCAACAAAGTTTAGATAATTGTGGTTAATTCTGATGGATTTGTGAGTAATTAGTGAGTAATTTAATTTTGCACTTCTTTGTAAAGTTTGGCATGGACAGAACTCGCGGCTAGCCTTGAATAACAAGTGGACACACGCCACTCTGTCAATTGGTGATGGATGGGAAATTGTGCGAAATTTCAATCAAAAAACGATTATGATTAAAAAGAGCGGAAAAGCTTAAAAAGTGACAAATTATGGCTATAAATTAAAATATTATATTACGATTTATATTTGCATTGCTAACTAAACAAATTTTAAGATGCATTAAGAATAAGTGTTAAAAACACTCAAGTTAAGTATTCAAATATACAAATGTAAACTCAATCGCTTCTGTTCCAACCACTTCAATTACTTTCCTTATTTTTCTTGTGCCTGCCGCAAGGCCGCAAGGTATGCAACATATTTCCTTTATTAGTCGCAAAAGCACTTGGAAAAACATGTTGTTTGGTTCTTTTGGCGCCAACCAGCAGCAGTCGCAGTAGTAGCAACAACAATTACATCAATTTTTGTTTGGTTGTTGTTCTTGTTGCTAATGAAATGTGACATTAAGTGCTGAAGTTCTTGCCATGCCCCCTTCGCTCAGGCGACTCAAAAAAAAGTGTCGCACTGTGGCGCTCTTTTAATTGTTGCCACCGCCACTGTAACAGAAGTAGCAACAACAATAACAAGTTGCTGCTCTTTGCGGTCGCCCCAACGGGCCGAAAATACCTTAGAGGCAAGTTCGGGTGATGGGGGCGGGTCGGTTGCAATTTGGAAACGGGAAACCCCCCACCAGACCCAAAACGGCAGCGTCAGACAAGCGCCAGCCAAAAGACGCATAAAAAATAAATACAATAAAGACACACAACAACAAAAAAAAACAAAAAAAAAGCGAAAAAAGGAACCGAAGAACGAAAATTTTTGTGGGAAAAGAGAGAGAGAGAAAACTCGCACAATAAAAAAATCCGACACAGCACAGTAAAAAAAGAGTGCAACTTGGAACAAAAAAAGTTTTTAATTAAAAAGTTTTGTTTTGTAAATCCATCTATGGATGTGAAATGGTTAAAGCTGCTGAGGATTTTTACCGAGAAACACTCACTGCTCACTGTTCGGCAATGAAAAACGCGTTGAGTGGATTTGTGGCAATGGGAAGCGACAGCTGCCAATTAAATGATTAGCACAAAATTAGCGCAGATAATTAGGAAATTTGGTTATTAATGGGTCGAAGTTTGTGAATCAGCTGAGAAAGTGTATGAGGAACAAATTAGTGACGAGTTCTGGAGGTCTAAGAGCGATTTCATAAGTCTTATTTGTCAGAAAGAAAGTCACAAGTCAAAATTATAGTCTCTTTACAAAATGCCAAAAGTTTGCTTGAGTGCAGAAAATTATGTTGAAAGGTCCCTTTTTAGTTTCAGCAGCCTGTTTTACAGTTCTCATAGGCCTCAAGTTATAAGTCTTATGATTTTGCAGCACGTAAATAATATTGTTGCCATTTTGAATATTTGGAACGAAATCAAATTGAAACCATGTCCTGACTTGACTCCATACTGAGCTCGACATCATTTGGGTGCCTTGCACGTTCAGTTGCTCCCTGAGTTGCTTGCCTGATTATTAAACATTAAAACCTATTCAAAGCTTTAAATTGTGCACAGGTCTACCTTTTCCGGCTCTCTTCGCCTCTATGTTGCCAAGTCTGTGCTGTGCATTGAACGCATTGCAAATTGAGTTGTTTGCGTTTTATTTATGGGCCACGGGCTGTGAAACTTGCACAAACAGCCCAAAAGTCAAACAGCGGCATGCAATTTAAATGCAATTGTTTTATGCACAACAACAGCAGGCACACCACTATGCTCCGCACCACACACAACACACAACACACACACACACACATACAGAGACGGAGCCACAAAACGTTGCATTTCACGCTGCGCTGACATGCCAAAGGGCTGAATTGGCCAATGCGGCGTATGCGCAACGTGCAACCAACAAGAAGTTGCTGTCCCACAAACACAACAAGAACAAGAACAACAAGAACAAGTATATTAATATGCCAGTGCACCACGCTCGTACTAATAAATTATTAAATGCACGCAATAAATTTCAAATTAATCGCTGATATTTATCTCTCATTGCAACGTCGCGATGCGTCGACGCTGGCAGAGAGCTGTGCATAATAATTATGTTGGTCAGAGCACACGCCAACCACTCTCACACCCGTCCACACACAAAAAAAAAATCAAAAAAAAAAAACTGCACTCTTTTTGGCATTTAGGATGGGTGGGATGCTTTCAAATATTCTTTTATTTGCATTTTTTACATACGTATTATTGTTGGACTATACTCCATTTCAATTCCATTTATTTCTGCTTAAATTGTATATATATTTTATTGTGCTTTAGTTGTTGTTGCAGTTGCAGTTTCAGTTGCACACATTTATTGAGTCGCCATTTGGACATCCATATTTTGCTCATTGTATCCACATTTTTTGCTCGGCTCATAGCTTTGCTTTATTGTTAATTAAATTATATATTTTGTTGTATTTATTAATTTTTTTTTTGTTTGGCCTGCGGTGTGCTGTATTTGAGTATCTGACATCATTTTTTAAATCATAACTTTAATTGTTGCTGTAGAGATATGAATTAATCATTTTAAGTAGCCGCTCATTTGCAGCATGCGTCCGTGTTTTAATTCATTTTCAACGACATTTGTAATTTCTGAAGTTAATCGCTTGAATATTATTGTTATTAACATTATTTTTTTCAATAATTTCCGAAGAATAATTTTACTAAACAGTTTTTCACCAAATTAAGTTGAAATAATATGAATAATTAACTGGAGCTTAATATGAAATATTATGTTGAACCTAAAAATGGCCAGATTGATTATGTTAGAGAATTGAACTTTTTTACAATTGTACTGATTAAATAGTTAAATTACATTTCTGCTGCCTTTTTTCAGTTGATTGCAGTTTAATGGTTGCCTGGTTTTCATTGCGTGTGTAATTGTAATTGTAGTTAATTGAAAGGATTTTATAACATGAAGAAATGATTAAATTTGAGCTCTTTTATGTTTTACTGTTAACTCTGTTTTTCTGTTGCCTTTGTATGCCACACATTTCTTTATTACGACAACCTTCTCAATTTGTTGTCAGCCCTGCCCTTACTGCTGCCCTAACGAGCACAAAGAGCAACAGCCAACAAGCGACAAATATTTCACATTGTTTTTTGAATTATGGCGCGCAAAATGGCAACAATAAAAACTTTTTGCCAGTTGTCATATGCCCCAAACAAAATTCTATGCACAACCACACTCACAAGCACATATGGACAGCAGCAGTTGCCCCGCCTCTCCTCTCTCTCTCAGCCTATGTTCTTGCAACCTGCAAATTAACACAATAATAGCCAGCAAAAGTCACACACACACACACACACGTACAGACAAATGGAAAGAGCAACAACAACAAGCACGAAAAATCAACAACAATATTGCCACAGATATGCAAATGGCATAGAAATTGTTGTTGGCTGCTGCTGGACTGGACATAGAGTCCTGGCCGTGGCTGGGAACGGATATGCTTGCATATAAATTATAACACCGGCGTGTCTATTAAAATGATTGTATCCGCTCGATTATGCACACAGAGCAAGATAGAGCGAGACACAATCGAAAGAGAGAGAGAGAGAGAGAGAGGGAGAGGGAGAGAGAGAGAAAGGGAGAGAGAGAGAGCAACAAGAGTTGGTGTAGCTAAAAATTTAGAAGCCCAAAAACTTTTTGACTTTGCTCGCTCATATAGATACAGCTAGAGAGATATACAGATGCAGACATAGGCTCAGATACAGATACATGTGCTAAATGTGTATATATATATGAATATATATATATAAATATATATATATATACATATATATGTGCGTGTGCAACTTGTGTCTGTTGTGTTGACTTTGCTCCTTGTTGCCTGTCTGGCATGTGTGTGTGTCTGTGTTTTAGGATTGCACAGGTTGTGTGTTTGGTTTTTGCAAGCTTTTTTCATTGCCCCTGCTCTCTCAGTGATTAAACAAATTGTACATAATACAGCTGCTGGTTTATTTGCCATTCAAATTTTGTGTGTGTCTGTGTGCTGTTTGAATCCAGTTGATATTATGCTATTTTGACAGCTAATTAGTTGCGTTCAAATATGCACATGCTTCTGTATTACTCTGACACTCTTCTAACCAAACACTCAAACCCATCGCCGCCACCCTCCTATCTCCTCTCTCCTTGCCCCTCTCAGTGACTCTTAATTGACAGCGTTTTTTTGGATCTGCATTTATCCACTTTAGTTAAATTACGTAAAGCACAAAAAGTTTATGCAAATCTTTTTCGACAGCATTTTCCTGAAAGTTTGAGGTTTTTCGGGAAAACTCGAAAATGAAAACAATTAATCTGCTACATGCAGGCAACCTCAGCCATAAGATACATAGATACTGATGATGCTGCAGGTGCTGCAGCAATTGCAAACCGCAAGGTTGTGTGGGTGTGGCTATGAGGATGGTGCTGGTGGGCTGTTTGCGTTGTGTGGGTGTTCACCTCAATTGTGGGCCAATTTAAATGGCAGCTAATAAATTTGCAGCAAGCAGTCGGTGCGAGTGCGAGAGACACGAGGCATGGCGATAAGATACGCACTCAGCTATGCTAAAGATAAACTGCAGACGACCAGCGCCTAAAAGTGTGCAATATATGTACACTGAGCGAAAACTCGAATTGATCTTATCTAAATCTAATTTCAATTTGTACTTCATTCTGGGCGCTCGCTTTAAGCAAGTCTGGCGAAAACTTGACTCCAAGTCATTCAAACCTAATTATTTCGAACCGATTTTTCTTGCTGTGCATACTTATGTATTAGTGTGTATGTGGTTTGTGTTGTTTTGCGAATGCGGTTGCTCGAGTGTATTTTAAGCCATTTATTGCAAGGAAATTAATGCTGCCAGCCACACTAAAACTCCTGATGTGTCTGGCTGATGCTGCTGCGTCTGCCAGGCTGATCCTGGCCACAAGTGCATCTACTTGCCAAAGCTGCCATTCAAAATAAATGAGCTAAATAAGCAGCCTGACATGTCAGACAGCAGACAACAGCCAACAACAATTGCAACAGCAACAACAACAATAACTGCAACAACAGACATTAATAAGCAAGCAAATTGCAAAGTTTTCAGCTCTGTGTTGTGCTTGCTGTGTGCTTGTTCTGTGTGTGTGTGTGTGTGTGTGTGTGTGCGTGTGTATTGTTTGGCGTTTGTTTAAACTATCAATTAAAGGCCCGATGCTAATTATGTTTGCAGCAACCCCGCATCAGGCAGCCCTATTAACTCTTTCTGTCAGCCACAGAGGCCATAACTTTTGTTTTGCGGTTTTGTCTGATGTCAAAAACGAGTTTGGCCTTTGAAGACTGCATATATACATTCATATATATATATATATATATATATATATATATATACTGAATCCCTATCTAACTGTATCTCTGGCTGCCACATCTATTAGGGAATCTCCATTGTTTAGTCTTGTTCTTGTTCATGAAATAAGACAAATATTTGTATTTGCCCTTTGTGTGCGTGTCGCTGTGTAATTTATGTGTGTGTTTGTTGTCTTCTTGCTCTGTTGTTATTGAAGTACATAAATCACAACCAGAAGATGAAAGAGAGTGAGAGAGAGAGAGAGAGTGAGTGAGAGTGAGTGAGATAGATTGATAGAGATTGTCGATGTCTGACTCAGAGGTATTTGTGTAATGAGTTTAAGTCAATAATGAGTAAAGGAGGGTTGTTAGCTTACGTCATTACAGCGCCAATTAATAAGTGCTGTTGTCGATTGCACAATGATATCGATATCAATATCGATTGAAATGGTTCTTTTTATCCAACAGCATGTGATGAAATAAATTAAGATTGACTGAAGCGTTGCATCCTTTCTTTATTCAGATGAATATTTATTTCAAATGTCCTGTCCAACTTTAAATGCAGCTTTAATCTAAAAGTCAAACCATGATCAAGAAGCTCTGGTTTTCAAAAACTGAATGAGTTTTGATAAATTTACGCCAATGTAAAGATTTGCTCGTTCTCATAAGTAATTTTAAGGATATAAATTTCGACGATAGACCGTAAATGGAATTTTGTTTAGATAAACTCATTGTTATTTATTTTCTTTTTATAATAAAAAATAGTGGCAGTTTGTATTGATGGCTTACTTGAGTATAATCTTCTGTCATGCTCTTCGATCTATTCAGTAAACTGGATAAACATGGCTAGCTTTTATTCCATTTCAACTCACGGAAGCTTTTAATATACGAACTTTAATAAAAATCGTTTGAAATCCACAGCAAAACAGTTTATGGCTATCTGTGGCGCCCACCGCCTTTATTGCACTTTACGAGCAATGGAACAGCAACAACTACAACAGTAAAGCGTCAAAGCAATAACAATAGCAATAAAAGCAACAACAACAATAACAATAACAACAATGAAAGCTGTACAAACGATGTGCAAAAGGCAACAAAGTTTTGCGGGAAAACATGCGTAAATTTATGCAAAGGCAAATTGTTATTTAAAACACTAAAAACTAAAACCAGCCGAGGATGGTCAAAGCATAGTCAATGAAAGAGACAGCCAGAGATATAGATAGCGATATTCTGTGTGTGTGAAATATTAAAACACAACATTTAAATGATTGCAGCAGCAGCGGCAGCAGCAGCAGCAGAAGCAGCAGCAACAACTGCAAACAAAGCTGGAGGGGTGCGAGTGAAGTGGTAGACTGATGAACTGACCTCTGCAGCAGATGATGCCGCAGTCGCTGCTGCTGTCATTTGCCACACGCAATGATCTGATTAAACATGGTAATGAAGTAGTCAAAATGTGGTGCAACGTGGCGTATGCGTAATTTCATATATACACACACACAACAGACTCTCCGCGTGTGTGTGTGCGTGTGTGCATGCATGTGGTACTCTTCTGCTGTGGCTGCTAATTTAAATTTACGCGCATCGGCTGTCCACGTACAACATACAGCGACAGCCGCAGTAGCCAACGAGTCTTTCTGATGAGGACGAAAAAGTAAAATCCCAGTTGCAGCGAAATGAAAACACAAATACACAAGCTGTGACGGTAAATACTGCAAAACCACACAAATAAATATGTATGCATATAGTGTGCCCCATGTATGTTCATGTACGAGCATTTGTCGCGTTAGCTTGCAACGCGTGAGTTGCATTTATGTTTGCAATGGAAATCTAACTATAAATACTGATCTGAGCTGCAAATGAAACTGAACTGAGCTCCATGGCATGGGTAAAATGATTCAAAATTAAGCAAGAAGCTCTCGAATAATATTTAAACTATTTTTGGCGATTTATTTGTTTAGAGCAACTACATTTCAAATAATAAATTGATGTTGCATGTTTCTCTTTTTTTGATTTTTACAATGGCACATTTTATAAAGATTTTTGTGTGCATTATTTTCGTATTATTCACTATACGTCAATATATGGAAATAGCTTTCAATATTTATTAGCTCGACTGCATTTAATGCACTCGTCTATATTCGCATAGAAGTGTGTGTGTGTTGGTGTGTGCATTGGGGGGCTTCTAGGGGTATTTATTTGTACTGAACATCCACACACGTACCACTCTCAATGTTTGGAAATACGGCACGTTATGCCATTATTTGTTTTCGCTGATTGCATTTGATTTTTGGCAAACGACTGCCGTTCTCTTTGCTCTTTGGCTAACAATTCGCAACGAGAAATAACAACTAAAACAAAAAAATAAAAAATAAAATAAAATTTATATAAAGTTGGCTGCCCTCCGGACAGCTTTTGTCGCTTCCAAAAGCCTCTCTCAGGTTTGCCTGGTTTGTTAGCTAAACAAATACCACATTTTGCCACACAACGAATACTAGTTGCAAGTTGTTAGTGAGCACAAAATATTGAATGCAACTGCTGTAGCGACAATATATTTTTGCCACATCTCAACTTATGCCATTTAAATGCAACGTTTACCGCAATTCCCAACATACATACATAATAATAATAATATTTCTTGCAATAATAGTAATAATAATAGACTAAAATCTGTTTCTTTTCTACTTTCTTCAATTGAAATTCTTCTAATATTTTAGAGCTTTTCTCTAGACACACTTCAACTTCAAGCGACACTATGTTCCTTGATTCGGAACACACATTTGGAAATTCTGTCTATATACATGTCCAAAGAAGTCTTAGTTGGCACATAAGCTAACTAATTAGGCCCATATGCTTGCTGGCCATCACATTTTGATGTCGTTCCACAAATGTTGGCCTGATGGCCGTCGGCAGCAGTCGCCACGCACAAACACACATCCATTCGAAAGGTCAACAAGCTGCGTGGCAAAGTTTAACACGTACATACACACATCTGTTTATGTAGCCGACCAGCTACAGCTCAGCTCAGCTACTATCGACCAATTTCTACTCGTACCTTTCGCCAGTCTCAATTCACGTAAATGAGCAATTATTTAGTCATGTTATTAAGTTGGCTTCTCAGTCTGGCCGCAACTTGATAAAGCTGCCTTAATACACATTTCATTCGGCTTTAAGTTAATATTCGGACAGCTGTTGCTTATTTTGATCTTGGACTAATTTCATTTACAGACACACACACACCGCACCTGTGTTGTGTGGTGAACCTAGTGCTGGGTAGTGCTCAAACTTTGCATATTACTGTTTGAAATGTATTAACATTAAAGCAAGAAACTTGCAACATTAACTTAAACTGACAAACTATCATTTAAAATGTTATGCACAAGTGTATGCCTTAAAACTTCGCTTCCGCTCTTAAATAAATAAGCTTTTACACAAAATACATCTCAGTAATTTTCCTATTGACTTACGAGTTGTCTTCTACATTTTCTCTTTCTAGGTAAGTTCAACAGTACTCGCTCGGCACACTTAAAACCCCTACTGTAAGCAGACTCTTAACTGCAACTGACCCACGTAAGTGCCAAGGAATTTTTTAATATTCTTCAAAACTATTTAGCGTATTTTTTTTTTCGCTTCTACTGCCACGTGCGGCAGGGCCAACATTTTTCAAAGCAGTCAACTTGAAACGACTTTACGAAATTCGCTTAAGACAGCAAAATGACAAGAATAATGACATTTGCAACGAAATGTAAGCCACAAATAAAAAACGAATGCTACCGAAATGAAGGGTGTAGATATTCGATGTGGGGTATGTCCAGAAAAGTACATGCACCCCAAGTCAAAGTTTTGACTTTTCTTATGCACGCACACACCCTCACTCACACACATTATATTGGTTTCGGCTATGAACAACAGGGTTTATGGAGGGGCGCCACAAACTTTGCGCTGATTTTCTTGGGGGTAAAAATATTTGCGTGTTTTTTTTGTTGTTGTACTTTTTCGACTTGCGGGCAAAAGTCGCGACAGCCAAAAAATGCAAAAAAAAAATAATATAAAACGTAGAAGGGGCAAACAAAAAATCGCATTCTTTGTTGGTGTGCTGTAGAAAAATGGGAAAACTTTAAAAACACGCTGAAATAAAAGTGGCAGACATTAAGATGCACATGGAGCCAGCCAAAGCATTAGTGAGAAAGTTCATAAGTAAAAGTTTGTCCCAAGAAGGGGTCTTAAAAAAATGACAGTTGAACTTCTTGGCTACATTTCGACTAACTTCACATTTCGCCGGAATTTGTTCTTTATTTTATATTGTTTTTTTTTTATAAATATCAAAGTCTGTCCACATTTGTATAATGTCTTGAAAACACATAACTCATCCGTTAAGGGAATGGGAATGGTTAACATTCCCTTCGTAATCAATGGAACGCTCCCTGCACTGCAAAAATTTTAATACATTAGGTAAATGCATTTGAATGCGAAAAGTTTTTCAAATATTTTCTGCTTGATTTTATAGAACACACACAGCTACACATTGACATTTTCTTAGCCATATAAAAGAATTTGCTGCATACTTCGTGGCGCCGTATTGCCTACTTTCAGTTGATTCATGCAGGCAACTGAAGAACATTTGCTAGCCTCCTCCCTAAATATGACCATGGAATCATTCTCCCACAGTGAATGCCAAAAGTTTCTTCATTTAAAAAATTCACTTGTTGATTTATTGAAAATAATATTGGCATGTAAGTTGAAAGTTGAGAGAGTTGAGAATAAATGCACGAAACCCCCACACCAGGTGCAAACTGAATGTAATCAATTTAAGTGTTTAGTTTACTTAGTTTTCTTTCCGAATTGAAAGCTATTTATAAAAAAACTTTGAACGCAGGAAAAAGAAGAAGCGAAATATTGAAGTATACAAAGTATATCATTATTAAAATTGAAGAACTCTCAAGAAATTTTAATTTCTAAGTTTGATCCTTACAAAAGTATAATTCGCTTCTTATATGTAAATCATAAGATTCTAAAAACAAATTCGACTACCGTTATTATTTAAATATTTATATTAACTGTAGATTTCATTTTGTTTCCAGTTCTTACCAAAAACATGATCAAGCATTTCAATTTACTGCCAAATATGTCTCCATTCCGTTTTCAATCCAATGTAACGAAAATCTCTTTCAAACCCCTCACCTGAAATAAAGTTGGTCGTTTTGTAAAACGCTCATCCAGCCACACGTTCGGCTAACACACTTGGTAAGGTTGTCACTCTAATGGACAGCTGGGCCATTTAAAATTCCACTTGTGGCTAACACAAAATCCAGCATATTACAAAAGCCAGCAGACAACGGCAAATCTCAAAAGCATGACAACAGAAAACCAACAGATTCATTTTTGAGTGGCGTACAAAAACAGCACATAAAATTATTGTAAATTTTGATTAATTGCGCTGTCAGACACGCGTCTGCCACGCCCCCACGTCCATGAGCACGCCCCCATCTAGGAACAGGCGACGTGTCTCAAGCGAGACTCGTCGCAGGTTCAAACGAGTTGACGCTTGTCGCTTGAAGTTTTAAGATTCTTTTTTTTTTTTTGGGTGGTGCGACAACATTTTGAAAATATTAAAAAACTTTTCACTTGACATGTTATTGACTTGTTAAAATGTTTTCCTCGCTCGCTTAGTATAATTTCTATTTATATTTTTTTTTCTTTCCCATGGCTGCGACTCTAGTCAAAACTCTATCAAGAGGGTAGTTTTTTTTTTTTTTTGGTTGGCTGTTGTCGTGCTTGCTGTGTGTGTGTCGGGCTGCTTATTTATTTATAATGTGGGACTTACTTGGCTATTCAAGCCACGTTTTTGCGTCATGCACGAAAATTGCATTGCCTCTCTCCAAAAATAAACTGGCCAGCTCCCATTCCCCCATCCCCTCCCCCCGCGCTCAGCCTGAATTTGTGTGGGGTCGCAAAACGGATCAAGCTGTGTATAATTCGCAGAGGGTTGCAAAAATAATGTCGACTAGACTTTTATTAGACAAGCTTCTCTATGTTTTCCCTTCTCAGCATCCTGCTATATACGACGATTTTTTGTTGTT
Organism: Drosophila basisetae; assembly: GCA_035041595.1. Classification (NCBI taxonomy): domain Eukaryota; kingdom Metazoa; phylum Arthropoda; class Insecta; order Diptera; family Drosophilidae; genus Drosophila; species Drosophila basisetae. Next base: position 3,357,579 of record JAWNLB010000144.1, read on the forward strand.
GTATTTTTGCGCTTCTGCTGTCTTTGAAATTGGCAAGTAAAAGCCCCGGCGAAACTTTGTTCACAACCAGGAACAGAAAAAAAAAACCAAAAAAAATTGAAACCCAGGCACGATTTTCCATCGTCTAGCCGATGGCAAAAAAAAAAAAGAAATGGTTGTTTTGTCTATGTGGAAAGAGAGTGTTTTATATGTAGATGCTGTTTATTTGACAAAGCATGAAAAATGCATGTGGATTTTGTGTGATCAGCGGCTGCGGCTCAAGGGATATACTCATAAGTGCGGCTTTTGGACGGTTGTCTCATTTTTAAAGCGAGTGATGTAACAAGTGGCATTGAGAGGTTTATCCCTGTTGTGTAGCAGAGAAATCGAGTGCAGAGTTTGCTTAATAATACGATCGATTTTTTCACATAAGATCCACATGCGCTCGGCAACTTGTTCAACTTACTCACATAATAAAACCCTTACAAGAACTATTCGCCCTGGGGTTATGCACAATGCATAACATGCCCATTTGGCTGGTATATATATTTACCAGCAAGTTTGCTCAACTAAACACAGAAAACCCAACAAAATCTAACGTAACAATTCAGCTTTATGCTTGTCAACATATTTTCTAAGCCATGGCTGGGCCAAAAGCTGCCACTGCCAACATAATGATGCCCCATAGTAACCGACAACAGCAGGGGCGATACCATAACTGTTATCTAAAGCTTTTTTGTATTGTTGTTCTTGTTGTTGTGGTTGTTGTAAGTACTGCTGTTGCTGCCACTTTGCCACACACACACACACACAAAAGTAAAGCGAGAGGGAGAGGGAGAGAGAGCGAGTGAGTGGAATAGAATAATACGACTGGTTAGGAAAAATGTGCAAAAAAGTAGTAAATTTTACGCGCATTATTTAAATTTACTTGCGTGTAATGTAAATTTACATTTTTACTCCGAGCTCTATGCGCCAAAGACGAAAAATCCCTCGAGCAGGCATAGCTTTTTTTTTCTCAGTCTCTCAGTCTGTGCGGAGTGGGTGGGGGATGTGTGAGGGGTTGGTTGGGGGTGTTGCATTGTTGGCGCTGCTATTTTCTATTTTGTACAAAGACGCAATAAACAAGTGCAGGAAAACAAAACGAAAAGCAAACAAAACAAATCTCCTGAGATCTGAGCAAAAGGAATTGTATTCAAGTGGAAGTATTTGCTGGTACAAACAAAAAAAAAATACACATAAAATACTTTAAAAAACCAAAAACTCAACCACTCTTGTGGTGCAGACAACACATTTTGCATGTAGCTCTGAATTTGTACGTTGGTATGTATGTAAATTTGGCTGCTTTTATTTGGCTTAGTTATGCATATATTGAATTTATTTTTTGTATTTATATCAAAACTTGTTTTTCTTTTTTGCTGCTTATCAGTTTTCTTCTTACCCAAAAAAGCGTAGAGTACAAAACCAAATTAAACACCACATAGCACATTCTCTGGTAGTCGCAGTCAGTCAGTCAGTCAGTGAGTGAGTGAGTGAGTAAGTCTCCAGTTGCCATTCGTCAGTAGTGTGGACTGTCGACGATGGCGTCATCATCATCATCCACGTCCACAACCCCATTCGCATTCACGTTCACATTTACAGCATTCAGAAATCCCCCCGCCGCATTGACGCCACATCATTGTCTGGCCGGGAAAACTCGGTGCTCTTCTCTCTCTCTCTCTGTATAGGAGTGAAAGGACCCTTTGCATGGGCTTTTTACTCATTTGTCGTTTGTCAGCTTTTTGGCGCGTTGATTTTCCGCTGTCATTGTTTTGGCATTGTCAGTGCATTCGTACTTCAACTCCATAATACCCTAGCTGACAACTCCAAGAGATTCACTTTCGCATAACTTCCGATCAGGGCATTATCTTTATTGGTTATATATTCTAAATTCGAATTCTCTCTTCCAATATTGCGATATGCGTTTTGCACACCAACCAATGGGGTTGATTAGCTGTGCAAGAGCATTTGGACTTCGTTTTGTGTTCTAAAAGCACTTGTAGCTTATTTATATTTATCTTTGCTTCCCATTTTTTTCTTTTTTCTTTGCTATTTTTGTGACTCGCTTGAACAATATTGTAAACGTTTTTTTTCTATTATGGCCGGCAACCAAGTTGATTGCTTTTTCGTGTATTTATCTGGCAGATCGTACAACAATGGAATCCACAATTCTACGACCAATCTTTTTTGGCCACTTTAAGCTTGCGTCTTAAAGCCGGTATTATAACATCAGCAACCGTGCTGGCCATTTGGCAAATTCACGTTCTGCTTTATTTATTTATTTTATTTAATTTTTTTTTGTGTAGCGCGCCATAAATTCCAATAACTCACAGTTTAACATAAATTACCAGCCAGCCGCATAATTAAAATAAGCAACCAACGAACGTTTTCACAACCCCACCATCTCTCTCTTCCCCCCTCTCTCTCTCTCTCTCTCTTTCTGTCTCTCTCTGTCTCTCAGTCAATTTTTCCCTCTCTCTCTCGTTGTGTAATAATTGAGCTTACAATCTCAATAGGGGCAAAAACACTTGCTCGTAATTGAAATTAAATGACATAAACATCATCAACATAAACTTTAAACAGCTGCCAAAAAAAAAAGAGACACTCAAAAACCAACATTTCAGTTGTTGGAATGGAATCCACATATACAAAAATAAAAGTAAATTAAACTGTCATATGTTCCAAAAGTGACAACTGGGCAGACAGCACACAGGACATTCAGGAGCCAGACATGCCTGCAACCGCTGCCGTACTGTTTAAGCGTGAGTGTGTGTGCGAGAGAGAGAGAGAGAGAGAGAGGGATAGAGTGAGTGAGCGGAAGGGAAGGAAAAACGACTGCAGTTTGTCTGGATGTTGGCTCATCTGTCAGTGTGGAAGATATGTTGAAATACGCCGCGCGTCAGGATAAAGTATGTCGAGTGTGTGTGGACTTAGTGGCGGCTTGCGGGTGTTGTGCGTTCCAACTGCTGGTAATGAAAGCTCTGGCAACTAGATTTATGGCCGCATAGATGGAGGGGGCAAGAAATGCGCTCTTGATAATTAAGAATAAATGCGAAAATGTTTTGAAGCACAACATGAAATACTTACTCGCAAATGCAGCGTTGATGAAAGGGCGACAAAAAAAACCACAGAAAAAAAGAAAACGAGAGTGTTGAATCAGCAAAAGTTTTGGCCTGGCCCCAAGCAACAACAACTTGAAATGATGATCATCGTCATCATCAACAACAGCAGCAGCAGCAGCAGCTTCCCCCCAGATTTAGCTGGATTGTGTGTGTGTGTGTAGCTGTAAACCATCAGCACTTTTTAAATGTTATTACGTGTTTTGCCCGCAAAAGTTTATTTCGCTCTGCTTTTGTTGTTCGCTGCGGCGTTTTCACAGATTTTGCTGTTGTTTATAATTTGTGTCTTTGTTTCGCCAAAGTTCTGTTGGGTCTTTCTTTCTTTTTTGATAAACATATTAAATTTGGAAAATTTGTTTATCAAATTTTAAAGCATTGCAAGTGTACAGCAAAGTTTCTTTTGGCGAGACAGGATTCTTGGGGGGTTTGTGTTTGGACATGTCGTCGCCGAGGCACTCAAAACAAATTTGTGCTTGGCCAACTGCCAGCAGCGAAGCACAGCCCCAAAAGAAACAGCAGCACCATCCACAGCAGGAACAGCAGCAGCAGCTGCAACAACAAATAATAACAACAGCAACAACAAAATAAACAAGTAGTGGTATGAAGAAGCAGAAAAAATCAATCTTTTGTGGCATTTGTCTGAAACTAGATTTTATATACCACGGCTACGACAACATCTACGAGTATTTTATGCGGCAAGCCAAAAAGAAGAAGAAAAAAAAACGAGAAGAATAGTAGACAAAAAAAAGACAGAAAAAATAGAAGGAAATACTTATTTGGCTAAAAAACAACTCATAGAAATGAGAAATAAAATGAGGCCCTAGCAAATATCAGGGGTCCATGTGAAGTATTGCAGCAGCAAATGCAAATACGCTGCCCTCCACAGGGGAGGGACAGGTAGACGGAGAGCAGGCAAGCAGCAGAGAACGATGCAGTTTGATGCAAATGACAGAATTCAGCAACAAACTGAAAATGACTGACCTTTTTTATGGGAATGTCAAATATTGTGAAAAATGTGCTGATTTTATGGATAGTTTAAAAGAGATCCATATCACTTGTATGTATCCTCAAAAAATGATATTCATAAATTGAGAACATGGTATGAATGCTAATAACCAATGTAATCCTTCAATTTTGATTCATTTAATACTTGTCTCTAAAATACATATTACATTTGTATAACTAACCCGCAGTTTAAATAGTTGGATAAACCTGTGATTCGTATAACTCCCCACAGTTAAAAGTACTCAATTCAATCAGTTGTCTTCGGTTTTGAAAAGTTCCTTGTTGCTTTAGCTCCACCTTTTCAAAGACATCGAACAGAAAATTGTGCTGGCTCTTCGGGTCGCATACTTTTGAAAGCCAAAAAGTACACTTGACATTTTTGCGCGAAAGATATTTGAAATACGTGTCTGCCTGGGACCCATCCTTTGCCCCACAGCAAACCACTTGAGCGAGGAGCAACTTGACTTAACTGTGTTGCCACTGTGTTGGTTTCTTCCTTCTCTCTTGTTTTTTTTTACAGCCATAGCAATACATAATAATAAAGCAAAAGCGTTTCTGCAAATAAATATGCAGCACTCGAAATTACTTGGGATGAACTGATGATGGCGATGACGTTGCTGATGACGATGCTGATGACAATTTTGTAGAATCAGTCGAAATGGGAATCACTGGCGAGAGGAGGGAGGAGGAGTACATCTAAATAACGCGCTGCTGACCCAAACTCAATTTCCAGCAGCCCGCAACTCAATTGTCAATGAATAAATTTACTCGCTGGCAACGTTCTCTTTGCCACAATCCACATTCTCGTCACTGGTCCTCGTCCTAGTCGTTGTCATCATCATCGTTGGTCCAGGAGTCCAAATCCATTATCCTTATCAGTGCACAAGCATCGGCTCTCGTTCGCGAAACTTTTGCTGCTCCATTATTTCTACTTGCGTTTCGTATTCGGTTTCTGCTACTCCCTTCTCCGTCCTGCTCCCTCTCTGTTTGCCATTCAATTGGTTGCCTTTTACCACTTCCACTTTGAGCTTCTCTCTTTCTTTTTCTCAAATTCCTTCGTTTTTTTTGGAAATTAATGACGCAAACGGCCGGAAAATTTAGTAACTTTTAGTCATGGCGTGTGGATGATTCGCACACGATATATACGGATATATATGTATATATATATATATATATATATATGCAGAGGATATTCCCCCAGTTGCTGATGCTTCAGTACTACAGTGCTCAGTGCTCATCAGCTTTGGTTTTTGGCCCGACCGATAGCCATGAAATGTATGCGATGGTAATGAAATCGATATTTATGAGTTTTCGCCTCGTTTTCTGTTTTCTGTGTTCTGTGTGTGTGTGTGTGTGTGTGTGAGTGTGTGTGTGTGTGTGTGTGTGTGCATTGTGTGTTTGAGTGCGTTCGTTCTCCAAATCTTCGCATATCGAATCTCGGGAGGTTAATAAATTAAGCTAACGAAAACTTTTGCTTCTATTAAAAAGTTTCGCTGTGGGGGTCACTACTCGGGCTTCTTTTTTCTTTTTTTTTTTGCTTGATTTTATTTTTGTTTGGTTTTATTCTCTTGTGTTTGGCTCAGACATTTTGGGGCAAGTTGTTGTACGGTTGTTGACTATGCAAATTAATTCCACAAATCATTAGCTTGTCACAATTGTTGAAAATTGCCAGGGAATTGTTATAAATGCTGAATGCAATGAAATGAATTCGCTTCACAATAATAATAGCGTCACACAATCTGCTTGTATGATGAAATCTCAGAGGCAACTCAAAGGCATAATATACATTTAGGGTGAATCTCTAAAGCATTCAATATGATTTCTGCGTATGACCCACACTCGATCTATATATTTAATCAACTCTTGTTACCTTTCAGCCTGCTGCATATTTAAGGATCTACTTTTTGGCTTGGCATCCACTTGATTGTATAGAGCAAACACACTCTTATATTTGACCACTATATACCACTATAGCACTCAACATTGCCAACCAACTAACACGCCTCTCGACACTAGCGTCAACTGTAGCCACAAAAACCACACAATGATGATATCCATCCACTACTCTAGTTTTAAAGTCATTACCGCCCTCAGCGCACTCAGACGGCGTTGATACACCCACAATGGGGGTGCCACAATTTCAAAAGCCAATTAGCATACATTTTCACACACACACACACACATATATATATATATATATATATATATATATGTATGTGTATATGCTTACTTGACTAAAATCAAACAAGTCCAAAAATGTTGACAGCACTTTAAACGTATTCATAGCATCCACAACCCAGTCCACCGTTTAATAGTCAACAGTCGCCCGTCAAGAGTCAGCAGTCACCAGTTAGTAGTCAGGCATTGAGAGCGGACGACAACTCTGGATATGTCAACAAGAACATTTTCATTTTATTTGCTCAGTCACATTTATGCAGCATTCACAATGTTTATATGGACGAGTGTAAGTGGACAAAAGTCAACGCAACAACTATTTTTGCCCGGCCCAGAAGTATGTCCTATCAAATTAACAGAACAAACGCAGCACCACCAGAAGCAACCCAAGTTGTGCAGAAACTTAGAAACTACTTCAAGCAGCAAAATAAACTAATAGGCAAGGCAAGCATAAAAAAAAAAAAATGAAGCAAAAAAATTCAAGAAGGAAAATCTCTGTTGGCGGTGTCCTTGCCAAGTTCCTTAGCCAAAACTATGCAAAGGCAAACAGACAATAATGCCACGCCCACAGTGGCAGCCAAACAAGCTGCTCGGTATCGTCTTAATAAGATAAATAGGCACTCGAGTGCAACTTCTTGTTCAGCTTCTCCTGCTTCTTCCTGCTGCTGCCACTGCTGCCACTGCTGCTGCTGCCACTGCTGCTGTTGCTGTTGCTCTTGTTGGCAAAACTTGAAATGTAAGCCCCGCTCAATGAGTTCTAGGGTTTTTTGGGCAACTGCGACTGCCACTGAGGCATGTTCAATATTTTGTTTTGTTAATGATGAGCAAAGTTTGCTTTTGTTGGTGCCTACTACACCTCATACTACTCCCTCTTTGTGCGTCCCTAGGCAAATTTTTGTGTGCTCCAAGTTTTGTGTTGCCTGCAAATTGCAGGATATAGCCAAGCTTTAATGTGGTCAGTGAGCTCTACCCTCTCTCTCTCTCGCTCTCGCTCTCGCTCTCTCCCTCTACCTATTTCCCGGTCTGTCTGTCTCGCTTTCTCTATTCTCTCACTTTGTGTGCTATAAAATGTAATATGCTAGGCTTTGACTTTGATTTATGGCACATTATAAGTTGCAGAATGCGTGCCTGGTGCTCTAAACTGAACGTGAAACCAGCTTAAGTCATCCACATCAACATTTAATACTTGAGGTTGCTGTTGCTGCTGCTGCTGGTGCTGGTGCTGTTAGGGGTCACTATGAAATATCACACGAGGAATTGTGTTAGGGTTCGAAATCTGCTCTTGAAAAATGACTTAAAGTTGCCAGCAGCAAGAGCCCTTAATGTGTTTTTATTGCTCATTAAAGGTTTCTGCTGTTGCACACAAAATCGTACTCAAATTTTCTACTTGGATAACTTTGTCCGAACTGAATATATTTTTAAAAGTAACTAGTTCAGCAGTGAATTTAAATTGAATAACTCTGTTTTGTATAATAACAACAATTAAATTATTATCTTAAGAATCTTGCCATTTGCTCATTTCATGTGTTGAGCAAGTGAAATGCTTCCAAGCTGATTGCTTTTGGTGTCTTGTGGCATTCATTTAATGTTGCTTATTGGCTGCCTTTTCTTTCTTCTGTCTGTGCTTTTTCCTTATGTGCTGCATGGAAGCCCCAACGGTAAATATCAATTTCCCCCATTGACACTCTCAGCCTCCTCCAGTCCCTGCTGCTGCCTGTGTGTATTCCAATTACACTTGACTACGCTGCAGAAATTGTCATTACTTTGCGCTGTGATTTACACTTCAAACGCCGCCGCGAATCCTTTGAGAGTATTTTTACACTTGGCGCCTCTTCTTCTTTACTCTTCTCTCTTCTCTGTTCTCTGTTCCATGTTCTGTTTCTGCTTCTGCTTTCGTCAATTGCAATTTTTCAATTCATATGCCAGTGGGACAGCGGAGCAGATAAAAGCGCCAGAAATTTTCTCGGCTCTCTGCCAGGCCAATAAAATCAGCAGCGTTGCTTTTGATTTGACTGATGCGAGCGGGGTGTTGTGGCAGCAGCAGCGGGTGATGGGGGGATGGGCGGTTGGGGAAGTGGTAGAGTGGCATAGTTGCAAAAATATTGGCATAAATTATGAGCAGCGAGCACATTTCGTGCCGGGAGTTCGCACGAAGCCAAAAGGCGAAATGTTTCCGCTTAATAAGGCTTTCCGTTTCCGCTTGCGTTGCACGGTTTCCGGCTGCCTGCCTGCCACCCCTCTCCTCTTCCCACTTGCTACTAGCGCTTGCTGGCCGCTTCCTTCCGCCGCGTTCGCCATCAGCATCTTCTTCACTTCCACTTCACTTCAGCCTACTTGCTATGCAGCGCGGCCTTTGTGGTTCGTGGCTCGTGGTTGGGTCTCTGAGTGGTAGTGGATGCCACGACTGCACCTACCCCAGTCCCAGTTTCAGTCCGTCTCCTCTTTGTATGTCTCAGTGCGGCCATTGTTAAGCTCGTTGTCAGCGCTCGCCAATTGATAATGATTATAATAGTCGTCGCTTGTCGCTCGAGCTCTAAACCCAAGCTCCAATCCCATTCTATCCTTGCCCATCTTCAATTTAAAAAAAAAAAAACTACTTACATTACAATGCACAGCAGCATTTTTTTGCCCACCCATTGCGAGACAATTTCTTTTGGGTGGGGGGGGCAGGGCATGGTGGAGAGGGAGAGAGGCGCATTCAAAGCGCATGCAAATGACTTTGGATTTTAATTAAAAAGCAAGTGGATCCAGTGGTGGCAGTGGTGCATTTGATGAACCGACTAGCTTAGCTGTTAGCCCGATGTCCTGCTGCTAATGCTACTGCTCCTGTTCCGGTTTCTGTTCCGGCCGCTCCTTGCCCCACTTTGTTGCCACTTTGCTTGCGCAGCGTGCGTCAAAGCGAATCCAGCCAAGAAGCATAACATAAAACAGCAGAGCGAAAAATTGCGAATATTCCTTTCTTTTGTGTTCGCTTCGAGCCTAAATAAAGTCAATGATTTGCTCTCGACTCTGTTTCATTCTCCAACTCTTTCGCTTTATGAATTATGCTGGCAATTATGCGGCAACAATGACACACAAAAAAAAGGGTTTTTTCCCCTTTTTTTTTTCTTCCTGGCAGGACACAACACAAAACTTGTGCACTCGACAGTCGACGCTCGGTTTATTGAACTTGTTTAATTAAGCGTAAAATGTGTCGTTATTTGTCATCTACTATGATGCAATCCCTTAAGCCATCTTTTCACTCCTTTGCGTCTTTGTTGTTTTTTGATGGCATTTTAGAGACTCTTTTTAATGGCCAGCGAGCAGTCATTAAAAGTATCGTCAGTGAGTGAGGTTATTGCCAAAGTGTTTTTAAGCTTCTAATAATAGGAAGTGAAATAATGTCCAAAATGGAGTGTTTACTAAGGAAGTTTATAAATGAGTCTTTTGTCTGTGTTGTTTGACTATAAATTGGGGCTTCTGATAAATTAGAAAACCCCCATAAATTTTAATACATACTTAAAGAGTCTTTGTGTTATTTCCAACAGTTCTAGTTAATATACGCTAATAGTTATTAATAAATCCTTTTTTATTTTCTTTTGATTGTCAACTGAACTAATCATAAACTTCTCTCTGTTTTCTCATTGCAGGTATGTTTAAATGTTCACATATTCCAAATCCTTAAGCTCTCAATGAAATCAAAGTAAGTCAAAGGAAATAGGCTTAAAGCGAATCCCTTATACAACTTTGTGCGTTGCAGCAACAAATTTCGGTTACCTGTTGGTAGATGTAAGTCAAATTCAACTGAGTTTGCTTCAGCTGGGGAATATAAGCTCCAAGCTACCCACAAATAGATATGGGATTGCTTAAAAAAAAAACATTTTGTTCTTACGGATCTCGCATCTAATTTCTTTAAGCCTTATTGAAAAGTTATGGGCTTAAACATTTTGTTCTTATGGATCTAAGATCTAATTTCTTTAAATCTTGTTGAACATTAGAAAATGTAAGTGCTTAATAAATATAATAATAAATAATAAATTGAATATAGCTGTAAGCTTAATAAATTCCTCCTGCGTTTCTGGGGCAGCATACAAAACTCAAGGTAAAGTGCTGCTGTTGCCCCACCGTGTTGCTGTTGTTGCTGTTGTTTCCGTTGCACTTTATAGCAATGCGACACGCGATGCTGCGGCAGCAGCAACACCAGCACACCACCTCCCTCACACACAATCTTGCAACTCACACACACACACACACCTCTAGTCAGCAATTTTGCGCAATAAATAAAATTAAAGGCGCACGCGACTCCTGGCAAAAAGGGAGGGAGTAGAACACGACCCAGGGAGTTGCCAGGCTGGCAAAATGTAATTAGAATTGTACAGTGCGGTTAATATTTCCGCCTACTTGAATAAGTGTGTATCAGTGTGTATGTGTGTGTGTAGGTGTGTACTGGAGTGCGGTGCGGTTCATAAAACAATGCCCACAATGCGGCTGATGCTTTTGTTGTTGTTGTTGCGCCTGCTGCGTGTAAAATGCAAACGCGTCGCGTGTCAAGCGCTCGTTTTAATGCCCACACACACATCCACACACGCACACACACACACACACACACACACTTATACACACCTGCCCCAACCCACAGACACACACACAACCCACTTGAGCCCAGACATTTGCAGCATTTCTTTGGCTGCTTTATTTTTATGTTATTTTTCTGTTTCTTTTTCATTTTGCTGACTCGAAGACTTTGGCTTTAGCTTTGCTGGTAACTCCACGCCCGCCACTTGCCCCCTGCTCTTCGGGTGTATAAAATTAATTTTATTTACTTTTTCGCCTTGTGTCGTGCTTTGGTTCTTGGTCGCAGGCCCCCAGGACCAAACGCAAGGACCAAGGCCCGCCCTTCAAGTGGCTACTTTTATTATTGTTGCTCTCGTTGTTGTGGTTGCTGCTGTTGTTGTGTGGTACGTGCGCATGTAATTAGTGCCATTTTTCTCTGTCTAATTGGAAAATTAACATATGAAGTGTTTGTTTTTGTTATTCTTGCAAAAAGGAAAAAATTAAACCGATACATAAGGAACGAAAGTGGCAATTTATTTTGCAAAATAAACAAAATTTCAAATGCTGTTGAACTTGACAGTGATATATCCAAAGATATCTTTGCGACTAACGACAAAAGTCAAAAAGCTTTAAGACCATTAATAACACTGAACTTTAAGTAATTATTCACTTTAAAATCTCTGTGAGCAAATATAAATCAAAACACATTAAATTTATTACTCACTTCAATCACAACTTTGAATTTAATTCTACTTTAAAAACTCTTTAGTACAAAGCAACATTGCCAGCCACTACTGCTCCTGGGACTTCTAACCAAAAATAAAATAAAATAGGAGAGAAAGAGAACGAAAAAACAAGAAAATACGAACTTAAGAACAGCGCAGACAAGTTGTAAAATATATATATATAAAAAAAGAAGACATTTCATAATACGCTTAGTGCAAAAATGTGGCAGAACATCTTCCTGGATGCTGCTGCGGCTGCTGCTGCCTGCCAGCCTTTTGTCCTTCTCCACACACAGATTGTATCTGTCCCTATCTACTTCCCCACTCGAGTGTGTGTGTTTTGTTGGTTGTTCTTGTTGTTGTTGTTGTTGTAGTTGCTGTTGCGGTTATCATACTTGTTGGCATTTTGGGTTATTGTTGGCAGTCGTCGACGTTGTCGCCATGGACGCCGTGGTCTCTGCTGCGGTTGTGTGTGTGTGCGCTTGTGTGTGTGTGTTGTCCAACATGTGCCACGCCCACTCGACTAACTGCAGTGTCCCGCCTTCTCGTGTGTGACAGCATATACTCGTAAAACAAATTTTTATGAAGAGCCACGCAGTCAACAAAATGGTAGCTAAGCGGAAAAATTTTTTTGGCAAAACATATTCAAACAATTTTTATTTGGTCTTTTTTATGCTTCGTCACACGAAATTTAATAAGAGCGCAAAATGCTGCGGCTTGGCCATAAAACAACTAAAAGCTACAACGACTGTAGCAGTAGTAGTAGAAGACGGTTGCAGGAGTGTCTCTCATTCTCATCTACGCCTTGGAATTCCCGCCTGCGAGAGGTATTTATTGGTCTACTAAGTGGGCTCTAAATTTGACTTATGCGCCGGATTCGTTTTATTTCGCTGGTTCGCTCAGTGAGACATGCATAAATTATGCCACGCAGGTCATTTGGAGGCACATAAAAGCGGGTGGAGCTTCAACCCCACTCTTTAAGTTCACCTCATCATCAGAGGAGAGGTTCAATGATGGTCGTCCCCCAGCACGCTTTCGCAAAAGTTTCGCTTCCTGCTTTGCCCAACGGGGCGCAATAAAATCAAATCAACGTGACGACATTACAGTTGAACTGGACTGCCACCCGCCCCCCACTACCAAAGAAACAGGCCATAAAACTCAAGCATTTAAATTAAAAATCAATTGTTTTTCGGGCACTGTGGAAAATGTCGAACAGAAAAGAATGCCAGCAAAATGTTGCAAAGAACAAGAATACTTTGTGAATTCTTAGTTGATAATATTTGAATAAGTGATATAATTGATTATCGAAATTTCATTCTATATTCAAAGAATATCCGTTTAACGATACTTTTCTGTTATGCAAGTGACACCAGAACTGCTTCTTACATGCCTTACATGCCAATGAGCAGAACTCAATTTATCGACACTTTCCGCCCATTGTCAAAGTTCACGGCATGTCCTTGCCCTCCTGCCACGTGTCACATAAAATGTTAAATTAGATTGTTTTTGACCAATTCTCGCACACACAAATACAACAAACTTGTGCCCCTTGCCGATTTTATTGCATCTCCATTCCCATTTGGATGCTACAACACGCGCTGCGTCGCGTCGACTGTCAGTTGTTAAGCGTTATTTAATGCACATTTAATTTAGTCGTAAACACAGACAAAAATCACAGTTAGAAGAAAGTTTGACATTTGCAGCTGCCCCGCCCACGTCTCAAACGATACGCCAGGGAGTTAATTTCGCTTCGAGCTGCGTGTGCTGCAAGACATAAAATTTCAAAAGTCGCCAGTGGACGAAGCGACCCGCATCGTTGCTGCTTACTGCTTAACAGTAATTAACTAAATACAGCTTTGTAAATGGCCAGATGGGCGTGGCACGGGCGGTACTCGCACATGTGCAGCATAAATCAAAGATGCGGGTATTTGTTGATTTTTGCAATTAAAGGCAACATAAAAGGGCAAGTGGACACGCTGACAGTGAAAGCTGCTCGACTGCAGCAATGACCTGTAGTGCCCAAACACTCTCACAACTACTCTAGCCAAGTGACGATGACATTCCAAAATATCAACATTTATCGAATATTAAATCAATCGAATATTAAATGATTTGGAATGCGATTTTTTACGTTTTCAATAATCTTTTAAATACAAATTTAATTAGTTTACATGTCTTCTTTTCAACACTATGTGTCATTCCCTTTTTATAGTAATAGGGTATCTAAATTCCAAACGAACGATGTGATTAAATAGAAAGTTCATTAGTCGCTCCCCGATATCGATGCGTGTCTGTTTTTTGCTGACTTAGCAATATATATATATATCTAGATATATATGTATGTAAGCAACAGCAACCCCAAAATTAGCTAATTGCTAATTGACGGCTTGTGCACTTTAAGGATGTTGGGCAAAAAACTGTAACCTTTAAGCTCTGCAAATTGCACACAAAAACGCGACAGCAGCTTATCAAGAACTCCGTCGCCGTCGACATCTCCGTCTTTATTTTCATCCTTGGCGGCTGTCCTTGTTGTTGTGCTGTGCGACTTTTGCTGGCGGGCAAATTGAAGTAGCTGGCGCGAAAAGGAACATGGCCAGAACACTGGCTGAGGACACAGCGCGCCAGCTGGCAACTGTTGCCGGAAGCGCCGGCGGATGTCCTCGCTAAGCCGAATGGCATCGTCGCCTGCCAGGAAATATGCCCTAGCATGAAATTAAAATGCTGAGTAGCAAGCAAAAAAAAAAAAAATATAACAATTTATATATACACTGCTCGAATCTTTTTTATGGGTTATAAATTGAGCACGTATTTGTGACATTTTCATTTAATTAAAATGAAATGTTATTTATCAACTTATTATCGCCATATATTTGCACTTGAATTAAGTTTGACAACGTTTCTTTAAGATTTAAAATGAATGCACTACTTTTTGGCAGTGTAGACAATGTTGCATAATATTAGGCGGCTGGGCTCCAGGTAAGCCGCCGCTTACAACGGTCACAAAAACAACAAAATCAGCAACAAGAAAATATGTCAGAGCTTTTGTTAATTTTTCCTGAGCCCTCAAATCAAAAAAGGATTATTATCAACGCGCTTAGTTGGCTCATTCATATTTTATATTAGCTGATTATGTGCGTTTTACTGCCAGAGGGTGTAGCGTAGCTAGGTGGTGTTCATGTGTGTGTTTGTGTGTGTGTGAGTGAGTGTGTGCGTATGCATGTGTGTGTAGATTTGTGTGGGAACTCACACAAGTGACGGAAATTGCTGCATAAAGCGCGCTTGATTGAGTTGACAAGTTGTAATTTCGTTGCCGGCGCGCAATTCATCTGCCTGAGTGCGTATATGCGGTTGCCGAGGCAAAGGGTAGTTAGCTGGGAGTAGGGGGGCAGTTAGCTTGGGGCGTGGGTGTGTAGCTGTTTCGGATAGTCCGTGAAATTCGGGCGGCATCTGTGCCCTCCCCAAAAAAGCCACAAGGCTTGCGTGTTTCGATATGGTGCCAACATTTGGTCTCTGCGAAATGTTGGGCACAGCAGCATAGTCTTGGAGCATATGCTAATCATAAAGTGTGCTACATTGATTACTTTATAATGATATGCCAGATGTGGTGACAGAAATTCCAGATCATGAATCTGATTCGTGCACGCGAACTAAATAAAAGTAGGAAATTTTGGGCTCCAATCTTAAGTTTGACAACTTTGACATACTCGTATATTTTTTTCTGCTGAATTTTTATTACCCACATGCAATAACATAAATATATATTTTTAGATTTTTTCCTTTAACACATTGAACTCGTTCATTTCCAAGTTGAAGCAAATTTTTGTTCTTTTCGTGATCAACAGGCAAGTCAAAGATTTTAAGCTTCAACTTGGCATTCCTGTTTCTTGGATTTTTGTCGTTGTTTTTTTTTTAGAATAAACTTCTTTACAAACACTACTTGCAGCTCTTGCTCACGCAAACTTTTCCCACGATTTTTTTTTTCTCAAAGCCTACGCTCTTAAGGAAAAGAAAAACGAAACAAGGTCGTTTCCATGACGTACTTTTTTTTCCTTCATATTTTGCTTTGATTTCGCCTCAAGGCTCTTCACTTTTTTTTTTCAACCTCAATGTCTATTCAGGGAACAAAGTGAACCTTGAGCAGGATGCACCTGTTTCTGCCTGAAGGTACGCAGAAATCAACACTTTCGCTTTCGGGCAAAGTAAAGTAAAGTAAAGAAAAAGTGCCCGAGGCCACAATAAAGCACAAAATTCCGAACATACGCAAACAGGGTACGGACGATGCCGATGAATGCGTAGCGCTTTTGGGTTTCCGTGACAGCGGCTTTTGTTGCCACAACGAACAATGGTCCCAGCAGTAAGAAGAAGAAGATGATGAAGAAGAAGTTTTTCATGAGAAATACGCACACAAGTTCCAGCAATTAGCGAGACAGATCTGCAACCCGTTCCATTATTTGATTGGTTCAAAATTGATTCGTTTTACTTTGGGCCACTTGTCAGCCACACGCAGGAAACTGCGGCAACTCTCCCTAGTGTCCTTGCTATCCTATCCGGGCGATAGCTCGACCATTGTCAGTTCAGCTTTCGCAGACACAAACGGAAGCCGACGTCTTCTTGGGCCGCCCATTGTATTTGCCTAACGAATTTTGCATGCTGGAAACCAGACATATTCTCTGTCTGCAGCTTATTAATGAGGCACGGCTACCATGTCTCTATATAGTCCCCCTCCGCCCTTGTAAATCACCTCTCTCTCTCTTTCTCTCTTTATCTTTCTGCCTAGGCACAAAAGCCATTTAATTAGACAAAACCGCTTTCGCTTACAAATTGCCTCAAAAGCAACAATCTGACAAGGTCTTGGGTGCTCTTTAAACAATTTTTGGCAGCGCCCAACCACTACAAAATCTACAAATTATGCAACACATGTGGCATGTCCTCCACCCTCCCACTCGAAGTCAAAGTTTATGTTAACTTCACGCATGATTTATGTAACCCCCACGTTAACCAAAAAAAAAAAATATATAAAAAAAACCAAAACTGAAGCGGGTGTTCTTCAAAAATATCAAAAAAAAAAAAAGAACGAAGAACTTTACAACAAATAAAATTAGTCAATGTTCCGAGAGGGCCAACAAAAATAAAATAAACAAACTTGTAGATATTTTTTTAGGTTTTCTTTTATGTTTTGATCTTTTTGTTGTTGTTGTTGTGCCTGCAGGCGTTCAGCAAAATACATATCGGCATGTTTAACATATCCTATAACCTAAAAAAAAAAAGAAAACTTATTAAATTAAACTTCTACACATGTTTTGCCGGCTTCGAGAGCAGCGCGCGCGTTTTCTTTTCATTTTCATAGAATGCGTGTCCAACAAAGTTTCCACACACATTCTGGGCCCCGGAAATGCTCAATCTATTGTGGAAAATGTTATGCGCCATTCGCTACACTTTTTGTGCCACAGTCTATTGCCAAAACCGGGAACTGAGTGAGGCGGCACTGCGATGAAGAGGAAGAAGGGTGCGTCGTGGTGGAGCGGGGTGAAAACGTTTCAAGTTTCGCTTTCTTTCGTTTATCGACATGGAAAATAAATCATTTCTGTGTGTGTGTGTGTGTGTGTGTGTGTGTGCGTGTGGCAGCTTTCATTGAAATCTCAAATGTGGTCCCAGATTATTATGGCACAAAGCCTTTGATTTGGGCCGCTTCTCACATGCTCAATCGCTCCTGCCTCCTCCTCTATTTCTCTCACTTCCCCTCTAGATAGATCTCTTTTCGCAATTTTACTTGGATGTTATTTTTGTTTGCTCTTATTTTCGGTTTTTGCTTTGGGGTGCTGTAAATCTTGTCATTGTCAGAGGGCTTCCTTTACTTGACAACGCGATGTTTATCGAGCATGTAGCCAAACAAAATATATATATAAAAAAATGTATATATATATTTATAATAAATAGAGAAGCGTTGCGGCAAGCATCTGAATTGTAGCCATTAAAAATATTAGGAGTTATGTGCTTGAAAATAATAAATATATAAATAAAAATATACCAAGATAAATCGAAGGTGTAGATCAACTGGCAGATTCATTTTACGTTCAATTACCAATAAATTCATGGTGACAATAAATGTTTTAGTCAATTTGTTATCATTCATCAAGCATACATCTTTAATTATACAAAAGCAAATGTAATATGCCAGTTTACCTCTCTTGGGAACAGAGTAAAAGTAGAAAAGGTAATTTGTAGCTATCCAAAAGGATTGTGCTCTGCAAAAGTGGCTTCTGCATTTTGTCATAACTTTATATACAAAGTAGATTTGGGCAAGCTCTATTAACAGCAAATGAACACAGCCCACACACCCTGGCAAAAACAACACTCAACACTATTATTTTGCGGGCGGAGCAACGACAATACAACAATACAACAATATATTAGGGAACACAAAACAAAGCTGTGGAGCACAATAAAAATTTCGTTGGCTTAGGTATAAAAGGGATTGCACGTAGGTACATATGGTAAAAGTGGTGCTTTTGGCTGGTAGGTGGTTGGTTGGTTGGTGTGTGTGAAAAAGGATACAAGCGCCACATTGTGCGGCAGTAGACAACACGCTCTGTGTGGCAACAACAACAACAACAACAGCAACAATACCCAGCACGAAGCGCAAGGCGCAAAAGGGCGAGGCGACATTATGGCGCCACTCAGTCACTTTACTTAGTGCCCCCTGTACACGAATGTATTTGTGAGTGTGGTGCGTGTGTGTGGGTAGTTTTTGGAATAGAGTACACCAACTGCCTGGTGGCAGGCTCTGCTGTCTCAAACGCCGTTTGCCCTTTTTCCTGCAACAGACGGGCAGCAAAAACATTTCAAGTCGCACACACATATACACACACCCAAGCACACACACACACACATGAATTTCGCTTTTCGCTTTGTTCTGTTGTGGTCACAGCGGGTCAATGGCGTCGTTTGACTTTGTTGGACACCATCAGAAAAGGGGAGCTGAGTTGTCGTTCAGGTTTAGCGAACTTGCCATCTAATGCAATCATTAGATTAGTGAGAAATTACTACAACAGTTTGTTTTTATGCTCAAGTCCGATGCTATTTAGCACTCGAGCGAACTTTCTTAAAGTTTCTTCGCTCGGAATGAACTTGATATGCATTACGAGTGAGCAATACTGATATATCTCAATCATATAAATCACAAAGTAAACTGGTATACTCTTGAAACTGCAGACTCGTTGTTTGCTCATTACTTGGAAATTTGTATCTCAATACCCATAGAAATATGCAAATGTTGAACAATACTTGAGCGATAGTCGCCACTTTTAGTTATTGAGCGAAATTGAAATCCCCTGTGGAAACTACTCGAACTAAGCCCAGCTGCTGCTGGTAGTTCTTACTGTTTGTAGTTTGCCATATGTATATAATTTTAGTTGAGCCACCTAAACTATAATTTGTTGCAGTTTTAGCGCCGTGTTTCAACTTTTTTATTGCTGTTTGCATCACTTGCTTGCCTGCCTTTGCCGGCAGCAAGGCAGCTCACGAAGGATATGGGCTATGCATGCATGCATGTATGTATATATATATATATATATATATGTTTATATATAAATATAGTATATAGCATATGGTTAGGTATGCCTTGTCGGGACTAGTCTGGTGCCAGTCGCGGAAATGTACCGCAGACATGCAAACAAAACTTTTTCGCTACTTTGGACGCGGGGCACGCGAGCAGTTGTGGCAGCAAGAAAGAACAGCAGCGGCAACTGTCAGTATTCAGGATCGGGGCTGAGGTTCGTTGTAAGTATTTGCTACTTGCCTGCCACGCCGTCGCATTCCTCTTGCGGCTCTCTATCTGTCTATCTCTATCTCTCCCTCTATCTCTATCTCTATCTCTTTCTAGCAGTATATGTTGCATGGCATTTTGTTTGACTATGCTTTATTATTACTTTGCTCTCGCACCACGTAATGCACACTTGTTTATGTACGTGTCGTCCCCGTCGTCCTGTCGCCTTTTTGTATTGTCCTTTTTTTTATTATTATTTGTTGCTGTTGTTGTTGCTGTTGCTTGCAGCGCGACTTGGCCACTTTTTTGCTCTTACTCGCCTGTTTTCTTCTTTTTTTTTGCGAGAACTGCAAAGTGCTTTTACCGCTTTTTCCAGCTGAATTCTAATTTAATAAATTTATATATTTATTTGCCTTATGTGTTGGGTGTGCGCGTTTTGTTAGTTTCTTCGTCGATTGTTTCTTTTCATTTTGCCCGACAGCCAAGATAAGTGAATAAATTGCTGTTTATTTTTTTATAATTGAACTTATTGCTGTTGTGTGTGTGTGTGTGTGGCATGTAAGCTTAAAGCTGAAATACCCTAAATAATATGCAGCACTTTTTGGGAGAACCCCGCATCACCGGCTTGTCACATACCCTGCCTCGCATTAGCGTTAATTGCATTTTCGCCACACTTATCTGGCTATAAATAAAATTATATAATTACCTTGTATTGTGTGGCCAAATACCACACGAAACTGGTGCCCCGTTTTGGGGTGGTGCTATCATTCCACTGCCCCACCCAATCCACTTAACGTTTTTGTTTGTGTGTATTCGGCCCGTTCGTTAGCATTATTTAACGCGTTGCCATGGCAAAAGAAAGGTGGCCAAAACACAACAAAACAAAGCAAAACCAAACCGTACCGAAAGCTGAGACAAAAGAGCCGCACAAAAAGCGCACAGACCAACTAAAATGGGCAAAAGGGGGAGGGGGGAGGTTGAAGAGACAGACAGACAGACGGATGGACGGCCAGGCTGGCGGGCGGGCTGGCAACAAAGTAGCGCATTATTCTAGTGAAAAGGGAGTTGGGGGTGGCGGTGGGAGCTTAACTCATTTTCCATTTACATGCAGCAAAGCGCCTTTCGAGATGTTTATCCTTGTAGGCCCACAACAACAACAATAATGGTAACAAATCCAGTTGAACACACATAAAAAATGCGCCTGGCAAAACGTCAAAAGGCGCCGCAACAAAGCAAATTGCTTGCTTCGTTTTTTTTCCTAGTTATTTTTCTTCTTTTTTTTTTTTGGTATTTCGTTTTTGATTTTGCATTTGGCTTGGCTGGGGCTCTGTGCTAATCACTTGGCCTAAAGATGAAATGTGTAAGCAAATACAGTTTGTACAAATAGCTTAACCAACTCTAGTGGCAATTGGGCAATTACGTTGAAAGACTAACCAAGATGTGGTCGACTATAAGTATGGAAAGCATCTGTAGTATCAATTGTTGCATTTCCCATTTGGATTCAAGAATATAAATGCTTAAACTCCTTTTAGCATTTATGGCCATAACTATCAAGTTGCTGTCGCATAGGACGGACGTGGCATGTTTCCCCCGCAACTTGGCTACGATGCTCGATGCTAGGCTTTGCTCGACAATTTGGTCATGTTATGGAGTCAATACTCCAGCCCCAAAAAGCCTGCTACAATTTGGCGCCTTGAATTGTCTTGTCACTCGCAATCAGTTGCTGAATTTACACGAAACACGCATTAGCCAAATACATGAAGTTGCATTACACAACTTTGCGTGTCAATAGCAAGTCACGTGTTACCCCTCCCCCCCTTCGCTCACTCGTTCCCTTCTAACAGGCTGCAGTACTTCTTCTTTGGGCCATAAGGCAACCACCACAATGCAGCTTGCAAGCGACGGCTGACACTACTAACTATATATGCGATATGCTTTGAGGCAAAGCAGCTAAGTGATGTGCCCGGTCTATTTTCATATTATGCTGATTTCCATTGGGAATACATTGGGACACATGTGCAAGAACCATAGAGGTACATCATATGTATGTATGTATGTACATGTGTATGTATGCATGCATGTGGTTTATATGTATTTATAGAACTGTATGCCACACGTATGCTCTACTCAATTATTTATGCAACATTCACTATTTTGTTTCTATTTAGTCCAGTTGCACGTTTTTATTGCACAATTTTCGATTTTGCTGGCGTATTTTTATGACGATTTCGTGTTTAGAGAATTTCAATGAACTTTAAGTAATTGCAAATTGATTGAAAGCCCCAAAAGGGGACGCGTTCTTCTACTCTTCTTGCTCTTCTGCCGATGTTGTTGAGGTATTAAGTGGTAGACTTGTAGTAGTTGTAGCCTGTTATCCTTTTATAAAAGGCACTTGCTGCAAATTACACACGCTTCTAAATTGTTTGCGTTTAATGCTTTCAATTAATTTAATGCATTTTGCCCCATTGCAATGGCTCTTTTATGGCGACTACCGTTCGCTTCTCCCTGTCTCTCTTTCTCTCTCTCTCCCTCTCTGTCTCTTTGTAAAACAAGCTTCTTTTGTATGCATGTATTTGTGTGTGTGTGTGTGTGTGTGTGTGTGTGTGCGTGCGCGCATTTAATTGCTTGTAATTTGCACTAATGACGGTGCCAATTACAACAATTACAACAACTACAACAAGCCTTTCAGTATGTACATGCTTGTCATTAAATACGAATTATTATAGATTTTTCATGATGCGATTAAGTTTCCTGTACGGTCTTTTTGCTTCTGCTGCCGCTGCTGCTGTTCCTTTTCCCATTGTTGAGTGTCGCAACTAATGTCAAAATCAATATGGACTGCAAGTTGCGTAATTTAATTTCCTATTTCTGGCTAACTATACACCGCTGCACCTTCACGCCACTGCCGTATCACATCCAATGCCTGCTAACTCAATTAAAGTTGTAAGCAACAACAAAATGAAGCTCAAAATAAACCAGGCGAAAAACCACTTAAAATGGCGGCAAAAATAAAACTCTACTCTTGGCTAACTGTGCGGGCAAGTCCGGTGCTGGCTGTTTATCTCTATAATATCCATCTCTATCTAAAACTTTAGCACTCTCTCACCCCACCTTCTCTTTCTCTTTCTCACTCTCTCACTATCGGTCACTTTCTCCTCCATTTTGCTGCTGCTATTTACGCCATTTTTAATTGCTGCATGAAAAAGTAATTACAAATTTACTGTGTGCCGGTCGCGTAGTTTTCCACTGGATTCTCGGTTGTTTTCTGGCGGGGTGTGGATGGCGGTGGCTGGGGGCGTGGCAGTGCAACTCAAACAAAATTATAAGCAAACACGCAAAACTGCCACAAAACTTGAAAACTGAGGGGCCGCAAAAATACTAAACAAAAAAATAAAAAAACAAATAAATAAAAGAGAAATATACAAAATCAACCAAAAAAGGGTAAATAACATAAACAAAAACCAAAAGCGAAAAGCACGCAAAATGCTTCTATTTTTTTTTTTTTTAGGTGGGAAGGGAATTATTTGGTTGGTTAGCTATTTTGGCTGGCCTGCAGGGGGCCGCGCTTAGCCAGACAGACGACTCGGAACTCCATAGTTGGACAACCGACTGGGAGTCATCGCAGTCCGTTTGTGCAATCTGACCGCAGGACGACGAGTCCTTTCCGGCCAAAATAAAAGGGCTGTGTCCTTGTGTTGAAACAAATTAAAAAGCAAAGGCAAACGATTTGCCTTTGGCTCCTGTTACTGCTCCAACTGTTTTTGTTCTTGTTGTTGTTATTTGTTGCTAGTCCTACAAATTTAAAAGGACTTGCACAGTCCTGACCCTCGCACATGTTTCGATAAATTTAATCTAGCAAATTGCGTAAAGAAGGCAAACAAAAATAAACAGAAAAATAGCTGTCTGAATTATGTTAAAATACAATCAAATTTGTTGGGAAACGAAGAACTCAATGAAATTGTCGGACAACATATCGAAGGCTGTCAAAGTTTTATTTGATGGACAAATTCCATTAACGTATTTTTAGATATGTTGAAATAAATATGTAGCTTTAAGACACAAGTTAGCATTCTTTGGAAACTAAATTCACAATGCAATAAGTTGATAGACATATGAACTGCAAACAAAATAAATTAATATTTAAAAATCCTTAGTTTTCAACAAACGATATCTTCAGTAGCTTAAACCATTGCTTCACATTCGGTTCATTTAGCGAAACACTCACATTTATTCACAAGGCACCCACATATAACGCACATGTTCTCAGTTTTTTTTTTGACCCCCGCTTAATTATCTCTGATTGCACACTCCACAAAACAACTTTAACCACCATGTGCACTTTACATTTTTTCGCTCCTGTATTTCCTTGGCTCCCCTCAATTTTAATTTAGCTAATTGAAAATCGTAATACACCCGCCGGTGCAGCGCCAACTTGGACACGTGATGCTTGATATAAGTTCTTTTTCGCATCCTCTTCGTCAATTTTTTTTCCGTCATTTTAGGGTATTCCGTTGCTGATGCCCCGAAGGATCTGTCAATGCATTTTTCTGTTTGATCCTTACATGCAGCAAGCCTTGTCAGCTTAGAAGTGGTTAAGGAAGTACCCAAGACTGATTTATAAATGTTTTATTTAGCGACCACTCCAAATCAGATTATTTTAGAAAGTCGACTATAATGTATTTATTATACCAAAGACAGCAAAAGTATTCGGGTTAAATTTGCTTTCAATTCCAGTTCGCAGCACATATGAAACTTGCACAAAAAATCAATTACTCAAAACTCACACAGCAATCGCTTCGTAGCACTATACAACACTCAGACCAACGAAAAGAGCTGCAGTTCTCCAGTGCATGTCACTAAAACTAAATTAAATTAGAATAAAAAAGGGCAACCAAAATAGAGAAAAAATGTGGTGGAGCAGCCAAATGGGGAGTAAGGTTGAGAGAGGAAGTGCGGAGCATACAAATAGGTAAATTAAACTACGCTTAATGGAGAAACGGACAACCAAATGAAATCCTTGACTGTCTGTCGAGCATTTGCTAATTATGCTCCCCCCGAGGGGGGCCCTCTATGGCGGGGTTTCCCTTTGACCTACACTTGGCATTTTAGTTAATAACGAAAAATCGAGCAAAGAGTTGACAAAAACAAAAATTAAAAAACCATACTGTGCAAAAATACTTGCCGCAAATTGTTAGCCAAAAAGGAAATTGCCAACAAAAAAAAGACTGAGAAGCCCTGATAATAAAAGCTTATTGCAGGTGGGCATTGAGAAGGAGGTTGCTGGTTGCACTTGGTTGATTGTGACTCTTGGCTAATGAAGATTGAAGTTGAATGACAGCTGTCACATAAGTATAGCGCATATGTGGGCCTTAAGGGCTAATCGAGCCAATGCACATTTAGCTTTACATTTCTGGCTTTGGTTGTGCGCTGATTACTCTTTGAGCAAGGAGCCATAAAGGGGCAACTGCAGCTACTAATCATTGGCATATGGTTAAATGCAGCGGCAGCACTTTGTGAGTTTTATCCGCAACCACAAAGCCGCACTAATAACTTCCATAAGTCGGCTGACTCTTGCAACGAGGAGGATAAAAGAAAAAACTAGCAGATTCTTGTATTAGTGATATAATGAGCGAGTGCCTGCAAGTATGCTTTGACTATTTAACATTATTGTACTCGGACCAAAGTCCTCTATGATGTGCTGTGTGCGCAGATGCGTCTTTCGTCGTTGCTAATTAACTTGTTGCGTCGTTTAATTAGTCAGGCTACTGGACACGCAAAAAAAATGTAAACAAAAAAAAAACCGCAACAAAATCCATAAAAAGAACTTGCTCGCTTTACTGGTTCCAGTTCCAGTTTCATTCTATTCTTTTTTTTTCTATCCGCAGATTTATCATTTTTTATCTTGTGGCATGTAAATTATGAAAATTATACAAATAGCAAAAAGTTTTTTAATTAACCGCCGGTTAGCGAGTCGTTACTACACTCCACATCTGCCTCCACTCGGCTCCTCACTCTCCTACTCGTACTAGCTGACACTAATTGCTGACATACCAAAATAATAATGCCACAGAATAGGCTAAACTGTCGAAAAGCGAACAGCAAATGCAAATAAATGTAGCATAGATATTTATTATTATGGTAAAAAAAAATGTATATATAAATGAAATGAAATGAAATATAGATGCAGACAAAAATATTGCAGTTTTCAATTTACACATTGCTATGACAACTGACACTTGGCACATAAATAAAAACAGAAGCAGGTACAGATACAGATACAGAACTTATGAGGCGAGGCTAGAGTAAAAATAAAACTCGCCTGAATTTCATCATTAAATTGCCCAAAAAGTGGATCACACTTTGTGGCAAGCAAATGTCTGGCGGGGGTATACTCGTATGAGATGTTTATGAGATATATGAGAGCCGATGTCAGTTTGCTTGCATCATTCACACAGCCATTCATTCATTCAGTCATTCATGCATTCGTGCTTATATTCATTTATATGCCACATGCCAGTTGCAGTTGCAGTCAAGTAGTCGAGTCAAGGCATCGCACTTCTATAAATAATTGCAAGCGAATTTGTCAAGCGTGTCAGTCAGCCAAAAAGGGACTGGGCAAATAGTGGCATAGAAGGGAGGGAAGCAGTCTGGCAAGTGTGAATATATCTTGTTAATGTTTTTCGCTCCTGCTCCAACAACCCACTTGTCGCGACAAATTTGCGATGTCTTCGGCTTCGACTGTGGCATGCAAGGTGAGGCAACTTGAGTGCAAATGTTGTTCCATTATACTCTATTATGAACAGTATCCATAAAGCTTTACTCTCGCCCTCTCTCTCTCTCTCTCTCGCATATACGCATATATGTACATATATATATGAATATACATATATTTATAGGTATCTATACATCCACAAAAAGAGGAGTGACAAGTGAGCAAAAGGAGGTGTCTTCAATGCGAAGGGATCAAAGGCAGTTTTGAGGTGGCAATTAGGTTGGCATTTTTCTCACCTTACGAAACCATTTAATATGAGTATGTGTGTGTTTGTGTGTAAAATAAAATAATACGAAAAAAAGGTAAAGGTAAAATTGCAGTGCACATGGGCAATGCATAAGATACTCCTTGATATGTATAGCTAAGACTATCAGATAGAAAAGTAGTCAGTGAAAATAGTCAGGTAATCAAAATATGTTAATTAAATTATGTGTTCGAGTTGAGCTGTATTTATTGTTTAAAGACTCAAAAACTTTTAAATGCTATCTATTTCAACTCGAAAATCTTTGAAAACAACTCTAATTTGTTTAGGCTCAATTTCAGGAAGTTTTGGCAAACCTTTTTTATCATTCCTGAGAATCAGCCTACACGCAGATCAAAATCAATTTTGGCCATAGTTTTAATTTAGTTAAGCCAGCTAGGTTGGAGACATCAAACTTTTGTCCCAAAACACACACACACACACAGTGACAGTCTAAACAAAAAGGTTGAGTCAGATTGTTGGCTCACGCACATCTGTCGCTGATTTTGACATGTGGCAGGATTCTTCTTTAGCAAGGATCCTGGGTCATGAAAAGGGAAATGTGTGGGGCGGAGATGAGTGGAGAAAAGACTTTACTCTAGCATTTCCCACGCAGATTCAGCAGGTAAAAACTCTTGAACTTTGGTTTGGCTTGTGCTAAAAAGTTGAAAAGCGGTAAACAAGCAGAAAATGTCGCGACTGTCAAAACTCTGGCACCAAAAAGGGGTTTCAGAGCTATCTCCCTATCACTCTCTCTCTCTCTATCTCTCTCTCTTTCTCTCTCTCTCAGTCATGGTACACATGCCTTCATATCCTGCAGTTGAAAATCTGTGCAGTATCTGTCAAGGTTTTTCTTGCCCTATTTACTTTTTTGGCTTGGCAAGTGTTGCTGCCAATTTATTGCTGCAGTTAATTTGCATGAAATATAAATAAATGGCAAACAACTTGAGACAGTTTCGTACACTTTAAGCGAGACTCAACTGCATATTCCCACACCCTGCTCTGGTCTGCGCTCTATGGGACGTTGAGTTTAAATTAAATTAGAATTTCTCTAGCTACTTGAATCTTTGCTCTCGGTGTGTAATTTAAAACTATTTTACATGCTCCTAAAGTGCGTCGCACTCTCTCGAACTGAGTGCGATCTGTGTGTGTGTGTGTGTGTTAGTGTGCGTGTGTGTTAGATAAAAAAGGCATTTCTGCAAGCTTTTTGAGATGCAGCCAACTTAAACTTGTTAAGCTTCAGGGAATTTCAGCTTCGCAAAACAGCAAAAAGTGCTACAAAAAAAAAAGAAAGAAAGAAAGAATATGTTAGAATATTTAAACTCAACGTGATATGCGCCTGGGAGCTTACTATGCCTTCTGTCTCTATGTCTGTCTGAATGTGTGTGCGCTTGTGTATGTGTGTATGTGTGTGTGTGTGTGTGTGTGTGTCCGCATCTGTGTGATTTATAGTGAGCTGGGATTAAGCTGTCTTTGTGCTGCACAAGAATGTTGTAGAAAATTTTTAGTATAATGCACATGACAGTAGTAAAAGACGGCGGCTGGCCTAACAGATCTCACAATTCCCTGAGGCGGAAGTCACCGACATTTGGGATTGGCATATGGACGATGGCATTGGTGAATCACAATGGGAATGGGAATGGGAATGGAGCATTTATTGCAAAGCTCAATGAAACGCTTATAATGCATATGCCTCTTATTGCTGCCGGCCAAATTGAGATGAGGACAGGTGAAGTTGGTGTGTGTGGAGGAAAAACTTCGATTGCCATTTAAAAGTAACAGTAACAGGATTTAGGTAGATCATTTTCAAATAATTCTTTTATATACAATCTTTTTTTCATCTATTATCCTTGACAAAAAAGGAATTTCAATAACAGAAGAATTATATTTTAAGTGTTGTCCCAATTATATTTTCAGTCTTACAAGCAACATAATAAAAATTTAATTAAATTGAGCTCATACAAAAAGAGTTCAACACAACACTTTAAAACCAATTAGCCAAAGTGCCACAGATACCAAAATAAAACTTAAAGGCAACAGCAAGAAACAGAATCGCGTAAAAAATCAATAAGAGAACACAACAAATAAAGAAAACCATATGAAAAATGGCGTCGCATGGCATAACGGTAACGTGACAAATAAAAAAAAAGAAATACTCGCATATCGTTGTCGTTGTCGTTGTCGTCGTCGTCGGCGTCGGCGTCATCCGTCTATGCGTGGTTAGGCGAAGCAAAAGCGATGACGACGCTGCCGCCATTGTTAATAGGATTAGGAAGCACAACAGCCAACAACTAGCTCAACAACAACATCAACAAGAACAACAACTATGCTTTTGGCAAAGCAAAGCTAACGGCATTAGCAACGGGCAAAACCCACAGCAACAGCAACAATAACAGCAACAATTAAAAGCAAACGAATCACACACACACAGAAATAACGGGAAAAAAATACGAAAAATCATTTATAGTAAAGACAGCGAAAACAGCACAAGACAGAGATAACAATACATTCGACAGAAGACAGAGACAGCAAGTCAGAGCAAAGCAAACAAAAGTAAATTAGATTGTGTGGCCCATTAAGGCATTAAGATTTCATTGCTGTTGTTGTAGTTGTAGTAGTTGTTGTTGTTGTTGTTTTTGTTGTTCTAGTTGTTATACTGCGTCTAAAGCTCGTCTAGTGGGTGGGGGTGGGTTGTGCCCTCTGCCATATGGGACTTAAGTTGGCCAGAGACAGTATTGTGTGCTGTATTGTGTGCACAGCAAGAAAGGAAATAGATACAATCCAAAATTCCAGCTAAGCAAAGCTGAGGAATATAAATTATAAATATATCAGCTCTTTTGAAATCAGCATTTAAATCATTAAATTACAGTTTCATTTGTTGTTTAACAATTGTAAATATCAAAAGCAGTGTGCTATGAAAGTAAGCAATATTTCGCTGAGTGTATGTGCAGCTACCCTCGACGCGTTTGCATTGAGCACTTAAAGCGGCGTCGCCGTTGCCAACGCCAAGCACTTTAAGGGTTTCACTTAAGACCCTCCAACCCAAACCTTTCGAATACAGTGCTAGAAAGGCGGGCTGTGCTAGGCTGTGCAAACTACACTAGACACTACACTGCACAACACACACGCGCTTCATTTTCATTTTCATATATTGAAACACTTGAGCATTTTGTTGACTTGTTAAGGCCGTCAGCTCGCATCTAGCATCAATGGCAACTCATCTTGTTGCACGAGTCGTTGGCTACGTGACTTTTTGCGGTTTGCTTAGATTTGGCTGCTAAAAGTGCTAAAAATTGCCAATGGCAGCCAGCCGTCATCTCAAAGTCACCTATTTTGTTATTTAGCTATTTGCCTGTTTATTTGTGCGCTTCGCGTTTAATGGCCTTGAAGTGAGCGAGCGCGAGTCCGAAATTGTATCTTTGTATCTGTCGAATGTCGTCGTTGCATGGCCAGCTAAATTTAATGGCCCATTGAGGTGTGTGTATCTCACCATGTGTCTGTGTGTGTGTGTGTGTGTGTGACTAAGTGCCTTCTGCTGGCATTTGCCATTGTTTGCCTACTTTTAGGCACAGCCAATGCCGTTCAGCATTTGACTTAATTTAAAGTGTGGCGTCCACTCAAGTCTAATTGTCATTGTGTGTGCGTGTGTGTGTGTGTGTGTGTGTGTGTGAAAAGGCAGACATAATAGCAAACAATATACATTTGTAAACTACATATTTACCAAACGTGCTGGATGCACCATCAACAAGCTACAACGTGCCCCGAAACTCACCCCTAATGTGAATTTATATGCGGTGCTAAATAGTTTGTTATGTGCATGACAATTAACTTCGAACGCTCCATTAAATCACTACAAAATTTGATGACCATTAATAGCTGACTCTGTTACAAATCGAACAACACAAAAATAATGAAATAATCATGGGTTCCGCTGAGTTGATAGCTACTTTGATTTGTTGCGGACTGTCGACGGTTAACATCTGCATTTTATGTCTTCGACAAACTGGCACTTGAGCATAATAACAACGATTCGCTCTAAGCACAACTCTCTTTAAATCACCATGAAATTCAGTTTGCTTAGTTACTAATTTAACATGTCTAAATATAATGAGATAATCGGCAGTTTCACTGGCATAATTAGTATGCTTATTGCTGGTGGGTTGTTCGTTTAATGATTTATTTCTTTTTTTGGAATATCATATATATTAGAAAAGCCAAAGTCCATTACAACTGACCACCTAATTTCTACCTCTTTGTCTTTGCAGGTAAATAAACATTTCACACTATTCACACTCTTCAAAATGCAGGCATCTGTAAGTAATTTAATCAGCCTGTAAGGCATTTTCAATGGGCGAACGTAAAATTTCAATTAAACTGAAGTTCTCACACCCAACCCTATGAAAATTTTGGTCAACGTTGTCATTAAGCATTAGATGGTTGTTTTCAAACCGGAATTTCTTATCAAGCAGCAGGCACATCAAAATTCCGTAAAACAAATCATCTCAGACTGCCCACAAGTTTTTCCATGACATATTTATGCTGATCATCATTAACGAACCCAAAAACGAACCCGAACAAACCCTTAAAGAGAATCAAACTCAGCGAACAAGAAAATTAATTTATGTATGTGCATTTGAAGATGGGCGAAAGGGTTTGCCAGCTTTGAAATGTAGAGGGGAAAACTAAACACAACTCGACTTGAGTTCAACTTCTCTGAGAAGTCTGGACAATACATGAAATCATTAATATGCTGAGCTCTGCATGTGACAAAGGAAACACGGCCAGAAGCCAGTTGCCAGTAGTTAGTAGTCTGTAGCAGAGTCACCAGAGGCAGCAACAACAATGCAACAATAATGTGCTTATAAATATATATTGTTGGGCGAGTGCTTAGGATGCTTAGCATCATTTCGGACTTTCAGACTCAAGGGTTGCGCTGTCTTTCCCAGGATCAGCATTACAACCCCCTCCCAAAAATATTTCATGAAAAACTTGTTTAGAATTTCACATCTTTTCGATTGTCTTCACTCGTCTCGATTTTGGGTGTGTTTCTGTTTGATTTTGTCGTTGATAACAAGTTCAGGATTCAGGGTTTTGAAGGTCAAGCGAAAGACGTTCACACGTTTCACAATTAGCAGCTGGCGTTGAGATTTTGGTCAGCAAAAGTCGACTTATTAGAAAGAGAGTTATTAGTATAAACTCGATACTATAAAAACATACTCTATATGCATATACATATGCCCAATCCCAGCTACTTCATGTGTTTGCATAAATTGACCCACTACAACCCCAACAAACTGTTTGAATAGATCATGTGTGTGTGTGTTTTTTTATGTGCCCTAAACCTTATTTGATGTCAAAGGGCAACCCATTCCGCAATGGGACACACGCCCAAATGACGCCTGCCCTCCACTTTGTCCTTGTTGTCCTTACTGCTTGTTGTGACTGTTGTTGTTGTTGTTTTTGTTGATTTTTATCTTTTGGTAGTTGTTTATGCAGTGCTTCGGAAGTGGAACTGGACTGTGGACTGGACCCACATATATTTTATAGTTGGCGGCGGATTTGTTGTGCTGTGTGTGGATTTTATTGAGATGAATTACATTGAATATACGTATAAATGAGGGTCAACGATTGCAGTCACAGTTAGCCACTACAAAAATCCCTCTATACTCAATCCCAATGCACGTCCCATATGTATTAATGATTTTGGATTTAACTTGATGTACTGACCATGTTCATCAATGTGGCTTAAGTGGGTGGCGCCCACAATCACAATCAATATGGGGAGGGGGAGGGGGAGGACGGAGCCGGTCAAAAGTAAAACTGTGAGACATTCCGAATGGTTTGAATGGCAGCTCGAAGGATATTGCTGCGCCTAGAAGTAGCGCAAAATTTTAATGCCCCTTTTGCTGTTGCGTTCATAAATTTTTATTATGTAATTGAGTTTGTTCGGGGCTTTTATTATGGCATCGGTCCTGTTTTCGGGGGTGTCTTTGCCGAATGTCTCCAAATAAAACAATAAAAGCAAATGGTAAAATGGTAAAATGCTGAAATACCAAAAGGGGGCATATTAATAAATAAAATGGGGTTCACAGTGTTTGGGTTTGGGTTTTCGCTGCTTCGGATTGAGAGGGGGAGTGAGGGCGAGGTTAGCACCAATATCTTTATGATATGCATGTTGTACAAATTCTGGGAACACTCGGCTAACCGATCAATATATGCAAATCCAACTGGGTAAATGTGCAGTGGGGAAAGATAGGAGTGCAGGAAAGTGAAGATAAGAGATTAGCTGACTATGTCTATTTGGAGAGGGTGTAAACTGACTGTAGAATTGATAAGTATGTAATTAAAAAGGGTATTTTATATGTTCATAGGTTGTGTTCCTCAGAAAACGTACTTCGTATAAATAATAATTTTAGTATAATTCACAAGAACAACTGTAGCTTGCTGTATTGTATAGAATTGTTTAAAAGTTGCTCTATTAAAAACCCTTTCAATCAGTAGTCAATCTGTAACTCTCAAGCCGTTTTCACAATTCCCAATCCAAAATAAATCAAAGAGAGCTCTCCAAAGTATCGACTGCATATTCATAACATTTGATTGGCTTCTTGGGCACATTTGTAAAAATGCCGTTGCGGGGAATCTGCAGTCATTCACACAGCTCATTATTAATTGATTAAGCCGCCGGAATAGGTCTCCAGAATGTATTACGTTTTGACAGCAAACACGCGCCAATGAAACGCCTCAAAGAGGAGTCCCCTTTTCAGATAAAGGCGCCATAAATTTACATAAATTACCCGCATGAATGCAAAGCATGCCTTGAAGAGCACCACAACAACAACAATAACAGCAGCAAAAAAGTGTCCCAAATGCGCAGCAATTCAATAAGCAAAGCGAGTGAAAGGCAAACCTGAAACTGAACTGAAATACGCGGCACGTTCCACACGTAACTCGAGTTCTACCTCGACTTCTGCCTTCTGGGTTCATGGGCTCTGGGCTCTGCTTTCAACAGATCGGAGGGAAATACATGTCCCGTAAACAGATGCCGCACGCAATTAGCATGCAAAAAATACAGAAGAATCCGACGCCAGGCTAAAAAAAAAGAAGTAAAATAAAAATAAATAATAAGACATCGAGCCGAGCACACGCTCATAAATCTTGTGCGCACTTTTCGATCTGGCTGCGACCGGTTTATCATTTCTGTCGTTTTGTTTGTCGGTGTCCCATATCCGAAACCCTTCTCAGCTTTTGTTGTAGTTGCTCACAATGGGCGCACTCAAATCCGGTGAAAGGTTAAGGTGTCATTTCTTTTTCATATTCTTCTTCGTTTTTTTTTTTTTTTCTTTGGCCTCAGCTCAACAATCAACAAATTTGTATAACATTCCCACTTAAATTCTTAACTGTTCTTTTTATGGTCTTCCTAGTGTCACAGCCCTTAAGTTGACAGAGGCCGGAGTGGGTGGTATTCTGGAATTTCTGTTCTCTTACTTTTTATTATTTTTATTCTCATTTTATTTGCTTTTGTTGTTGTTGTAGTTGTTGTTGTTGCCTGTCAAATTGCTGTCAACTGTGCCGCCCAGTTTCAAGTTTAATAATGTAAGTTGTTCTAAGAATTGTCGTTGTTGTGGTTGTCGATTGTTGTTGCCATAGAGCACGCGAACTCTACCCAAGTTTATTCTTTTTAATTAAACTTGAATGTGAGACAACTCGCGGCTTTGGCAAACTAGAAAATTTAGCTTGTATTTTCATTGCCTTTTCTTTTTTTTTTTTTGTGCTGTGCTGTGCTGGTTGACTTTGAAAGTTTTTGAAATGTGATTGCCTGCTAAAAGTTTTGTTCCGTTATGTGGCCTATTGACATTTTGCAATTACAGTTAAGATCGATTTTCCATTCTCATTTCTAATGGGATTGTGTACACTGCTAATTGGATCACTTCAACGGCTCGAGGCAAGCTCTTTATTTAGTCTCTTGCGACACCCTTCAGTTTTAGGCTCAGCTCTTCTCAGTGCTCTTTGGCTCAACACATCACTCAAACTCAATTCGTAGGCTTTGCGAACAACTCTTGAACAACCCCTAAAAATAGCTGCTATCCTCTCAGTCTCTGAATCTCTCATATACTCTTCGACTTGCTCTCAGTCTCCCAATTGTCTTGCATATCTTGTAAGAAACTTCAGTTGGACCTTTCTTCAGTGACTTCTCCAATGTAAACTCGCTTGACTTTGATTTGTGCTTAACTCCTAGGCCAATACCCTTCAAATCTCCAACCCCAATTCGGTGTCAGGCGCTAAGCTGACGTCATCAACACCCGGTCAAATGTTTCTGGGCGTGTAAATTGCATGAGTCACTTCACTCGCACCCCTCGTACTCAGAGTCTCCCCACGCATATTCCAACCACTATCCGATTTCAGACCCTTTTCAGACCACCGCCCACGTAATTGCTTCCTGCAGATTTCGGACATTCGAGCAGTGCCCATTCGGTTTAAGCCTCAAGCGTTCTCTCTCTGTCTCTCTCTGTTTTGTGCCTTGTGCTTTCTGCCGGCTGCCCTGTGCCCTGCATAATTAAGCAGTCCGACTGTATTTTAAACCACTTAAAATTGGCAAACGGAAGTCCTGCTCTCAGTCACGCCCCGCAGCAAACACCTGTCAAGTTTAGCTGCCAAGCTGTAAAGCAAAAAAATAAAATAAAAAAAATTGAACCGTATGCGACTGGTAGTCCTTATTAGCAGCGCCCTCTAGCGTACACATTGCAATGTTTCATTGCGACAATAAAATCGAACACCCGCTGTGCCTCCCAATGCCAATCAAACTTTCGGTTGCCTCTGCCAGTGACAGCCAGAAAACACAGAAGGAGCAGAGCTGGACGGGGAGTGGAAAGGGTACTTCTGCCAGCTCCGGAGCAGTCGTCTACTGTCCACCTGATCCCCAACCTCATCAAAATAGGCGCGGGTCAATCGATATAATTTCGCCATTCCACACACATATATATATATATGTATATGTATATGTATATACATATATATTTATTGGCATTACTTCGACTATATAGAAATGCTTTCTAAATGGCTGGGTGGTTTATTTGATTGTGGGCAATGTCTGTTCTTAGGTTTTGCCAGCGACAATAACAGCTGAGAAGCTCATGACAAATTCATTTCACTTGCACATGACTAACTAAAGCCGAGGCAAAGGCGCAATAAATGGCGTCTGGGATTTATATACAACTGCTTAATGGGTGCGAGGAGCGGGGGTAGAAAAATAAAAACAGCAGGAGCCACAGCCAGGATAATTCTAATAGCAAATATAAATAGAAGAGAGACAAGCGATGTTGTGCATACACAATGTATTTGACTGTCAGTTAAATTCAAGGCAAACATTGCGAAATTTACCTGATGATGAGTTTATTTCCTATGTAATCAAATGCAAAGCATTTAAGAGTTTGTAAAGTGGCAATCATATTAATAGCGATAATGGTAGAAAAGTCTAAGGACTCTAGTCAATTTATTTCAATTCACATAGTTAGTAGATTATTTACCAGTTGTTTATAATCATTCATTTGACTATTTTACTCACCTGTTTGTCTTCCTGAAATATTCTATCAAATTCCTTAATTTATTTACTACGCCGAGTTGCTTCCAATAAATAACTAAGAAAACAATATTAATAAAATGCCATCAAGTAAAAGTTCAACTTTCTTCAAGCCACACAAAACTCTATATATAGCGTCCATTAATCGCACGGGCTTCCAATCATTTGTCATATTTGGTCATTTAATAATAAATTGTCGACACTTGAGTCATAAATTCAATTAAGTGGAAATAGTAAATGGCGGGTGAGTCTCACAAATTCATTAAATAATAAAGTGTTTGTTGTGGTCAACTATACAAATATATATGTATGTAAAGCCAGCTGTGCTGGTTGAATGAACCCCAATACCCAAAATATACCATGCTAAATGGCAGTTATGTGGAGCCGCATAATCATCATCATCATTGGTCATGCCAAGTCGAATAAGTGTACTTCACCATAAGTTGGTTTTTAGTTTTTAATCAAGTTTGTTTTTTTTTTGTTTTTTTTTTGTTGGTTTTTTTGGGTCTATCATTAACATAACTCAGTGGTCGGTCATCGTTATTAGGCTGAACTTTGCGCCAAAATTCGACCCTCAACAGATGTTGCAAAATAAACCGAAACACAGAGACTTCTAATCGAACAAAGAGTCCTCACAGCTTCAGTTGCTGTTGCTCAGTTTCTTAACTACCCTTCCGGGTTTGGCCAATGACCAGGCAATACATTAACTTACTGTAGAAACTTCCTCCCTAAACTCAAGTCTCATTACAAATAAATATCTTTGGACTATTTATAATGCTAGAGCGGGGCTGAACTGGACTTTGCCTCCCCGTTTTTTTTTTTTCTCTGCTGCTGCCTTTCCGCCTGCTGTCTGCGCAAATTATGCAGATTAAGGGTCAGTCAATCTGTAGTCTGTAGTCTCGGGACCACAGCTGGCGGCCGTTAGAATCTTCCCTCTATAGCACCTGGTTGGGCAGTTTGTTTCTTACCAGCAACTTTTCCTACTTTTTGTGGCTGCATATAAAAACGAATAAAAAAAAAGCAAAAAGAGCAAAAAACGAAAATGCGTTGCATAAAATTTACATGAAAATCAAATTTTCATGTTTTGCTGTTTTGCTGCCTGCATAATTTGTTCGAATAGCAACGCAATGCCAATAAATGTAAACCATTTATTATGTTTATAGAATATCTCATATGGTACGTACGTAGTACGTAGTATGTATATTTTCGACTCATACTCGTAACGAAATTTAATTGTGTTTCTGTGCCAGGCCACAGCACAGTTTATTGCATAGCATTAGGCGATTGCCAGACAGACAGACGAAATGAGTTCATAATAAGCCCAGCAAAAATGGCAATTTACAGATGGCGCCCCGATCTGCCATTTTTCTGGGTCACATGTGTTAAACACAAATGCTTAACTTTTGGCCCAAACGAGCGCCCACAATCCAACCACCACAATCCCTCCTCAACCAACCAGCCCTCCTCAACCTGCCTCCTGCTCATTCCTGCACCCACTAAAACAAAAGTTTTGTGCAACGCCCAAATGTATGCCACACTTTCATATTGCAATCTGCCAGATGCGGCCACTGGCTGTCGTTCCGTCCATCTGTCCGTCTGTCCGTCTGCCTCTCAGTCTGTCTATTTGCCTGTGTTTGTTTAGTCATAGTTTTCTTTTTCTGTATTTTTGGCCCCAGACTTTCAAACGGCACTTTCAATGCCAAAAATTCGCGCGTTAATTTGTCTGCATATATTTTTTTTTTCCACCGTATTCGACTTTTAGGCTTATCAGCCAAATGCAAAATGTGGCTAGCGAAAAAGCTTATTTTTTACATTTGCACATTGGTTTTGTCTATTTTAATTGAGTTTTGCTTCACTGGTTTTTTAGTATTCTTTCTCTTAGTCTATTTTTTTTATAGTGTTTTATGCATTTTTATTATGTTTTAGACACAGATTTTGTTTGAAATTTATAGAATGGTATTTTAAGCTTTCGAAGGTAAAAGCGGAAAAAATAAAGTGTCTACAAATATACCGGTATTATTTTGAAATGTAGACACCGAAATCTAGCGCTCTCAGCAAAATATACGGATCAGAAAGAGTTTTTTCCAAAAGTGCCCAATATTTTCCATCCAGAGAAAGTGAATGAGTTTTTTTTTGTGTGTGGTTGGGAGGTTAGTGGATAATGCCGCAATTCTTGTTTGTGGCTTTTGTGTTTCGCCCTCAAGCTTCACAGAGACTTTCACAGAGACTCTCTTATCGTATCTGTGCAATATGTCAACTCTGGACCACACAACAATAGCACAGACAAACACATTGCACACATATTTTCCCATTTTCAGAATGCATTCGCGCTGTCAGTAGAGATACAACAACAACTACAACAACGGCACGGCAACCAAATATCTACACAACAAAATGAGATAAACAAAAAGCCAATTCCAAATACGCGCTAGGCATTTTGACATATCTTTTGTCGCCGTTCTTGTGGTTGTTGTTAGTGTTTCCTTTTGTTTTTAGCGAACATTTTGGCATGGCACAAAAATGCGTCAATGTCAGCGACATGCAGCCAAAAAGAAGATTACAATATTTCCCCTTGCCACCTTTTTTTTTTGTTATTCCACTTTGCGTGATTGTTGATAAACATGACAATAAAATGGACATGTATCGACCAATAACAGCGACCAGCAACAAGCTACAAACAACTTCAAATAAACGAAATATTTTTGTGCACTCGCGCCCTCGGTACAGTTAAGCTTGGCGCATAACGGATGGCATGTGTGTGTGAGTCTGTGTATGTGTGTGTGTGTGTGTGACGTGTGAAAATGCTGACAACCACCGCAACAATAACAATACTGAACACATGCACAGCTTTTGGGCGCCCAAGTTTTTAGCATTGAGTACAGTCTGCCAAAAACAACAATAATACATTGCTTTTTACTTTATACATTTCTTTTTTTGCTATGACGCCATCTGTCGGCAGGGAGAGTGAATCTGCAAGTGTATGTAGAGTGTGTGGTGTGTGTGTGTGTTGGTGTTGGTGTTTGTGTTGGTGTGTTGCCAAAAACGCACGTGATAAGCATATGAAATTTTATGGCAACTCTATTTGTAACTTTCACCGTGTGTGTACAACTTTTTGCTTTGAAGCTTGCTGCCAGCCACCATCTCCCTGTC
Organism: Drosophila basisetae; assembly: GCA_035041595.1. Lineage (NCBI taxonomy): Eukaryota > Metazoa > Arthropoda > Insecta > Diptera > Drosophilidae > Drosophila > Drosophila basisetae. The sequence continues at coordinate 3,396,656 of JAWNLB010000144.1, forward strand.
TGTCTCTGTCACCTCCCCTCTTTCTCTCCCACTCACTCTCTCATTTTCTGAGCGTCCCTGCTACTTTTGTGTGTGCACTGACTCGGAAAATACTTTTTGTGATAACATTTTATGGCTTGACAAGCAGCCAACGCAAACTACGCGCATCTCTTTTTGCACAGAAAAAATTATAGAAGCAAAAAAAGACGAAAATGTTGCAAGTTTTGAAGCATTATGGCGTCTCCGACACATACATACATGGGATAGTTACCGAGTGCCAGGCATCAATTTGCAATTTGACAGCTGCCTATAAATAGCAAGAGAAATGACAACGCCAACTTACAATCACTTTGACATTGATGGAACTTGCTAAACTGTTCCAACTTGTAAGCCAACAAGAAGCAACAAATGGAGTAAAGCAAACATAAAAAAACCCCCGAATTTGTGAGCTTTGAGTTCATTTTCAACCGTTCTGCATAAAGCCTGCTTTATTATCTCAAATGAAATTTACTGTGTATGCAAAAGTCAGATGTCCTAACAAAATTCCTGAATATGGCAATGTGTTAACCTTACTGAATTCCTTTGTTCTGTTGACGTTGACGTTGCCATTGACAGATTATCTGTTTGTTACATTAAACTAATCAATTGAGAAATGATAATGTGAACCGGGTGAACGATTGGAACTTAGATCGTTTTTGTGGGCCGTTTTGTTGCAGCTCTCCTTACTGGTTGTTGACTGAGCTGATGGTGGCAGCAACGCCGTCTTGTGCACCTTAAAGCCATAAATGCTGCATAGAGGGTGATCATATAATTCAATAGAGATACATAAATCGATTGCTAGACTGACCGTGGAGAGTACTTCTGGATTGGTGGCTCTGGCAACAGTTTGGGCTGCTGCATGAAGAACATGTGCGGAAAACTGCATCCAAACATGGCGCCATCGAGCAAGGCGCATTGAGCATTCGGCTGATAAATGTCCTGGCAACGAGCACAATAAACCTTGACATGTGACTCCCCAACGCGTTCAGTCAGACCCACAGGCAGCACCAACTGACCATCGCAATGGATCCGCGGACAGACCCCAAAATCTCCGCGTTTATATTTAACGGACATGTCCGCAATGCCCCGTTGGCTCAGTATATAGCGTGCATGGATCAGCCCATACAGCTGTTCGACATTCTCAGGATCGATGAACGAATTATTAACCTCGAAGCCATATTCAGTATCAAACTCCGAATCCAGTATTGCATCGAGAGTATCATAGTAATCTGGCACCAGTGTCTCCAGACCCGTCAAATTGAACCTGTCACGGACATATTCGTCGGGAACGCGGCACAGAAACTCATTAGCCTGTTGGCCAACAAACCAATCGATCCACGAACCATCCGACAAGGACATTTTGCTATAAATATAAATATGTTTGTACATCAATTAGTATTTATATATGAATATGCTCCTTACATGTAGTTTGTATTCACAATGTGTTGTTAAGAAACCCGATTTAAAGTCTGATTGAGAGCTAAATATTCAAATTTTCTAAATTCGAATGTCTGACAGTCCATATCAATAGCTTACTCTTTTTATTACTATTATTTCATTTAATTTTCGTTTTTGCCTAATAAAATTATCAAGAAAATATGGTACAAAGAAAATCAAAAAAAAAAAAAAAAACAAAGCTCAAAGATTTTACTACTCATTTAAGGGAATTTTAAGAATGTTTATGCGTTCAGTAAAAACGAAAATACATTCGTCTAGTTTCATAAAATGTAGAAAATATGTAAATAGATTCGAAAACGATATGCCTGTAAACATTCCAAATATCAAATTGTGCAAATTCATGCGGCATTACAAATATAAAATGACCCCGAAAATCACCAAAAAAGAAGAAAAAAACAACAAAAGACTGTGGATTTTGTACACGCGACAACAAAGGAAATAAACACGCATTCTTATGAGGTCATCAACAGTCATGAAATTTCTGTTGGCCAAGGGGAAAGTTGCAGGAGCTGACATTCTGTCACAAGCGCTAAGCGAAGCAAGCGTAAAATGCGCCGCGAAGGACGCGACATTTGAGGCAGGCAGCAAAAGAACGGAAGGGTCTCGCCACATATAAGCGTGTGTATGTGTGTGTGTATGTGTGTGTGTGTATCAAATGTTTGTGTCTGTTGCAGTTGTGCTTGTCGTTGCCACTTAGCCTTATTAGTATGTGCAACGGGCAACAGTCGTGCCAAACGATGCTGTCCTCTGTCCCCCATTTCAACATCATCCCCGCCTGCCAACTAGTGATGAAGCTTACCAGCAGCAACAAAATAAAGAAGAGTGGAGAAATGTACGCAAAAGTACGTGTATGCAATGCGCTCGCCGCTTAAAAGTCCGCTTCGTTTATGTTACTTTAGTCTTTGCAGTCTGTGTTGGTGCTGTAAGCAACGCCAAAAAGTATGCAATATTAAAAATACACTCGCAGCCATATAAACATATACATATATATATTGTTATAGCCACACACTTATAGAAATGGAATGGTCTGGGTTGGCACAGCACACATCAGACAGCTGCGCAATAACTGTACATTAAAAGTCATTGCATTCATGATATTATTTTTTATGTATTTCTGCCAACGTAAGCTCGCATTGTGTCTCTGTTTCTTTCTCTGTGTGTGTGTGTGTATCTGTGCGAGAGTGTGTCTCTGTGTGAGTGTGTGTGCTTTTCATATATTTTAAATTGCTGCCTTTATTTTGGTTAGAATTTTTGTTTCAATCTGCTTTTGTCCGCACAGAAGCGCAAATTTAAAATACGTTCGCTCGTTTGCCCTGTACAATGAGCATCATAACGCTGTTCAAATTGCCTGAGCAAATTATCTGAAATGAAATCGCAAACACAAAAAATGTGTCCACATTGAAATATTTGGTTTTCCAATGTGTACACATTAATCTAAATAGATAACATTTTTTCTTTTTTAAATTATTCATTTATTTCCTTCCAACTTTTTCGAGACAATACATTAAAGCTTGACACTGGGTATCTCATTCTTCTTTCATTCATTTCTAAATGCTCTGCTCATCATTTGCCGCTGTTTTTGTTTTTTTTTCTTTGTTTTGTTGGAGTGTTGCCCTTTGGGTTTTCACATGAGTGCTTTGACCGTTTCCCCACCACTCTCTCTCTCCATCCGCAGCCAACTAAAAAGTGCATTGTGCAACTTCAACTGAAGCAAAAAAACATTTACGCTAATGATTTTATGATGTGTTTGCTGGGCACAAGAATAAATTCAAAAATAAAGCGCAACAATTTCAGTCTAATATTAATAGATCAATTCAAACAACATTCTTGTCTTTATTAACAGCTTTCGGTTGTTGTAGACATAAATATTTGCAATACCTTTTGCTATTCGATTGTCAATTTAACTGACAAACAATCAAACAATAGGTTTGCATGGATTGAATTCATTAAATTATTCCACCATGTTGTTGTTTTTCACACTGTTGTTGTTCTTGTTGCCTACCTTTGTGTATACAATTCCTCAAATAGTGCGGCTTTTGGTCATTTAATTAAATCCACAAGAGCTGCCCGTTAAATGAAAATATTCGCAGTTGTTACAAAATTTTCAAATTATAACTGCCAACTGTATGAAATTGCAGTATATTTAACTTACTGGTTAAACAACTTAAACAATTTACTTTAAAAATGATTTTATTTTCCATTTCTTTGCAGGTAAGCAACCAAAATTTGTTAACTCATTTAATACGTGAGGGAGGCCAACAACAACAGGCATTTATTTAAAATACATATTTTATGCAATTTCGAAAGACAAAAATCAAATTTTGACACTTTTCAGTTCATGCAACAACACAAGCATGACAAAAGCCACAAATACTTTTGATAAATTAATGCTCGACTAGTCAATACCCTTCCCTCACATCCACAAGGCCATATCGTCTGTCTGTTCATCAGCAATTATGGTACAGGATATTAAAAATTCTATCTATCGCAAAAATAAAAATACGATTTCATAACTCAGCTTTTGTGTGGAGAGAGCTGTCAAGCAAATTGAATTATTATGTATTTCAAATTTGTGGAGCAAAAGCAATGCAGCAAATTAAATGCAATTCAATTTGGCCAACATAAATTGTGGTGTGGTATAATATATATATAAATATATATATATATATATATATAAGTGTGTGTGTGCGTGAAAGAGTGTGTTCATGACAAGAGAAAGCTTTGAAAAATAGTAGCAACAACAGCAATGGCAACAATAGACATAAACACATAACACATGTTTGCCAATACAATAATAACAACAACAACAACAACGACGACGACGACAACAAAAACAGATACAGATACCGAAAGAGACAATAAATGCGACGCTGATATAAGTTAACCACAAAAGATTTGCAGGACGAGCAGAAGGACCTCAGGTTAAGGACTCCAACTTCTCATGCTGGACAATTTTACACAGTTGCTTTATTTTGCGCCAACACGGCAAAGATGTTATCCCATATCCTTTGGCATAAATTCAATATTTTGCACAAACAAATAACAACAACAGGCCAATGACAACAACAACAACAACGAGTAGATGCGGAACAGCATGAACAGTCACTGGCTTGTACTACACTACGCACTGTTGCGAAGGATAACATATTAAATTTGCCAACAGCATCGGCTGGCAAAGGGACACTGCCATAAAGACAAGAAATCAATTTTTTTCCATTCCTTCGGTAGAGAAAACAATTTTCTAACAATAAAAAATGGCCCTAGCGTTGACTGGTCGAGGAATGGGCTCTCGTGGGCTTGTGCAGCAGTGATGAAGGGGCTGGCTGAGTTACACACACACTCACACACAACCACACGGACAAGCCTTTAAAATCGAAAGCAATGGAAACGAAACCAAGCGAAACAAATCATAAAAAACCGTCTCGGTAAGGAGGGGGAGCGGATGGCATGTGAGAGGAGGGGCTGAGATGTTCGAGGAGGCTGTGAGGGAGGCATGTTGGTGTTGGGGATTTAAGGTTTTTGCTGCGGCAAGCCATAAAAAAATAAGGCAAAGTGGCGTGTAAGAAAGCCAATAAAAAATGCTCGAGAAATGTGAGACAAGTGAACAGAAGGGGAGGAGCAGGAGGGACTGGGATCACCGGAGCTATTGGGATTAGTGAGTGGGTAGCACTTTGAGCCTTATACGAGCAGCGGGCATAAAACAAATGACTTTAATTGAGTAGAAAGAGTAGGAAGAGAACAAATTTGAGCAAGTGAAACTATTTCAAGAGAACGTCGATTGCCATTGTCATCTTCTATGGACAATGGAAGCATATTGGGAATATAGACAAAAGATTAGAGTATTCAACTAAACTGAAAGAGTTCTCATGTTCAATTTCAATGCTAAATACTTCGAGTACCATCACTTAGTCCTAATAATGCATATTCAATTCAATCAAACCCGTCTTTGGTTAGCTGAAAATATTTTACATTTTTTGATCAGAAAGTCAAAATTACCAATAATCAGCATGCTCCCTTTGCATGTCAAGTCTCAGTTGTCTTTTGAGATTAAAAAATCCCCGAATCAAAATTGAAAATCCTTCGAACACGCAACATGCTTGTCTGTCAATTCATTGGTTGTGCTTCTGCCCGAGTCATTAATCCTTTTGGCTTCGGCTGGCCTGCCAGCATGTGTTGTCCCTGTGCTGGGGGTACTGGAATATCCTGAGTGTCCTGCTCAGCAGCTGCTAACTAATAACGAGCCTCATTTTGTGTAAATCGATAAAGTTGCTACTTTTGTATTATGCACGTAGTTTCCGAGCGACCCGCCCAATAAACTTTTGTGTGTTGAGAAAAGTTTTTCGCCTCGTCCGGCGACTTATGCGAACTCACTGCTAAAGAGCTATATGTTGCCTGTGTGGGCGGCGGAGAGGAGAGGAGGGTAGGGGAGGTGAGAAAAGGATGCCAGACTGGGGTGCAAAAAATATTATCGCATGTTGCATCGTTCAGCGTGTTGACAATTGAATTATTTATGTGCCTTGTTGTTGGATGATCTTGTCTGCTTTTGGCTGCTGTTATCTGCTGCAGCTGTGTGCTTGCCTTTTTGCTTGTGCATTGATTGAATCCTTTCGATATCCTGTCTCACTACTAGCAGCCGTCTCTTCTGGCTCTCCCTGGCTATTGTCAATTGCGCTTTATGCACTTTATTGGCGATTACATTCACTCAATAGCTGATGGCTGGCCAAACCTCAATCAACTCGTTTCGTCAGCAGCAACAAGCTCGTATGAAGGATGCTAGCATCCTTCTGTTACCCCCCCTCTTTTCCTCCCCTCTCTCTCTCTCTCTCGCTCTGTCTTTCTCTGAGAACTCGTGACTGCGAACTGTGGACTTTGGACAGCGGCTGCCTTGTTTGATTGTCATCGTTTGTGGAAATTTGATAAGCGCTTTTTGTTCGTGTCTCTAGGGTTTGTCTCCTATTTTTGTTCCTGTTTGCTTTGCTATCACCCTCGCCGCCCTTGTCTATCTCGCTCTTTGTCTATCTATGAGTTTGTTTGCCAGCGAAACTTTTGCTGGTTCGTGCCAGGACTCAGTGTCTTGGATCTTTTTAATAATGCGGGTTATGTGATGGATTTATTAAATGCGTGTCTCTCATGTTTCCCGTGTCTCTAATCTCTGTGTGTGTGTGTGTGTGTGTGTGTCTATCTTTCTGTTTGTGTGAGTCCTGTGTGTGTGTGTGCGTACAGTCAACAACAACAACTCGTCATAAACTTTGTCCTTGTGCTTTGTGCACTTCCCTTTTCAATTAGTTTGCCATGTGCACATATCAAAATAAAAAACCAAAAATAGAATGCTTCAACATGCGCCTCAAGTTATGCAATCGCTCTTTGTTATATTTTATGCAGTCTTTTTTGTTCAGCTATTGAACTTAAAGTGTTGTTAGATTTGTGCAAATTTCGAGATCAAACAAGTTTAAAGTAATGAATCATTGCTGAAGTCCAGTCTACTCAGGCGTCATAATTTTAAGCAGACATAACTTTGTCAAACCAATTTCTAAAACAAGGGCATTTTTATCAAAGTTTCACCTCTAGATTGATAATACAATTAAGGCTAAATTTCCGGTGATGGCTCGCTTTTCAAGCTAAAATAATACCTTATTAAGACTTGTGAAGTTGTCAGATGACTTGATTTGCAAGTAAACATATATTATCCATCATCGCAATTATTGCTGTAAAATCTATACAGCAGATTTCTATGCTCTTAAAGTGTGGCGATATTGCCGAGAAGAGCAAGCATGTCCCATAAGTGTGCAATAATAATTGCAAACGATGAGGCAAACACATCTGGCATCGCCTCGGGAAGAGTTAAAGGCTTCAAGATATGCAAGACACACACACACATGATAATAAAAAAGTTTATGACAACTCGGGCTTACCCAATATAGGGCACAAATTTAATGTTGCCTACTTTGTGGGGCAGAGAGAAGAAATGAATGGAAATAAGTTGACTGACTGGGTCGGTCTACCCAATTATTTGACCGCAGTAGAACACGACCCGCACTTTTATTTCTTATTTTATGGCCATGCAAATGTCGCACAAGAAAATGGAGGAAAGCAGGCGCCAAAAAGTCGGCAACATATGCCAAGGGCATGTGAAACGAAATCAATTTGCTCGCCCACAAAAACGTTGATGACCTTGGGCGCGCTACCAAAGTGTTTAAGTGATTGAGATTGTGTTGCGAGTGTGCGAGTGTGTGTGCTTTTTGGTGTGTGTGTGTGTGTCGCGGCATGCGACTAAATTATTATGGAGCCTCGTTAATTTGCGGCCGCTGTGCGCTTCGAGTCCGGCCAAAAAGAACTCGCCAAATAATCGCATTACACACAAAAATGGCAAAAAGTAACTCCAAAAAGAAGGCAGCACAAAAATCGATTAGCGACGCGGTTTTCCCATTCGCTGCCCCGCACTTTGGGGGCACACTTTCAGCAACACTTTAGTCAGTCACTTTACTGTGTGCTGTTGTTGGTCCCCATTTCATATTACTACATTATGATGATGATTATTTTTATCGTCGCGTCACGCGATGCCGCACTGTTAGGCTGAAGATGGCAGGGCAGGGCTGGGAAGAGGAGAGGTTGCTAGCTGCCATTTCGCCAGCGGCAACGGAAACGGAAATGCCACCAAATGTGTGCACAAGTATGTGTGTCTGTGTGTGTGTCTAGGCAAACATTTAGCGCTCATGTATATATATATATATATATATATATATATATATATATATATATATGCTTGTATATAGCAGCTTTGTAAACGATGCCTTGCAAATGACTGCAGTTAAAAAGTCATCAATGTCTGCCAAAAAGCGAAACTCGCCATTAAATTTTTGCCGCAATTTATACGCATATGTGTGTGTGTGTGTGTGTGAGTCGATATCTTGGTGCGATAAGAACTGCCAGTTACAAGTCTTGCTTGGAAGTCAACTCAGAGTCGCCCGTTTTTTTACTTCTGTTTTTTTTTTTTTTTGACATTTGCTCAATTATATGACTCGTTGTTCATATCAGAAAAGTTGACGAAATTGCAGTCGTCAGTGTTGGAAATTTATCAGCGTCATAAAAGCAACAGAGCCCCACATGAAACTCAAACTGAACTCTCAACCCAACAAATACAACACACCCAGTTTTTAGGCTTGCAAAAAAATGCTTTTAAAATGAACACACAAAAATAAAGAAACGAGAAAATGTTCGCATTTTGTTTGGCAAAACAGCAAATAACATAAAAAAAATGTTCATTGATATTCATTTCCAATTGAAAATTGTTAACAAAAAGTATATATAGGTGTATATATATATATATATTGTATACATGGAGTATGAAGATATCGAGTTAGGGTCTGCTGCAGGCCGAGTCACTTGAAGCTGGGCTGCATACCCAGTCAACAGCAAACCAATTGACCAACGCTCAGTGCACAGTGGCACAATCCGTAAAGTACTTGCAAATGATAGCATAATATCAGGGAATCCAGCAATTTTTACGTTTAGTATGCCATTAATGTAAGCGAAAAACATAAACTGCAAAAAATACATTCTTATGAGCGATGCGTGTACATTTTATGTAGCTGGGCATGCAATAATATATTGTTAAAGATTTTAAGTGTTTGGTTTGCCACTGTGCGTCGCATGTAATTTGCAAACCGGCAAAAAATGGCGTAGCATGTGGTCAAATCGTATCGCAGAGGCCACTAGACTCTGGATGGGTACTGCAAACCGTGCCTGCTCCGCTCCCAACCCATGCTCAGTTTCTGCTCGAGCTCCAATTCCAGCTGCAGTTTGTGTTGGTCATAGGAAAAAAATCAATGTGCCACACACACACACACACACACACTTACGAAACAACCGCACGCGTGGCCATTGCAACGCTCAGTGCCGCAGCCCTGGGGGCAAACCTGAGCTGGGTCCTGGGCCTTAACCGGAGCCGGAGCACAGGCGCCATGGCGTGCATTATGTGGCCATATGGGCGCCTCTCGGCCGTCACAGAGCTTGTATACAAATAAACACGGCAATGCACACAATCAACAAACACACACACACACACACACACACACACACATACATATATATATATATATAGATATGTGTATATGTGTGTGTGTGTGTGTGTGTGTGGAGTATGACTCTTTTGCCTGCAGTCGGTTTGCGTTTAATGCCCATATATTGTTGCCTACTTTTAGGCGCAGTACCAGAGCCAGTGCCAGTTGCCAGTTGCCAGTGTGACCAGCTTGGGCCATTTTTAAAGCCCATTTAAATGTGAGCAAACTTTTGCACGTGTTCATCGGTTTGCATAAAAGGCCACCAGCCTCCTGACTACCGCCACATATGTGTACCCTACTCACTCACTCGGGCACTCGTATGTCCGACTGAATGAGTCATATATACATATATATTCTACAAAATATACACATATGGAGTAAGCGGTGTAGGAAGAGGAGGAAGGAGGAGGGGGTAGGGGTATATATAGGTACGTTATACGGTTTGTGTATTGAAAATTGGATTTTCAATTGGTTTGCAAAACGGAAATTAATTCGGGGGCACTGCACGGTAGAAGGAGACGGAGTCGGAGGCGATAGCAGTGGGAAAACACTGGGAAATATAATGGGAGACTGGGGCGGTATTGGGAACAGAAGCGAAAATGAAGCAATGACGTTTCGTTGGTTGCTGATGGCGACGCTGATGATGACCAGATCTTCTCCTGCCCAGAAATGAGGTGATGAGAATTCAGGCAACTGACCGTTGCCGCAGGCATTGCATACTTTTTAACTGTATGTGTGTGTGTGTGAGTGTGGCATAAAAATAATGTTGCCGTCGTTTTATTTTGTTCTTGTGTGTCTCTCTCTTTTTTTCTTTTTTTGGTCTGTTGTGTTCATTTCATTTCGTTTCGCGTGCACTTTAATTAAATTAAGTGAATTTCGAGTCTGATAAGCGCAACCAAGCAGGCGAAGGAGTGCACGGGGAGTAACAGTGCGGTAACAGTGGTGAAAATGAGGTAATCTAAGAGTAGGCAAACAACAAATCCAACAAATACCTGGTAACAAAAAGCAGATAATTGACATATAAGCAGCTGCTGTTCAGCACATTGCTAGTTCGAATATGTTATGTAGAAGCAAAACCCTTTTTGTCTGACAATTTCTCGACAACATCAGACTTGTGGACAAGCTCAAAATATTAATTTAAATTCATGACATAATAATCATGAAGCTATCATAAAATTAACAGCAAATCTTAAATGACGCGTGTTTCGTTAAAAATATCAACTGAAATGATTTAAAACTGTCTGTTCGCTGCCTTAAAACTAATCGCAATCTATGGGATTATTAAAAGCTTTGTTTCATTTTACTTTAAACCGGTCTTTAACTGTTTAACCTGTTGAAATTTTATAGTTTAGCCGCACTTTGTATCTTTTTTCGAATGATTTTCATACAGAAACTACCTACATACGTATACAGCTGATCACAGTTTAAAAGCTAGCTTACATTGCTGTTGGCAGCATTTTCAATTAGCCCAGAGTCCCTGCTGATTAGCTTCTTCTCTCTGGTCGGCGGTGATAACTAATCCAAAATCCCCCTAGATAATTGTCGCCCCAGCAACGTGGAAAATTAAAACAAGAACAAACAGCAGGCGTCATGGAGTGCAAATCCAACAGGGAGATGGCGAGGGGAAAAGTGTAAAAGTAAGCAGGACATGCTAGATGCAACCACAAAGATACACAATGCACACACACACACACACACACATGCATATACATGTATTTTGCGCGAGAATCTGTTGCAAATCCCAAAAGTGTGCAATGCAATGGCAGCCATTGAATGAATGAACGCATGATTGAAAAAAAACATTCACACACAAACACACAACACACATGCTGAATGAGTGCAGCATTGTTTTACAGATACACACATACAGACACAAAACACACGCACACACACACACACACACACACACCTACCTATTTGCCTGACTATTTGACGATGCATGCTTTTAGGCATCGAGTTCAGTGACTGCAGTGCATATAGCACAGCAGACAAAGACAAAGAGAGAGATATATAGATGGATCCACAAAGTGAATGAGAGCGAGCGAGACGGAAAGAGAAAGAGAAAAGGAGAGTGTGGGAGGGGTTGAGGGGGCGGCGCTAGCAGATTGTCTGAACCTAACACCGACTGTTGCTTTCTCTGTTGCCCATTCCAATTCCGATTCCGATTTGTGTAGCATTGTCTGAGGCAAAACGTTTAACATGCACCGCTGTTCGCACTCCAATAACGATAAAATGCACACCGCACCCCACCTCCCCAACCCCCCACTCTCTTACCCCCATATCTCTGAAACGCCTGCCACCCCCGTCTACATTCATTAGTTTTGTTACGTGGCAAAGCACTTTGCCTTTGGCTCGCTTTCTATGCATAAACCAACATTGACCATTTGCCTTTACCAAATTTGTTTGCATTTTACGAAAATATTTTCATTCGCATTCATATTGCAACCCATCCACCCGCCACCCACCCGCTTGCAACTGGCCATATGCAAAATTAAACCAAAAGTAGCGCAATTCCAATTGCAAATAAAATTTTTTTTTTTTGATTTTTTTCCATTGAAAATTCTTGCTATTTTTTGCAATGATAATTTGTAATTTCTTGTGTCAATATATTCTATTTTTTATCCGTCGTTTATTAGCTACAAATATTTTTGTTCGTTCATTCCTGTAGCTGTTATTTACAATTGAAAATTGCTTTTTGATTCTGTACATTTTGTGTGCTTGTGTTCGAGTGTGTGTGTGTGGGTGTGTGTGTGTGACCTGCATGGACAAGCTGTAAAAATAGAGCTGTAAAATAGTTTTCAACTGGCAGTGTCACTTGCAATGTGTGTGTGTGTGTGTGTGTATGTGTTAGTGTAGCTTACGTATTGGCCGCTTAAGTGCCAAAGCTTGTAGTGTCGTTAGTTTGCATTAAATTTGGCAAGTGGCTGGCTTAAAAATGCAACTGGCCAATTGAAAATAGCTGCTTTTTGCTTAGTCAAGTGCTTTAATATTTAAATTGTTCTTACATTTTGCTATTCAAAATAGTTATCACACTATAACTTATGTGTCTAAGCAGCACTTTAAGCTGCTTGAAAATTTATGGTAAGCCTTCGACAACTTGAAAGGATTGCATAATGTGTAATGACCATCGAGCTGGTCATCAATTTCAGCTGAGAAAACAGCATTTGCATTAGATGGCAAACTCATTGTCTAGGTCTAACCCTCTGGCATTTGTAATGCATACCAAACTAACCGCCAAACAGTTTTAAATTTGCATAAAAATCCATTTTATTAACATTCAAAGGCGATTTCTATCGTCGCCAAATTGAAGAAAAGAAGCTAAACCTTTGCAAAAGGGCTTGCAAAAAAAAATCGAGTATAAGCAAGTAAAAAAGGAAACCATCCACAATGAAGGGGAAAATGCCATGTAAAATGCTGGGGCTAGCAAAGTGCAAGAAAAATTCCTTTGCACTCAACAAAGAAGAAATAAATAACTTTCGAGTCAGATTAGCCAACTTGTCACGAAATGCAAAATGACATTTAATACCCAACGTTGTCGCCGTCGCCGTCGTCGTCGTCGCCGGGCAAACGTTGAGTGCCTCTGGCCGGGCGTCCTCGCTCCTTGCTCGGGTGGCTCCGTCTTCCAGACGCATGTCGGCAATGGCAATGCGATACGATGCGACGATATACATGACTGGACTTGACTTGCACTTGGCATGAAAACATGAAAAATTCCTTAGCCAACTGCTCCAACCAATGCGTCGGGCCACCAATCCCCACGGATTCCCAACGCATGCAGCACATTGCAGCGCCTGCGGAGGAGGATGCCAGACGACGACGACGGCAACGACGGCGACAGGCGGCAACATTGTTTCGAGCGTGGCGAAGAAGAAAAATGGCTCTGAAATGCCAGGCCAATGCCAGCTATCAGCCCAAAAAAAGAAAAAAAAAAAAAAGTAATCATTGCAATTTAAAGCGGATAATCTGCAAGGCTTTGGTGACAAAAATAAATAAGGAGAAAAAAAGGGTGGACTCAAAAAAAAAGGGGTTTGAGGTTCGCTGGTTCATATAGAAATGCAGTGAGTAAAACGCACAGCGCACAATGCAAATATGCTGTCTGTCTCGCTGTCGCTATCTGTCCGTCTGTCCGACCATCAGTCTGTCTATCTGTATGTCTCTTTCCTTCCTTGCAACTCTTCATCTCTCACTCACTGTGCGCTTGTGTTCGTGAGTGGACACCATTTGCAATTTTCACACTCGCTTTTCCCAACCATTTCATTTTCCTCGTTTTCTGCTTTTTTTCCGCGTCCGTAGAGTCAGTCATGCAGATTACAATCGAAATGACATGAAAATGTTTAGTGTAGCAGTACTCACAAAAAAAAAGAATAAAAAGTTCAAGTTGAAGTTGCAGCAGCTGAACTGAGCGAACGTAGCTAGTTGAAAATGTTGCACATTCAACCAAAAAGAAATTGGCCAGCTCGGCAGGAGACACCGCACCACTCGAGGCAGGCTAGGGGAGGCGTGCACCGTGCCACAGTTGCCATTTCAGATAATGTCTGCCACGATGCTGTTACAGGCAAAAACGTGCAAAAGTGCTTCATGCCTCGAGCCTTGGTATGCAGTTGCCCACTTGCCCGCTTTAGCCTAAGCAAGAATAATATCTTATTTGGTTGCAATGACAAATGCAATTTAAATATTTTTCAAATGACATTGAATTTTACAGCTGAAAAACAAGCCCAAATTTGCAAGCGGAATTCCCTTCAAGTCAACTCTTTATTTTTTGTGGTTATAGTCTGAAAAATCTTAAAGTTCAAAAGGAATTGATACTGATTGTGATTGTGTTAGACAAAAAGGATCTTATAAAGACTATAAGGCAGGCGCTTTTAATCTCTGCTTAGCCGGCAAATGAACTGCATCGATTAGCTATTACACAATTACACTTTCAAAAGAAAACACACAGCTTAGTTATCCAGCCAACTGACCTATTTGAACAGCTATAACTGTATAACTGAATCCGGGGTCGATTCGCACATGTCGTAAATGGTACACACTTCATGGCAACGTTTGCCTGCCTGCCTGCTTGCCAGCCTGCCAGCCTGCCAGCCAATCAACTGCAATTAACCTAGATACTGAAAGCATGGCAACATGCCGACGATGGCAACAAGTAAACTCCAGCGTGGCAAGTAAATGTGGCAGTAAAAAATCACATTTGTATTTAATTATTCGAAATTAGTACAAGAGAGACAGAGTGTACATAATGACAACGACAAGCGCCAAACTCTATAAACAGATACACAGAGAGTGACAGAGAGGGACAGAAAGAGAGTAAGGGGGTTGCTTGTATAAAGTGATAGACAATTTGCAACAGCATTTAAAATCAAAAGCGAAAGAGGCGGCAGCATAGTCAGAGATACACTCGTACAGCAGCAGATACAGATAGAAATACATTCAGCAGAAACAGATGCGGATACAAGTGGCACTGGCTGCAGTCATGAAAATCTGCTGCTAGTTGCTATTGCTATTGCTGTTGCTGTTGCTGTTGCTGTTGTTGTTGAATAAACTCAATCGAAGCATTAAATTACAGCCAATGGCGCCAATAAGCACGAACAAATAAGCCAAAAGTGCCAACGATTTGTGTGGCACAACTCAACGGCGTTTTTGGCGTCTGTTTTTGCATCCTTTTAGTCTTTCTATTGCCTGCTTTCAGGCGCATCTCACAACTGAAATTTAGTGTGCAAAGCAAATTGTTTGCTTGCTGTCAATAAATGTATTTTGTTTACTGATCAAAATTGCTCAACAATTACAACACCAACAAGAACGAACAACAATTCATATTGCTGCTTAGACAATTTATATCCCCAAATAGAAATAGAAAAAGAAACCCTAATTAATACCTGAGAGCGGATGTGCAGGATATCTCATAGTCGTGCACACACACGCACAACCATATCTTGTTTTTTCAGTTGCATTTGCTCAACATTTGTCACGCTGAATTGGCATTGAGAAATATGCAAGCAAATATTTGTGCAAATATTTTTGCAATTCGTGTTATTTGGCAAACAACATCAACAGTGAATAAAATGTTATAAATGTGTGTACACACACACACACACAACGTTTTTTAACAACAATTATTTGTAAGTTAGCGGCTAGGGCGCATAAGGATGTTTTTTTTTTATTTTTTTGCACTTATTTTGTTCGCGCCATAAATCTTGCAGAGCTTTCATTGCGTCATAAATTGTGAATGCCAGGACGAAACAAAACATGAGCAACAAAGTCAGCAATGGCAACGGAATGAAAATTGCGCCATATACGTGCCACTGTTCGTGCCGAGGGCTGTTCAAGCAAACAATCAATTTATGCATATATATATATATAAATATTTTGCAGGGTTTTCAGGTTTTCACATTTTTGTGTTATTATTTTTTTAATATTTACGCTGGCGCATGAGGCACGAACAAAGGACCACGAACAGGACCATTGTTGTTCGTGTTGTCCGCAACTGTCCGCGCTGCTGTTCGCCTCGGCATATGTAAATATTTGTTAACTCCATTTGCTCTGAATTAAATATAATTTACATGGATATTTGCTTGACAGTCTGCACAGCACAACAATTTCAGCACACGTATGAAATCTTTATAGCCGTGGATGCCGTGTTGGATGCCACCTACCATCTTGTTTGGCCCCGAGGCATTAGTCCGGGCTCATTATAATTATTGTTGACATTTAGGCCGCGGCTCAGCAAATGGTAGCTCCATGGGTCGGTGGTGGCTTAATCCGCGGTCATAATTATACGTACTAATGAAGTAAAATTACTTTTTATCGATTTAATATGCATGTTTGACTTCTCATTTGTTTGCTTGCATGCCCCAAAAGTATTTGATGTGCTATGTGGCATGTGCAATCATAGCAGTGCATATGTACAGTTTAATAAATAATTTCACATTACGTGCAGCTAATTGATTTCATTATTGATAGTTACAGCCGAATATCGCGCAAATTCTATATTTTTGAAATAATGACATGATGGCACGACAGCAATGACTCATTTCTTTCATTTCCAATGAAATAATAACTATATTGCGGTTAATATAATCCCTCTGATTTTGTGTCAGTGATTAGAGGAAGGAGCTTAGGTTTTGTATTCATGTTTGATCCGCAACCTTCAGTATTTGGTTCGTCTTGAATTAATATTTTCCTTCATTGCAGTTAAAATAGTCGCATTAAAATAATACCAATGGAATTTAATTTACTAAATCAGAATAAAATGATTTGACACTAAGGTTAAGTTCGACAATTTGTTGTTCGAGTTGGCGTTAAACAACACTGACCCACATAAATTATACAGTCGTCAGCAAGGACACTCAAACACACAAACACACTCAACACACACACATTAACATAAATTTGCGCAGTAATTTATGGATTCTTGGTTCGGTGTCGCAACAATAAGATTTGCACTGCTGTGTCCAGTTGCCTGGCACAGTTACAGCTACAGTTACAGTTTCAGTAAATTACGGGCGTTGGGCAAATTGATTCGGAAACGAACCTCAACGAAAAACCAATACAAATACATATGTCAATTGACAGTGCTCCTGTTGTTGTTCTTTTGGAGCATTCAATTTGGGTGCAATTAATTTATTACTGTGATTTTGCTGTGAAATAATTCAAGCTAAAAATAACTTACAATTTTCGTTTGCTATTTACAGGGACGTTGTAATCGTGATAAACCGCCGTGCAAATATTTTCATCCACCACAGCATCTGAAGGATCAGCTGTTGATAAACGGACGCAATCATCTGGCCCTCAAGAATGCACTGATGCAACAAATGGGCATCGCGCCTGGCCAGCCGGTCATATCGGGCCAAGTGCCAACCGTGGTAAGTACTACTACTACTACTACTGCTACTTCAACTACTCCAAGTAACACTACCACGACAAAACCACATAATACTTTAATTGAATCTCCTAAGCGCTGCCAACTGTGTGAACCCCCAACAGATTCAGTTTGCGCAATATGAATATTTATAAGCGGATATCCCACTTCAATTTCCATCGCCCTCCCGACTATGAATATCATTTAACGCCGCCTCGAAAAATGTTAAATGCTATTCAAAATGCGCAGAATGAGTAGCACCAAAAGCAGGCGGGGGCGTCGAGAGTACAAAAATAGATGTACTTTTATAAGAAGTTTCTATCCGGTTCGCCAGCCGCATGCATTATTCATGCTCCAAAAAATGTAGTGTCCGTTGGCGACAGTCCATGGCGCATTTTTTACTCACATTTTCTAACAAATCGAAAATTAATTCTCAAATAATTTTGAACATGACCTAAATGCCGACAGCCATTAGTCGGAGCACAGCTTTGTGTGCCTGACATTGATGTGTGCTGAAAAATGCATGAAGGCTTATGAGCGCGTATTTACAATGATTTAGCAGAGCAAGAATTTAAGTGCCGGAAAGGAGGTGCTCCAAATGGGATGTGCTTTAAACTTAAGTGGCATAGATGCTTAGCTGTGATAAGCGTCGCGATGGTTGCTTGACACGATATTCCATTAACAATTCAACATTAGTCGACGATAACAATCCGGCTTACCTTTGCTCTAGAATAAAATGATACTAGCCTTAAGTGGTTTTTAAATTAATCGGTCTGCAGAGGCCAGCGAGTGGGAGAGTAAAACACAAATTAATCGCAGCAGCGAGTGGATCTCAATGATTTTCTTTTACTTGTGGTTAAAGCTTTAAGTGACAGTATTCAGGTATACTTTTTGTCATTCTTTGAAGCTGCTACTTATTACTGAATGACTGCTGATTGATTGATGTTTTGACATGACTTAATTCAATATTTCGTTCTCTTATGGCATTTTTGCAGGCCACAAGTCCATATTTGACTGGCATACCAGCCAACACATACAGTCCTTATTATCCCGGACATTTAGTGCCTACTTTGCTGGGACCCGATCCAGCGGCCGTTGCCGCACAGATGGGCCCGGTGGTGCCACAGACCGTTCAGGTGGCACAACAGAAAATTCCACGCTCCGACAGATTAGAGGTGAGTGACAGTTTGCTTATATACAAATTTGTATTCATTGATTGACTGCAAATAAAAGAGGCCAATAAAATGATACATTTATATGGATTATGCTTTAATTTATGCTTACGTTTATTTCGTTGTTTCGTTTATTGTTTCTCGTTATATCGTTTATCGTTAATTTTCGTACACAATGACAAACAAAATGGCGAAAGAGAAACGCTTTTGTTTTGACTTGTTTTAATATATTTATTTTTGTGGCATGCCAATAAGTTGATTTATTTAATTACTATGTATTACTTTTTATAAGACATAATATTTTAACTATGTATAAAAACAAAAACTATTGTAACTAAAACCATGTACAGTGTTTTAAGTTCTCTTCAGTTCTGCCAAAAAAAAAACTATAAAAACATAAAAAATTATAATAAAAAATAATATTTAACAATTCGCTGATAGTAAAAATTGATTTGACCACGTTGACACACATTCGTATTTGAATATTTGAACATTTGTCTAACTTCGCCAAAATTGTCTTCTTATGTCTGACCGTTAGTTGATATAATCCTTTTACTCTTCAGTTTTATTTAATACAATATTTTTATTTTCTATGTGATACAATCTCTTGTACACCTTATCGATCAATCGATGTGTCCAAACTTTGGCACAGTTTTTGGCTACAAAAACGCTATACCGAAGCGGCTGCTACCCTGCAAAGCTTATGAAAAGCGCTTCCTGAATACAATATTCCCCAACAGCGCTTTTGTAAATAAAGCGACCAAAACAAAAACAACAAGCAAATCAACAAATTCTTTGCACTTTCAATTTAAAAATATGTTTTTTTTGGGGTTTGTATTCTGTTATTTTATTTTATTTTATTTTTTTTTTGTTGGGGGCGTAAGCGTAATGTGTTTAGCAAATATTTTTGAAATACTTGTAAACTTTTGATTATTTCATAAAATCCCAACATTACTGTAGCTGTATTTCAGGTGATTTACATTTTACTGATATGAAACTAGCATATGTCAAATAGAGTTTTCACTAGGGGATGTTAAATACGTAGCTAAGTTAACTGGAATGTTAACTAAAACACATCTCATGAATCTTTTTTTCTTTAGCTTTTTAATCGAAATCCAGGAAATTTATTAGTTAATCGTAGAATAGTCATTTTGGTTATCCGTTCTTTTACTGGTCCAATACGAATAAAATACTATTTTCTTCGTTCTTTTGTTGGTCTAATACGAAGCTCTCAGTAACGTTTTTTTACAGGTGTTTTTCAAACAAGTGTTTTAGCTTTAATATTTTATTTTGGTTTAATCCTTGCATTTGTGTTTACCTAACTCAATAAATACTATGCCTTGTTTTTTTTTTGTATGTGTTTTTCTGTTGTTTTCAAGTGCAAAACTCAAAAACTAATCGGCTCGCTCAAATATAACCAAATTGAAAAAGAGGCAAGTACTACACTGAAAAAAGACCGTTAGTCTAGCCAAAAAAGAAAACTAATTCCTGCAGCCGCTAAAAAAAAAAAGAAAAAAAAGAAACACAAAACCATATAAAGCATATACGTATCTGTATACTTACCATATATACTGTATATATATGCATACGGAAAGCATGTCCTGCAAGCAACCAACTTCAGCAACTGCAAAATCGGCTCTAACACAAAAAAATACAAATAAATAAATGCTCAAACAAGTTGTTGCGTTCCGCATACTTAACTTTACTTTTCAAGTATACAACAATATACAACTACAGCTACAACAACAACAAAAATGAACTGTTACTGAATATCCTTCCATTATTTCCAATACACACACACACATACACACACAACACACACCACACACACAAATCTGAAATGTTTGCCACCAACAACAACAAATATTTATATACACACAACAACTATGAAAAAAAAAACACACACACACACACTTCGCCTACACAAATACACACACACACACACACACACCAACTGCTGCCACTTTTGCTATTGCTGCCCGCCAACAAACAACCAACAACAACTACTACAAAACAATCTGCAATCCGCAATCTGCAATCTGCAATCAACTGTGCAACCAACAACACCACAACAACAACAACTACCACATCAACAAACTACAACTTACAAATATCGCCGTATCCAAAAAAAAAAAAATTCCAAAAACCAAAAACCGACAACAAAAACAACAACCTAAAAATGTGTTTCCAGGTCTGTCGCGAATTCTTGCGCGGCGCCTGCAAACGGGCTGAGTCGGAATGCCGGTTCGCGCATCCGCAGGAGAGCGTCGCGAGGCACGACGATGGCTCCATAACGGTTTGCATGGACGCCGTGAAGGGCAGATGCGCACGTGACCCCTGCCGCTACTTTCATCCCCCCCTGCACCTACAGGCACAATTAAAAGCGGCCCAAACACGCGCCACCGCTGTCGCTGCTGCAGCTGCGGTATGGCTATTTCTATATTTACTTTTATACTTTCTCTTACTTTAATCCAAACCCAAACCCCGACCCAACCTCAATTCCCAAGCCACAGCCCCACCCCCCCTAAATTGCTATCTCTCTGCACACAAGCAGTGTGAGAGCGAGAAAGCAATGTGTTTTGTTTACTTAATTTATTTATTTGTTAAGCCGCCTAACTTTCATGATTTTTCTATGTTTTTTATTTTGTTTTGTGCGCGCCAGCTGTTCAAGATTATCTTTTGATTTTCGGTAATCATTAAAAATGACTGTGTTTCGTATATATATATATTATTTTTATTAACGCATTTATTTCTTTTTTTTGCTTCATAGAGCAACTCACAAAACTTTTAATTTGAAGATTTTCTACGTTCAACTCACTTGAACAAAAATATACGCAGATTAAACACTTAATACCCGCACTAAGAAACTTACTTACACACAAAACCACAAAGTATGCAACGATTTATTCTTTAAAAATATCTTTATATAGATTACTAGATATATATTTTTCAGTTAGTTACTCATATAAAATTTGTTCTAAATAGCCTTGAAAATAATTTCTACACAATCTAAGTAGGCTGAAAATCAATGGTATCTTAATTAATTAGTCCACTGTTAACAAATTGTTTAACTTTTACGCGTTCCTACACTCGTTCCTGTTATTTAAAGCAAATTTAATGCAACACTTAATTTCGCATGCAAACAATTTAATTAACTTTACGCAAATAATTGCGCAAAGGCAATAAATTTACTGCAATTTACTCCATTCAAAAAAATAAATAAATACACAAATGATGATATTTATGTAGCGCAACTAAAACTTTAGCGCATTCAAATTATCGTATAAATAAACATTATGTAATAAACAAAAATACACAAAGAGTTCTAAATTTCGAAATATGTAAATTGATTTGGAAATATTCTGTTTCATAATTCTCATGCCAGATTTTACGCTTAATTAAAAATCGAATTCAGGCGGCGTTTATTTTGTTTGTGTAAGTCAAATATTTAAATAGAGTGAAAAGTTAGAACTGAATTATAAAAGTATAGAGCAAAATTAAAAACTTCATTTAATTGATTATAGCAGTAAAATGAAAACAAATAGATTTTATTGGATAAGGCGCAAAGAACTAGAAATTTTAAATATCAGCTAAAATTCACATCTCAAGATCGTCTCTTAAAATCATTTTAGCCGTACATTTTCGTTATCTAAATTAAATTTTAAGATGCTCAATATATAACTAAATGAAAATGCACCAACAGCAATGAAAGTCAAAATTACATATTAAACAATTTGACTTAACGAAAGAAATGAACACCAACAAGCATGAAATATATTTTTGTGTGTGGGAGCTCATAATCCTCACATATATAAATACAAAGAGACAGAGACAGAGAAAGAAAGAGGGAGAGAGATCGAGATTGGGACTGACAGGAATTGGAGTTGCCTGGCATTTAACAACATGGAAAATATGTTGAAGCTGCGCATAAAACACGCCATAAATGTTGATTTTCGTTGGGGAAAATTAACATTTATTACAACGCGTTAAAACTTTGAGCACGCAGCAGTCAGCCAGGCAAACGCACACACCCACACGCACACCCACACCGACACCATGCCACACCACACACTCCGACACAGACAGACACACGTGAGCACACGTTTTCCATGTGTGCTTGTTTGCGTGTGTGTGTGTCCTGCCTCGTCCATAGGGTCCTGCCTATGCGCCGCACTTAATTCGCGACTTAATTGCTTTCGGCTGAAAATTTATTTGACGCTGTGCAGAACAACAACAATAACAACGATATGTCCTTGTGTCCTTGCGGCCAGGCTCCTTCTGGCTGTATCCCCTTCGTCTTGCGCCTCACGCTCCGTTGCCCGCTCCAAGCATGACACACATAATTGCAGCATAATATCGCATAAAGTGAAAAATTGTTGCAGCATTTTAGGCGTAATTCAATCGAGCCCCACACCAGGCACGACAAACGTGATTATTGTATCAAATTGTCCTTTGAAATTGCACCTCTCATTCTCTCGCCTGTATATCTGCCTCTGTCATACACACACACACACACAAACACACACACGCATGCACACACGCACCGGGGCAGCACATAATTTTATTTATGGGCCCAGGCTTAATGTGATTATAAGCTACGGAAAAAAAAACACAAAATTAAAATACATACTTAAATATTTTTCTATATATGCGTGTGTGTGTTTAATGTAATGTAATGTATCTTTTTGCACCTGATCGTTTTAAATGCATATAAAAATACCGATTTTGTTATTAAATCGTTCTTTAAGTGTTGCCCTGTTTGCGCCTTTAGCTTTTAGCTAAATGTTCACACCTACATATAATTCATATTAGCAATAATTTAATTTATATAGAAAATTACCTTAAACTACATTAATTAGCATTCTTTAGCGCCTCTTTGTACAACTTCTTTTCGTCTTTAGTATTTTTATAATATAATGAAATCAAAATTTACTTAACATTTTTTACATTATGCAACTTTTTGTTTATACCAAAAATGTCAACAGTATCCAAGATTTTGATTTATTCTTTGTTTGTCAAATATATTTTCCAATCTTTTTTTTTTCTACGCCTAAAGTCTACACAAAAGTTAATGTAACAAAAATGTTCGAAAAATTATCTTAATTTGATCTCGAATCAGGGATATGAAATCATGCTCTATGATATGAGTTCTACAAGAAATTCTACCCTTAACTTACGCCCGATGCAGCGCTGCTATGAATTATTCCATCATTTTTTTAAACATAAATATCAAGTTATACAAATCTTCCCCTCAAATCCACCAATTTCAAAACTAGCTGTAACTTTTAATATTAATCATTATCATATTTCGCTGTTACTGGTCCACACACAATAATTATATTTTCTATACTCGAAATCTCCTTTAGAAACTGTTCCTAGACAAAATACTATATATATGTATATTTCCAGTAATTATATGTACATATATATATATATACCAACTGTATTATCGTTCGGGATATTTATGCATGCACTCAGCGAGTGGAAAAAAATAAGATAAATATTTATTAATTCCACTCTGGTATTATCCAACCCTAAACTTTGATGTGCAGTCCCCGAAAACCTAAGTTTATAATATGTACTCGTAATTATATCTAAATCAAAATCTTTATTAAATGTTGTTAGTTTACTTATTATATTCAATACCCAAGTTAATACATATAAAGTTCTCACCACAACATCAACAAAGTACAACAGGAACAACATAAACCACAAAAACACAGACGCTGAGCCTTGCTATAAAATAAAAAAAAGAAACACACATATTATGCATACGCCCAGTAAATCACACACATCAAATCCTCTGAAGCAACACAAATTTGAGTTGTTGTCATATTTTGTGTTGATCAACATAAACTATTATTTATTTGTTTTATTTAATTTCTTACTTATTTTTTACATATTGTGCATCCCTCCCCGAATTAAATGTAACCCCAATAAAAGTCCCAAATATAAAAGAAATATTAGCCATATATGTCAACTGTCGAATCAAAGCTACAGTTCGAGCTGTGCCTCGCATCCTGCCATCCTGCCATCCTGCCCTGACACAAATGACTATGGACGAACCCCAAACTATAATCCTCATGTAAGCGTGACATGAGGGCATCGCAGCAGCACAAAAAGTAGCTGCCAGCAGACTGCAGGACATGTCCCGCTGTGAGGCTTCCTTTCCTCATTTTTTTTTTGCCGCTTCCAAAAATGTAAATGTCAACCTGTACAGGCAACCAGGCAGTTTGCCTGGCAGGACGCACTGAACGACGACACAGATTAGTCGGCAGGATAACGTTTGAACCGGAAAATTAACTAAAAGCAGAGATTTCCATGCCAATGAATTGTCCAACGGCAACGGAAAACCGACAACGGACCAGCGACTGTTTTCAGTTGACAATCTTTACGACTATAATGTCTGATCCTTGGGGTATTACGATTATTTGATCGACTTGGTTTCAATATAAATTGACTGAAATACTTATGCACTTAATCTGCATAGTTACTGGACTAAAGTAAACAAATTATCACACAATTCTAGTCAAATGTAAGGTTCAAAAAAAGCTCATGCGCTTCAGAGAATAAGACTTAAGATGATATAATTAAATGGTGGTCCGAAAAGTAAGAAAAAGAAATTAATTTAGGCCTATCTACCTAAAATACTTGCAAGCTATTATTTATGCAAAGGGTAGACTTAAACCATATGTTGAAAAGCATCTGAAATAGTTTTAAGCGTATTCTGACTGCGACTAAGCCAATACCACAAACGTTCTCCCCATTTTTTACTAGTCGCTGTTGATCCAAAAAAAAAAAAAAATCGGCACTGCACACAACTCACACACACTAACTACTCGCTGTACACACACAAGCACACACATAGACAGACCACATATCGCCCTGCCCAAGCGAATTAATCCATTTATAGCATTCATTGGCGGTGACATGAAACAGTTCTCTGCAAAAGGGAGCAACTGAAACAGCAACTGGCACGGCAACCTGAGCTACCACAATAACAGAACCCAAAAAAAAAATAAAATAAAACCCAACCAACGAAAAAAAATAAAAATAAAATGGCACGAAACCTTCTCCCTATGCGACTCCATTTAAATGCAAATTTTTTTTTCACTTCTTCGAGTTGACTAGCGTGTGTCCACTCTAAATGTATGTTAAGATCTGTTATGTTTTATATTATTTTTATGGGAGGGCTCTTGGTTATTAGCACAGGTCAACAAAAAAAAATATAAATTAAAAAAGAAAAAAGAAAACACACAGAGACCCAACTCAGGTTAACATTTTGTGTAAATTGCGGTGTTAAACATATTAACTTTGAAATCCACTGCTCCAAAATGTATGTGAATTTCTCGCATGCTCTACGAAATGCTGTCCCATGTTTATGTGTTATTTTTTTAATATTGATTTATGGCTTCAGTTGACATTTATAAACGAGTATTTATATGAGAAGCAGAAGCAACGATGCATCGGTAGGTAGGTATCGAATTGGTTTATAAGTACTTTTGCAGCTCAACTGAACGACGAAAATGCGAATATGTGTGTGTACTCAAATCAATTTTTGTTACATTCATCAATTTAAATACAACGTAAAATTAATAACTATATTGGCAACTGATTCTTAGATCATAAAAACTTAATTCTTTCGTTCAACAATAATTATTCTTATGATTTCTAAGTTAGATTTTAAGCTGATACAATACTTAGCTATCTATAAATTAGAATATTATATGATGTGTTTAATTTTAAACATAAAGCTTTTGCTGTTGGGTTATGCAAGCTTCTACAAATGAATTATTTACTTATAAATTTAATATAATATTTATATTTATAATATATGCTTTTGAGCTTTTTATTAACAATTGCTTTTTAACAGAAAATCAATTTGTATATGTTTAATTTGATTCCGAAATGGAAAACATTTAAAAAAAAACATTTCTTAGGTCTTTAAAATTTAAAAACCAAAATAAGTAATTAAATTCCAAAAACTTGAATCATTTTCTTAAATTTAGATATACTTTATCTTTTAACAGAAACAGAACAATGAATTCTATTTGATTTTATGATTTTGTTTTAACTATTATTTTACTTATCAAAAAAAAAAACACTCGTACTCTTCTACTATTATGTATTTCATCTGTTCGCCTGTGCCACACTGTAATTGCTTCTTCGATGGATGGTATCTACACACACGCACACACACACACACACACACACAACCACACACGCACAAACTACCATACATATAACGTATACAAATGCACAAATCACGCACAACAACAACAACAACAAAATACGTACAATACATGAAACACAAAATATTTGATTAATTTATGCAAAAATGCAACAAAAACAATGACCACAAAAAATGTGCATATTTATTAAATATTCCAACACCAACGCTGCTTGAATAATTCAAATGGAATTCATCCATTTTTAATGGACGCATAATTTAAATGCTTGTTAAAAATAATTTTCTATAAATTTGATTTCATTGATTCTCTGGGCAACATTTCAACTTTGATTTCAACTTTTTTTTTTTTGCTTTGCAAACTTGACAAAAATAATGCACATAACCAATACACGCACACACATGTACGCACACACACATACACACACTCACACACAAATACACACACACCCTACACACTATACAGAGCTCACCTCTTACGGCACACCAACAACATCAGCAACAACAACAACAGCAGCAACAACTGCAGAACCACCTCCACAACAACAGCAACACCATCCCAACGGCCGGCGGCGTCGCTGCTGGCGCAACAACACCAACAACAGCAACAACAAACAACGCTGCCGCTGCCGCCGCTGCTGCCGCCGCCGCCGCTGCCGCTGCTGTCATGGGCCATCATCAAACACTGGAAATGGGCAAGAAGCGGTCAGCGGATCCTGAAATGTTTCCACTGGTATTTTTTTTAATTTCTTTCTTTTTCAACAATTTTTTTTTTCCTTTTTACTCGTTCTGTTGCATTTCGTTTCTGATTTTATTTACTATTATTGTTTAATTTCCTGCTCATTCGTTTTTGATTGAGTTAAAGAGTATTTTTCTGTGTTATTTATTTTATTTATTTTTTCCTTTGCTACACGATTTATTTGTTAGTGCATGCTCTCCAGCGGCGAATGTGCTATAAAAAAAAATTATGGGGAGAACCGCTGAAACAGCGAATAAAGAACAACCGAATATTATTTAAGGAGATACAAAAAAAAAATTGATGTAAATATTACAATTTTTTATAGCATTCTTTGAAGTGTTCAATTAATCGAAATTTTCAAAAATATGAAGAAAGAAGTGATTAATTTTTTAAACAGTTGATCACGATTTGATTTATGCAGTGAGCTTAGGATACACATCGTTAACTCTATAGTTAACCTGGGCAGTCAAATAGTTTCAATAAATGACAAAAAATGACTACAAATTGAAGCCTCAACAAGTATGCTATAAAAAATTCAGCGAAATGTAAATGGAATTCCCAGCACCACAAAACACTTTGCAAATATTAAGCATCGTCATCTCAACAGAGGCAACTAAACCGCAGTTAACACATTCACACAACCATTCACACAACCATTAACCCACTCATTTGCTGGCTAATATCTCATGCACAACAAGAGTGCAATCAATTAGCGCTCATAATCAGCAATGCTGGCAAGTCTGACAAGTTAACCAGTCGGTTATTCAGTTAGTCGGTTAGACAGTGAGCCATTCAATTTACAAATGAAGTAATTGTAGGACACATCAAAAGAGCAAACACTCGCAATACACATTCACATGCTATTCCTAATCAATTTATCAATACCACATGATGGATATATTGGAACGCCATCAGCAGCTTCAATCTTGCAGTCACCGTCTGTGTTGCTGCCGTGTTTCGTGTGCCGCATGTGGCAGCAATTAAGGCTAGCGTATGATAAATTACAATCACATTTACACACACATACACACACACACACACACACACGCACATACACATAGACAGCCTGGGCAAGTGTTAATTAAAATGATTTAACTGATAATTGGCAAAGCTCCAGAATGAAAATACACACGCTCTGCATGACGAACTGGTTTCGACGGTTCTTCCGGCTTTTATTTACGCTCTTTTATTTACGGCTAGTACATTTAACTGGTGCCGCCGCTTAATTGCTTAAGTGCTTAAGTGCATTTCCAGGTTAATTAGCTGCTACATACCGATTGCGGCTTCTTAGCCAAAAATTTTGCTTGGCTTTCTGCGCATTTTGTTTTAACCTTACGTCTTGGCCAACTGTCTGCTCTTAACCTTATGTATTATATTGTATTGTATCATATTGTATGTATTTTTATTATATTAAACCTAGAGATTAGGCTTACGATTTATCACTCATTCACATCACGCTAGCGTCTAAGTATAAATATATATACATCTAACTTATTGCTAATACATATATAAAAACCATTTTTGTATTTTGTATATTTATGCTGAATATATTCACTAATTTCATTTGTGTTCTCTCTCTTCTTCGTTTTTGTTTTCGATTCGACTTTTTTATTTTCTGTCTCTCTATGTTACTTGTTGCCAACAATTCAAAATAAATCAATTATCGCATATATCGAATATATATGTATGTACCAAAATCATCAACAACAACAACTACTACAACAACAACAACAACAAATGTCTGCTAACCCAATTCCGAATATAAAAAAAAAATCAACAACAACAACAACAAAATTCATCAATCAACAAATACGAATCATCAAATTTTAATCATGAATAAACCATTGTAATGAAACAAATACTAATACTGAATTGCGATCATAAATGAAAATACAAATATAACAATAATGATAACAAATAATAACCATAAATGTGCACAATTACCAAAAAGATGGATGTTAAAACGGTTGGTTCATTTTACTATGAAAACTTCGTAAGTACCTCCAAAAGATAGAAACAATCAATCGTAACATACAAAAAAAAAAATGAACAACTATCCATCCAATATTACAAAATATACTACATATATAAAGAAAGAAAAAAGATACACAATTGCAAAAGAAAACTCAAACACAATTACTAAAAAGATATATTAATTAGCTGTGTTTCTTAACCAGATTGCATCAAACCAATCAATAAATAGTATGCAACAATTTATTGGATAATTTTTAATAAAAAGGTTCTGAAATTAGTTTCAATTCAATTTCAACTTCAAGAAATACAGCTCATTAATTGAAAAGAGTTTGTTAAATAACAATGCATGTATACAAGTCAAAATTTATAAAAACATACACAAAAATAACGAAAATTCATATAAACTAAAAAAGACCATAAATTTAAAACATATAAGCCAACAATTTATCGGTTAAAAAAATTGCACACAATCGGTTAAATAAATTGATTCAGCATTAAACCAGCTTTAAACGCAAATTAACTCAATATGTACAACCAAGAAAAAATATATATTGGCGACTGATTCGTTTAATTTCAAGAAATTAGCTGATTTTTGCTGTAACAATTCCATTCACACACACACACAGACACACACACACACATACATAACCACCATATCTATCACATGCTTTAATCGCTGGCTGAGCAAAGCTTTTGTGGCTTATCTCGATAAAGCACATTAAAAGCTTGCTCATGAAATAAATGCACGCAATGTTTTCGTTGCCATTTGCAAAAGTATTGAACAATATTTTCCTTAGTTAAATCATTTTATTTTCTTAATTTTTCTTGTTTTTGATTCAATTTAATATTTTCGGATTATTATTGGATAACACACATTGGCAAAAGTTTCATGAATCTAACTAAAGAATATATTTAAATTGAAAAAGAAAACAACAAAATTTTCCCACTTGAGCTCGTTTGTAAGCTACTTATATATATCATAATTCTACATATATATATATATATATATATATATATATATATATATACTATATGTATAGTTAGAGTGCAAATTAAGCTAGTCACACATATATATACTTATACTAAATGAGTTGTAGTTCTTGTAAACATGTTTATTAATCCAACTGCATTTTGTTCTCTTCTTCTTTTTTGTTGTCTATTTTTTGTCCTTTAGCAATTCTCTGGCATGGTACCGTTTAAACGTCCAGCTGCCGAAAAGTCTGGCATTCCAGTGTATCAACCCGGTGCGACAACCTATCAACAATTAATGCAGCCCTACGTGCCAGTGTCATGTGAGTATCCCCCACAACAACAACAACTACAACAACAACAACAACAACCACATGTTGCAATAAGTAGCGCCATAACAACAACAACAACAACAGCAGCAACAACAGCCAGTAATAATAATAATAATGCTGTAACTGTAACTGCTATGACTACCAATACAGATACAAATACAATTACAAATACAAATACAAATACAAATACAAATACACCAACAACAACACCAACAACAATAACAACAACAGCTACTAATCATAATAATAATCATGATAACCAAGTGCTAGCTAACGATTATGATGCCAATCATGATCCAGAAAATAATAATAATGACACAACAACAGCAACACAAACAAACACAACAACAGCAACCACAACATCAACAACAAACACTGCAAACGATTGTGATGCAACACAAACAATTACAACAACAGCAGACACTGCAACAGCTAATGATGCGGCAACAGCAACACATGACACATCCGTCACGCCCCCAACAAATGGTAGCGCTAGCCCCCCCTCGCTTCTGGGTGAGACCCTGACTTTGCCCCATAATGGCAATGACAACAACAACTATATACCCTATATTAACAACAATTTAAAATCCTTAAATGGCGATGAGCTGCGCAACGATGCAGAGAATAGCAACAATAGCAACAGCAGCAATCACAGTAATCATAGCAATTCTAGCAACACAATTGCTGCCAGTGCAGCAGCAGCAGCAACAGCAACAGTTGATGCCGATTCCATTGCCATTACGCCTGCCTACTCACAGGCAATGCCCATTCGCAGCTATGCAGCGCCCAAACAAAATGGCACCGATGCATATCAGCGCTATCACAATGGCGGCATTCTGCCCACACCCACCAGCAACAGCAACAGTTGCTCCCCCGCTAATGTTGCCACCACAGCGGCCTCTTCTGTGACGCAATATCAGCGTCTCAGTTACGCAATGCCCGCTTACAGCTATGCTAATTTATATAGTGGCTATACAAATGCGACGCCCATTGTTAGCATGGCCAGCAGCAATGTGCAGAATAGCTATGTGCAGGCACAACAGCAACATCAGCAGCAGCAACAACAGGTTGCTCAAGCTCAGGCACAAGCGCAGGCTCAAGCTCAGGCTCAGGCTCAGGCTCAGGCTGCTTATGCACAGCAGGCTTATGCGGCATATGCCGCAGCCGCAGGCTTAACGCCAGCAACTAGTTACTATGCTGATCCTGCCGCCTTGGCCAAGGAGGTGGCACAAAAGAATTACGCCTTAAAGGTCGCCAGTGCTGCGGCAAAGCCAGTTACCGCTGCCTCAGCGGCAGCCTACACGGGCATGACTTTAAACAAGAATTATATGACAGCAGTACCGCAACCGGTGCCGCAACCCCAACAGCAACAACAGCCGACACAGCAACAGTCCCTTTCCATGGCACAAATTATACAAATGCAGGCTCAAGCCCAAGCCCAAGCACAAGCTCAAGCTCAGGCACAAGCTCAGGCGCAAGCTCAGGCCCAGGCTCAGGCGCAGCTGCGTCAGTACAGCTCGGGTTTGTCAACGCCTGTTGCACCCGGTACTCCGGTTCGTGCCGGTAGTGCTGCCGGCTATTCGCTGCTGCGTGGACCCAGCACCGCTCAGCAAATGGCTGCCAGTCAGCACCAACAGCAATATGCCGCCGCTGCAGCAGCAGCTGCTGCTCAGGGCTACTTTTATCCAGGCATGATGACGGCACAGCCGACAGCACAAGCAACTTATGCCATGCCCAGCAGTCAGGCAGCTGCTGCCGCTCAACAGTATGCTGCAGCTGCAGCTGCAGCAGTTGCTGCACAGGGCGGTGCACAGAGCAGCGCCATGGTCCTTAACCCATACAAGAAAATGAAGACCTCCTAAGCAGTCACTATCTAAAAGAGAAGAAGAAAAAACACACACACACACACACAGAGAGACTCGAACGCAACTGTACTTAAAAAATAGAACCTGGTTGGTACAGTCATTTTTTAGTCGTAACTATATAGCTTGTAGTACACAACGAAGACGTAAGATTATGTGCCTCAGTTTTTACTTAATTTATTACTCTAGGGTCTCGTATAGTTAGCATATTACATTTAGTGCGTCATCAGTTTACAAGACAAATAATCAGCACCATGACAAATCTGAAATTTACACAAAACAAAAACAATTTTTTGAAAGATGTTTTTTTTTTACTTTTTTTTTTTGCAATATCTGGTAAAAATGTGCTTAAAGCTTTGCCTAAGCCACACAGCTTTTCGATACACTTTGAAAGCTTTCACTTTGCTTTCATCGAGTGCAATAATAATCTGCTTGAAAGCTACTTGCCCAGCGATCCTCTTGCCTCCCTTGCAAACTAACACAAACAAAAAAAGAAAAAACGATGCTCGAATGCAGTTTTTAAGCCCGCGCTTGCAATCAGTAGTATATCAAATTTTCCTTAGGTCTTTTAAATTGAAATTTTATTTTGTTAAATAGACGCAATAACAAAAAAAGGTATACACAAAACATAACCTCACTGTGACTTGAGCTGTTGCCATTTTCATAGCATAGGCTTACATAAGAAACGATGCTTTTAAAGCAAAAACAAAAACAAAACGGATACTTTTTTTATTAGATAGTTTTTAAGTTAAGTTCCTTTTTGATAGCGATAGTGAGAGCCTTTAACTTAAATATACACACAAGATCTGATAAAACAGAAATGGAATTGCTAACGAAAACCTGCAACTTGGTATAAACAAAGTACTGTGATAGCTTTGCACAATACAAAATAAATCAAAAAACCGACAAATACACACACAAGAAAAAGCTTCTCGCCTCCCATACAAGTCAGTCAGCTGGTCGTTCCTATAAATTACATATATATATATATATGCCATAAAGACGGAAAGACGGAAAGAAAGAAACTAAACTAAGACCATTTGCTGCTGCTGCTGCTAGGTACAGTTGTGTCTGCGCTTGTTGTTGGAAATGCTTTTAATTGCGATTCAAGCGATCGTTGCTATCTCTTTCTATTATTCGTGTCTGTCTCTGTTTCTATCTAGAGTTGTCTCTCTTCCACTAGTTAGCTACTAGTTAGTTAGCTATCGTGAATGCTGTTGTAATTTTAATTGTTTAAAATTGTTGAGCAACGAACATGCGTAACGAATATATATTGCCTAGTTATAGAATATACCTATTAAATATGCCAACATATATATATATATATTTATATATATACCTACATATATATAGAATATAAAACATGCTGTATGCTGCTAAAATATATACATATATATATACTTACGATATATATACAAACATCAACACTATGTACTCTAGCTGTTTGCACACATACTCACCCAATCAATAACACCCCCAAATAATCCAATACCTTTAAAACCAATCCACACTCTTAAGAAGTTATGACGAAGTTTAATCTATAAATCGTTTGGCTATCATTGTCACTTACTCACTCACCTACACACTCACGCACACTCACACACACACACACACACACACACACACACTCTTACACTCTCTAGCTATAAAGCGCTCTTACTAATCAAACCCGATATCAACGTCAAAATATCTTAAATCACAAATCATAACTCACGTGTCTCTCTATATATGCGTTTCGCTCTAACACAGACAAACACATACATCCACACCTTAAAATCACATTCAAAACTGTTAAGCCATCAAAATTATGTTATGTTATGTTAATGTTAATGTTATGTTCAGATTTGAATCCTATGTTGACAAATAAAAAACAAAACTATGTAAAACTTTTTGTTTTTTCCTATATATACTTATCTCTCTCTATCTCTTGCTCTCGATGTATTATACATGTTTTTTTATATAACTTATCTATATATGTATATATATATATATATGCGATATACAAGATGTATGTTTATAAAATAAAATCGATGACAAAAGAACTTTGTTTTTATAATCTTAGATCTCGTGTAATTTTCTTTATGTTTTTCTATGTAATTTTTTACGTTATATAATTTATGTACTGACAATTATACAATACCTTTTTAAGTGTAGCTACTTTTACGTTTATATTCTTATGTGTTTCCTCCTTAAAATAGGGTTGTACTTAAAAAATATAAAAAAAAGAGAAGAAAAAAACAATTTGCCACAGACTTGCGCACTTTAAGTCTAAGCCACATCTTTTTAACGCTCCTGACGCTCGAAGTTGTTCAATTACAACACTTAAATACTATTATTATTATGATATACGTATACATAAACACACATACATATATATATATGTAATTATAGTCTCTGTGAAATTTTGTTTTAATTTACGTTACATCAGCGTTACAGCAACAAAAAAAAAAAATAATTCTAATATTTAATGACGATTTAATGTTTGCCACTAATTCTAATTTAGTTTGTCGATAGTTCTTTGATTATTGTTTATTTTTGGAAATATCGTGTGTGTTTTATATTTTAAAATATATAGTTTGAACCTTACGAAACAGAAACAAAAACTACTTTATTGTGTGTTGGTATTTATTTATTTTTGGTATTCAATTATATTGTTCTTTTTCTTTCTGTTGTGCCGCTTTCTACACTTATTTTACTTATTTATCAAATATATATATATATTTATATATATATACACATATAAGACCCTTTCTAAAAGAAAACTCACTCAACGACACATACGCCACATATGCCACATACGCCACATATGCCACCATGCCAAGCATTTTCACATGCCGCGCTTTTCGGCAGAGCAGCACTTTTCCTTAGCTTTGTCTCCTTAGTTTTATGTTCAAGCTTCGTGTAGCCTTTGCCTTTGCCTACTCTCTCTCTCTAACAACCTCTCCCAACAACCTTACCCCAAACTGTCCAACAGAAAAGACCAACCCATTCTCTCTATATGCCTGAGTGTCTGTAAAACGCTTCCAACTTTTCGCTTTATATTAATTGCCATACAAAAAAAAAAAAAAAAAGATAAAGAAAAACAGTAAATCTCTATGTTTAGCTCTTAGAATATAATGGCAAGCAAAAACTGAGTACGCTAACCAAATACTATTTCGTTCTAATGGTAGAAATTAGCTGTAAAATCTGACAAACAATATGCCTATATACATATAAAACTATTATTGCTTGACTTGTGGCAGGCTTACTACTTACTGATATACTTATATACCTAATGATAAGAAAGTTGCTTACTAAAATGCAAGAACTATGCAAACTGACAAGCAAAAAAAACCCCAAAAAAAAATACAATACAACAAACTATTGATAATTGTCTTGCTAAAAGTATATTACATATTAATAATCTATGTATGTCCAGTTCTCTAGCTGTCGTATGTTTTTCGTTAACATTGTAGAATTGTTGCTGTTTGATCAATATCAAGAAGAAAATCTTAGAGATCTCTGCGCCAAACATGTTTTGCAGATGCGATACTAGTTAAAAACAAATAATAATAATAGTATTATTATTAACAACAAATTCACATAACACACCTCACAGCTGCATGTTCAAAACGCGCGACGCAGCCTGCAAGAGTAAAACAAAACTATATACTCTAAATATGACTTAGAACTAATAATAATTATTATTTTTACACGTAAACAAGTGTTTTTGCTTTCTTTTAACTTCATTAATTGCTAATTGCACAATTAAAAAAAAAAAATAATAATAATTTTCAATTCTGCTTCAATAGTGAAAAAAACAAGCACACAAACTAATCTAAACAACAACATTAAGTTAACAGCGAGTAAACAGTGCAACAAACAATAAGATCACATCGAAATGATGTAAGGGATATATAGTCATAATATATTCACTATTTGGCTGATTTCGAACCAAGTTCAATTTTGTATGAACATTTTTTGAGCCCTTGCAGCTCCGTACAGTCGTTACTACCTTAGATCTTGCGCCCATTCATAGTCCAATATATGTTAGCAAGAACAGTACCGTCCAAATAAAAAAGAACATGTAGCGTAGAAAACGCACAGCCACAATTGAAAATAGACTTGAAACTTATATTTTGTAGATGAAAAAAGTCAAAAAAAAAAAAAACACATAGGAAGTAAAATAAATGCACCGTTTTTGTAAAGTACACGAAACATTAAAGTGAAACAAAAGCAAAACATACAACACCACACTGAGAAAAAAGAATACAACTTACATCAACAAACAATTTTTAAACTAATGTATGGCTTTAAATCGCATCCGAAAATGATGTCTCACTTTCATTTTGCATTTCTCTTTTACTTTTCTTAGCGCTAACACTATATATAAAAAACAAAAAAATTATTAATAAAAAAGTGAACAAGCAAGAAATTTCAGTGTATCTAAGTAAACTAATTGCATGTATGTTGAGCAAAGAGAAATCTAAGTTGGTAAAATTTGATAAACAAAAAAAAAACATATGAGAACAAAAACAAAATTGTTTGATAATAAAATATAAAAAGAAATCTATATACTTATATATATATATATATATCTAATTTATACACAACTTATACACAAACCAACCAATACAAGCAAACACTTTGATGAATATGTTCTATGTGCTATACAAAAAAAAAAGAAATTAGTCTTATTAACTATGCGTTATTATAAAATAATAAAACAAGAAAACTAATACACAAAATGAGAAGAATACAGAAATTAACAAAAATATATATTGAAAATTATATAAACGTTTTATTGTAAAAACCGTAAAAACTTGTTGCTTTTTTTACTTAACTCAAAACCTGGAAAGTGCTAAATGGCAAACTTAACACTAATAATATTCTGCGTACATTTTCTCTCTCTCTCTCTCTCGCTCTATGTCTCTCTCTCTTTCTCACTACTAATATCAAAAAGTTTTTGCTGTGCGTTGTCCAACATTTATATTGAATATGTTTTCTTGTATTATAATTTGCTATTTATGAGATTATTATTTGCCTGCATAATGTGTTTCACATTCCCTGAACATAATTTTTTTGTTTAATCTTAATCCTTTTTCTATTTTGCTGCTCATTTTGAAAGCTTTTTAAACATTTTTCTTTCGATTTCCATGTGCTTTTCCAAATTCACTGGTATATGTTAGACGTATATCAATGTGCTCTCTGCTCGACTCTTTAATTTCTAATCGATATACACAGACACATAAAACACACATACACCCAGATAGTACTCGTAGTACTCGTTCTCCACACTTGGCTTGCTCGAGCTGGTACTCTAAAAAGTACTCGTACTTCATGGTTTCTTTCTGTTTGTAACTGAAAATATTACTGTATTGCTTTAATGAAACTTATGACTTAGTTTATGTGTATGGAACCATAATATAATTACATATATATGCCTATATATATACTCTAGAGTTAAGCGCTTTTGTAATGTATCAAAGAAACGCTTTAAAAACATTTCATTTTTGATTTTGCTAACATTTTGCTCTCTTTTAATCTCCGTCTTAATTTTCACCCATGGAACACTTTTTTCTATTCTCTAACTCTCAGTACTCACTTTAGTAATCCATGTCCGACGTGTCATGTTCACAAACCTCTTGCATGATTTCCGTCTAAGGAGGAACCGCAACTTCAAAAGTATTACAAAAGTAAAACCATATGATACTAAATCAAATTTATTATGATGAGAAGTTTGCAATTGTTAGCCTTTCTTTGAATGCATTACAAAAGTTTCCATCGAGTTTCCACACACACACACAAAAAAAAAAACTCAAACACAATGCAGTAATCTTTTCAAAAGTCCCCACTCTATTGTGCCTTTCTAAGTCTGTCTCTCTCTCTCTCTCTCTATATAAATATATATATATATATAAATATTTTGCTGTTACGTAACACTCGTATATCGCCCTTCTCTAGTGGGAAGTACGTTCTTCTCTTCTAATTGTTACGTAAATCTCTCATGTTGTTCTGTTCTCTCTTATCATTTTTTCTAATTTTCTTTTGGAGCGTATTGTATTGTAATTTTTCAGCATGTGCTCAATGAAACAAGAACTTTTCGTAGCAAGTAACAAATCGAAAAATCAGAACCAAAAAAAAAAACAAGAAACAAAAACAAAAAAGAAATGAAAACCCAAAAAAAAAAAACCGTACGACAACATTTGAAGTTGCAAGTCTGGCTGTCACTCTCATGCTAACTGTGATTGAAATTGCGAAGTACCCGCTAAATACATTACCGTTTGTTTAAAATACTCGTATTTGGCTTCTCAGGCATGTGGTATGATGGTAATAAATGAGCTACAATACTCGTATAAGCTAAAAACGCACTTCTAAGGTAAGCTGGTGCACTGCCCAAATGAGCTTCTGTTATATACTTACGTATTTAAACTCTTATTAAAAAACAAAAAACAAACCTATGTTAAATATTAGCAATTAGTCGCTAAGTATACATATATCATGCGTTTTTTTTTTTTTGGTTTGTAGCTATTTTGAGTTCGTTTTGACGAAAGTCTAAAGAAATCAGAGAGCTGTACTTGAAAACAAGACTGTTGGCTAGTCAACAATAAGAACTTATTTCTTTAAGTTAAGAGGGAGTTATTCCTTAAATAAAATTAATTTATTCATAATTGTTATTTAATTCACAAAACAATGCATTTGAAAATGAATGTGCCTTTTCTACAATTTTTTGCTATTGTTATTGTTACTGTACAATTAATCAAATTAAATATAATATAAATAATATGCTCTCTGCTTTCTTTAAATGACGTTGCCAAATATGATCAAATTTTCTGGTAAATCTGTTGCAAGCAATGTTATTAACATGACTCCTTTTCTTTTTCCATATGCAACACACAGTTTTGTTCTTTCTTTTTTATGTATCTGCAGGATTACACAAAAGTATTAAATGTATGACTGTATGCTGATCAAAAAGAAACTACATATGTTAACCAAAAAACCAATACATGCACACACAACAGCAACAACAACAACAGCAACAACAACAACAACAACAACATCAACATATTGAGCCACTTAGCCGTCAGAAAATTCCATATAATTTGAATGCCTAACAGGCAACAACGCCAAAAGCTTTAAGAACAAAATTAAATAGATAAACACATACTACACACACACACACACACACAAACACACATATACACAACACATATAAATACAAACACACACTTGAGCTGCCCATCAGATGCGTTTTAAGTATTACTTCACTTATGACATGTGCCGGAATTAAATAAATAAAATCGTAGCCTACTTTTCAGCGCACATCTACAAAAATACATATATATACGCACACATACACACATATGCCAGGCAACGTAACTACATGAACTATAAATATATATATTTATATATATTATATACAAATCTCTGTACTTATATTTGATCGACCTTTGCAGGCTTGTTTGTATGTACTTAATGTAGTAAGTATTCGCATTGTTTATGTTTTTAATATATCAATTTTTGTTTTTTTTTTTTGTGTTCGTGTCTTGTCTGAGAAATTTGCCTCGAGCGCTTTACTGAACTAACTACATATTCATATTTATAGCAATTATAACCAATACTTAAATACGTATTACATATTGTCTGTTTGTTTTTTAATTACAGCTGCTGCGCCAGTAACAAATTTAAAATAAAAAAATACGCTTCAATATACAATATTTGCTGCCGTGTGCTGTACTTATAATTTACATTTTTGTTTGCCCCCCAAAAAGCTGATTTATTTATATATATATTTATTTGATGCCATATTCTTTCTTATTTCAGTTGCTGGCCTTTTTATGCTTTAATGGCTTTTGCGTGCTGCTTTTCGTTGATACAAAAATAATTACAAGTTTTTTTTTTACAGCTTTGCTAAACAGCTAACATGGCTTTTATATAGATGCTTCCCAAATTATCAACACTTTACTAATATGCTTACAGCTTACAAACTCATGTATCGCATATATATTAAATAGTTTATTTTAGTTTTAAGTGCGTTTCCCCATTTTGCATATGCGATGTAGCAAAAATTGTCAGTTTTCAGCAAAAAAGTTGTGGCGCAACTTTCTTTTTTGTTTCTTTTTTTTAATGTGTCAGCAAGCAACAAGTTAAGAGAGTCTTAAATGAGTACAGCATAAAAAAGTGAAGCTTAATTGCAGCACACAAAAAGGGGCGTACATGGCACAGGGTGTGCCATTAATTTACATTTATTAACTCGTGTTTTTGTGTGGTTTCTTGTCTGGGCGTCTGTCAAATTTGCATAAAATTAAATTTACAAGTAATTAAGGCACAGTTGAGTGCCAAATTAGAGTATGGTATGGGATTGGCTGAAGAATAGGCTAGAAGTCATATGAAAGTGTAAACAGAATCATGTCCACATTAAAGTCAACGATTTGTAGCTTCTGAAGTAAGTAAGTAAGTTAAGTAATGCTTAACCATCAGCATTTAAATATAATTATTTTGATATGCTATTAGTGCTGCATATTTATTAATATTTATTTGAATACTTCACACATTTTTACCGCATAGTTTTTGATGCATCGCAAATGTGTTGCATAAGCTTATGTTAAGCCTCTGCCATTTAATATATAAAGCAAACTAATTAATATTTTATTTAACACAATTTATTAATCAATATACATACATGCATAATCTACTTAAATTCTTAATTTCTACTAATTTCATACTCTTTTCCTTTTACATGCTAACATATACGCGCAAAAAACAAAAAAAAATAAAAACAAAAAAAATTATGACTTAATTTGCATGCAACAAAAACTTTATACTTTCGATGAATGAAACAAAACGAAAACAACTCGCACGGATTGGGATTTAAATGGCAAATTGCAACCAAATATTGAAACCAAATAATCACTAAACACACACACACACACATGAAACGCTGCATGGGATAACAATATTGAACAAACTGCAATTTCCAAAAATAAAAAATAAAAAACCCCACCTACAAAACTCAATCAATATATATTTTTTGTTCACATGATTTTTTTTTTTAATTCGTGTTCCACTCTTTGCAATCGCATATTCATCACACGCATATTTTGTACACAAAATATATCATTTAAAATTCCATGTGGCGCGCAAATGCAAATTGCATGTTTTGCCGGCTTTCTGACTATCGATTGTTGTTAATTAAATAGCAAACACTAAAATACCACCTCTAAATGCTTCCTGTGTCATCTACACCGATGCCAGTGGACAGGTACAGTCTTACAGTCCCTGGACTAACGCTTCCAAAGTTAACATAATGTTAACAGCATGTTAATGCATCAACAGCTTTACTGCATGTTAGCGTGCTGAGCGCTTTCATTTTAAATTTAACATATTATCGATAATTTTAGTTCTAAGTTCTGTTTCCAAAAGGCAAGAAAACATCCATTTTAGTGATACAAATTGTAATTTTATGTTTCGAATCTTTTTTAGAAATAAAAACACAATTAGAGCAGCAAGTATTTTATAATATTCTAGTGTCAAGTGCCAAATTTCATTGTTAAATGTATACTTTTATATCTATATCTATATAAAGTAAGGTATTTAAAAGAGAACGGCTTTCGGCTTGCACTGATACCCTTGTATTGAATTAGTCCGATTTTAGTTAAAGTTTCTTCAATATTTATAAGAACTATAAGCAAATATGATCAACATCATGTCAAAATGTTAGGAACCTGTTTGCTAAAGAAGGTTACACAGTGGCACACATAGCAACACTCCCTGCGTGAATTGGGTTAATCAAATTAAATGCGCTGCCGCGCCCCAAGGGACAACGACCACGACAACAGCAACGCCAACAATAACAGCAACAACAACAACGATGAACAAGTGTCGACGGCCATTTTGAAGGCGTTGCCAACGTTGTCAGCGATGATGTCAGCGCCTAGGACATACAAGATGGACACACCTTTGAGTGTCAGAGCTGTTAGCTGCTGTTTGCACAATTGTCTGACCCAATACGCACACAGGGACACGACCACACAACACACACACACACAGACTCACACCCACACACCCATATCCACACCAATGCACACACACACACAGTCAGACATGAAAAACCTGGTGTCAATATTTGCTGAAGACAACAGCAAAAGCATTAAGCTAAAATAGAAACCAAAAAAAAAATAAATAAAAAAATAAAAACTAAATACTTATTGTAACCTTATAGACACATAACTCTACGTACTTTCTCATGGCTAATCCGTAATCAATGTTCTCTCTATTTGATATACCCTACAAACAGCCCAGCCGGAACGGGGCGTATTATACACTCAGTGTCCTATGCTAATGAACGGCACATTTTACATAATTAGGTAAAGAGCGGCCAAGTAAATTTATAATCTTATACGTTTACAATACTCCCCTTCTCTTTCTATCTCGCTCTCTCTCTCTCACACACACAAACACACTCTCTTGCTCTCGCTCTCTCTCTCTCTCTCTCTCTATGTGTGTTGCATTTCCACCCAAAATTTGTGTGCTTAGAGACACTTTTTACTTCATACTCAATCAAAAATAGTACCGCATACCTAGCAATTGAGCTTTCAGCTTTCGTGTGCTTTAAAGTGATCGCTGTATGTAAGCCTTAAAGCTTTTGAATTTCAGTTTCAGCTTAGCAGCTTTTGCCCGCTACTCAAAGTCAAAATTTATGATTTGATTCAGTTTTTTGTCTATTACATTTTTTTCTGTTATAACTATTAAAAAATTTGTTGTTGACTGTTTCCTTGAAAATATAGAAAAATCATAATCACAGGCGACTTATTTATGGTATACAAATTAACCTTGCGTATGTATTACGTTCTTTCTCTCTCTCTCTCTCTCTCTCTCTCTCTCTCTTTTCTCTCTTTTTCTTATATTTCTAGTGCCGCCTATTAGGATATGTAACTGTTACTGCATAATACAGCCCACTAAAACTTAAGCAAACAATCAAAATGACAAATTATTTTCTTGTATTATATATATCGTTTAAATGCATATATATATATTTATATAGTATATAAATATATCGTAACTAAGGCGCGTTCTGAACCTTATCAAAAAGTGAGTGTTATAGACCAATAGCTCTTTCTCGCTCTCCTACTCTGTCTCTCTATCTCTCTCTTACACTCTGCATCTCTATATATGCTGTGCTTGAAAGCTTCTTGGCTTCTCCATACCGTTAGCTAAGTTTTAGTTGTCCAATATACTTGCTGCTTTAAAGGTGTTTTATTTCCACATTGATTTATATAATTCTCTAAAGCTTTTGTGGCAAACTTTATGTTAAAGCTTAGCATTTAAGTTTTTCCGAATCAAGATTAATAAATTTATATATATTTTTTTTATAATATCATAAAGTTAATGACTCGGAACTTCACGCTACAACACATCTCTAGAAACTCTAGAACATAAACTTATATACACGACATCCATTTTCAGGATACATTCACAAAAACATATATTATAACAAGAATTTTTGAATTCATTTGCGCCGCCAT
This sequence comes from Drosophila basisetae, assembly GCA_035041595.1. Lineage (NCBI taxonomy): Eukaryota > Metazoa > Arthropoda > Insecta > Diptera > Drosophilidae > Drosophila > Drosophila basisetae. The sequence goes on from JAWNLB010000144.1 coordinate 3,440,787, forward strand.
TTTATAATTTATTATCCTAATGCCTTTAAGATTATTTAAGTCAACAAAACTAGTTAAACATACGAATAATGTACTCTGTTATGAAGTGAACAGCCCTGTTACCTATTATATTAAACAGCGACTAACATTGAGAAAAAAAAAGAAAGAAAATATACACCAAGCGTAACAAAAATAATAACCATTAACAATTCTAGTGTATCATATAATTATAATAAGAATATAACTAATTTGTGCTCTTTTTCTTTTCTTTTTCTGCTCTTCTCTTTTTTTCAAACGAAAACCGAAAACCCCCAAAAAAAAAAAACAAACACCCTAAAAAAAAATATTCAACTACAACCAAATTTAATTATTATTTTGTCAATTGGTTGTTTTAAAACGTTTGCATCCTGCCATACCCGAAAAAAAAAACAAAACAATAAATATCATGTTGTTTATGCGAATAAACACAAACAATTCTATATAGTTACTGGACACCCTCCCGGTGTGCCAAGATTTTAATAGATCTATGTGCAGTCGGTTAAATTGTAGATTCGTTCATTTAACTGAAGGTAAGTGCATGTGCTTAAGTTTTTTAGTTTTTAGTTAATAGCGATTAGTTTTAGTAATATAGTTTTGTTGCTTTTAGTGCTTTTCTCTTATAGCAATTGTTAAATGACAAATTCCATTATACGTTTCGTAGTTGATGAGAGATAAAACACTATGTTTTATGTTATTAGTTTTGCTCAATTGGCTACAGTTTTAATTTGATGATCTTCCTTGTTTTTTCGTTTTTCTTTAGGTTCTACCAAATTCCAAGAAATTACACACACAAAAATACACTTAAAAATAATATTATAATACCTGAATTGGAAGAATTTCATTTTTGGATAAATAATTACATTTCTAGCAGAAGTTATAGGATTCTAATTACAAGATCAAGATCTGAACTCAAGTCCGTTTTCATTTGCACCAAATCCAAAATAAATCGAGTATACATTTTCAATATTCTTCACATTTAAGTCAAGTTTTGAAGAGTAATCAAAAAACTTTGGCTACACTTAGCAAGCTGCTTTTGAACAACAATAAATAAAAAAAACAATTATTTTTATAATTGCTTTCACTGTTTATCTAATACATAAAATCATTATGTATAATTTATATTTATCACTCACTAACTGAATTTTCTTTATTTTTACGCCGTTTTTTCTATACATAGATGACAAGGTCGAGGTGATTGATCAACGTGTTGCTGTCTGTCGGGATCATGCTAACAGCCAGTGTCGCCGCAAGCAATGTAAATACTATCATATACCGATTGTCTTGCCGCCGGCAAATATAATGGCTGCCATGATCACCAATCCCGGCGATCAACAGCAGCAGCAGCAGCAGCAGGTAGCAACAACAACGGCAGCAGCTGTTGCAGCTGGCTACAACAACAACAGCAACAACAATCTGATCATTATAGAGCCGCATCAGCATCAGCAACAGCATCCACAACAACACCAACAACAACAACAGCAGCAGCAGCAGCAATACAGTTATCATACAACCAACAACAATAACACCAATTACTATCACAGCAACGCGAATAAAGCAGCTGTCGCTGCAGCAGCACACCACGCCAGCAACATGTATCAACAACAGCAACAGCCACAACACATTACCTATCACTGCAGCTCACCGTATTCCCCCTCGTCGGCATCTTCATCGTCGTCCTGTTCCATAGCCACATCGCCAACTTTATCGTCTGCCACCACGCTGTCAACCACGTCGACAGCAACAATGCCAACACCGCAACAACAATACGCTGCTGCTGCTGCTGCCGCACCGGCAACGGCATATCTCAAGGCACCCGCCTATTATACGGATGGTACGCCCACTTTGGTGCTCAGCAGCGATTACAATGCCAACTGTATTCCTATTCAGGCAACGCCCTTCATCTCGCTGCCTCAGCAACATGTGCTAAAGTACTCGACACAGCCGCCGCCACAGCAGCAGCAACATCATCATCAGCAGCAACATCACAGCCTGCTGCACCACCAGCAACACGCATTTGTGGGTCATCAGTATCCGGTGGTGGCAACCACAGTGGCTGCACTCCCAGCCACCACAATCACCGTTACACCGGCCACAATAGCCGCACCATCTTCCTGCATCTAAAAACCAAAACCCAACAACAACAACACTCACACATATAATATACAATAAATAAAATTCGAATACAATTTTGATGCAAATTAAAGGTTGGTATGAACTATTTACAAGAGCAAACATATATATTCTGGGGAAAATGAAAAATAAAATAAACAAATAATAAAAAAAAAAACATTAAAAAAACTAAAAGCAAAAAAAAATATTATATATTGAGAACTCTACAGAACTTTTTCGTACGTATAGCAAGACTTTAACATAAGCGTGTTGTAAGCATCAGATTTACACATAGTAATTGACATACATAAAGAGTAAACATTGAGTGACGAACTCTACAACATTAGAAAACCATAAACCAAAAAAAAAAAACAAAAACAAAACAAAACAAATTAAAATGTTTAGTGTTGTTAAATGAGAAACATTAAAAATAGCAATTAAAAATTGAACTTGATAAAATTAAAAAATATTTAAAACCAGAATGGGAAAACGCAGTTGCATTAAAATTAGTTAAAAACTATTTTAAACTCTAGTGTTCCATATTTCAATGCAAAAATATATAAGTAATAATTATATTAAAATAACACTGAAAATAAACATTAGTAAGGAGTGTTAATTTTAGAAGTCGATAAGCCTAATAATAAACAAACAAATTACATGGAAAATAGTCAAAATTAATCAAAACGAGAGAAATTCATAGGCCATAGTTAAGCAGCAACCACAAATACAAAAAATAAAAGAAGAAAAAACAACAAACAACAAACAAACAAAATATGTAAGTACAGTCACGTCCTATTTTTGCAACAACGATTTACTACAAAACAGAAGAATAAAAAACACAAACGGAGAAAAAGAATTGCGAATGGCAAACGATTTCAAAATGATTTTTTTTTAAATAAAAAAAAACCATATTCCTTTTTTTACATTTTATAAACGAACAAGCGAATCAGCAACTACAGCAAAAATAAAAAATAAATAAAACGTAAAAAAAAATATTTTTTTATATACAAATTACAACACAATTCGAAACCGAAAATGCATCAGCAAAAAGATGAATCAGAAGAAGCATCAAAACAAAACTAAATGAATAATCAAATCTAAAACGTAAGCATTTTTGCATAAGTAAAAACACAAAACTAAAAAATAAAACTAAACAAAAAAAAAATTAAAACTAAAAACACTGAAAACTAAATTTTTTAAAAGTGTATTATTAATTTAGCTGAAATCTCTAGTAAAATGAAATATTATTAAAAGAAAACATTTCATACAACACTCTCTCAGCCACAACACACACAAAGACAAACACAACAAAACAAAAAGGATTCTATTATAAAACATTTTTGAAAAAAAAAAATTTAACAAAAATTAACGTACGTACTTCCTATAATAAATTTGTAAGCGTAAACACCATTTAAATACGTATAAATATATTATATATAAACAAAATGGTCTTACAAATTTCATACTGATTTTGATTTACAGTTTATAAATTTAATTTTGGATACATATTAATTAATTATAATATACTACACAACACTACACAGAACATTACAATTACAATAATAACAAACGGAAAACCTACTTATTATATATACAACATATGTATATGCATATATTTATGTATATACACTTATAATACAAGAATATATTAATATATACTTATATACATATATATAAATATATATATATATATACAAATATATATATATATATTTACTAAAGGCAACTAAAACATGAAATGTGATCTTTTAAAGAAACAAAATAAAAATAAAAAATAATAAGAAAAATCAATAAAAACCAAAAACACGATGAAAAAAACATGAGAAAATCATTATACAATGAACGAGAATTGACATCAATTTATTTGTAAAGCAGAAAAAACTGGATAAAGGTAAAAACAGAAGAACATTTAATATAATTATATATTAAATAGTAGCAATCAATATTAGAAAAGTTTCTGAAATAAAAAACAAACAAAATGAAAAAAAAGTAATTTAAAATTGGTTCCATTAATCAACACATTTAAGAATAAAAAAATAAAATAAAACAAAACACTAAAATAAATTAGCAATGAGAGAATCTCAAAATATACATAAATAATAAGATAAAATAATAAAAATAATCAACATAAGTTAAGATCGTTCAATGTTTTAAGCGTAATACTTATGCTTTACATATACATATACATTTAAGGGCTGATTATAATATACGGAAATTTGTTTTTTTTTTCTAATTTAGACACAACATTTCTTGCTTCTATCGATTTTCTTTCTCCGTTGTCTTATTTCATAGATATAGTGACGGCATCCCTCATCATATTGTATTATCTTATCCAAAATACCCTCTTTCTAGTAAATACTCTCATACACTAAGTACTCTATTCTTCAACTCTTAAGCCTAAACACAACTTAAACAAATGTTTTATAGAAATAAACCCATAGAAACCTAAAACAACAACAAGAACTCCAACAAAAATGCCTAATAAGTTTCCGTCCATTATAAGCAGACCTTAAATCTATGTGCAACCACAAAAAACACCATCAACAGCATGTGGAACGATAAAGCCAAGTTGTATACTCGAGAAAGAATATAAACTAAAAACACGAATTAAATAGCAAACAAACAAATTATAAATAAATAAAACAAAAACCACACACACACACACAACTTTAAAACAAAAATAACTGCATATTCGTAGGTACTTAAACTACACAACACTAAACTCGAAAACATTTTAAACAGTTACTAACACTTATGTAATAAACAATTGGAGGAAAACAATAAGCTGCAAAATGGCAAAAGTATAGAAAACTAGTTTTGTGTAATGAAAATGAAATACACATAAATGTTCTACAAATAAAAAGATTAGTTAGTAAGATTGAAAAGGAAACAAACGTAAAATGAAAAATGAAAAATGAAAAACTACTACAATATGAACATAGATTCTGTGTATCATATAAGATGTTTAGTTAAGTAATTCTCCAATTTTTTGTTTTTGTTTACAAAACGATCATCACGAATGTTGTAAGTCGTGAGTCGCGTGACACGCGTGTAGAAAACGAGAATCTCTCGAAGATGTAAACTAGGAACGAAACTTTTATTTGCCTTAAAGTTTTTATCGAGCAAACGTCATGAACTTGAACATTGATTGAGAAATACTTTATATTAAACATAAAAAAAAACACAAAATATATATATATATATATATACATATATATATTGAATAATTTTAATTATAAAACAACTAGTTTTTAATTTGTTCAACTATACATATACATACGTACATACATACATTACATACAGCAAAACACTTAACACTTATGTAATACGTGACGCTTGTATATGGCGCATTTGAATTGAAAGGAATTATATTTATAAATATAATAGCGGAACCATAATAATTAAATGTAATAAAAAAAATGGTGTAGTCTTTTTCAGCATAAGTCATAGTTATTATTGTTAATTTTAGTTTATATATTTACACATATATACATAATATACATACATATATACATATATATATATATATATATATATTAGATTATTATGATTATTAATTGTGAATATGATGTGATGTGTTTATTGAAAAGTAAAGAACAAAAAAATGAATCAATGTTGCAACGTAAAGAAACAAAACAATTTACTGTACTACAAAACAAAACGAAAAACAAAACAAAACAAAAACGAAAATAAAAATGAAAAAAAAAGAAATGCAAAGAAAAGAAAGAAAACTAAAAAATAACTAGGTGTGAAAAACTTAAGCGTGCATATAAAAAATAATTTTTAATTATAATTTACTTGAATGTAATTAATCATTTACACAACATACATACATACTTTTATTATACATACTAATCGTGTGTATGTGTATATGTTAACTGTAAGTAGTCTTTCATTTTTGTCAGGTGATATCAACGAATTTTTCTATATGTTTTCTATGGCTTGGCGTTTTCATCAAAACGTAGTCCCAAGATCTATTTTGTTAAACACTTAAGTTAGCAAGATCTTTGTATAAGTTTCTTATGTTTTATTTAATTCACTTATAAATATATATATAATTATTATTATTATTTGATTTTTTTTTGTGATATTCATAAAAGTTGTTTATTGTTGGTTTTATATTTCATTTTCGTCATTTTTTTTTTGTGTTCATATATTGTATATTTTTGTAGTTTGATTTTAATTACATGCAAACGTAGTATAGCGTGTGTATTATTTTGTATTTAACATATATACTTATTATTAAATATATGTATATATACATATATATATATATATGTATATTAATTAATGAACTAGTATATACAATTACCTATACATATATACAAAACCATGATGAATTGAAATAATAGTTATTAAGCTGCAGTCATGCAATGAGCGAATTGGAAAACTTAACGAAATCATGAATTGACACTGTGTAAACGAACAAAATGAACTCGATTAAAAAAGGGGAAGTGTAACTCGTTTACAGAACGTTTGGCAACGATTATGACGATGATAATGAGAAAATGATGATAAAAATGATGATGATAATTATACTCCTAAAAAACGAACATTTTTTAAAAATATTTAATAAACAAATCATTATTAACTATTATTATATTTATTATTATAAAGCAAATTTAGTTATTATATACATGTAAAGAACAAGATGAGCAAAGATGATAAATAAAGAAGATGCACAGCAAACATCAGAATTTTTGTTGCAGTTGCAAAATAAACAAAAACAACAAGAACTAAGTAACAACAAGAACAAGTTGAAGATTGAGCAGAAGATGTATGAATGAATATGGTAAAAAATAAAACATTTAAAGTTATTTAGCAGTAAAGTAAACCATGAAAAACAAACATCAACAAACAAAAACAATGAAATACAATAAAAACACCAGAAATAAATTCCAAAAAATTTAAAACGTCTTTTCATTTGCCCTGGTTTATCAATACAGGTTACTCTCTTTAGCATGCGCACACACCAATGGTACAAATTTGGTGGTTGTATCGACTAAATTTGCGTTACACAATCAAAAATGGTGGCACACTTTTAGGGGCTTGCGAAATCCATGTTTGCTAGGCAAGCTCAATCTGGAGGTCCTTTGGCCAGAGATCAAAGAACATTCGAATAGTCCGTGAAATGGATTTATGAATTTCCATAAGAGAGTCCTGGACACCTTGCACTGAGCTATGCTTCTGTTCCTTCTGTAAAATCACTCGACCAAATCCTCACAGATTTTCGAAGGACATCATGCGTTAGCATCGCAGGAACGAACTCTATCTAACTGCTTCAAGGATTGTGGTTTCATCTAAGAACCCAAGCATTTGAAAACAATTTCAGTCGGAGTGGCCCAAATTATGTTTACCTCTGAGCAAAAAAAATGCTCCACATACTTTCAGGGGCAGACGGCAGCTTATGGAGACGGCTTCAACTCACCCATATCCAGCAGGGGAGCAGTTAGAATAAATAAATGACTTGATAAAGTCGCATCGCTTCATGCATTTACGTAAATGGTGCAGTTCAGTCGCATTTGTATGACAAGTATTGCATTCTGCCTGATCCAGGACCGCAGGGCATGTACGGGAAGATGTCAGACTTCTCCTGAAGCCGTAGCCGAATCACCCGAAAACCACACACAAACAGTTTGCCATTTACAAAAGTCAATCTGCCAGGATCTGATTTGAGCTGGGCCGTACAGAGGGAAGTTATGTTAAGGGCATTATAGAAGCCACAACTATCCTAACGATGCTTGGCTGACGGAAAATAAAATATTAGATACATTCAATATATTATCGCTACATATCATGTACAATGAATACACAAAACAGTTGGATATTTAAGTAATCTTAATTTAGCGATCAAAAATATAGTTGAAATATAAATAAAAAGACACTGCTGCAGATTACATATCCTTGTAGACCTGGTACAAAAAAAAAATAATAAATAAACGAAATACATCAAAAATATACAATTAGGAACCAACTTTCCACATAGCAGAGCAAGGTTTCGATCCTCGGACCTCTGGGTTATGGGCCCAGCACGCTTCCACTGCGCCACTCTGCTTGTTGAATTCGCCGTGACAAACGGCAGTTACAAATCGAAATTGCCAATTTTCCCCTTTGTAAACAGTTTATCTGTGGCAAAAGAGACAGAGCGACAAGGGTTCAAATATTTATTTGACAAATCAAGCAGAACAACTTGTCGACTAACTACATTATTTTATTCATATGGATAGCAGGTAGGTGTTTAACTGAATTTTGCTTGCATATTTAAATTAATTGCTTATACACTTTTGAATAAATGAAATAAACAGACATAACTAAAACGAATTAATGCAAATATCTAAATAACTTTTTCATATTGATTTTTTTTTGTACAATAAGAGCACCCAAAAACCGCAGAAGAATTTACTAGTATATGTGAAATTCATATAAGTTCAGAACAGAGTATGAAACTCGAAAAAATGGTATTATTTTTGCTTAACCGCAATAAACGACCCAAAGAAAAAAACGCAGTGAAAACACAAAGCCGCAGTGTGGTTCAATGTGGGCTAGGGGAGGGGGCTGTGCGGGGTTTCTCTATTTTTCTTTTTTGAGGTATGCTAAGCGCACGCATGCAAAAGTAAATTCCCCAGGTGCCAGTGTTGGAAAAAGAAACGACATTTAGCTGGCACATGGCAGTGAAAAATGTGCTAGCCAAAAAAAAAAGCAAAAAAAGGGGAAACTTGCGCCTGCCTTCTGCCTGCAGGTATTCCTTTCTCTATCTATGTTTTTTTGTATTCAGGCTCGCATTTTTGCTTTCTTCCAAAGAAGTTGAAGGTGAATTTTCACACACACACACACATTTGTTGGAATGCAAGTTGTCTATTTCACACACCAACGCGCTGCAAAAGCGACAGCGACAGTCTCTTGTGTAGAAGAGGAGCATGAGGAGTAGGATGAGGAGGAGTAGTAGGAGTCTCCAGTTGCAGTTCCTTTTGTGCTGCTGTCATTGTCGTTGCGATATGGCGCCAAAACTGGCAACAGTTGCAATTAGTTTAGCATGGGACACAAAATATTATGCCCCGGTTGTCGTTTTGGACCCAAGCGCCAACTCTGAAGCCAGCAAGGACCCCATCTACTACAATTAATGTGTGTAAATTACGGAATTAAAGCGAAAGCCAAGATGGAAAATACTCTCTCACGTACCAAAACATAACTGCAACGATAGACTAACAATCCTGCAAACGATTAACTACTAAGTTGTTGAACCTGGAAGAAGCTTTTGTCTTTGCTTGCGTTGCTAGATTAAAGCTCTAATTAATCGCAGTTTGTGCTGATAAGAGTTGTGTTTCCCTCAATCGAAACTGCAAAATCAATGCAAATCTGTAATAATTAGGTACGTGAATTCAAATCAGTACTGCAGGACATGTGGCATATCCTTTCGAAGAGTGGATATACATAGATCTATTGTGTGATTGCCCGCACTGTAAGCATATACAACCACATCAATTAAGGCAAGTCAAGTTATGGCCATAGCATAAAAATTAACACAGAAATTGCTTTATTACCTCGCCTTGCCCTCAAAAACCACACAAACATGCAACCGTTGCCCGCCTCTTAAGCTTCCCCTTGGCCAACTCCCTCAGCACCCATCACGTACCAATTGACAATGTAAGTACTCTGGCAGTGTTGCCGAAAAGTCCGGGGAGGAGAATAGCAGGGACACTCTCTCACATGATGTTGTTAATGATAATGCCACTCGACCCTGACAATGGATCTGCGAGGGAGTTGCAGGGAGTGAGTTACATGCAGCTAACTGGAATGTTGCTGCCTCTTGACGTTGATGAGACATGTGGTGCGGTGGTCGTTTTTGCGTCGTAAAAATCATTTCACGTTATACATAACACGTTACGTGGCGTTTATGTTTACGTCATTGTCGTTGTGTTGTCGTTGTTGCTGTTCCTGCTGCTCTTGTTGTTGTTGTTGTTGCGCTTGTCGCTGTCAGTGTCACCGTTGTTGTCCTCGCACGACAAACGCATGAAAATTTTATAGTCGCTTTAAGTGAGTTTAAACTGTAGAGAATTATGTGAACGGAGTGTGATCGACTACATTATACTGTGTAAATCGCATCAAATAACCACATATATGCAAAGTTCAAAAGTTCAAAAATAATTCCCTAATTTCCTAGAATGAAAGATTCACTTACATCCAGTAAATTACAGCAATCAAAATATATTTCATGTTTTTACCTTCGATTGATTCGATATGCGTAATTAATAAAAACAGATATTTAAGGTAAAGTGTATTTTTATGATTTATTTTAATTCTGTATATATTATTATATCAGAAATAGTAACATTTATATTTATATAATAAAATTGTAGTAGTTATAAATTGTTGGTATAAAACCTCCTTTTCATTTTCTATGCATTTAAAACCAATTAAGTTTTATTAAATAAATTATGTCATTTATATTTATTGATTATTAGAACTCAATTATAAACGAGTAAATTTAGCACCCTTTTGTTACACGGTATTCAAACTGAAGCGACTGCAATTGAGCTGGATGGGGACAGAGGGTGAGCTCATTAAATTAATTTAATCACGTTAATTAAAAACTGCTGTGGCCAACACACACACACGCAACAGATACCAAAATACACACGCACACCCACATTTAATCCAATTGACATTTGGTTTTAGTCAATTTTAATAGTGCCAGTGCAAAATGTATCCAACAACTCGACTCGACACACAGCAAAAACCCACCTGAAGGCGTCATCAGCATAAACGCAACCCTTTCTCGGGTCAACAGACAAAGATTGGTCGCATCTCCGAATGGGTTTGTCATTTCAGCTGCTGTTGTTGCTGTTCTTGTTGCTGATGTGTCAATTGTTGCCCCTGGGGCACTTTATGGGGTACTTTACTTTGTTACGTGATGATTTCTACGTAAAGTCCGTGATAATGTGCTTGAGTAGGGGAGATTGAGATCTTTCGGACATGTTCTGTTAAATAATAAACCCATTAAACAAAAATGCTTAAGTATATTTACTAATAAGTTTTTATTTAAGCTGCTTAATGACTACAATACAAATAATAATCATAATAATTCTTGGCATAGAATAAAAGTTGTATCGTTTATGGTTTTATGATTGTTTTTGAGCTTTTATTAAGGCATTTAAGTGTAGCTTAATTTCATTGGCAAGTTTATTTAATTACTTTGAAGGGGTAACTCAATTTTTGCCATGTAGTCCTGACAAAAATTTGTAAGCAAATAAACTTTTTATACAGTTCAGACTACACGCTGTGAATCTCTGACAGAAGACGAATTCCAAAAGGATTCAAAAATATAAATAAGCAATTGAACAAAAGCCAGCAAAAATTATGGAAAGAGGTCGCCAAACCACAAAACCAACTAATAAACAAAATCAAACTTCTAAATAGATTAAAAACTTCCAGAATTACACAGACTGACACCTGTTATTAGCATTCACGGCTCATTGATACCCAGTCTATCAGAACCAAAGTTTAACAACCGCCTCAAAACTTCCCCACCTCACCACGCCCCTCAAAAAACCTTGCCTTATCCAAAGGAAGCAGAAATTACTCTTGGTAACTTTATAAAAATTAACTAGTAATTATGTTTCGGCACCAGAGAAAAAGGAAGCTAGGCGAGAGAGCGAGAGAGAGAGGGAGAGTGTGGGAGAGAGGGAGAGGGGGAGGGTGCGGTAGAGCAAGCTGCTGAAACAGAGACCGCAAACTTAATTTTACAGTAACCAAACGCTTGAATTAACAAGAACAACAATTTGGAGCAATAACAGAAATGGGGATAGGTAAGGGGAAGCGGAATGGGAAGGGGAAGGTGAAGGGGAAGGGGCTAAGTCGAAGTCATTGGCCAGCCGTGCAACCAGAGCCTTACCCCCCAACGCCCCACTCCAACCTAGCAAGATGCCGCAGTTCAGTTTGCCACTAAATTCTGTTAAGTTTTGTCCAAAGTTTTTCGCAAGGCGCTCGGTTAGCAAAGGGTTTGCGAGGGTGGCTGGGGGGCTGGAGGGTTGGGGGTGGGCAAACTTATTGGGTAGCTGCTCATGAAAAATTTAACAAGCAAGAAACTTAAATTTTATTGCCTATAAGGACGCATTAACTTATTCCAAGAGGGAGTACACACACACACACACACCACCCCAACCACCACCCACCACCCACTCAGCACGTAGATCATGAAGCGGAAGTAGTCGTAGCCTGGCCATGTGCAACAGAGCGAGATAGCGCGAGCGACAAATGTGCGTGCGTAAATTATGTGCAAGCTAAGCATAGTAGGGGCTTTTGGGGGAGGGGGGGTTGGTGTGGCAGCGGCACCAGAGAGGCTGAGCGGGAGGGAGAGAGTCGCAGTGAAATCCAGACTCCGCTCCAAAGGCAGGCAAAGGTGAAATGGTGGATGGCTTACCTTGCATAACGAGGACAAATTAGTGCAGGTAAAATGCTTTGGGGTTTGAGGTTACGTATTGCCAAGGCTGCGTCCTCAGTCGGAGCCGGAGTCAGAGTCAGAGCCAGAGTCTTGGGGTTAAGCTAGATAAACTCAACTTGCTGGCGCATAAATTGAAGTTCGGTTTTTGGTCTACGCCTGCACTTTTGTTGTGCCTCTTTTCATTGTTAAGCTCGCAAAAACTTTTTCCCCCAATTGATCAGCACACACAAAAAACGAGTAAGAAAAGAGAAAAAAATGTGCACAGCAAGAAGGACTTCTAATTGAAATATTGAGCCTCCAGGTTGAGGCAATACAAAGCGTTAGCCAAGACACACAAAATCCGCTTTGGCAACTTTTTCGATTGGGCAAATAGCTGGGAAATGAAACTTAACGCAGAAACCACTTAAGCTAATAAATTGACCAACTCCAAGTTGTTGACCAAGAGCGATTAAGCGTTAAATATATGTGTTGCATAAGACTCAAATTATGGCTTCTCAATATATAAGTGTAGTTCTTGTGATAATAACGAATTAACCTTTACTTACAAAGTGAATTTCTTTGATTAGTCCAATCACTTGGACTTCGTGTTTGTTTTCTATTTCTATGAATGCTGATAGAGGCCTTTCTAAAGACTCCTTCGTTGACTCGCCATTAACAAAAGCGAAACAAACCAAAGCAAACTACTCATTTTTAGAGGCAATTGAAAATAAATCCAGCTGAAAATATGAAATGAATGAGCAAAACTTGTTTTCTTCAAATCATGTTGAGATTTCTAAAAAATAACCATTTAATCCATATAACTGTTGTTGTCTTCAATCTCCCACTATATAATTGCTGGCCCATTGTTGTTTTTCAGCGATGTCTCCACAACTTTGTCTAACCATAAATTTGCACAGTTTGCTCGAAAACTCGAAAGAACTTGCAATATCGCAACCTGCTGCAGTGTTTGCATCTTCTTCTTTTTGTGGGTGGGGAGCATTTGCTCAGAAAATACCCCCAACGAAATTGCACTGTAAATAAACAAAACAAGGAATCTGTGAGTAATGTTTTGCGATAAGAAAATTGCACTGATTTAGTGGCGAGAATTTGTTGGCCCATTTATTTTGTGCATTGCCAAAGCCATGCTTAAATATAGAAATATGCATATAATTTATGCAGTTCGCCAATCGCACTCTAGAATGTCACACTTTTGTTTTTTAACAGCTTACCCTTTGAGCCAACGTATAAATAACAGCAAACAAGTCACCTTAAAGCAAAAGTCACCTGCCTTGGAATGCTCGAGATTGCGATGATATCTTATTGGTTTTCGGTATTGCAAGACCATGTTTTGGCAAAGTTTAGTTATTTTGAAATAAAAAAAAAAGTCCAACTTCAAATGCAATACTAAATCAGAGATCAAACCATGAGCAAAAAGGCCAGCTTCTCTTTCCGGGGATTTTTGTCTAGGGATTTGAGAATTTTAAATGTGAAAACTGTTATCATGATCTTGCACAAACAGGTGTTTGGTTAGGTTAAGTTAAGTTGAGTTGAGTAATCATCATCAGAGCCACGTTAGAAAACCATCTATTATAGCCAGCCATAACTAATTAACCGGCAACACTAAAAGTTGCATGTTTTCAGTTCATTTGCTAGCTGAAAACTGAAAACCGAAAATTTGGCTTATGATATTTTAATTTAGAGAGCTTGGCATAGTTGCAATTTAAGCGAATTTCTCTGTTGATTCTGTTGAATTTTGGCACACGCCAAACGTGAAAATCTCATCAAAATTGCAGCAGCGCTTTTTACATTGCATACTCTGCGGCGTGGGAGCCGTGCAATGAAATGAAACGTAATGTTTGCCGGAATGCAGTGCGGCATACAATTTTATACATTCTTTTCTTTTTTTGGTTGCAGCAGCTCAGGTGGAGTGAGCAGACACAGAGAGGGGGCAACCGAGGGGAACACATAGACTGAGCGCTGAATTGACTAAATTAACTGGCGCTGGCGAAAAAGTTTGTTTGCCTTTAGACGATTGCTTGACTGCGTTGAGGGAACAAAAAAAAAACACAAAAAAAATATTAAAAATGAGAAGCTCAACTGAGGTAAAGCTAGTGAAACTGAAAAACTTGGCAACTAGGAGAAATCGCATAGCTGCTAAAATTGTTTGATTGTGCACAAAAGATTTACGTTAAATATTTGATGCTAAAATTATGCAACGCTGCGTTGGGTAATCGTCGAAATGCACAAAAGCCGTTTTACTTCTGACTTCGCCATTGCTCAGCTTGAGGTCAAAATAATAAAAAAAAAGAAAATAAAAAAGAAAAGGAAACGGAAACGGAAAAGTTTCCTTCGCAATTTGCAGCTGGCTGTGGGAATTGAGTGAAAATTATGGCGGTTTAACTTGAAGTTCACTCCGATGGAACACAAGCAAACTTATTAATGCACTGATTAAGAGCGCATAAGCTGAATGAATGAATGAATGAATGAATGAATGAATGATCCGTGCAACTGATTCCAGACTCTAAACTTTCTCTCTCTCTCCGCTCGATTGTTTTAGTCCTTACTCACCATTTAGTTAAGTTTGAAACTGAATTAAAATGCATTTAGTAACAGATTTTATTAAGCACTCCATTTAGCTTAAAATGGCTTTAGTTCGAGCTCTGATTACGCGACATCAGCCGCTGTGAATTGAAAGCTGATTGACAGTTGACACTTTTAGACTTTGTGTAATGTCAGCTGTTGCCAGTTTTGATGCATTGCAAATCTGAATGCCCCAGACACACAATAACAATCGAGCACTTGAATTTTGAATTCAAATTGCGGTTAACAGCGAGAGAGAGAAAACAACAGCGACCAGGCAACACCAACACCAACACCAACAGCAACAACAACAACACGAACAGTGCAAATGATATGGGAAAGAAGGATGCCAAAGGATGCAGAGATGTCAAATTTAGTTGGCAGTCAATCCAAGCAGACGTCAGCGAAGTCAGCACTGATTTTGATTCACGAGCGGAGTTATTGAAACCTTTGCACTAACAGACGACAACAACAACAGCAGCAAGAACGACAACTGCAACTACAGCCAAAGGGAGTGACGCTGCAACTTTGCTACTTTTGCATAAAATATTGAGATTCCATGTTAAGTGGCACTTAATGCAAATGTGCTCGAAGGTCGCCGTTGGGGGCGCCTCGACAGGTTAGCCGCCACGGCGCCACAGTCGCAACTGGAGATGAGCTTAGAGCGAAGAGCTTTCGTATTTCATTGCTTTGATCCCTGTTGTTTCATCTTTTTAGTCTGTTTTGTCTTTTTTTTGTTTTTTGGAAACTTCCATCGAACACTAATGTGAATGCAAAATGTAAGAGTGTGGGCGTGTGGGCGTGTGGGCGTGTGGGCGTGGCTAGACAGCACTAAATCTAGCGGATGAAAACGACGCAAGCAAAAACAACAACGCTCTTAAGCCTTGAAGCTTTGTGTTTTTTACATTTGTATTTCAGCAACAAAAAAATGGTGTATTATTTATGAGAAAAGTATAATTCTTACAGCCATCAACAAAGTTCGAGCCAGCGACAACGAAGATATAATAAACAAGATTTCAACATAATGCATTCGAGTTGCTTTTCCAATTAGGGGCACAACAAATTTCCATGCAATTTATTCCAGTGGGTCAACTGAATGAATGACCTGCCCTTGCGAGCGGGTCAAGTACAGTACAACTTTCGCAAACGAGCTCAAGACTTTGAACCTCTTCAACTCCACAGCCAGCAAAAACTGCAGGCTGTCAACTGCAATGCAAGCACACACACACACACCACACACACACACAGCCATATATATGCAAAACATGGCCAAAAACACACACACACACACACACAGCAGAGCAGAGCAGAGCAGAGCAGCTGCTGCTGCTGCTTTGGAAAAGTGAATCAGAAACGGAATCCCGGCTTGCTGTGCGGCGGCTGTGGCAAATGTGTTTGCTATTCAGGTGTCAACAGCAAAAACACATTCAGCTTTGTTGCAATAACAATAACAATAACAACACCAACAATAACAATAACAACAACAACAACACCCTAAAACAAAAGACCCAAATCCTCTGGCAGCATTTTCAATACAATGAAAACATTTTACTTAGCAGCAGCATGCGAAAAGTGCACACAACTACAGAATTTTTGGACGCAAAACAAAATGGCAGCTGCCACTGAAAAGTATGAGTGTGCTGGGGTTAGGGGAATACGGGGGGATAGAGGGAATACGGGGGGATAGAGGAAGTTATGCAGATGTTGGGTTTAAGTTGATGCGAAAGAAATCAATGCGTGAAAATGTAGAAATCTTGTTTAAAATGGAAAACAAGCTGGAAAATAAGAAGGAGACGCATTTCTTTTGTCCCTCACAAGCGGATCTTGACAGGTGGAAGCACTTGATGGGTATACACATTTGAGTTTATAATCACAGTAAGTTGTTAAGCGAATACGTATTTTATACGTCCAAGTTTTGATTTCAAATTGTATTTGAGAATCGTATAGCAAAAGTATATTTCCATATTAATCAATGTGTGTTGTCAAAAACCATTCAAGTAATATTCTTAAAACTTAAAAAGTAGAAAACATTATTCAATTCAAAATTTCTATACCAAACAAGCTGTTTTCCACATCGATTAATGAAGAACCCAAAGACAATTTTCTCACACATCTCCATTAAATGTGCTTCATTCTCGAAATGGAATTTTAGTGCTCGGCACTTTTGTATAAGTCGAATTTAGCTAAAATCACAAAATTGTAGAATAAAATCAAAGCATTGTTTTATTCTTCTCGTTTTCAAATTGTTATTCGCATTGGTTTATTTTGTGTTTTTATTCGTTTTTTTTCTCGGCTACCTGAAGTGACTGCTTGGCACAAATAATCAGACAGACGACACTTCTTGAGCTGGAGCCTCAGCTGCGTTTTATCTACGACTCGATTTTCCAAGCGTTTAAGCAGGAATAACAACAGCAACAACAACAACAACAACAATGAAAACAACAGCAAGTGAGGCGACAGCAAGTAAACAAAATTCAGGGCTGCAGTTCGAATTTGAGTTCGAGTTGGAGTTGGAGTCGGAGTTGGAAGTGGAGTATTCTTCGTGCTTGCTGGCTGTCCAGTCTCGGCCGTGTCCAAGCTAAATGACGCTCGAGGGCAACGGCAACGACAACGACAAAGACGACATCAGCTGAGCTGCTCTGCTCTGGTCTGGTCTGCTCTGGTCTGGTCTGGTCTGGTGCTTCAAAAGTCAAAAGGCTACGCCTGGCAGCGACTAACTGACTTTAGCTTTCAGGTATAATTAATCTTGTTTAGCCGTTGCTCTTCACCTTCCACTTCTTCTTCTACCAACTTCGACCTGTTGTTGTTGTTGTTGTTGTTTTTGTCTGTCACCCGGTTTGTTTGTCTTTGTAGAGGGTGCTGCTGCTGCCGCTGCTGCTGCTGCTGCTGCTGCTGCTTGAAAAGCGACAGCGCTATCGTAATGTATTTAGAACGAGTTTAATTTTGGATCCAGCACACAACACATTTTTCTTGCGACCCAAGCCTGACCAAAGACAGAGAGCGAGCGAGAGAGAGAGAGAGAGAGAGAGAGAGCGAGAGAGAGAGAGAAAGTTCTCTCTTTCAGTGAGCTGGCCAGGTTAACTATTAATTTTGGGCTCTGAGCAAGATTAACGAGTGCATGATTGCCTCAAATTGTCTGGACAAAGGCAGCGGAGCAAACACAGCCCCACAACCCACCCCACCCCACCACCACCCCCTCGCCGTGCCCACTCCTAGTCACTCTATAGTTAATAGTAAAATTCGTGGCATACTTGAAGACTTAGCTGAGAGCTTTGGAAATTTATGTTCGCCCGCTGCAATTTTGTCGCCATTTTCCAAGCTGTTCTTTTTTCTTTCTTTTTTTTTAAACATTTTGCCAACTTTTTCTTCAGTTTAGGGGGCAACAACATGCCACGTCCTCAAATGGTAATTAATTTGGCTGCATGTCACAGCTGCTAGCGGAATTTTTCTATTTTTATTTCGGTATTTTCAATTTATTTAGCCTTGCTTGCATTTTCTTTATAGTGAATAATAATTTGAATAAGTGTAATTTAATTAATTAACTATTCCATATCAGTCATTTTATAAGCCTTCTTTGAAATGCCAACTCTTCTCTGGCTCTCCAAATTTTGTGAATTTCTGATTTCAACTTTGAAGACAACATCAAATTTGTGCAGTTCATTGAAAGCTCGTCAAACACATGGCTAAAAAGTTGATAACTGACTGCAATTGCCTGGTGCAACATTACGCAACTGCCCCGCACACACCACACTCACACACACACACACACACACATATATGTATATCTACAGATAGATCACTTTTGCGTATACGCATTGGCATACCAAAAGTGCCCCAGCGGCAATGGGGCATACTCATCAACGCTAACAACTGGGACCTGGTAGCTGTTCTATCTGCTGCTACGTGCAACCTTCTACCTGCAACCTGCCAGCTCGCCCAAGCCCAAAGTGCGTCAAAACTAATGGCCACTGACAACAAAGTAAATGAAGCATGGCTTCAGGCGCACGGACCTGAGAGCAAGGAGCAGAGTCTGCGGAATGGGGCACAGCCGACGCGCAGGCAAAAACAGGATGAAAAGCTTGGTCCGAGCAAAAACAGACGGACAGGCAGACAGACAGACAGACAGACAGACAGACAGGCAGACACTGAAAACACATACAACATGGAGCTGGAGCTGAGTATGGCTGCGTAATAGGCGAAATGAAAAATCTATGAGAGTTAAATGAGTGAAAATCAGGAAAATGCATTAATGAATGAATGACAGCAGGCGCTGTCAGCAGCACGGGCTCAGATAAGGACATTGACGAGAGAACGTGCCACAAGCCACCCCAAGCCCCAACTGCCCCTTACACCCCCCTCTTGTTGCTAGCCAACGAACAACAAGCGGAGCTCCGCTGTACAATGGGTAAAAATAGCAATTTTCATGCATATTGTTTTTGATTGTTGGAAAGCATTTGCAAAACCTATTTTAAATATTACAACAAAATAGCCTATTTTTAATATACAAAAATCATTTCTTAGTATTTCAAAAATGTTGAATAAGAAGAACATTTTTCTTCCGATTCCGATTTTACAGCTGATTTCGGAGTGGTTCTCATTCAGCTAGTCTGAGGAGCTGCTAGCTCAACAACTATTGAGTATATTTAAATTTCGAATATGCAAAGTTGCTGTTTTATTAGCGAATAATGAATTTCTGGAAACAGTCGTTTGGTATTTGAAGTACTTTTTGCCAGCAAAAGGGTCTCTTTAGCCCACAGTGCCGAAGGGCTTTGTGTGCGAACGTGAATGAATGATCGAATGTGAGTTTTTGTGTTTGCATGTGTGTGCGTGTGTGTGTGTGTGTGTGTGTGTGTGTGACTGCTTCTGGTCAGCTTGATGGGCAGCTGGTCAAGTCGGGATTTGTGCAGCTTGCGCCCCGTTTCTGATGTTGCTGCCGCTTCTGCTGATGTTGCATCGTTGAATGTCTTATTTATGAATGCAAATGCGTTTTGGGGTGTGCGTGTGTGTGTGTGTATGTGTGTGTATGGGAAGGGCAGGAAAATGGAGATTGGGGCAGGGTTAATGCTGCTGGATTTTAGCATGTACTACACCTGATATGATTACGCTACGTTCAACACGTACGCCTCGAGCAGCAACTGGCCAACTGAGGCTCGCCTCTGTTGGCATCACTAATAGCCAAATGTTCAAACGGTTTGCAATTTCCACCGCTCCAAAAACCAGATGCAATGACTGTTGCTCCACAATAGGACCTCCAGCTGTGGTTATGGGGCTTAGCACTTTTTTCATTTGTAGTTTCTAGAAATGGATAAGTCAGCTTGGCATCAAACATTGCTTGAGAACATTAACTCAAGGTTAAATTCAAGCTGGAAACAGAAGCCATCCCAACAGCAGCGAAAGATGTTATTAGAATTGTTAAATAAAGAAAACATATTAAAAGATGCTTCAACGACTCTCAAATAAATACTATAACAGCAAATTAAAATAAAACTACTTTTGACCAGTTTTCTTTCTTTCTCTGCCCAGAAATAAACTGGGCTTCGTTCAGGTTGTAGAAATGATTTTTATAGAAATGATTTTCATGACTTTTAGTTATCTAATTGTGATTTAATTATGTGACGATATTACTTCAATTTTTCGAATTGTTTTCGCTTATTTCCGCAATCTGTTTGCTGTTGCTATTTGAGCCGCACGCAGAAATGTTGCTTTCTGATTTTTCACGCTAAAAACCCGCACACTGTGTGTGTGTGTGTGTGTGTGTGTGTGTGTGTGTGTGTGTGTGTGTGCCTGTGTCGCACAATGCATTTGCACCACAGTTGGTTTTCCAATTGCATAATTACCCAAAACTCACTTTACTTCAGTCCCCGCTCTCCCCTTGCCCAGTTGGCCACCCGCAGGGCAGCAAACATTTTTCGCCTATGAAAACGTTGTCGCATATTAACGTAATTAGTTCATGCGCCCCACAGAACTCGGCTAACTGCAGCCAAGGCACGCGATCAACGGCACGGAGCTGGGGGGCCGGGGGAGTTCGTAGCTAGTTGCAAACTCCAACTTCAAAGCGTGGGGCATGCCGGCCACAGCCAGACAGAGCTTTATTTTGCTGTGGGGTGGGTGGGTTGGCTGTTGTTTTTGCGGTATTTGGGAATTGTGGCCGGAATTATGATGTCCAGCAGCGAGCAGCCCATTAAGCCAGGCGAGCGGGGGGCCGGCGACGGTGGCGGCAACTGGTCGCTGTGCGTGCGTGTTTTACATACGAATATGGGAGACCAGTGAGTGTGTGTGTGTGTGTTAATTGAAACGTGATTGTGTCAAAGGCGAAACTGCAACTGATTTTTTTCTTTCATTTATTTTTTTTTTGGGTGTTTGAATTTAGTGTCTTTTTCGAAACTTGCAATTGTCAGCTTTAAGTAGCCAGTGCGACCCAACCCATCGCTCATCTGCCGCCCCAAAATAAATAGTTGTGCATTTAAATGTTGGTGCGTAATGTAATTTAGTAGATGCTTTTGGGGCTTTGGGGAATATTCAATTTGCACGCACGCACAATTGAATTTGAATGCAAAATTGCTACGATATCGAATGCATTATTAATTTCCAGCTCAAAAACACACACAAACACACACAGAGCGAGATGTCCTTGGCTATCCTGTCACAGCGACACACACAAAACGGAAATATTGTTTTTCACTTTCCCAACAACGACATTGATACAGTTACACATATTGCTGATAATGATTTTGATAATGATGTTGATGTTGATGTTGTTGTTGATGATGATGACGATGATGATGGCAATGCTGCTGTTTGCCCAATATTGATGATGATTGTGTTGCTCAGCAAGAGGGAATTTTAAATGCACATCTAATGTGATTAAGTTTCGGCCTTAAGGCAGCCTTAGAGCATGGCCAAAGCACATAATTTGCGTCTCTAATTTCTTAACCCAACTAAAACTGTTCGCACTTGCGGTCGAGTAATAAGTGCAATGGACTTGAAGCACAACCCGCAACACAAGCGTCCGTGTGTGTGTGTCTGTGTGTGTGTGTGTGTGAGTGAGTGTGTGTACTAAATTAGTGCACTCAATGATACTCAATTTAAACTGTATTTTGACTAGTTGTGAGTCTAACAAATAGTTTCAAGGATTTTGTTGTGAAATTCATTTTCTACAAGAAATCGCAGTTCATTAAATGATAATAATAAAGATCAATTTAGTCGAGTTGGAAATAGTTGTAAACTTATCATGATTATAATAAAGACAAGGAATATCACTATATATATGATATATTTTAGCATTTAAGCTGGGTGCTACAATCTTATAGAATTTTCCGCAATTTTTACCAAATGAATATCAAATTTAGCATATCTAATATCAAGTATAACCATATTTTAATTATCATATTTCATATTTCCTATTTTATTTTGGGGGAAAATATCAAAACGATTGGAAATACTTCAATTTCAATACTTCCTCTGTCAATTTTAGTAAGAATTTTTTCTAAAAATGATATTTTCATCTATACTTTATAGCTCTGTTACTGTTTCTATTGTAGAAAATCGTATAAACTAGCTACAATATTACCGTTTTGTTCATAGTGCTCTAATTTCAACAACAACAAAAATTAATAATTTTCTCGAAAGCTTTCTGTGCTTTTGTGCTGTGAAGCGGTAATCAGCTCATATAGATGATAACTGTAGTTAGTCTTAATTTATATTGTTAGGGCACCCCTAAGACTTTAATCAATTTAAAAAGAATGTTTCTTGTGGTTGGCTATGAGTGCACAGACCCAAAGGGCAAATACAAATCCATTACCAAAGCAAGTGCTTTGGACACTTTTTGTCTTTGACACGCCCGTCACAAAATTGAGGTTATGTCATTTGTTTAGTTTGTTACCTCAATTATTTAGTAGCCAAAAGGGCAAGACCATAAACCATTTTCATGCATGGCTGTTGGTGCTGGAGTGTACTGGTATCTGCTTATGTATGTGTCCTTTTGGCGTCTATGCAATTACATAAATTCCATGTGACAATTTCGATATGTATTTTCTTTTATTTAAATTACGCCTTCGAGTCGTTTACATACAGTGTTTGATTGTGTGTGTGTTGGCCACTTGTTATATATAATATTTATTACACACACAGATACAGATGCAGATACAGATACAGATCGGAGTGACACAAGCAGACTTTGTTGTGGTAATTAATTTCAATATGCTTGAAATTTGCAGGCTGCATATTTATTTGAGACTTGGCATAATTATATTTATGTGTTGTGTATCTGCTGTGGTTGTTGCTGCTGCTGCTGCTGCTGCTGCTGTTGTCCTGCTAATTGATGAACAATATGTGAAATCAAATTAAATTCAGCTTTTTGCCAATTAAAGGACTAAAACTTTGATTGCCATATGTACTTAGCCCCGGCCAAGAACCACAACACAGAATCAATTGCCTGCCTAAGCCAACCAATATGTTTGACTATGCAGAGGGTGTGTGTGTGTGTGTGTGTGTGTGTGTGGCTGAGTATATATTAGGTTGGCTCATGCAAAATTAAATTTTAATTTCAACCGGGCAAATGTTGCGAGAAAGTGAGAACAGGCAATTTCCTTGCCATGCTAAAAGTCAAAACAAAAAGCACTCGTCGCCACGTCGCTTTCCCCCAATTCTTACACATATATACAAATACATATATCGTTCATATCCTGTGTGCAGGCAACTATAACAGCAACAGCAACAGCAACAGCAAAAGCAACAACATTTTAACCACTTGACTGCATTGTGGATAAAACGGCAGCCAGAAGTCAAAGCCAGTTCTCAGCTCAGCTGTGTGCTATGCTGTGCGGTTACACCCAACCATTTTAGCCTGGCCCGTCGACTGACTACTAGTGAGTGCTCTTGCCAATTGACATGCAGACCTGCCTGCCAGCCGTAAATCGGCATAAATAATTCATTATTGCCGCCTCGTTGCGCATAAATCAAGTTAGCTCTGAGGTCACACATTCGCAACGAGCGATAGGATGAGAGAGATGTCGCTGCCTGTGTGGCAAACTTGAACTTTAGGCGGCTTGTAGTAGTCCTGACTCCTGTCAGCCTACCTAAACTAAACCAAAAGTCACAAAATACAATGCTAATAGAATAAAAAAAAAGCAAAAAACTGATTGGAGATGCCGGGGATTGAACCCGGGGCCTCTCACATGCAAAGCGAGCGCTCTACCACTGAGCTACATCCCCGTTGAATATGTGGCAGCTCAAACCATTACTTGAGCCAAGATATATTTACACAGTGAAAATTTTGTGATGCATATTAAAAGAATGAATATTAAATAAATAAAATACGTATCTTATCTTCTTATCAATGTAATGAACTTATATATATTGCAGTGTACTCACTTTTTATTGCAAATTAATAAGCCCCATCAAAAGCAAACAAATAAAAAATAAATCCGCGGCAATTCCTCAGCGCAGGCAGTGCACTGCTTTATCAGCCAGAGAGCACTGCTTACTTGATGGCATTTAGCTGAACGTTTTCTACATGGGGATGTAGCTCAGTGGTAGAGCGCTCGCTTTGCATGTGAGAGGCCCCGGGTTCAATCCCCGGCATCTCCAATTCAACTTTTTGTTTTTTCAGTATTTTTCAAAAACGTGATCGCAACTTGTGAAATCGTTGCTGCTGAGGCCTGCTTATGGCCGTGTAGCGATCGAATCGCTGCTCTGCTCACCGATCGCTTGACAGTGAATATTTTTTGCTGGTGCACTCATTTTGTGTGCTGCTCTGCGAGACGACTGTGCACGATCATTATTTTCGAGTACACTATTCCGATTCGAGATCACAATCGATCGCATTTTTGCTTCTTCATTCGTAAAATCGATAAAGTGATCCATGCGACTAACAGGTGCGCAGCAGCTCACAGCCAGCAACCGATTCAACAGTGTGTGCGTCTTACATTTTATTTCTATACGCCCGCAAGATCGTTTTAAAATACATGAAAAAACTGTTGAATACACACGCCATGCAACGAAGCGAGATAGCAGGCGAACAGCTGCCGAGCCAAGGCACACGGCACATGGCAAAGCGAGACGAAGCGAGGCAAAGAACCACAAGCAATAAAGCAGCACAAAACACATGTGTTTGCTTGCATGTGTATGTATATATGTGTGTGTGTACGTTTGTTTTGCTTGTATGAGGGTTGACGTCGTCGACTCTCTTATGGTTTTGTACGCTGCTCATTGAATTGAATGCGTCAGTTCGACGGCCTGCTGGCGCTGCGCGCCTGGCATTTTACTTAAATGATTGAACGATTTTTGCACGGTTTTTGAAATTAAAGTTCATTTTCGGATCCATTCTCGTTCCCTTTGGCCCAGCCCCGACCCAAGGAAGTCGATCTCTTCGGCCAACGAATGGATTGAGATCATTTTGTTTTTGGCCTCAATTTTGGCCCAAATTCGATTGAGTTTCTCGTGTTCAATTTGTTCGATTGTATTTTGAGTGGGCGTATTTTTTTGGGGTTTTTTTCTTTTCCAGCTGAAACTCGCTCTTAAGGGATTAAAGAATTTTTTTCTTAGCAGCTGCACACATTTTTTATCAGGCCAAATCTCAAGATGGCCGCCTTCCACTGCTCACTGCCCCCCACAGAGTTGCATTTCGCTTGCAGCCGTATAAATTTGAAAAGAAAATGCTCAGGTATTTTGCTTAATCTCTACGTTGGACGTAGACAGCGACGAAGATGGGCAGGGGGAGAGGGGAGGGGGTGGAGTTTGCATTTAATCTCGCGCAATTTCTTATAAATATGCATGCAAATAAAAGGGCTGCAGAAAATAAAAAGTACTAGAAGCGAATTTCTCCGCTGCAGTCAAGATAAATACAGTTGCCCAGGTAAGTTTACCTAAAATGTTTTATTTTCGTGCTGACTTTAATTAAATGTAAAGTGTAAAAGCTTAAGTTGCAATTGGCATTGCTATTTGTGCTGCGAACTTTTGCCGGTTTTGTTAATTATACGCAAATTTCATAAGTCCATTTGCACACAGACACACACACACACACACACACACACACGCTGCTCTCCACATGTGTGTGTCCTGCACAACAAATTTTTGGCTGCAAATTTAATTACGCTATAGAAGCAAACATTGCTGCCCAAGTGCCTCCCCTTTTGCTCGCTTTCCAGCAAGTCTCTCTCCTTTTCTGGCTTGTTTTGTTTCGCATTGCTAACTTTTACGAAACTAATTAAAACGATAAGGGACCAAACAAAATACGCCAAATTCTCGCTGAGAGCATTCCAAAAGTACTTTTGAGTATTTGATCATTATCACATTGAGTACATTTCTGGATGGCAGCCTTTGGCTTTTTTGTCTCACTGCAACACTGCTACATACGGTAAATGTATCTCGTATGCGGGCTGCTGAAGAGGAGGCCGGCTCCTGCGGAAATTAAATAAATTTCATGAAGCTGCTCAGCAAGGGGAGGGTGATGCTCGCCCCGATCAATCATTGCCATATGGCCACACACGTCAGCAACCACACAAAGTGCCACCTGTCAACAACTGTCAACACACACAACACAAAAGACGCTTGCTTGTATATTTACCTGACCGCGAAGGAGTTCTACGCTTTAAGTGAGTCTACGTGTTAGCCAATGAGCAAAGTTTCCTTTAAATAGGTTATTCTAAGTTAAATGTAAATTATATTGAACTCATCGCAATAGGTTGCTCCTACAAGTATGTCATATTAAAAACGAAATGAAGTTCAAAGTATGGAAAATTGTATTTTCATCTTTAAATGTAGCATTAATCATGAGTTCAAAACAACATTTTGTATGCGTTCATAAATACAAGTTATCCACTGAAAACGTAGTATTATCATTTGTCGCCTGTCTAGTCTAGCGGCATTATCTTCATCTACAAATATGCCAATTGTTTTGTGGAGTCACATTGAAATGGTCAGAAAAAAATATTGTCCACATATGCAGCAGCAGCAGCCACAGCAGCAGCAGCTGCATATCAGAGTGTTTTGTGACGCCTGCCCAGCTCACCTACTTGCATATCCTTACATATCCTTGAAGCAAATTGATGTGCCCATACAGATGATGCAGTCAAATGGAAACAACTGTGGCTACTGCTGATAAGCGACTCTCAGTTATGCACACACAATGGGCATTAACGCTCGTGAAAGTGAAAGCGAATGCATGAATTATCAAATTAACTGAGCCGCACGCAGCATGTGCAAATAAAATGGAATGGGTGATGTAAATATACATACGTCTACACATATATATAAATATATACATATATAGATAGATTTGTATGTACCCGCTTGTTGTGCTGATAGTCGCGCCTAAAATTATGCTTTGGTAAATGTGCCAAGCAGAAACAGCTGTTTTCGGCTGACGCTCTTCCGCTCACTTCAGTGTCCGCTCTCATTTCAAGTTTTGTGTTAGAGACGAGCATCTCTGTTGTTGACTCTTGTTAAATGTCACATAGTTGGTATTCATATATATTTAAATAAAATATATAATGGTTGTAAGTGAAGAAGGAGCAAATCTATCGCTTTGTGTTACAGACTACTTAAGACTTGCGCCAATTCGCAGGCTGCTCTTGAAAGCTGACTGTCTAAACTCTCTTTCTATGCAAAACGATATTCACTCACGCAGCAGCCGGCCATCTCTAGCAAGCTTTGAGCTGCTCACCTGTGGCTTTTGGTGACTGGCCCTGTTGAAGTAGCGTCGTTTGGCCCGGTAACAATCAGTAACAATTTGCCCGCGAAAACGGTTAAAACGCTGTAGCGCGAGAATTTCGATTGCGTTACGCGAGCAGCAAAACACAAAAAAAAAAACAAATTACAAGCACAAGACGAAGTGGAAGCACAAAACAGGAACAAAAACAACAATAGCCGCAGCAGCAGCAGCAAAAAAATATATATTTTTACGTGCGCATGCGCCTCACACTTTATCTTCGCAATTCGCCATCGCCGTCACCGACACCGTCGCCGTCGTCGTCGTCGTCAGCGTCACCGTCTCCGTTTGTGTCTCTCGCGCACTTATCTTTTGTTGTTGATTGATTTCGACTCCAAACCACAGTTTGCTTATACCCAATACATACGTGTGCGCGTATTTGCATGTGTGCCTGTATGTGTGTGCATGCGAAAAACGAAAAGAAACACACAAATTAAATAACAACAAAATTTGTGTAAAATTAAATACAATTAAATAAAGCAATTGGAAATAGTGAACAACAATAAACAAGAGCAGAGCAGCCATAACAAGGGCATTCTAACTTTTATACACACACACACAACCACACACACACACACACCTTAACGGATTGTTTATTTAAGCGGTAAGTTCAGAAGACGTAAAAGTCACAATTTGTGTGCAAAACTGCAACATGCACTTTGTGCTTGTCAAACTGTCGCACAGTTTGAGAGTCCTGCGCACAATCTTTTGGGACTGTAAAGATTGTAAAAATTACTTGAAATTGAAAGAAGAAAAATTGTTTCGTTTTAAATAGATACCACATAAAATGCATACTTTTGTAAACGAAATAATTAATTTTAATTGGCATTTAATGTGATTTTTGTGCAATAGCAAAATGCTTAATTATACACAAAATAAATGCACCAAATTAAAATAAAATGCAGTCTTCAATACTTTAAAAAAATGACAATTTAACGATGCGCTTTTGCTTGTGGTTGTTGGCCATTAAATATTGGCACACGCAATGCGGCTCACAGTTTTGTGAGCAATCAACCTTAAAAGCGCCACGCTAAATAAACAAAATGTGTAATAAACATTAAAAAAACCAAAAAAAAAAAAAAAAAAAATAGTTTGCCATAGCTAAAATGTGTGTGTGTATGTGTTGGCCTGTTAACTGTTAACTGCGTTAACGGCCAACAGCAAACGGCTGCAATAAGCTTGCATAATATGTAATTGTTTTGATTTATTTAACTTTATGCCGCTTATAGACTTGATGGCTGGTAAATACGCTTACATATATATCTAAGTCTGTCCTCTGTCCCAGCCCCTCCTTGCCCCTCGCTCAAAACGCTCATATTGCATAAGGCCATTTGCAGCGCGTTTTTTTTTCAAATGCGACATGCATGCGATTTTATACAGCATTTATATATATATTTTTTGTTTTTACCTTTTTTATGTCTTGCGCTCTATTCACAATTCGCTTTTAACTTGCTTGGGTTTTTTTTTGTTCATGGCGCAGGCGTGCCACCATAACTCCCCCGACCCCTCCTGCCACCACCCGTCTCCTTAGCCGCTTAGCAGTCTCCATGCTCAAAGCTTGGCTGGAATTTCAGATATGCTTGGAGCAGGTTTTTCGTCAACGCTCGTTTTATTAATTCACCGGTTTAGTTCACCTGATTTCTTGTTGTGTTTTGTGCATTTTTGTCGCGTGTATTTCTGGTTTTTATTTTTTCACTTTGAAAAAAAAAATATCTTTTTTTTAGAATATTTTTTATTTTTGATTAGTTGTTGATTGCGTTCTGTGCTCGCCCGCAAATCGATGTTAACTTAATTTACGAACTTGGCGATCAAGCGATCAAGTTTAGCATTTAGCAGCGTAACCGTTATGGACCACCTCTTTTTGGCACATACATCAGCTTTTAGGCAAATGTGTTAATTAAATAAGATCAACTACCAAAACTGAAGTCAACTAACCGTAAAACATCATTTGCGATCTTTGGTTGAAAAAATATGATTGAACTTGTTGTTCCCACGAAAAGAGAGTTTCTATGTTTTTATATACATATAAATATTTTTTTTGCGACGTTGGGAATAATTTTTCTTAGTCATAGCATTTTTCGAATTCCACTTAAGTCAGTACTAATCCAAATTCCACCCATATTTATAACTTATCGTCATGGCTTTAATCAATTGACTTCATTGTGATCTACGCTGATAATTTCCTGGTAGACCCATAACAAATTTGAAGACCTCAACTAACTGATCGAATCTCCGCTTTTTAATTGGATCTCTGTGTTTACGAATTAATTTTTGTGTGTAAGAATCTTAATTTTCTGATGCATCACTTACCTTAATCATCTATCGTTCTCAGTTGAATCCAACAACAATAATGAAATTAAATGCGCTTGGTTACTTTTAAGCATTATAATTTCAATTATTTCTGACTGTAGTTGGCAAACCCCATGTAATTCTCATATATATGTATATATCCAAAAAAAAAGCATTGCATGTCATTTATTTTGAGTGGCATGTGAAAATGAATATATATCTAAATAGTGGAAACAATTGCATTAGTGCGCTAAACAATATGACGCTTTCGGCATAGCTCCCACATAAAATTGGTTGGCTGGTCTATAAATATTACCGACACATTCAATTTCCACAAAACTTTGGCAATTTAAAAAAAAAGTTTTTTTTTGCATTGTTAGCAAACAATTTGTGGAAGTTGTGGAAGTTTTTTTTTCTACCTCA
Source organism: Drosophila basisetae (assembly GCA_035041595.1). NCBI lineage: Eukaryota > Metazoa > Arthropoda > Insecta > Diptera > Drosophilidae > Drosophila > Drosophila basisetae. The sequence goes on from JAWNLB010000144.1 coordinate 3,471,335, forward strand.
CTTACGCTTTACAGTTAATAGTGACTATTTTTTGTTGTTCTCAAGGTTATTGATGGGTAAATTTAGCGTCTGTGGAAATTATATAAATAAACGTGAAGCAGCTATTGTTGATAGATGATGCTTTGAATGTATCGCTTTTGATAAACACGTTTTGATGCCTGGAACTTTCGAATTTCGTTTTTTACCCCCTTTTTACTCTGTATAAAATATGCATAAATTATACGAAAAATATCAGCTTAATTAAATGGATGGACCATTTCGTCGACTGCAACGCCCCACAACAAACGAAAATGAAAGCGTCAAAACTATACAAAACAAAAAATATATATATATATATATTATGTTTTTTATTTAGACGAAAAAGTAGAAAAAGATCCGAAAGCCATGCGCGATCCCGAACCAAAGAGGAGATGAGAAACGCCTAAAAAAGAGCCAGAGTCCAAAGAGACAAACAAGCACAAAAGGCACAAAAACAACAACAACACACTCAACTCAACAGTTGAAAGCCAAAAACTGGTTCTAGAATCAATTTTTATTTTTCTCAAGCTCAACCAAAAAAAGAAGAAAAAAAAGAAGCAGTAAAATAAAAAGAATCCCTCTACGAAAAATGTTTTGAAGCAACTTCAAAATGAATTTGGTTAGCCAACCACTCAGAACAGGCCAAAGCAAACGAGGCAGGCAGGCAGGCAGGGAGGGAGGCTGGCATTCTGTCGGGCAGCCAGTTTTGTGGCATCCAAGCAAGCCGCAGATACAGATACAGCGACGAGTATCTCAGACTCCCATGCTAGCAAGCAGGCACAAACAGCTTCTCTAAGGCTGACGAGATCTTTATACATTTTATTATTACTTATTTTGTTGTTGCTGTTGCTTCCAGCAGTTGTTGTAGTATGTGTTAAAAGTATCTGCACACTTTGCTCAGGCATTCTTTATTTGTATCGGAGAGATACAGGCGCTGGCTGCGCATAGTACCGACTTACATAAATTGTTATTGTTTTTTGTTTATATTTTTTTTGTGGTCTCTGCTTTTCTTAGTTTCTCCTTGTTTCGTTTTAGTTTTTTAATTTCTGCTGTCGTCGCATTCAATTTTGTAAATTAATAGCAACATATCGCATTTGAGCATTTATTTTTTTTACTTTTTATTTGAGCTCCTTTTTTTTTGGCATTTGATTAACCAGCAAACTCGCCTCGATTTATAAATTTGGCGTCTTAACAAATGATAAATTAATAAATTATGTTGGCATTTGCAAAAAAAAAAGTCAGAAATAATGTTTACTTTTTCGCTAATGTTCTTTGGGCAGATACATGTTATTAAAAGATACCAAGATTGATAAGCTAGTTTCACAGGAAATTATATGACTCAGCGCCTAACGAGTCTTTAAATATTTATTTAAGATTTTAGGCTATAATTAAGGACTATAGTTCAAACTAGGTAAATATATATACTCATCCATCTTAAGATTAAAACTCAACCTAAAACTAACTACTCTAAGAATGTACTTAATAGTAGTATTTCCATTTGATTTATAAAGTTCTACGAATATGTAAAGGTATATTTATCGCTTTTACATCCTATAAAAGTGGTGAATAAAATTATTGAATATTTACATAGTTTAAAATGTGTTGCGATAACTTCTAAGGCGCTCGCGCTTGCAATGATCTCATCCGATAAATATCTCACACACAAGTTACACGCTTGAGTTCTATGACTTTTGAAAAACAATTTTTTCTTGATTACTAATTACGCAGCATCGGACAAAAATTGCTTATAAACTTGCATTTATTTGCACATTTTTGTTTAACATTAATTAATAAGTTTCATAAAAACAATATTTACGCTTGTTTGTTTGTCATTGCCGCAGTAAAATTAGCACGCCAAATGCTAATGACGTTATCCGCTGTTTATTTTGATTGTCGATTTTGTTTTTTCTTATATTCATATATATATGTATATATATATTTTTTTAAATTCTTTTTTTTTTGTTTGGATCTCGAGTTTATCTCGAGTGGCTTGCAAATTATGCGCTGCAGGTGCTTGTCACCGATGCTGGTGGGGCGGGTTACGGGTCACAATCGACATTGTTTGCGTTTGTCATTGAATATCAAATGTGCAAGCAGAGAGTGCTTCAAGTCGAGTCAGCTCGACTATGAGATACCCTAGGATAGTTAGTTCTTGCCACTCTCTATGGGAGCATAACTCTACACAAAGCAAATGATCTATAAGAGAGCAAGTTATTTATATTATTAGCTGCGAGACAACACATTTGATCATCGAAGTCAGATTCCACATTTATATATGTTGAATAACAAATTAATTAAGCAAAATATAAGGCACTTTTCTGTTAGCAACCCATTAAATAATAAACAAATTAAAAATAATAAAAGAGTATTTCAAATCTTACTTTCTTTTGGCATTAAATTATAATAAATTATACTATATAATTTACATTATTAAAATCTTAGCTGTATTTTAAATTAAACGCTTAACTTTCTTAAAATATCATCTGTTTGTGACATTGATGTTGCCATACTTTTCTTAATCAACGATCCGGTATTCGATAAATAATCGCAAAAAATTGAAATGAAATGAAAATGGCAAAATATACGTGCAACTACTTCACTTTCTGTAGACATTTGGGAATGTTAGAAATGTTGATGGTGAAATCTGTCTATTATCATCCAAACTACCCCATTGCCATGGGTTTATCACAGAGCATTAACAATAATCATAACCCGTTTTGCATAGTTTCCCATAGCTATAAGAAAACATTGCTAACAATTCTCAATGCTCGTGGCGACAACAGCCAACTGACAACCAACAACAACAACAACAAACAACTGTCAGTCACTCAGCCAGAAAATAAGTAGACGGAGACAATCTCTGTGGGATGCAGAAGACCCTCTCGATTGGGTCTCTTCAAAGGGCGCATCTCGAGCTGAGAGCTGCTAATGACTTTTTTTATATGTTGTGTTGCCCCGGGCTGAATGTGTGAAGATCGTTTGTAAGTGATTCATGAGCAACTGTCGGGCTGCGAGTGCCAGTAATTGCACTTTCCAAAAAAATAAATAAATAAATTAAAATGAAAAGTAGACCCAAGCAACAACAAACAACCAAAAAATAACCCAGCCAGCTGCTAACCGAAAGTGTCAGTTCTCTAAAAAAAAAGCTCTAATTTGTTATTGATGTCATTGTTTATAAAGAGTATAAATTGCATAATAAAAACCAGATTGTGTTTCCTCAATGGAAATCTTGATGATAACAACCTTTTCAGCCAAGACATTGAAAAGTAAAAATAATAAATTCTTGTCCAAAATCAATAATAATATTTAAGGTTGGTTTTTAAGACTCATGCCAGCAAAATTAAAATGTGTATTAAAGTGTTTTCTGATAAGCAAGACAAATAGACAGGAGACGTATATTATTACAAAATTCTGGACGAAACCTTATCAATTGGAATTCGAGGTTGTGTTTTCTACTATTTTGTGTCTTTTCCAGTCATAGTAGTTTTAACTACGTTTGCAAGACTATCTTTACTTTTGGTTTATCACTTTGACATTCAAATTAATGAGGTTTTTTTTAGTTTCCCAGATGCGATCTTACTTTAAGTGGTTTTAGGCTACGACAAGTGAAAGTTCTGGCCATTTGGATTTCACCTATGAACATTACTGGCTAAAGTTAAATCTCAGAAAAGCACTTGAAATCGATGTCGTCAACGTTTATTTAACGTATTACGTAGAATTTTTGTTGATTGTATTGCTTTATAATCTCTGATTATCGACATACTTTCGTGTTATTGTTATTGTTATTTGTTTGATTTGCTCTTTATTGCTACCATTTGTCTTGTAAATAATTGTTGCCATGCCTGACTTTAAATGCCACATAATGCATCATTTGAAATGAATGTGAAGGGCTTATATATTATTCATAAATGAAGTTGCTGTTTATAGCTCAGTTAATTGCAATACATTTCGAAGGGTCGAAATAAGTTTTGCTTTCAAAAACTATTATCGGGCATTATTCATAGTATTTTTTTTCTAATCTATTTAACAGCAGATAAGTAGCTATTGTGGATATACGTACGTTTTTGTCGTAAGTCAATTATTTGCCATGTGACTAATTCGTCTCACTAATTAGCAGTAATAAATTTAGCCAAATCCGTAAAATGACTTTATCTAAACTTACCAGCTTACTTACAAACACACATCCATTCATGACTAACCCACGAAAATATATTGATCTTATTTACCTATCTCCGGTGAATGACTCAATTTGTTCGTTCATTTTCATGCTGTGTGTGTGCTTTGTTAGCAGATTGCTGTCAAAAATCTCACATTAACTCATTTCATAATGTGAGCTCAACTAATCTGAACTCAAACAGCGCCTCCCCATGCAAGTATGTCAACTGAAATCGGTGGCAGTCTCAACTCAAATACAATCTGTGCTGCAGTAGTTACTTGCTGCTGGCATTTGAGAATTTGTATTTTGCCAGCAAAGAATTGTGCAAAGTTTGCTTATCTCAAATATTTGAAGCGAGTTGTATTTGCGGCATTTCCTTTACTTGGTTTTCTGTGTCGCTTATCAGTTTCAATTTGCATGCTGCTAATATTTGATATTTTGGCATACTCTAAAATTAATTAAAAAATGCGCAGTGAGTATGTGTTCCTTAAACATATAATGAATATTATGATACACTTTGAAAATGCAAATATACACATGTATATGCATATCTATGTGGGTTTATATGTGTATCGGAACAATTCACGTAACACAATATTGCCATTTAAGTGCACGGCACGTTTTGGTTTTTTTCTCGCTGATATTTTGCAACAATAGTTGTTGTTAACGGGCAACTGGCCATTTTTTGTAAGCGCGGTTGTCTTGCTGAGAAACGTAGACGGATATATAGAATCGGAATCGGAATCGGAATCACAATCAGAATCGCACATTGTGGCGGACAGCTGTGTGCTAGCAGCGACTAACGGCTAATTTGTTTTAATGATGAGAAACCGCTTAAGTAAACAACAACAGCGACAATAAAACACGACAAACACAATGGCGACTGTCGACTGTCGTGTAACCGCTGATGCGGGTCTTCACTGTCTCAAGGGGCAGGGGCGGCAGGTGCCGCAAGGGGGGCCACATACTTCTCTCCATTATGACTGATAAAAGTTGTGCGTGTGTACTTCATGCTTCATTGCAAATTCAATTAAAGTTTGCTGCTCCAAGTCAAAAAGGGGGTAAGCAAAGGGGTTCCTAACTTAAACAATTGAAACTTCAAAAACTGTCAAAAAACAATTTGCAATTATAATAATAATAATATATAATACAATATAATAATATAAACAACAATCATAATAAATGGGCTTGACAACCCTTTGTCCAATATAACAATGAATTTACGATGCCCATTTTGTTTGTAATTTATAACAGAAGCTATTTGGTTTATTATACACTAAATATTATTTCACGACAACATTTTAACGTAATTTGCATATTTATTTGGATATGAATTTTTAATTAGTTGGGATTTTTTTTACGGTTTTTGCTTTTTATTAAGATTAAAATATCAGTTTTTGTATGAAGAACTTTAGTTAAGAAAAGCTTTTTATTATAATATAAATAAATGTATTTACATTTCTATATCATAATTCATTCATAGCTCATTCATTCATCATAAAGTTTTCTATGATTTCCGCCTATTATTGACAGCAATTTTTTTTCTTCCGTTTTTACGCATTTTGCATCTATTCTTTTTATTACTATTATTGTATTACTTTTTTGCTAAATGTCAGTTCCGCTTCCTAATACAATAAAGTACTCGAAACCTATAAATGTGCATAAGCGCTTAAATATACTCTGTGCACAATTGCTATTATTATTATAATTATTATTTTTATTTCATTCTCCTTTTTCAGATAGTTTTTCGCTTTTGCGCTTCATTGTTTACTTTGTTTCATTAAAAATCGCTTACTATAGAAAAAGCTTCCAATTGTTGATTGTTGTTGTTGTTTTCTGACTGGCAGTCAAGGTCGTCTATTGAGCACATCTTGAAACTTGAACAACAAACTCAGGTAGCAGACAGCCTGGGCACGGGGGTGGTGCAAAGGGAGTTCCATTAATCAGAACCGATCATAAAAAAGTTAATGTTTTATTTCGCTCAATTACGAGTTTCACATGAGTCTGTACAAAACCTGTCTGTCTGCTTATATAAATTTCACAGACTTTTGATTTCCAAACGATGATTCATAAAAATATATAATAAATATTTGTGTTTTGTATCACTTCAAGTTGAGCAAGCAAACAACAAATAAATAAAAGTAAAGGAAGCTCGCTACAAAAATACCTTTGTGTAATTTGCAATGAGATTTTTTTTGTTTTTGTGTTTGTTTTCTTTTTTTCAATGCATGACATTTATACCAGGCAAAAAGTTAGTTCAGGGTCGTTGAAATTTTAAAAGGCTTTGAAGTGAGACATAACGAATGAATTTGCGGTTTACTTGTATGCCACGCCGATTTCAATTGCTTAATTTATAAAATATAAAAAGGAAAAGAGAATACTCTTTGGATGATATGTAATTTAAAGGCAAACAAATTGTGCTCAGTTGAAAGCCACTTTTATCATGTTCAACAACTCGTTATAAACTTGAAAAAATTGAGTTTGCAAATCGTTGTGTTGAATCAAGCGCAAAATCAACTTTGCATTTATTCATATTTCGAAAAATGATTTAAGCCAGAAATGATTGCTTTGATTAAAATTTGAAGCTCTAAATTGAGACTGACAAATACTCTGAAAACGACATCAAGTTATAATAATGACAATATCTTTTGCCTGGCTTCAGATCAAGTGCTTTTTTATATTTTTTTTATAAATCCAATAGGATTCACAGGCTGCGTGCTGTCAGCTATGGAGTTTGAGGTGTCAGCTTGACGACAATATTTGATTATATAGAAAATAAACAAAATTAAATAATAAAGATTTTTTAATATCTTGACAAATTCTGAAGAATTGTTGTCAGTCTTTATTTTTATGGCGAATAGACTTGAATGAGCTTTGTAAATCCATCAAACGGTTGTTCAACAACCTATTTAGCTGGCATTGTCGCAATTTATGGCATTAATCCGACTTAAGTCGGAAGACGCCTTAAAATTGCATAAATAGAAATCACGCTGCCCGACATTTCGCTACGCCCACGATAAGAACATAAAAAATGCTACTGACTGACCCATGAGGCAATGCTTATGGAATTTCTATTTGTACTGCCTGCAAAATGACCAAATGTTACTTTGCCTTTAAGCACGGACATGAAACTTATTTAGTAAACAAAAAAGTACAAATGGCAGGCAAACGTTTGTTTTACACTTTTACTTGCTGTTGACCGATTGAAAAAATTACTTAAAAACACGTAGGTAAATCGCACCCAAGCTTTACAAAAATGACCGGAATATGGGTCAAGTTATGGAGCACAATTATAGGGCCTGACGATACGCCTCCATTGATAAGAGTCGAAGAACTCAGAGTTGAATGAAAAATGCACGTATCTATCGATGTAATATCAATATGAAATACTCTTTCTCATTCAGGTGTACTTTGAAACACTTTAGTAACTCGCTGGTTTATTGACCCACAACAATAGGCAATTTTTATTGTTTTATTATCATTCACATTCTTTGGCAATCGTCAAAAATCGTCGGGCATTTCAATTAGAGCTCAACTAGGGTGAACCTTGTTCTCTTAAATGCGCAGCGACAAATAAAAAGCAAATACAACAACAAAAATAGTAGGCTCATTACAAAAGTCTTGAAAATTATCAGCAAATGAGCAGCGAAAGAAAATTAGACGAACAAACAAGTTGGGAGAAAAAATACAAATTTTAATGAACTCATATCTTTGGCACAGTGAAGCAAACCGGCCAAAGTAGACGAAAATATTTCTGCTAAATCATGTGGCGTCATTCCACAATCGGAATAAAATATATATAAAAATAATTTTAATTTCTTCGTTCAAATATTCATAAGTATCTTATTAGTTTTTGTTTTATGACTGTGCAACTACATTTATAGTTGTGGCATCTTTCACTAATGAAAGCTTTCTTTTTTGCCTTTTACTTACAGCCATGTCTACGCCGACGTCGCCCAAAACTCCGACACCGCCCACACTGCCGCCGGGCGTGACCAAAACGTGTCACATAGTCAAGCGACCCGATTTCGATGGCTATGGCTTCAATTTGCACTCGGAAAAGGTGAAGCCGGGCCAATTCATTGGCAAAGTAGATGCTGATTCGCCAGCTGAGGCCGCCGGACTCAAGGAGGGCGATCGCATACTGGAGGTCAACGGGGTATCTATTGGCAGCGAGACACACAAACAGGTCGTGGCCAGGATCAAGGCCATTGCCAACGAGGTGCGACTCCTGCTCATCGATGTCGATGGCAAGGCAATTGAGATGCCAGCTAAACCAACAGTGGCAACAGCAGCAGCAGCAGCCGTTGTAGTAGCAGCATCGCCTCTGCCTTCGCCTGTGAGCAACGGCAGCGGCAGCAGTTGTCCAGCGAGCTATGAGGGCACCAAGCAGGAGTTGCCCGGTGCCAGTGCGAATATCAGTAGCATCAGTGTGACCAGCACAAAGCGGACTTCGAACACGAGCAGCATTCAAAGTGGCAGCACAATGAATGCCAGCGATGTGGATGTTGTCGACAGGGGCATGCCACCGGTTGTGGCAGCAGCAGCGCCCATTGCAGCGCCAATCGCTGCACACAATGGCAACAAATCGCCAACCATCAACAACAAGAACAACAACAACAACAGCAGCAGCAACAACAACAATAACAACAACAATAGCGATAGCAACACAAACAGAATGATGAACACTCCACCGCCGCCGTCAGCCACCGTGGCCAATATGAATAACAATGGCAGCGTCTACAGCAGCAGCAGCACCACCACAACAACAACAACGAAAACAACCACAACAACCACCAACGGGAGTGTCAATGGCAATGGCATGACCACGCCCCCCACAATGCCTGCAGTTGGCGCCACCAATGGTGGCATGAATCGAGCGGGCAGCCTGAATTTACCGCTAACCGTCGCTGAAATGCGCGCCAAGCTGGCCTCCAAAAAGAAATACGATCCGAAGAACGAGAGCGTCGATCTAAAGAAGAAATTCGAAATTATACAAAAGCTCTGAGAGCCGCACTTCAAAATACCCTAACCCTTAACAAAAGGATTCATTGCACACCATTCTAAACGCAGTACTTGTTATTATTTTACACACAAAGCGCACAACAAAAAAAAAAAAACAGAAGAAAAAAACAGAAATGAAAATGAGCAAAACTATAATATTATAATGATAATAATATGAATGAGTTTTCGTATTTTTTCTTTAGCTACGGCAGGCATATACACTTCGTATATACTTTATAAACTACCTATGTATTTAGTATGCAAAAGTCACTTATGAATTAAGCAAGTTTTTAAGATACTTTTTCGTCCCTGCAACTAGACAAAACAGTAACCCTCAGCGAACCGTAGCCCACAGAAATCTATCGAAAACAAATGAAAACTCTTTAAAGTAGTTAAAAACAAATTTTAAAAAATCGAAAAAACCGCCCCTGAATAAAATCCATTTTGAAAATGTGTTGAAAATATTTTGCGCATTTTTGTTTTATTTTTTTAATTATACCTTATAATTAGTACTTTTTTTGCTTTGCATTTGCGGCTAGTTCATTGAAAAACTTTCGTTACATTTTTAGCATACCCCAATATATATATATAGTTTATATACTATATATATATGTATTTAGTTTACGTATGTATTTTTTACCGTGAATAAAGCAAAACGAAACAAAACAAATAAAGGTTTTTTGTTTGACACACGTGTTTTTCCCTAATGGAAATGATATTAAGTAGTAATTGACAAATGTATATAAACAAAAAAAAAACCCCCAAAGATTTATTGCTTATACATTGAATTTCAAATACACTCAAATTCCATTGGATTTAATGTAAATTTTTGAATATAAATGGATATTTGTATAACCAAACAAAATGTTGAGCCTGGTAAGTCTAGAAAACTAGTTAAAATAAAGTTAGAAGCACTGAAGGAATAACTATTAAGTATCAATGATTTGGCTCATCTTAGCTTCAAAGTTGTCGGGCAAAAAAATATAGTGACAAATTGAAGATCAACTGCTTGGATAGGGTACTGATAGCAATGATCGCAATTTCAAATAAAAATATACATCAGAGGCGGCAACAACAAGAAGCGACAAACAGCTGCGCAAATAGACCTTTAAAAATGTTGTACAAGCCATGAAAATACAAAACAAAAGCGAACATAAATAAAAACATAAAACTTTGTAGAAAGCAAGGCATTGCACATCATACAATTAGTATGTGTATAAATATTAGCAATGCTCAGTTGCTAAAGGTCATCTATGTCAAATTGCAGTGGCAACAACAGCAGCGGCGGCAGCAGCAGCAACAACCTGTTGCATTGCATACTAAAGAGAACTCGTTATAGCAAGCAGCAGCGATTAATCTCCACACAAAAAAATGAATTGCGAACTACAGGTGAAAGTTGCACCTTAATTGACAAAAATACATTTTAATTGTTATTTTAACAAATTGTGTACATAATAGCGGGTTTAACAACCTTAAAACAGGTGTTAAAACCATTTAAGCTAGACAAAATTATTGCTGCTGTAGATTGCAGAGGGCCGCCGCGACAATCAACATTTCGTTGAGGTACCCCAGCAGCGACGTTTGCTGCAACGCACAATGATCCAGCATCCTAAATTCACGCAGCATATCGACTGCCTGCCGCATCTGTGTGCGACAGGCGGGCTCATTTGCGCGCAGCGTCGGCAGTTGCAACCGTGGGGCACGCGTGGACGAAAGTACTCCATCCGTTATCGAAAGCGTTCGTTGGTTGGCCAATTGGCCACTCAAACGCTGCTCTTCGTATTTGCTTAGCGACTGTTTGGGCTCAGCATCATAATCCAGATCCTCATCGTCAATTGCATTAGTCTTGGGCAAGCGTTTGACTGACTTGCCTGGTTCAGCGCACAGCGTTAGATATTTGGGTATGACGTCCTTGAATTGGCTCGCCTCAAACAGCTGCAGGTCGTCGCAATCACCACGAAAGGCATCCGACACAAAGCTGATAATTCCTGAAAGGGAATTCGAGTATTAATATTGATAACAACTGATGCTCGAAAGCAATTGCATTGCTCACCATTCGTGTTGAGGCACAGTATAAACTTGTAGCTGGCGCAACCGAAATTAAGCGTTTCACTCACATCCGTCTCGACGCACTCAATCAACGAGCGGACATGCAACAGGTTGGCTCTGTAGGCCAGTGGCAAATGTTTGAGGCGCTCCGAGTAATGCTTGCCATCGGGCCAGCGAATGAGCGGACGCAGGCAGCGTGTCAGCCTACTCAGGGTGCGTTTAAATGTTTGCTCCACATCCGATTCGCACAGCTCGAAGAACTCGGCGAGCAGCGTGAAGGGTTCGTTGAGACGCAGCTTACGCAGCGTTATGCAACAGTCCAGATGCGGCAAATTGGCAAACTTGCAAATGTGACGCTTGAACAGTGGCAAATGCGAACTGGAGATGCCCAGATGCAGCATGGAGGCCATATCAATCGCACTCAATGTCATGCTGCGCATCGTTCGTTGCGGCATATCGCGCTTGAGGAACACCGCTTGTCGCACAGCCGAAGCCACAGCGGGCGCTGGTGCTGGTGCTGCTGTGCTGGCAGCATAGGTTGGGAAGGATGAGGTGGTGGGGCTCGTAAGGATCGGTTGCCTTGTCGTTGCCTTGATTATAGTATTCGGTGGCAGGGAACTGATCGCATCGCCTAGCGATTCCTTTTTAATGTTGAGCAGAGGTGTTGCTGCTGACCAAGCGGATGTCCCCGCATAGCTACCCGACTGCAGTACATATTTCGGTGTCTTGACCAGTGGAGCACCTGTGAAGATTAATTATTTCTATTTGAGAGCAGCTAAGGTACACATGTATTTTTTAATACTCACCAGTTGATGTATAAGCGACTCGTTTCATACTCGGTTTGATGGGAGAACCGGCTGGTATCTTGCCGAGCGCAATGCTTGTGCCTGTTAGCTTCTGTTATGCATATTAAATTAATTTAAAAAATAGAATTTAAACAAAATTCGTCAATAATTTCGAAGTGAAACACATGTTGGTACGGACTACTAGACTATTTTCGAACAGCTGATTTGTGTTTTTATACACAAATGGTTGCCACATCGCCATAAAACAGCTGTTTATGTATTTTATGTATGTATTCTGTCTGCAAATGTTTGTATACCTTTAACATTTGTTGTGGCTGCATTGGCCTTTTAGGCCGAAATACCACACTGGGCGTTATGGGCACAATTCCTTCCGGTGTCTTGCGATATTTAACTATAGTTAGCGACATTTTACTGCTCAAATCGCAATTTTCACTTTTTATTAAATAATATTGCACTAGTTTTTTGCAGCGTCTCTGCAACCCTTCACGCCAAACAATATCGATAGGCACGATATGTGCGACAGTCGATAAGTGCTGCCAATCAACTTTTGTTATGACACCATTTTTACCAACACTGACAACAGCCAGTTAAATCGGCGCGCCTTTTGGTTTTTCCATTACATATTCAACGTTCGACGCGCTACGATCGAAACCTGCTGTAAAAATCGGCGGCTTTTCGTCTAACTAAATTCAACTGCCGTTTTAATTAAATCGGTTAGTGTTTTGTTATAAATATTTATTTAAGTGCTTAAGAGTTTTGATTACACAATCCTGTATAATTGCAAAGCAATTAATATTATAAATTATATGTTCGAGTAGAAATAAAAAACAATATAAAAAAAACCTTCAAGCCAAAACTGTGACCGTGAATATGCTCAAGACCCAGAAAGAAATAAAAACAACGTGCAATGCAAAGTTAATTAAGCGATTTTCATGCAGCACATCGCGCGTTTTACAGCTTACCTATAAATATATTTTTTTTTATTATTTTTTTCAGTATTTATCACAAGAACAACACAAAATAATCATTATCAGCAAAAATTGCGCATCCGACACTACTAAAAAGATAAACAACGAGAATGCCGCGCGTATCAATGAAATCCGATAAGAGAACTAAAATTAATGTGGCTCATGACTCGTTCATTAAGCCAATTAATGCATTATAGCGAAGTAAATAAAGTCGATAAGCCAAAGGTCGCTGGTTAAATTATACAGTTGAACGCACTCTCTTCCCCTACCGAGAGGTTCATCTTTATTTTAATTTAATTATTTCTCTACGCTGTTGGGCTTAAGCTGCGTTTTGTTGTTGTTACGCTTACAGTTGCCAGACAAACACAAACACACACTCACACACACACACACACACACACCGGCTCACACACACACCCGCCCACACTCACACCTACAATCGCAGGGTGCGTACACGTAATTGACTCAGTGTTTCTTTATTATGCGGTTTTCCGGGATTACTTAATAAAAAATCTGTTTTTTGTTGACAAAAGGCAGGCAAAGCGTATTTATAAAAAACAGCGAAATAATGCTACGATCCGTGTTGAAATAATACTTATTATTGACTGTGCAAAAATACACAACAAGCCACTTACCAAGTGTGGCGTTCGAGGTATTTGTGGATTTTCAATTTTGACTATGCATGGTATACATAATCTGCATCTATTTGTGAGAACTATATTTAACTCTAATTAAGTTTGATTTCTAAAGTTAAAGTTTTTGTAGTTATAATGAAAATCAGTTCAGGTTTGACCAAGGTATGTCAGCGGAAAACTTATAGCTATTCCAATCTCCGATTTCTGAGCAAAGAATTTCGAGCAAAACTCGTGTCTAAAATTTAAATGTAGTACTAATCCAGAGGTCAAATCTTAATCAAAACGCCATTCCTAATCTAAATCGGTTCAGTTTTGTCCGAGTTATTTAAAATTGTAAGACCCCCGATTATAGATTAGATTAGATTTAAAGTCATGCCGATATGCGATTTTTGAGATTAGAATTACTAACTGAATTTCATTTCGATTTAATTTTTAATCTAAACGTCACACCTCAATCAAAATGTAAAAGCTTTTGAAAATTGGTTCACTTTTTACAAAGGTAAATATATGGAATATGCCCTCTGTGTGCTTATGGATTAGCTAGTAATATTGGATTTTTTCTCTTGGTGTATAATGCATGCATATTCCATCTTCAAATATGTACTCAATCGACATTTAAAAACCAACAAAAGCGTTATTATTCGTAGTACTTCACTGAGTCAATATGTATCCGATACAAGGCCCCTCCCCTCGACCACTCTCCCAGCCTTTGTTTATCGTTCAACATTTGCCACATTGCAATTAACAAGGCTCTTCGCAATTTGCGAGGTGTTGTTTTTTTTTTTTTTTTTTTTTGTATTTTACACGCTTGATTTGAATGACGTAGATTGGCCTCAGGCATGGTCTGAAATGAGAACTGCGAGTATTTAATGATCCAGCCAGCAAAAACGTTAACACCTGTGTTTCACTGCACTTATTAACCTTTCTAACGAAAGCCAACACATTTTGCACCTTTATTAATTATTTTTTATAGAACGAGTAGAAGGCAAGTATACCCTGTATATTCAAGACCCAAAATTCTAAATATATGCGCAACTGAAGTACACAAGTTACAGGGTATATTTCAGCTGTGAACACTCAACAACGTCATTTCAACTTGCGGTTATTTTTATAGACATCAGAAGCCGCAAGTCGATTTGCGTTTTAATTGCATATAATTGTGTCTTAAATGCACATATTTCGTTATAGAAACCATTACCATTACACCCGATCAGTCAAGTGATATATCTTATACATATATAACATTTTATGCTTAAGTCTATCAAAAAAATGCTATTAAATGTATTATGGCATTTTAATGAACTACGATTTGATAAACTAATCACAATTCGAAAGTCAAATTGCTCAAATCGCTTGTCATACGCCAAATTCAGAGCACTGAGCAAAAGCCATAAAAAAACGATGAAAAAACAGAGTGTTTAAATAAGCAGTTAACGACTGGAGAATACACTGTTTTTTAAGTTACAAAGGTGTTCAAGATGTTTACTCTTGTTTTATATATTGTAGTTTAAAGATGGAGGAGAGAATTCTTATACTTTGTTAGATTATATTTTACAGAGTTGTGGAAATGAACGTATTACATAAACCACAGATAATTAATCTTTCAGAGAGACCAAAGTAGTCATTTATCTATATAAGAAGCAATATTCCTTTTTACATGTGCCAAACAAAGTATCAACATATATTGAAATTCCATTAAAAAAGAAGTCAAGTTGCGATCGGCTTACGGAGTTGAGGGAATTGGCGTCCACACAGCGCCTGCGTAACTGTCAACTGTTGTAAAAAATCAATAACACAAATGTTAACATGGCTAAAATGCAAAAAAAAAAACGAACAAACTCGAATCGCACTGAATTGAATCCGACTCGCACAGCGACTGTGACTGGCAACTAAAAATAATAATAATAATAATACAAAAAAAAAAAGTTGTCAAGTTGTCAAGTTGCCGGCAAAAACAGCAACCAATAAAAAGAGGCAAAAACAAAAACAAAACACAGGCATTGTATTAGCCAAAACGATTGACGTTTGATTTAAGGCGCTGCAACGTTCGGGCCAATGGCATTTGAAGTGTGCAAAAAAATCGTGCAACACATTTGGCTAATAAAAGCTGCTAATGAACGCGTTGAGGCGTTGACTGTTTTGATTTGATTTGATTTTATCATCTCCATTAGCCAATGGAAAGGCAATTTTGTCATCAGAAGGAGGAGTGAACATTTTATGGGCAGCATGCAACCAAGTTGGTTAATGTTTTATAATAGATGTATTGAGTTTATATGCTCAACATTCTACGCTTTTCGACTGGCTGTTTATGTTTGTTTCTTGACTGACTTTGCTTTTTAAATTCAGCTCAAAAGAGCATTCGAGGTGTTAAGACCCAAAATGAAAAATGCTGCATGTATAAATAGTCGTCAGTCAATTAGTTAACTAAGATCTCCAAACTTACCCACTTAGGAGCACTCAAGAAATCATCGCATTACTTAATGACCATAAAATATCCATTTTAAATCCATTCATAGAAACTGCAGTTGCTGTTCATTGAAAAATGAAAACTACGTCTAAAACTGAGGTGCATTCATAAATATTTAGCAGGAATTGCTAAATTGGGCAGTAAATAGTCGCTAATTTAAGCAGTACAAGACCAATTTTTCTTTAGGCCTGGTCAAGCCTGATCATTTGGCCAATGCCGGTGTAAATTATGTTGGCTTACTGAGTGGACTCAACGAAGACCGCGTGTTGACTACAAAGTTAAGCGCCAGTTCGTGCAACAGATAGGCAAGTGGAGTGGGGAGGGGGAATTAGCGATGTAGATGAATGTTCCGACACTTAATTTATGTGTGCACAACGTAAACATTTTGCCTGCCATTTGTGACAAAGACAAAGTAGTTGGCCTGGCCGAAACGTGTTGGTTTTATTAATTAGCTCGAAGGCGCAAGCAGACCCCTACTCAAGGCAACTCCATCGAACCATTCAACCATAAGGTGCATGCCACTTGCCAGTTATGTGATCAGCACTGTTCGCTGGGGAATAATGCCTGACTGCCTCACAGATGTGCAATCTATCTGCGCTTTATATCAAACTAACATGCAACATTAAGTTGCACACATTTTAAAGTCACGTTTTCAGCAGTGGACATGATTTAATGATGCTCAACTCGCAATTCTCTAGCTGGATTAATTTGTCTAATTATGGGTTCTAGGCGTAGAGAGCCTAAATTGCTATAAGTATAATTAAGGCCAAAAAATGCACTTACCCGCAATAAGTACGACATAATTATTCTCTCATTGTTGTCTCTGCCTGCTTCTCTTTCGCTACAGCAATAATGACTCAATTTCTTTCACTTTTCAATATGTGAACCAAACTGAAGACATTTAAAAGCGTCGCGTATTTGGACAGTGTTGCAGAGCGCCAATAGCAACAACAACAACAACCACATAGAAGGGGGTTCATCTACTTATCTTTTGCGTGACTACGAAAAGCAACAACAAATTAAGTGCACAACTTGCAACTTGCACTTGTGCTGAACATTTCTATGATATCGTAAATTTTGCACGTGCATTTTGCGCGTTAAATGCAGCACAGCAGTCGATTAGCTTCCAACGAGTTGAAGACGCGCAGTGTGTGACCGTTTGCAACATGTCAGATGTGTGGAATGTGTGTGGATTGAGTGGATTGTGTGGATGCGATGGGTAATTTGTCTTGTGCTTTCTTCTCTCTATTCGCGTTGGGCATTTGTATTTAGTATTTAGTTGATGTTTGCAAAAGTCAAAAAGAGCAACACTTAAGTAGGCAAATATGCAAATTGTGGTCCAAATTCCAGTTGGCATTTATTGATATATTTTGCTATAACTTGGCTTAATAAATATAATTGGGTATTTGACGGTGTCACGTAATCGACCAACACCCAAGCCAATAATTGTCGTTATAACCGTGTGGCAGTAGTAAGTAGTGCCCCCCAAGATGTATTAGGCTGTCAATCAAGCGCTAATTGGACACCATTTCAAGCAACCCACTGCCGCCGCCCCCACCCCCACACAAGTCAGTGTGACGTGCAACTCGTGCGGGCTTCGGTTGCAGCTCCATTGGAGAATTAACATAAGAAATGCCAACAAATTGCACCAAATAACAAAGCCAAAAACGCAAAGCGAGTTCTTTGCGTATTTGGTTTCGTTAAATGTGCTCCAAGCGTGAAAACGTGATAGAATTTCAGTTTTCGTGATTTGTCCATATAAATAAAGAAATAAACAGAATAAAAAGAGCTGCCAGATCGCAATTCTTGAATCGCAGCTTGCATTTTGGTAATCAACTTGCGAGCCATGCAACGTTCCAGATTGCTTTTCAACGATATTCTCAGGCAGTCCAATTACAAGCGACATGCACATTAATAACATTTTATTAAGTGCTAATTTCTGTTTTGGTAGCTCCAAATTTGCAGCTGATCTCGTCCAGGCGATAAGTTCAAGTTTGTTAGCTTGCCGCGCAAAGAGCTGCTCTCTCAACCGAGATTGGCGCCACAGATTGTGTTGCATTGCGTCTGCTGAAGCTGCAAGGTTTTTCCGTTGAGTTGTTGTCGTTGGGTGCGGTTAATATTGCTGCCAGTTAACAATTTGGGCTACCAATGGTGGAGTGAATGCATTTTGGATTCGAGAATGGGCCACGAAGCGAAAGTCTTGAAATAGTTTAATAATATGAAAGATAAGTTATATGTTTGAAAGCAAAGAAAATAAGGTTGGAGATAACACAAGAATGTTCTGTGTGCTTACCGATTTTGTATAGATTTTAGCCAAGTTAAGAGAAAAAAAGTATAACATAAGTCCACATTTAACCTTAGAACTAGATAAAAATATGGCAAGCAAATATTGGAAATTCTTTATTTATTAAAATCACTTTAAGTTAACCAAAAATATTACATTAGTTAAAAGAAATTATTTTGTTACAAAGATATTGCTAGGAAAAGATGAATTAACTTAAGTTAATTCGTGTGAAGTGTGTTAAGAAAAGGTTGTGTTGAAGATAGAAATGTAAATTTAGAAGAAATCTTTACAGTTGTAGCATGAACAAGTTATCAAAATAAGAAGAATCGAAAACAGTTTGAATAAAACTACCCATCTCAATATATCTTTAGCTAGCTTTCCACACTCTCTGCTCTTTCTGGTATATCATACATTCTACCACATTTTAACTATCTGCCCATCTTGTAAAGGGCTAGAATGGCAACAGCCAAAAGCAGCATCACAAAACCCACACTGCCAAACAAAGCGATTGACTTGGAACTCTGCACCACATTCTCATTGTCCAAATCACGCACAATTGGCGGCTCTTCATGCAGCTCCACATTCGGCATAATCACCCTGAACATAATGTGAGATAATTCCGATGCCTCGGTGCCATTGCCCGGTGTATTGTGTAGAGTATCCCGTCTCCGACGCTGTGCCACGCCAGGCAGACAGTCCTGTGCCGTTAACTGGCACTCCTCGCGCTCCAAACAGCCCGTTATGCGCATGGACATGACCAGAACATCGCCGCTGTGCATGCCCGGAAACATGACGGCTCTGAAGTGCAGTCGCTGGCCCAAAGGCAACTCCGAGCTGGGTGGATGCGCACAAATGCTCTGCATGGCCGGATTGAGGCAGCCGCGTGGAGTGATTAGCTGAGCGCTATTCAAAAGCTCGCCGGTGGATGAGATGCGCTGAAGTTGCACATCACTGAGCTTGGTATAGTTCCAGCCTAGCGAAGAAGGGAGAGAATTGATTAGCTAATGGGAGTTTTAGCACTGAATGCCTTGGCTTAAAGTTTAAAATCCATTTCAAGTACTGAATTCAAGTCTTTATTTGATAAAATAAGTCTAATGAGAGCTTAGAAATTCAGAGTTCCCTTACCGTCGCCAGCAAGGACATGTGCGCGCAGCAGCAGCTCCTCGCCCAGCTGCACGGCGCCATTGCTCTCCAGATGTCGCGTATATCCATTCGAGCCCCTTCTCAGCAGCTCCACATGGGTGCGAAAGGCATTCTGATTGCCGCCATGAGCATAGCTGCCAGCGCTGCGAGCCTGTCTGCAGAAACGCATGGAAAACTATACTCGAACAAAGACTCCACTTAAATACTCACACATCATTGGCCACGCCCATTTTCAGAGCATGTGTTTTGACCGCGACACGCTCCTGGGTCTTGCAGTGCAGCGTGAGAATGGAGTCGCCGCCGGTGCGTAGTCCCCTTATAGCTGGGAAGCGCAGACGCAGGCACAAATCCTCCTGGCCACAGGAGCGCACGCCACAACGCTCAAAATCGGAGCCAGCAATGTCCAGGAGCAGAAAACTGCGTGATAGTTTCAGCTCGCAGTGTTTACCCTGGAAAGCGTCATCGGCGTTGTCGTTGTCCAACACTGGCGCTGCACCCAAAAAGCTGTCCAGCTTGAGCACTGCTCGAAAGTAGGCGCCTTGCAGGCAGCGCATATCCTTCAGCCTCAGGCGCAACTGTTGCTGCTGCTCCGGATTATGCTCAGCGGGTGGAAGATATACGGGTGCAGGAGTCGACGGGCGCTGCGGTGGTGCATGATAATCATAGCCAACCGGTGACACCAGCTCCCCCTCATTATCCTCGCCCGGCTCCTGCACAATTATGGGACGAGGCGTTGTTGTGGTTGTCGTTGCTGTTGTCCTTGTCGTGGGAAAATGCGTAGTGCTGCTGGCACTGGGCTGTGGATAATAATAGCCAGCGAACTCATCGCTGTGGGTTTTGGGGAAGTCAAAGCAAAAGTCAAGAAATTAAGTATCCAAATTGGATCTGTTGAACAGAATTAAGTTGCTTAAGACAAAAGCTGCCTGGTAAAACATTCTGAAGCTGTATCAAATGGCCCTAAATCTAGCAGATCCTTACAATATCCAATATATAAATGGTAATTCAAAAGCAACATTCAGAAAAAGTTCAAATTTAGTTATTTTTACTAGTTTACTTAAGCTGGCTCAAATGCATTTAATAAACATTTGCATGAACTTCTACTAGAAAGTTATATTCACTGGCCTTGCGAGCCTTAAAACATTCAATTCTCTACGCACCTTGGCTTGGGACTCTCAAAGTTGGGTCGCTCTTCGTGGCTGGGTGGCAGATAGTGTTGACTTAGGGGTATAAAGGAGCCATGTCCTTGGCTAGCAGTCTTCACGCTGCGGTTCTCAATGATCTCCGGCAGACTAAACTCAGTCGTGGCAGGAGTTACCACTGCCACTGGTGCGGGAGTCACCGGACTACCAACTGCTTGTGGCGGTGGTGGTCCGTATAGAGCAGATTGTGGCCAACTTGCCAGTTGAAAGGGGACTTGTCCATGCAGATAGCTGCCGTACTCGGAGGGTGCCGCAAAGAAATGCGACACATCCGCTTTGGTTTCCTTAAGCAGCAGCAAAATGGAACTGATTGTTATCAAATACGTCCAATTGTTTGACATTCTGTGCGTTTACTAACTGATCGCCGAATAAGTGGACGCATTTTTATAAGCTAAGTCGATATAGTCGTGATTTCAATTGACCCAAATGAGGCCCTATGTAGAATTCAGTTTTAAAGTTTACTTTCTATGTAGTACACGATTTTGGTGTACAACTTTCCTTGATCACGACATATGGGAGCCGTAAATTTATTGGGCCAGGTTATGTAAAACTAATTGCAGTTAGTACTCCCTAGACGATTGGGCGATTGAACGATTGGATGGATGGATCGACACACGTTGCTTTTCCTTTTGGGCATCCTCAGTCGTCAATTCACTTGTCGCAGCAGAAGTCACAGTCACAAATCATTTGATCATTTGACATGCCGCTTGCGGACAACTAATGACAACACGCATTCATCGCATTTTGGCCACATATTGCAGATATCCGTTTGAAATGGCTAAAAACAAAAACAAAAACCACAACCAAAAAAAAACACTAGCGCCAATCAAACTTAACGAGCCGCCAGCAACGCCAACATCGACATCGATGTCGTTATGTGCCCAAAGATGGTCACACAAAGTAAAAAGTCATCAGTAATAATACTAATACTACAAACAAAACAATAACAGCTCCATCTGCCTACAAGTACAACAATGCTGCACATACATTTTTCATTGACTTCTGATTATTTCTGATTAAATATTTGCCCAGTGATTCATGTGTGGGAAGTTATTATAAACTGGCGGAGGGCTTATAAGCTCAACAATATTGTGTGGGGTGCATAGACACCCAGGTAACCAAAATGGCAGCTGGTGAATAATTTTCAGGCCAGAAGACTCCTCAAGTAATACAATTTCCTTATATAATTACTTGCTAGTCGACATTATACATACACCTATTGTCCTTAGCAGCAGGCTTATAGATTTGATACATTAACAATAATGACTAAAATGAAGAATTCATCTGAATCATTGTCATTCCAAATGTTAGTTAGGATCAGTGTCTTGTGGCATATTTTATCTTCTTATTTTAAGTACAATTATGCAGCAGTCCGTTAGTCCATGTGTAATATGTGCTTAATGTTTGAACTAAGTCCACAAACTTATCGATTATCGATTAGTATTGCCACCAAGCAATACTTTGCACATAAACTGGTCAGTTTTAATCCCTGCTTTTATCTCTTGCGAAATACGCAATTTGTGATTATTAATTCATTTTTCATGTACCAATTTCTCAATTTATGTGCTCAATTTGGTCTTATTCTATTTTTTTTTTTTGCCTTGCGGTTCAAGTCTCATAATATTGTCATTCATAAATTTAATGTAATTTCAGACATGACATTTATGATTTGAGGCAATTATTTTCGATTATAATTGTTTGTCTGTGGGGCTTAAGCACACGACTACAAGACTCGGTTCTTCTTGGTTGTTTTCGTTGTTGTTGCTGATTTTGTTGTGGCTGTGTTTGGTTGTTGCAGCAGGTTTGCGACTTGACGGCCAAAGCAAAACCGATTTCCAGCATTGAAGTCGACAGATACGGATACAGGTACAGATACAGATAAAAATCTCTCATGGGTAACGGCATCCAAAAGATTGGCAGCAAGGTGCAAAACTTTGCCACATCAGCCACAAATCGAATGGCAATTAATTGATTTAACATGAGCAGCGCCTCTCGCAACAACCACCACACGCAATTTGCGCCATCGAAATAATTAACGATACCCAAAAATAGGCAGAAAGCAATGGATATAGCATATCGGATATCGATGACTGCAATTAGTGCCTTGCCATCCGAAAATCAAATAAACACTAAACAAGATCACGCAAGGCGTGGTTCCGTTATCTCTGTGAATGAAATTAACCACTTTTGTGACGTCAACTTTTACAGAACAAAATATGGGTGTTCTTTAATGAGATTTACGTGATTTGATTTAACAACTATCAACTCAGTTTGTAAATAAAACAATGTATAATTTTAACTTTTATCTCTTTTATGACATGCCTGCTCGTAATCAGGTTTAATTTATGCAATTTGGCAACTCTCATTTTCTAGGATCTCGAATTGGGCCACAGACCATGCCCGGCACCTCATTCCCAACGAATAACGACAATTTCAGCAACGGATTTCCGATGGCGACCACACAAGCGGAACGACTGCTTCAGGCCCAGAATCGACGCAAGTTCAGTTTCCCGGCCACACTCCACTCATCGCCACTGCTCGAAGTGGGCCAGCGGGAGTCCACCCGCCGACGGCTCAGCAATGTCAGCGATGTCGTCACCCGCAAATTATCCTACTCGATCGGATGGAAAGCGGCTCAAATACCTGCCCAGGACATAATTACACAGGTGGTCTTATGCGCTCAATTAGTTGTTAATATATTTATGAATTTGTTTATATATAATATTTGCGTTATCTTGCCCAGGGACGCTGTTTATGTGGACAATATATAAAGAGGCGTCTGCGACGCTCGGGACTTTTTAACAAAAAGTTAGGATTGCAACGAATTCGCAGCATGTTGGGCCACAGCAATTTATCTATGGGTGTTGTGCGAGATGTCTTTCCAGCTGTGCAAGTGGTGCGTATAACCTTCAGAAAGAGAGAGAGAGAGAGAGAGAGAGAGAGAGAGAGAGAGAGAAAACTTCATATAATCTTCCCAATATTCTTAAGAATATATATTAGTAATTTTTGAATAATTTTTCAATGATTAGTATTGAACTCCTATTTTATTTTACTCCCCAGTTGGGCGACGAACTGGAGCGGATGCATCCACGTGTCTACAATGGTGTTGCACGACAGATTTGCCGTAATCCTGGCGGCGAGTTTCACACGGCTGACGCTGTTAGTCTGTTGATGGGTGCTGTGGGTCGTGAACTGTTCCGGATTGAGATCACGTGGAGCAAGGTGATCTCATTGTTTGCCATAGCTGGTGGTCTGTCGGTGGACTGTGTGCGCCAGGGCCATCCCGAGTATTTGCCAAAGCTGATGGAGAGCGTCTCCGAAGTCATAGAGGATGAACTTGTACCATGGATCAATGAAAATGGCGGTTGGGTAAATAAATAGTAATATACTCTACTAAATATGAGTTAAGCTAAGCAAGTTGAATAACCATTTCAGGGTGGCATTAATACGCACGTCCTGCCAACGACAAACAGTCTTAATCCCTTGGAGTGGACAACGTTGGTTATTGGAGTCGTCTTTGGTTTGATTTTACTTATCATGCTTTTGCGTTTTATTGGTAACACAGTGATTCCAAAGATATACGAACGATTCTCGAGATGATTAAACATAATGTGTAGATAAGTTATGCTAATTACAAGTCTTGTGATTGTTGCGAATGAGAAACCTAACAGCGAATATTTATTTAAAGTTATCCGCCAGTTAACGGTGTGACCATTGTGCATAAGGCAAATAAATACCGCGCCTAGTATTTTTAAATCTGTACTGCATCTATATTGTCTGCACTGTTAACAAAATAACGAAGCTAGGTCGATTCTAACCTTATTTGCTAATATATGTACTGTTCAAAAAGCTCGTACGCTTCATACGTTGTAAACTTTACAGTTAATATCGATAGTTTTATAGCAATGATTGCGCGTTGCTTGGCAACATTTTAATAACAGCTGTTAAGACATGTATTATTGTATGTTGCGTTTAAAGCAGACTCAATATGACAATAAAAGTTTAAATATCTTTAAGCAGCATATTAATTGTTAAACAAAGCAATTTTCAAATGAATCGACAAACAGTTTCCTAATTTATGCGAAGAACAGCGCGCGCTGTTGTTGTGTCTGTCTCGCTCTCTGAGAGCTTTTATTGCGTGCTTTTTTGGAGCTCGATCGCAAAACGGGCAGCGCAGCCAAGCGAGCAGCAGGCAGCCAGCAGCAGCCAACTGAGCAGCTGAGTTAACGGCGCACACTCTCACGCGTTAGAACAGCGGTCCGCTAAATTGTGTGACCGAGACAGAGGCGGCAATTCCCGTACGTTAGCACAACAATAATATTTCGCGTTGTTTTTTTGTGCCGTAGATTTCTCGGTTAAAAGTTCAAAGCAAAGTGAAGCAAAGTAAAGCGAAGCGACAATAAAAACACACGCGCTACAAATAAAAAGGTAAAACAGCAACAACAAAAAACAAAAAGACAGAAACACAAATCGAAAAAAAGCGAAAAGAAAGCAAGCTTGAAAATCAATCGCACAACAAGTTTTTTTTTTAGTTGTTTTTCTTTTGTGAGCGCCGTTCGTGTATTTTGTTTGCTTGCTCTACGCTTTGCGCGCAACATTTATTCTCGACTTTGTTATTTTGTATTGCACATGTTATATTATATATAAGAGCCAAACCACCTCCAAAAAAGCGCAAAACTAGCTGTAATAATACAAAAACATAAAAAAAAGCTCACAACTTTTACACAACTCGTCGCATGCAGCTGAAGCTTACACGAAACGAGCAAGGAGAGTGGAAGCAGAGGAGGCTGCAACAACAGTTCCACCAACCAGAACATAGCTTGGTCCAATGACAATGGCCATGGTACCCACCAGCACCACCAACTCCAAGCCCACCCCCACTCCTAAGCTGGGTAAATTCAAATCCTCTTCACTGGACCATGAGATATACACGGCGAACAGACGCAGCACCATTGTGACCGCAGCCAGCGACTGGAAAGCTTTGCGATCACCGCTCAATGGCACCCGATCCGTGCATGTGGGCAGTGCCGGCGGAGCGGCAGTGGCAGGGGCAGGGGCCATACCGGGGCACATGACGAGGGCTGCCTCCACCTCATCGCTGGCGAGCAGCACACGCACTATGACAAACTATCAGGAGCACAAAATGGAAATAATCAATCAGGTAAGCCAGTTCGATAAACACAAAACACCGCCTACCGAGAGCGTTGCGACTTCGAAATACCCTGTAAGACAATGGATTAAAGTGGCATATTAAGAAAATGTGGTTAGAAAATACCGTTTGAGTAGGTTAATTGAAGTTTGTAAGTCGAGTTTCGACTACGGAATACCCAGTGCAAAAAAAAACCTAGAGTATATTAACAGCAGAGATCTAGCTAAAACAAAAACAAGTTTAAGAATAGAGTAATAGAATATAATATTTACAACCAAAATGTCCGTGCCTTCTTTAAAGCTTACAGGGTATATCAAAAAGCTGTGCAAACAAATTGCATATTGAAATATTTTGGTACAAATTTAGGTAAATAAAAAAAAAACAGTTGGTGGTATCGTTCTTGTGTTCTCATTAACATAATAAAAAATTAAAAAAAAAGAAAAAAATAATAAACTATAAGTGGGCGTGGCACAAGCAAGCGCTATATAGACTTTGATAG
Organism: Drosophila basisetae; assembly: GCA_035041595.1. Classification (NCBI taxonomy): domain Eukaryota; kingdom Metazoa; phylum Arthropoda; class Insecta; order Diptera; family Drosophilidae; genus Drosophila; species Drosophila basisetae. Next base: position 3,497,712 of record JAWNLB010000144.1, read on the forward strand.
GGTAAACTTACGAAGTACATATCTATATCGCATGTAAGTTTATTTATTTATATTGTTAGCAAATTATTCATCTCAGCTGATAACAATATACATAATCTAATATGACTGCATTCTTTAAGTTGAAACATGTTTGCTTTTTTTTGTTTGCCATTAAAATAATATTTGAGAAATATATTTATCGTGTCAGCGATAGCGGCGAGAAATTGTTTCATTTGTTGATCGTATGCTGATAAAAATGTACAATTTGCTAGCACGAAATGCGGGTTCAATAATTTAAGCCAGAGATAGAGCACAGCAAAACGGAAATGGCATTGAATAAGTACTTCCAAGTAAATTATAGAACAAAACTCAGCGATCATAATTCATTCAAAACTTGTCATCGCATGTGTTTCTTACTTTCCAAACTCGACAAACACGTGTCTCCAACATTCATACACGGCAAGATCGGGGTGAATATATACATGTATACATGTATCTGCTCGCTTCGCTTATCATGCTGTTTGCATGTGTATAAATACCGAATAAAGTAGATTGTTCAATATGAAAATAATGTTTGGTTCGCTAAAGTCTGTATCTCCTAACTGAATTTGATGATAATTTTACAGTCAGTGGTCAATAACATGTCAAGGTATATTTATACTCAATAGAAAGGTTATATCGAAGATGACTCCTTCTGCCTGTTAGATACATTTACACATTCCATGATGCCCTCGGTACAATTAAATTTAACGAGTTCAGGGTATACAAAGAACCAGCAATTAAAAAGCAAGGGTACTGTAAACCAAAAGTTCGTTCTAAACAAAAAAATGATAGCAAATCAGCTGCAAACAAAACCAAACAAAAATACTCTCGAAATACTAAAAATAAGCTTGCATAATACCTGGAAGTCGAGTGTTCTTTTTCTCTTGTTGTGATAGATTAATCAAACCGAGATCGTGAAAGCACTTAACTCTTCAGATGGTAATAATTATGTCTGCGCTTGGAGAGTGTTGCAAATAAACAGAATTTGATGGATTTATGATCTGAAAGCGTATTTTAGTGTAAACAAGCTAAGAAGGTATTCAACCGCTTGTTGGCATCGTGGCGGTTGTGTTAATGGCTTCAACATTCGATAGACTTGTCAACAATTCAATAACCGAGCCAACCCCCAAGGTCAAGTCTTTTTTTTCGGGCAATGTCATTTGCCAAGTTGGCGCCAAAGACATAAGTAGTACAATAGTTGAGCATGACAAACGGTAATTGTGAAAAAAGAAAAAACTAGATACACATATATACCAAGTGTCGATAACAATTGCGAGCGGCATGGCATTGTAAATTAAACAGACATCTTTCACAGACAAATTTATATATATTTATACTATATGAAAGCAACTGCTCCGCGTAGATCCCAATTAAGAGTGTGGGATAAGCAAACGTTTGTCGTGTTGTGAGAAAATCAATTGAATTGTGAGACAACAAAGTACAACAAATGTAGTTCTCTTTTGGTTATACTGGATAATGACTAACGCAAAGGTCTGGAAATGTTTCAACTTGTTTAGCTTTCTGCAGAGCACGTGCTATCCACTTAATGAATGCATGTTCCATTTCTTTACAAGGCCAAACATCCTGTTATATAATACTGCCGGGTCAGCTGGGTTAGATGAGGCATTATTGAGTTGTTTAAAGTTTAAGCAGGTAGATCTTCAAATTCACCGATATATTTTAAAGGAAAAGCTACTCTAGAAGATGTTGCTCGAAGCTATTCATTAATTAAATCGGCAAACTTGAGTATAAATTATTATAATATACACGTGACTACACATAAGATATTTCATAGTTGAGCTTTCCCTACTATAGCAGCTCATTTGCTATTTGTTTAATTTTTGCGGGAAGTGCACTTTATGTGCTACGCCGGCTATCAAAAATATTTCAGAACTATCTTGAGGTGTGTACAATGTGTGAGTGATATTTAGCAGGTGTCATTCACTTCACAGTGATTTGGGCAAAACCCTCAGAAGAGCAATAAGCTGTTTTGATTTGGCCGAACATCTGAAAATTGCTATGAAAACGCTTGCCAAAAACGATGCTGAAACACACAAACAAATTGAGAAATAGAAAATCACAAAAACTCAAGTATTTTTGAACTTGTTTTCCGGTGATTCCGGATAAGCGGAAATTTTGACTAGCCCATTGATAGACACGCCTACAAATCGGGTACTCTCCATTGGCACTGATTGCCCCCATGTGCGAAAGATCAAAGGTGGAACAATAGATATCAGTTGATTTTTGATTTGATTGAATTGGTTATTAATTGAACTTTGTGATACACAATTCTTTCTTCTCTCTATTCCAGGGCAAGTGCTTGTGTGGGCAATACATCAGAGCGCGACTGCGACGTGCCGGGGTACTCAATCGCAAGGTAACACAAAGACTACGCAACATTCTGGAACCATCATCCCATATTGTCTACGAGGTGCTTCCAGCGCTTAATAGTGTGAGTATACCCCTATTACTTATACAAATTGAGACAGACTAAGACTGGTGATAAGACGATCAGGAAAAAGGCTCGACTCATTTTCTCTCTTCTCTTCCCCTTTAAAAACCTAAATGGCTAACGAATCATTACTATTCACAGATGAGCGAGGAGCTGGAACGCATGCATCCGCGCGTCTATACGAACATCTCTAGGCAGCTATCACGTGCTCCGTTCGGTGAGCTGGAGGACAGCGATATGGCGCCGATGCTACTCAATCTGGTGGCCAAGGATCTCTTTCGTTCGAGCATCACGTGGGGCAAGATCATCTCGATATTTTCCGTGTGCGGCGGCTTTGCCATAGACTGTGTGCGTCAAGGACACTACGACTACTTGCAGACCCTAGTCGATGGCCTGGCCGAGATTATTGAGGATGATCTGGTCTATTGGCTGATTGATAATGGCGGCTGGCTGGGACTACAGCAGCATATACGACCCCATGGCGGAAAATTCACATTTCTTGGCTGGCTGACGGTGTTTGTGACCGTTTCTGCTGGGGCTTATGTTTGTAAGCGCATTGGCTGTTCGTTGTATTCGTTGTTATTCTAGTTTCGGGTCGAATTAGTTGCAATTGTATCCCGTAGTAGTCAGTAAGAGATAAACTTGCAATCATTCCTGCTTAAAGTCGTTTCATAGCTCATAAAGAATTCTGTTTAATGTTTGATATCGATATTAATACTTGTTATATTGTTTTTGTAAATACACCTTACACTTAGTGCCAAACGCAAAGAGCAAATAAATTACATAAAACAAAACTTGGGCAATTTAACTCATTTTACTTGCGTTACACAAAGACCGACAAATTTATAATACCCTCTGCAGTAATACAAGCACTTAACAGAGCATTTTCGGACTTTATGTTAATCATTTGGCTTTAACAGACTTGTGCTATGTTATGTTAATATTTGTTGCTCAGCACATATCGACAACCGCCACGTTAGATATCGACTTAACATGCAAAAAATATATTTATCGATATTAAGATATATTTTGCAACAAGAAAAAAGTAGGCAAACAACAAAAAGCTGATTTTATTTTCGAATTATCAGCAAAATATGCCATGTCAGGTGCGTATCAAGTGGAGAATAATGCTAGTCGCCGCCTGCTAACAATTATCAATTGCAGCACACAGTGGAAAAAAGGCTGAGGCGACAGCAATAGTGCTGCAAAGGCACGTGGATGCCAAAAGTCAAAGCAATATTGATCATTTTATAATTGATACGTGTGCGGATGAACTATACTACTGTGAGGATTGTGGCAATGACTACGACAGCATCGAGGCGTACAACAATGCGCACAGCGGCCTCGACAGCTGCACAGGCGCCGTCGAAGCCTGTTCCAAAGTTTCCCTTCATGCCGTCGAGATTAAAAATGAAGCGGACGGCGAAGATGATCGAGTGGATGTTGAATCCCTTATCCTGGAAGATGATCTAATTGAGGAAGTCGACGATGCAAGTGAACCCCAGCTTTGGGAGGTGCTCGATGAGGATGAGGAACTGCTGCCAGCCGAAGTCGAGGACGAGGCGCAAACTGAAGCTGAGGCTGAGGCAGAGCAAATGTCCAGCAAGTCAGAGCGTTACTTTTGCTTCGATTGCCACAGCATATTCGTGACACGTGAGAGTGCGGAGGAGCACAGCTGCCCCCAGGCAGAAGCAACAACAACAACTACAACGGGTGGCAAACCGAGCACTGCCAACAAGTTGGCCAAAACGCAGACGCCAGTGAGACGCAAAGTGTCAACAGCCACAGCAGCGAGCAGCAATAATACGGACACTGTTTGCCACATTTGCAAAACCAAATTCAGTTCGGCCAAATGCCTCAAGTTTCACATGCGCATCCACAACAAGCGTGCCTCCAAATCTATACAGGATGCATTACCTGTTGGCGCACATCAGCAGTACAGCGAACTGGATCAGTTCTATTGCGAAATCTGCAACAAGAGGTCAGTTCATTTTACAGTCGAAAAAGGACAATTTATTTATATAGAAGTTCCACCACAACTTATTACTCTTATAGTCATGGATTAGCTGAATGTGGAAATTAGTCGAAGTTCATATTTATTTTTTTTTAAATAAGAAAATCGATCCCAATAGTAAATCATTTTCAAATTTCCCATTGCAGCTTCGAAAAAAACCTGTTAACGGTACACAAACAGATGCATCAGAGCCATAAACAGTTTCTGTGTGGCACTTGCAACCGCAAATTCGATAATCTAACCAACTATAAGATGCATATGAAAATCCATGAACGTCACGCGCTGAACAACAACAACAAGCCCAGCAAAAAGCCCGCGAATGTGGACAGGGATAAGCCAGGATTCGCCTGCCAGTACTGCGAGCGGGTCTTCTCGCGTCCCTACGAGAAAGTGAAGCACGAACGTGTGCACACCGGCGAGAAGCCCTACAGCTGTGAGGTGTGCGGCAAAACCTTTCGTGTCTCCTACTCCCTCACGCTCCATCTGCGCACGCATACAAACATACGGCCGTATGTGTGCACCACGTGCAATAAGCGGTAAGTGAAATGCATTCAATATTTTTTTCAAGTCAATAAAGGAGTTGTTTTGTTTTGTTTCCATCGCTTGCAGCTTCAAGTCGCATACGGTTTACTCGCACCATTTGCGCATTCACAGCTCGGAGCGTCAGTATGTTTGTGATAGCTGTCCGAAATCCTTTCGCACATCCGTGCAGCTCTACGCGCACAAGAATAGTCACACCAAACCGTATCAGTGCGCTGTCTGCAATCGTCCCTTTGCCTCACTCTACGCCGTCAAGGCACATATGTCCACCCACAAAACGAACGATGCGAAGAGCGCCGGCAACCAGGTCGCCAAGAGCCTACACATGTCCAATAAATATTGGTGTGTTACCTGCGGTGCAGAGTATGCGCGTCCCTTTGCGCTCCGCCTGCACATGAAGGCTTCCCACGGGCATCAAGATGATGCGGATACACGCTTTGCAAAAATCGCACCAACAGATGATGACGATGAGGTTATTATGCCCGATACGGAGACGGCGGTGCTCATAGCAGCGGCTAATGCAGATTCAGCGTATCTATCCGCTGAGGCCAATGAAGTGGATATTATGGGTGCGGTGCCCAAATACGAGGAATGCATTGAAGTGTCAGCAGATGCGGTGGGTGAACTGATTACTGTATACCAAATAATATATGTTATGCATTTCAGATATGATTATTAATATTCCGTCTCTTGCAGTTCGATGTGGAAACCTTTCACAACGAGGAGATCATCACCGACTGGCTGAAGTAGTGGAGTAATAAAAAAATCAAAATAAATTTAGGCAAAATTAAACAAAACTTTTATTGGAACATAACTGGCGCTTTACCTATTAGTAAATATAAATATATGTATTTATTGCTGGCGTATATTGAGACCAGTCCATTGGGTTTATAATTTAAGAAAATTGAAATCGTTTAACAACTACTTGCATAATGTAAAAATAAAATATGTAATTTTAAAATTATTATTATTATTATTGGTTAATTAGCTTCTGTGTATAACTACAACTGCAATTCCGATAATCTGCTGCCTACGGTTCTTCAGGCTCATCGCTGTCGTCCTCGTCGCATATCTCTTTGAGCACCTCAACCAGATCCTTCGCCTCGTCCAGTTCTTTGCGCATTGTGTCCATTTCCTCCTCCAGTCCCTCGATGCGTTCATGCAAATGGCGATTCTCGTTGAGGCTCTCCTCCAATGCGACGCGTCGCTGCTCTGACAACAGTTTGTAATAGTTTTCGCCCGGCTCACACTCACTGGTCAAATCCTCGGCTGTGATGGGCTTATCGGCAGGAGAAATCTCAGCATCAGTTTGGGTATCAGCATCTTGGGTGGTTACTGTATTGGTTGCTGCCGCTGTATCGACACATTTGCGTTTGCCATATTTGGGCGCTAGATTGACGCCGGCCTTTAAGCGACTGAGCTGATCCACGATGGAGGCACGTCCCGTTAGTCCAGTTAGATTCTCCTTGTCGTTGGCGTTCGCAGTCGCCTGCAGCGGCTTTAAGGTTTTGCGCTGTTGCTTCAGATGCTGCTCTTGCTCGGCCTCGCTCTCGACTTGTATGTAAACTCTTGCGGCGCCCGTGGACATTTTCAAACTTTTTTGTTAATCGCTTTTGTTAGTTAACAAGAACAATTTGTTAACACATTAATTTCGTTGAGTGCCTTTTTCGCAGTGCGTTCTTCGTTTGTGCGTTGTGATGGCCGCCAAAAATAATGCCGCGTGCGGTTGATCAACACTGTTAAGCCGCTTCTCCAACATTGTAATTTTAGAGTTGTAGCAGTGCCAGCGTGGAGTGCTTAAATTGAAATATTCAGATGTGGCAACGCTGCACATTAACAGCTGACCGCGGACGCGCATGCAAACGTTTTTGCGGCTTTTGTTATAATTTTTTTTTGTTTTGCAAGAGATGACTGAAAAAACCAAACCAACGCTGCAAGTTGAATTGAATTTCGTAAGTATATGACCTTTAGATGCACGCATATGTCTCATTATGCGTATTGTGTAGGATGAGGAGGATGTGCCGTACGAGGAGGAGATACTACGTAATGCGTACTCCGTTAAGCATTGGCTGCGCTACATCGATCACAAGGCCAAAGCGCCCAACAATGGCGTCAATTTGGTATATGAGCGCGCGCTGAAAGAGCTGCCTGGCAGTTATAAGATCTGGTACAACTATTTGCGTACGCGCAGGAAGCAGGTTCGCGGCAAAATACCCACAGATCCTATGTACGAGCAGGTGAACAACACATTCGAGCGTGCTTTGGTTTTCATGCACAAAATGCCCCGCATCTGGATGGATTACGGGGTATTCATGAGCTCCCAGTGTCGGATTACGCGCACCCGTCACGTCTTTGATCGTGCATTGCGTGCGCTGCCCATTACACAGCATGGACGCATTTGGCCGTTGTATTTGAAGTTCGTCAAACGCTACGAGATGCCCGAAACGGCACTGAGAGTCTACAGGCGCTACCTGAAGCTGTTCCCCGAGGATGCCGAGGAGTATGTCGACTACTTGCAGGTATTATTCGAATTTGATATTATACAGCCTTCTTTATGACATATTTATATATAATTTGTATCATTTCGCAGGAGGCACAACGTCTGGATGAGGCGGCCCAGCAGCTGGCGCACATTGTGGACAACGAGCATTTTGTGTCGAAGCACGGCAAATCGAATCATCAGCTGTGGAACGAGCTATGCGATCTGATATCGAAGCATCCCCACAAGGTGCACTCGCTAAACGTGGATGCAATCATACGTGGTGGACTGCGGCGCTACACGGATCAGTTGGGCCACCTGTGGAACTCCCTGGCCGATTATTATGTGCGCTCCGGTTTATTTGATCGTGCACGCGACATCTACGAGGAGGCGATCCAAACGGTGACAACGGTCCGTGATTTCACACAAGTCTTCGATGAATACGCTCAGTTTGAGGAGTTGTCGCTGAACAAACGCATGGAGCAGGTGGCCAACGATGAGGAGGCCAACGAAGAGGATGATATCGATGTGGAGCTGCGCTTATCGCGCTTTGAGTATCTCATGGAGCGGCGACTGCTACTGCTAAATAGTGTGCTGCTGCGTCAGAATCCGCACAATGTGCACGAGTGGCACAAGCGAGTGAAACTCTACGAGGATCGACCCGAGGAGATCATCAATACGTATACGGAGGCGGTGCAGACGGTGCAGCCAAAGCTGGCGGTGGGTCAACTGCACACATTGTGGGTGGAGTTTGCCAAGTTCTATGAGACGAATGGTCAGGTGGAGGATGCCCGCGTTGTCTTCGAACGGGGCACTCAAGTTGAGTATGTTAAAGTCGAGCATCTGGCTGCCGTGTGGTGCGAGTGGGCCGAGCTGGAGCTGCGTCAGCAACAATTCGAGGCAGCTCTTAAGCTGATGCAGCGCGCCACGGCGATGCCGAAGCGAAAGGTTGCCTACCACGATGAGACGGAAACGGTCCAGCTGCGTCTCTATAAATCACTAAAAGTGTGGTCCATGTACGCTGATCTGGAGGAGTCCTTTGGCACCTTCAAGACCTGCAAAGCGGTCTATGAGCGGATAATTGACCTCAAGATTTGCACACCACAGATAATCATTAATTACGGGCTGTTTCTCGAGGAGCACAACTACTATGAGGAGGCGTATCGTGCCTATGAGAAGGGAATTGCTTTGTTCAAATGGCCAAATGTTTATGACATCTGGAATTCGTATCTGAGCAAGTTCCTCGAACGCTACGGCGGCACTAAATTGGAGCGTGCTCGCGATCTCTTCGAACAGTGCCTCGATCAGTGTCCACCGGAGCATGCCAAGTATTTCTATTTGCTCTATGCTAAGTTGGAGGAGGAGCATGGCCTCGCCCGGCATGCCATGGCTGTCTATGATCGTGCCACCAGCGCCGTCAAGGAGGAGGAGATGTTCGACATGTACAACATATTCATCAAGAAGGCAGCGGAAATTTATGGGCTGCCACGCACTCGAGAGATCTACGAGAAGGCAATCGAAGCGTTGCCGGAACAAAATATGCGACACATGTGCGTCAAGTTTGCGGAGCTGGAGACCAAACTGGGTGAAGTGGATCGCGCCAGGGCCATCTATGCGCATTGCTCGCAGGTGAGTAGCAGTGGACTACATTTGCTGCTAATGCCCCGGGATTGATATGCCTTCTTTTCTTTTTGGTCAGGTCTGTGATCCTCGCATTACGGCCGATTTCTGGCAGACATGGAAGGAGTTTGAGGTGCGTCATGGCAACGAGGACACGATGCGTGAAATGCTGCGCATCAAGCGCTCCGTGCAGGCCACCTACAATACGCAGGTCAATATGATGGCCGCTCAGTTTCTCAATACGGGCAATGGTGCTGCTGCCGATGCAGGTGCCGGTTCTGGCTCGGATGCAATGCGTCTGCTGGAGGAGAAGGCGCGACAGGCGGCAGCGGTGGCAGAGCAAAAGCAAAAGCCAGCAGAGAAGGCTGCCTCCAATATTATGTTTGTGCGTGGCGAGACGCAAGGTGGGGCCAAGGACAAGGCAAATACAGTCGTTAATCCCGATGAGATTGATATTGGGGACAGCGATGAAGAGGATGAGGACGATGACGATGATGATGATGATGGTGGAGAGCAGGAGGGAGGCACTGAGCACGCAGCAGAAGCAACAGCCACAAAAACAGACGATGAGGGTCTCGTAATGAAGAAGCTGCGTTTCGAACAAAAAGCGATTCCTGCCAAGGTCTTCGGCAGCTTGAAACCCAACAAACAGCAAGACTCTGATGACGAATAGAACCAATAATATTGAAGAATTTTAAAAGCAATTTTCTGCACTAGATAAGGATAATGCTTCACTGTCTTGTTATCAATCATTAAATTATACAACCTTCAGCACAATAATTGATCTTGCTAATCATGGCTTGACTTTTAGATCAGTAAAATGCTGGTCGAGACAAATGAAAATGTTTACAGATTGTCAGCGCTTTTCAAGCAGTGCTTAATCTCTAGGTTAATTGTATATTCATATAAAAACTATAAACTTCAAAAAGAGTTGAGACAAAAGAGTTCTTGCCACAACTCTGGTTGGCGACGCTTTCGGTGTCAGCTGTGTGTTTTAGTCACTCAGTTGAACTTCACACACCTGGCATATTCACATTCACATTGATATCACAACAACTTTTCGAACAAATATTATCGAAACTCGAACATTAGTAAAATAGTTCTTAGACTGCGGAATAACACTGGAAGAGTAACCACAATGATGTTGGCCAAGTACATTGCGAATGCGTTGCCGAGGAATGCGCACCTGAGGAAAGAGCTAGTCTACAGGCAAGTGCGGTCCATGAAGTCATTCAGTCCAGTTTGTGGGCAGCTGGGGTCCCTTAGGCCTCTGGCCATTGGTCGCCAGTTGATGCGATCGTATGCCATCAAGTGTGATGATGTCAGCGTTGTCAAGGGCGCTGTGGTGGGCGTGTACACCAAGGAGGGTGACAGGGAGCCCAAGTTGACATCCAGTGGCGAGAAATTCGATGATCGAGCCCAGGGCAAGATTTCCGAGCTGGTGCGCGAGACGAACATGAAGGGTGAGCTGGGCAAGGGGATGGTCTTCCTGAATGTCGATCCCGAATTTACGGCCGTTGCCGTTGTGGGTGTGGGCGTAGAGGGTGCTGGTTTCAATGACATGGAAATGATTGATGAGGGCATGGAGAATGCTCGTGTTGCTGCCGGTGTTGGTGCTCGTGCCCTGCAGCTGCAGGGCATCACAGATATCTTTGTGGACTCCATGGAGTATCCGGAACAGGCGGCCGAAGGCAGCGCCCTGGCCATCTGGCGTTATAATAGCAATCGCCGTAAGAAGGATCGCACATTTATACCCAAACTGGAGCTATACGATTCACCGGATGTGGATGCGTGGACGCGTGGACTCTTCAAGGCGGAGTCACAGAATCTGGCCAGACGTTTGTCGGATTCACCGGGCAACCAGATGACGCCCACCATCTTTGCGCAGGCCACAGTGGATGCCCTGTGTCCGTGTGGCGTTAGTGTCGATGTGCGGTCGATGGACTGGATCGAGGAGAATCGTCTCAATTCCTTTCTAATGATCGCCAAGGGCAGCTGCGAGCCGCCCGTTGTGCTGGAGATCAACTATTGTGGCACGGCACCGGACGATAAACCGATTCTGCTGCTGGGCAAGGGATTGACTTATAACAGTGGTGGTCTCTGTTTGCGGCCCAAGAACTGCATGCACATGTATCGTGGTTGCATGGCCGGTGCTGCCGTTTGTGTGGCAACCATTCGTGCAGCGGCCGCATTGTCGTTACCGTTAAATATTTCGGCTGTGCTGCCGCTCTGCGAGAATATGCCATCGGGCATGGCGGTCAAGCCGGGCGATGTTGTCACCCTACTCAATGGCAAGACACTGGGCATCAAGGATGTGAGCAAGGCGGGCGTTGTCGTCATGGCCGATCCATTGCTCTACGCTCAGGCGAATTATAAGCCTCGCCTTGTTGTGGATATTGCCACATTGGGCTATGGCGTCTGCTGTGGCCTTGGCGGCAGCGCTGCCGGCATCTTTAGCAACTCGAACTTTGTTTACAAGCAGTTCTCCAAGGCTGGCTCCTTGACGGGGGATCGTCTGTGGCGTTTGCCTCTGTGGAATTACTTCAAGCAGCTGGTCACGCCCAGCTTGACCTATGACATTAGCAATCGTGGAAAGGGCCCCGCTTCCAGTTGCATTGCAGCTGCCATTTTGCACGAACTGGTGCCGTGCGTGGATTGGGCTCACCTCGATATACGGAATGTGGGCATGCTGACCAGATACAATCCATTGCCGTATTTACTAAAGGATCGCATGACTGGGCGTCCCACACGCACCGTCATTCAGTTCCTGTATCAGATGGCCTGTCCGGACAACAAGTAGTTGTTGTCTTTCATTTTCATTGTTTTCTCCTTTAATGTTTTCAAAATTTTAATTGTTTATCCAGATGCATGACAGAAACAACAGTAACATGGGTAAATATATGTTGCAACCGTCTGAATTACGATCTGATCATGACTTACGAGTAGAATCAATAAAATCTTCAAAGAATATATATATATTTAAGATATCATATTTTGTGGGATATTATCTTCAAAGGTGAGGAATCTGTGGGCATTCATTTCGTTTTCTGTTATTTCTGGTATTATTTCCGTTTGTATTTAAACATGGAAAGGACCCAGTTAATATGACATATAAGTTGTAAATGAATAGGCTTTCAAGCTAATGAATGATTATATTGCAGGTTGGACAGAAATCCCGAAAAACCTTTCTTTTATTTAATCTCAAATGTACAAATACGTTTAAGTAATGCATCAGAATGGGTTTTCACATATTTCACTCCTGGATACAAATCTATAATCGGCTGACCCCGGAAATGCCGAGGAGCGACATCACAACTGAGAAGCTTTACTTACCAGCAATAATAGAAAGACAAAATAGCAACAAATATAAAAAAAAATGTAAATAACAAAAGTAAACACAAACAATAATAATACTTGTAAACAAAAGTTAAAAAAAAAACAGATAAAAATACAAAAAGTTGGCCCAGTTTTACCTTCTCGAAGCCAGAACCATTTGGGAATTACTTCAATGAGTACGTTGAAAAAAGCACCTCAAAATATGCAACACTTTTTTTTTTTTTTTTTAAATTGTCTTCCGTCTGGCAATGCAAATTTCAAATGTAATTTTATTTTATTTTCTTTTATCAATAACTTTGCACGTTATTTCCGAAAAAAACAATAATAATACTTGTAAACAAAAGTTAAAAAAGATAGATAAAAAGATAAAAATCTATAATCAGCTGACCCCGGAAATGCCGAGGAGCGACATCATAACTGAGAAGCTTTATTTACCAACAATAATAGAAAGACAAAATATCAACAAATATAAAAAACATGTAAATAACAAAAGTAAACATAAACAATAATAATACTTGTAAACAAAAGTTAAAAAAGACAGATAAAAAGACAAAAAGATAGACCCGTAAGAATCATGGATTCAATTTGTGGAAGGCAACGCGTTGTGTCAAGCGGCAGCCACTCAGGCGGATCCCCATAATGCGACCTGACAACACTTGGTGTCGATCGGATGCAGATATTGCATCGGCGTTTGCGGACGAGCTGCAAAGTCGCTTCACGCCCTTTGCACTAGCATCGCCCAGCCAGGTACAGGACACTGAAGCATTTTTAAATGCAGATCTAGATCCGGTACAACCGATCACCCCTATCGCCCCTACTGAGGTCCGCTTACAGATTCGCAGGCTTAAGTCCACTAAGGCCCCTGGCTATGATGGCGTTGACGGCAGAGTTGCTATGGCCCTCCCAGAGAAGGGAGTATTGTTCTTGGTGCTACTTTTTAACTCCATGGTTCGCATCCACCACTTCCCCACTCCGTTGAAGCGCCTCCACACCAGCGACCTCTGGACTGTAGGGTGTTAAATTAATGTGCCACAAATGTAATATTTGATGTTATTTATTAACTGCTAAAACCTGTTCTATGTTTATGTTATAGATTGTAATTCACTGCTATTATTCATTCTGTTCCAAATCAATGTTTTATAGCCTTTGAATAGGTTGATTAATGTTTAAAATATAACTGTTATATAAAAAAAAAATATAAAAAAAAGTATTATACTATATAAATTGACTCAGTCATCAAATCTTGGGTATTTGTCAGGCCTTGTCCGGTTTCAGGTTGAAATACATATTTGGCTTTGGCGTAATAATAAGAAAGGGTATTTGTGGCAACTGAATTATGTCCGTTAATTTGTGTCTTTCTATCTGGACTTATGTTGTTGCTGGTTCATTCTATATTTAGGACCAATTATTTAGTGTACAACCATCAGTGAGGGGTCATCTCTTCATCAGGAGCTGCTCGTTGCATATTTGAGCTGTCATTTAATTAATTTAATTGAGCGAAAAATGCGAAATGCGCCCAAAAGTGTTTGTAAAATTGTGAGGGGACCGTTTCAGCTTCATTTTCTTGCTGTCTGCTGCTTTTTGTAGCCTACTTCGGGCCGGCTTATTAGGCTAATTGCGTAAAGTTGGCTTTAATGAGTCGAAAAACGGTGCCAAGCCTGGCCACAAAAAGCCACAAAGCAAACGTTGTTGTTGTTCTTGTTTGTGTTGTTTTTGTGCTGTGGGCTTTGAATTTATGACACGGCTTTAATGGGTTAACTGGGTTAATGCTCATCCCTCATCATGAACCGTTATGCTCACCCTTGGTGACTTTGCGGTCTTTGGGATAGTTTCCCCTGCAGCAACAGCAACAGCCTCAGCAGCAGCAGCGGCAGCATCGGCACCAGCAGAATCACCAACATAAATTTTGACAATTAAGCAAACATTTGGCGCCCAGCTCCGCCAAGTTGGCAACTGGGCGAGTTTCTTATTAAGGAGCACATACTCCAGCTTTAGCATTATGCAGCTGCTAAGCCAAGTTAAGCTCAGCTGATCTGAGCTGAACTGAACTGAACTGAGCAACTTAAACCAAGTATCTCTCAACACAGCTACATTTTGCACAAGTCATTAGGCCAACAAAATGATAATTTTGAAGCATTTTTGCATTTTCCAATTTGCCGAATACACTACATAAGCGAATAGTTTCCCAAATTACTGATGACGTTGGCAACTAGTGAGTGAGAGGGTCCTCGCAGCCAATGTATTAAATTTGGAAAGACCTGCTGACGATTGCTTGCCGATAATAACTTGGGTATGTGTGGGATATTGGTATCTTTCCGATATGTTTCTAATTAAAATCAAATTTCACAATCCATAATTTGTCAAACTTTAGATATTCAAGGATAATGTGTTCTTTAATAAGCTTAACTTAACTTTAAGAAAAATTTTATTTTTGGGATTATGATTTGTGTATTGGAAGATTTTAATTTAAATAGGTAAATAAAGTGTCTAAGAAACTTAAGAAATATAGAAAGATATTTTTAATATTATTTATTTATTAATTTATAATCTTAGCTTAAATCAAAAAGTGTTTGAATAACTAATATTAAAATTGAATTATGATATTGATTATTATTAGCATTTAGTTTATATTAATTTTAATTTGATTATAGAGTATTTATTGGTTGGTTTCTTTAAGTTGAATCGCCAACTGTTCCCTATGCGCACTTAATGCGGCGGTGCAAATGCTTTTGAGTTATCAGTTAGGGTTCCATCTTGGGCTGAGGTGCGGATGGAGTGGAGGTGTTAAGCGCTCGAGCGCTGGAGTGCAGCCAAATGAATTTGCTAATGAGCAATCAGGCTTCAAGAATATGAAATTCGTTTTTATCATATTTTTGTTATTCTATTTTTTTTTTTTTGGAAATTTCAAGTTGTGCGCTTAAAGAGACCAGTCGAATGCCAAAAGTCAACCAGCCAAAAGCTGAAGTTCAGGCTGTGGCTGCGGCTGTTGCTGAAGGCTGTGTTAACGGCTAAAAGTTAAATGGCTATTCGGCCGCATGCCACGCCTCCTGGCAGAAGCGACCCCCGCGGCTTTAATCATTTACAGCGGCAACAAAGACCTAAAATCAGACCGAATTATGATTATAAATATATACATATATATATATATGTACGAGTATATATATATATTTAGAAGGGCGAAACGTGGAAATTAGCGACGCTGGACGTTCGGTCCGTTGCCAAGGCAGCGGCTATTTTCATTCCCATTTCCACTCCCACTGCCACACCCATTTTTATATTACCATCTTCATCATCATGCGCATTTTGCAGCCACCTTCTTGGCTTGGCTGCAGCTCAACAACCCAAAAAAAAAAAAAAATCATTTTTGGCGGCATTGGGGACCGTGTCTAGAAAGAATTGCAATTGTGATAAAATTCAGCGTAACTAATGCCGACCACAGCAAAATGCGATAAATTGCCGGACGGGTGTATTATACTCTTTATCTGAAGTCTACTCCCATTTTATTGGTTCCTTTAGTTAACCTCAGTAAACAGTAAATTACATTTCTTAGTTCTGCAATAATATTTATTGACTGTCATTTTTTCGAAATATTTTATTATTATAGGTTAGTTCAGTCGTCATAGGTGTCTGTTTTTATAGATATAAATACGAATTATTATTGGCATTTTGATATTTGAAATAACTCCTCTTATTTTGATGTACAATGTTATTTCATGGCAAATTCGTTTAGCTTTTGAAACTTAGTTATTTATTGATTGATTACCTCTATTATTTTGCTTTTATTTATACTCCGATATATTATGAAACCCGACAGCAAATAAGCACTTGACCTGAAGCCAGCGAAAACATATTTAAGTTTTTGAACTTTGAAAAATTTGTATTGACATCTTCTGAGTATTTCAGATATTCAAACGCTGCATTCCCTCTGGTCAATGATTTAAGAAGAGTGTTTAATATTCGTCAAGTGCACTAAAAACGCTGCCCTTTCATGTCTTTTTTTTTTGTATTTGGTGGAGCTATTTTGGGGTGTCGCCTTCTGCGGTCGTCATGGACGGTTTGTTGCCGGCTAAAGTTTGGCGACTTCTTTCTCATTTTTTTTTTCTTTTTGTATTTAGTTGAATGTCGCTTTCTGTGTACATTTTTATAGCATTGGCTCTCGCCTTGTTTTGCGGCTGTATGAGAGATTCAGTTGCTGGAAATGATAATTTTCACTTGAGCGCGCACGTGAAAATGGGCAAAGCGAATAGCTGCGAGGGGGCTGATGCTGATGGGGGGTGTGAACGGGGTGTGGGCGTGCCTGATGTGGTTTTAGCTCTGCTATAAATTGCCAATTAATGGCAGAGTAGCGCTGCGGTTGGTTTCATTTGCATATTGCTTCGCATTGCTCCAAATACAAACAAACGAACACACACAAATATTATAGGATATGCGATTGAACGGCGATTTCTCTTCTCTTCTTTGTTTGTTGTTTTTTGCTTTTGTCACCCACTCGGCGTATGCTTAATTTTTGGGCACATTCTTTGCGACTGTTTTTGTTTTGGCCTGTCACACTTCACTGGTCAGCGAGTCGCCATTTTGTTTTAGATTATCCAGCGTTCAGATGCATTCAAATGCAGCCCGGACTAGGTCCGGTCGAGCGTCGTGCTAAATTCGTTGCGGCTTTTGCGGTTTTTCCATCCGTTCTGCTTTTGCCATTGGCTTTTTGTGTCATTTCAAAAAATAAATACAAAACGGCAGCGGTAGAAATTTAGTTCATTTTCAAATTGATGCAAAAACATCGAATGAATAATTGAGCTTGAGCTAAATATGTATGAATACACTGGTTATGTGATGAATGTGTGCATTCAAAGCTGACCTCTACTCATTAATTCGTGCATTTAAAATCTTAGCTTTTTGATATTTGGTTTGTTCTTATTTAATTGCCATATTCTTTTGTTCACTTTTGAATTTTGCAGCTTATTCTTGCCACGATCTTTTTGTATTATTCTGTCTCCGTTTTACAAGCGAATATAATCTTTGACGTGCCTAAGATCATTGCTGTTTCATCATCTCTTAATTGTTCATACGCATTCTTTACCTACCCGCCTAACTGACGCGTTTTGGCTGAAATTTGATGCGAATGCTAATCAAATTTATTTATCATCGACACTGGTTTGTTATTGTGTTTGTTATTGCTTGTTAAACATGTGAGAGTGGCGCAGACACGTAAATTATATGCACATCTATACTATACTGTACTCGTATATAACGCATACGACGCGTTCGCTGCTATCTAAATGTACATAAAACTGTCTAGGCCAATACAGAACAAATAGCCAAAGCAGCAGCAGCAGCAGCAACAACAACAGCAATTTGGTTAGGGGCAGTGGATAAACTAGGCATATTATTAGAAGCCATAGCCATGAATTCTACAAATACGACAACAAATTATTGTTTGTTTTTCACACAACACCCCCAAAAATGTTTGCTTGGGATTGAGTGGGTGTTTTAAGATAAGCCCAAAAACAGACAGCCAGATTGGTATATTCAGCTTATGCATGTCGCATGTATTGGCAAATATATTTATTTATATATATATATATATATATATATATATATTGAACAAATTGGCTTTTCACAAGTAAAACTGAAAATGAAAGCAGTCGCCTCTTGGCCAGTTCAATTGCATATTTATTTTAGTCACATTCACTGCTTATGCATATTTATGTAATCTGAAGCCGGTGTAAGAGTATATCATTTACAGATCGACATTAAGATTTCCTGACCACGCCCACCATCTCCGCTACTAGTCCAAACGACTCGAAATACTCGTATCTACACATTCCAGGTTCGACTGCAATGTTCTCACATCTTTCTTTTTGGGCATTTGAAAGTATGTTGAATTTTGATAGTTTCTCCAGTCTCTAACCAAATAGTATACTTTTTGTATATTTATTTTAACATTTAAAATTATGCATTTTTAAAAAAAATATCAAAGCTTGGTTTACCATTTGATTTGTATACCTTGGTTTCAGTCAAAGTAAATATTGGAAAAGCTCTTTAAAACAAATTCAAAGCCATCAACAATAATTTGAATAAATAAATTAAGAGTATTCTGATTATTGTATTTTGCAGTTTATTTTATTTCTGCTTGCAGTTTGTTGTTGGCAAGAAATACAAACACCAAATGCACTGCCACAAATATTGTGCAGTTACCCAGTGTTAACGTTCACATAACGGCATAATATGGCCAAATGGCCAATTAAAGGGGTTTTTTTTCGCTTTGGCTGCTGCTTCAAAATGTCAATAAAAATATGAAAAGTAATTTTATAAATTAAACAAATATAAGTTTATGCACAAATAAATTTCATCGTCTGTCTCGGACAGCAAATAACTGAAGCAGAGTCCCCCAGGTCCTACCCTTCCCCACCCCAACCCGATCAATGTCGGTGCTTTAATAACAATTTGCGTAGCAATTGAGCTGCACTGCGTGCCCGGACCGAAGTGCATGGAATTAAAATTAGTTTATTTGAATGCATTGGCCCAATGGATATTGGACACTACCAATCTGCAGTAGCATACCCTAGCCAGCAACATGCCCCAAACACCCCAAACTCACCACATGGCTATCCACAACCAATGCTTTAATTGTTCGCTGTGTTCATTGCTCATACGCCGCATTGGCCCCATCGGCAATTTGAGTGTATTGCTGGCATTCAGTTTATCGCCTGTATTGTTTGCTATTTGGTCATGGTCTCTACTTCAGTTTCCCTCTCAACATGCCGCACCCCCCTCTCCTACCCCATCCTGGTGTACATTGCCTATGGCAGCCTATTATTATGCCGCTGCTGTCTGTGACAATATTTTACGGGTTACTTGATTTACTGTTTATTTATTGTTATTATTGAGTTGAGATTTTTCTGTGTTGTCTACAACGTTTGCACTACGTTGCACAAAAAAAAAAAAATTAAATCAAACACACACAAACAATGCCGTTTTAATTAAAACACCAAACAACAAAAATAAAATACATAATTTATTTTAATACATTTTATGTAACACTTTAAAATCAGCACATTTATTAATGAAATGTGCTCAAAATTTGTAGTCTAAAAATATATTTATTAGATAATAGTTTAAATGAAATGCATACGCAGCGTCATCGTCGTTGCATTTGATTAATGGCCAACTAAATAAATTACGTCAGTTTATTTAGCCTACGCATAAACAATGGAAAACCATAAAAAATAATAGATGGCTCATAAAATGCCTCCATAAATTGTGCAAACTTGTCAAAATCAAAAGCGCGGAAATGTCAAATTAGATGGTTATTGAAAAAGGGCGAAGTCGCATACAAAGTAATGCCATACATAAAGGCCAACTCTCTCCCCCAGTACCCCACTCAAACCCCCTATTTCGACATTGACTAACCAACTGGGCAATGCACTTGTCAACGTGTGGAAGTGCGACAGATATCGAGTACATTATTTATATTTTTTGTTTATTTAACAATTATAAACACGCTGAGCAGTGCTATGGCCAAGCCCAGAGTTTGTTGGGCATGCGTTGTGGGGCCGTTATTACAGGGTATCAGACCCAGCTTGGAGGTGCAAACACAGGCCTCAACATGCATGCCCGTCGAATGCTTTTGCCGGTAGCAGCCATTTGTGCTGTTCACCTTGGCGCACATGTAAGTAATGTTTTGAACTAGAAAGCAGAAAGCAGAAAGAAACTGAATCTCAGTAAAGTTTCACACATGCCAGGTTTGTGCAGGGTATAACAAATAAGATAATACTCACTGCCGCCCTTGAATATGTACGAGTACTTGACACATGATAAACCGGGCGACATCTGGCACAGATATTTATCACGGTTCAAAGTCGCGTTCTGCCACAACGCCTTTGCATCTGGCACCGTATCATTGGCTAGATAAATCAATATATATTTGTACAGCAATATATAAGTACATATATAAATGTATATATAAGTCAACTACATACGGGTAGCCACCAATGGCATTTCACAGGGTATCTCATTGAAATCGCCAACTCTTGCCTCGCAGGTTTCTTTGGCAATGTTCGTCTTGTTCGCATAGGGTCCTATCCAGGTGAAATGAAAGCATTGTGGCGCTGTGAATTGAGTATAAATGAATCATATTCATTTACATGCACTTGCCACAATTCACCAACACTCGGCTTCCACAAATTTGAACAGCAGTAACGGTAGCAACAATATACACAGCCGCGGTAGCATTCCAAATAAGATACTTCCTATATTGATAACTTTTCACAGATAACTTGTATATCTATAAATTTTATGTATTTTTTCTTCTTCTTCTTCTTCTTCTTTTTTGGGACAAGCGCTGCTGTTGCCACTGCCACAGACAAAGTGGTATTGGCGGCGCATTCAATAACCTGACGATAGTCAATCTTATCATTTACCATTGAGAACTGAAATTTTTTTATTGGTTGTTAAAAAGATCGAGTGCTTAATGTGAGAGTATTTTCTCTTTTTTTTTGTGAATTGCATTTTTATTTATTTTTGCACATGCGAGAACTGAGTGACAAAGTTCTGGTTTTGTTTTAAAGACTTGTTTATCAATATGTATTTTAGTTTTATATTTAAATTATAGATTGGCATATTAATAAATGATCTTATAACAAATGATTTTAAGGTTTGAGTTCTTGTTTTGTTTACAGACAAATTCTCTTTTTCTTTCACAATTTGTTTTATCAACTGAATACAAAGATTTTAAAAATGTTTCACTTGAACAGAAGTTCGAGTTCATATTTTGCAATCCATTGTTAAAAACATTATAAATAAAGATTTTAAAAATAAAAGATTTATTAATGAAATTATGTTGTTAAAATGCGCTTTTGCTTTTTGAATACTTTATTTAATTTTTAGCTGCCTGAGATTTCATATAAAGAATATTTATATCTGAATATTGACTAAATATGATATTTTTTTTTTGTAGCAAATCGAATAATTGCAAGAATAATTATTCTAATTGAAAAATGACATTATTTATCTAACATTTTTGTGTAGTTTCCGAATCTTTCGTTTGATGGCAATCAATGACCTTATCAAACAACTTGTCATTGGGAAAATAAAAGAAAGTGCGATACAATTTAAATGAATTTTAAAATGCTGCGAAAACTTTGAAGGCAAAATACCGAAACAAATTGCCAAAAAAAGAGGCAGGGAAACGAGGCCTTCAAAATCCCCTTATGCCATTTGTATTTAATTAAATTTTCAGGAGGCAAAGGCGCAGTGGATGCCTGACAAACAATTAAATAACAGTTGCTAAAAATGTTGCTAAACTAAAGTCGACAAATTCTATTTGTTGTTAATTGTCCGGTTGCCGGAGTTGCCCTCGTGCCTCTTGCACGAAATGAGTTTGAAAACAAATAAAAATGTCAAACGAATGAATAAAAGTTGTCTAATTTCATTTATTTAGCAGCAGCGTCATTTGGATAGCCAACACACAGAAATACACACACACACACACACACACAAACACTCAAAAACTCATGTACTTACTGAGAAAACTCACGAATACACTCACGTATTTGAACAGTTGTGCAAATTGAATAAAAGTTAAATTTTTCCTATCGCTCTTCACGTATATTTCACTTGGCTTGTTTTTTGTTGTTTTTGTTGTTTTTTTTTTTGAAAATTTAATTTTTAATTGTTCAAAACAATTAGAATTTATTCGTAATTTTGCGGTGTTGTATGTGCGTTTAAAACTTTTGCCACAGCTGCCAGCCAGCTACGTGCCCCCAAAACTTTGTATTGCTTTTTCTACGAGTTGATTTTGTTTGGCAATGTTTAGTTGCAATTTGCTTTAAGCCACGTACTTAAACACAAATGTACACATACATCGATCAACACATTTTGACAACTTGTATTACCTTATGTATTTATAAAGAATCTACGATTCATTTTGTACCCCAGCCACAAGCCGCGACACACATCACAAAAGGCCACCTCAGCCAGCTATTTCCATCATCATCATTTTGTGAGGTTTGCAGTCTCAATCCCCCTTTTTTTTTGCCCAATGATTGATCATTTTTATTGACACGAACGTCATTAGCTTGAGGCGAAATATACAAGAGAAAAAATAATGGCAACGGAAATTAGCGTTAGTCAGGCATTTCGAGCTAACATAAAGAAGCCAACTCCAAATAATTGAACCGTGACAAGGGCAACAAGAAGTCAAAACTTAACTTAGAAACATTGCTGCTGAATTTGGGTTTACTTTCAAAAACCATAATTGGTTGTGGAAAATTTTAATAAATAAATAAATAGGTGAAATATTGAACGATTAAGAAGTCAATTGGAAATCTGCACTGCAGTTGGCTTTATGGCAAGAGGCTATAATAGTTTTATGAAAAAGTATGTAACAGCCAGAAGAAAGCATCTGCATCCCCATTATGTGGATATATATATACATATACATATATATATATATATATATATATATCTACCATCTTTCTTATTAAAACTTGTTAAGAATTAACATTGAATACAGCTTCGGGACTTGTGGTTAATTGAATTGGCTGTGCTTATCTACGATTATTAATGCTCTATAATGTTATCGTAGGCCTGGTAGCTTTTTCTCTGTTCCACAATCATAATATAAATTCAGTAAATTAGAGCTTAAGCTAATGGTAGAATTCATGATTAATGCTGTTATTGTTTCAGGCAGTTAAGCTTGCCAAAATATTCAATCTAGAAGAGCGCTGACTTGCTGGTGCTTAGCAGTTCTAATCTCTCTATTTTAGGATTCATAAAACTAACAGAATTTCGGCACAGGCTTCACAGGCTCCATTCAGCTCATTAATTATGCAAATGTGTTTTTTTTCTCCGCTTTGACTCCAACGAACCGACAATACACCAAAAATTATGTCACCAAAATGCAAATGTCGCGACCGAAGCTTAACAGCGAACTGAAAGGGGGTAACTGTTGGCAGGGGGTGATTAGCACAAGTTTGGGGTGCAAAAGTTGTTAACAAAACTAACAGCCAGTTGGCATATGAGCAACATAACTGGGCTCAACACACAAATGTTGCGCTCGGCGCTTCGGCTCCTTGGCTAATGGCGAGCCTGCATAAAATTTGCATGCGATTAAAATTGATAAATTGTGGTGGGCAGGTCGGTGAATGGGGGGGAGGGACGAGTAGGCCCAACTAGAGAGAAGTCATTGGGGCATAGGCAACTTAGGAAACAGACCTTGGCATGACCTACACATCAGCTGTCAATGGTTTTCAATTATGTGCCAGTTTCCGCTGCACACAAAAGCAGCTTAGGCACTACATTACATACACTGCGAGTAAAAGTGTGCTAAACGTGCATCTTAATCAGCTATTTGATTCTGCTGCTACTCTGCTACTCTAGTTATGAACGATATGTGCCGCATTTTCGCACAGTGCACAGTGCCAGACTTTTTAAAGTGTTTGGTATATGTCGACTGGCTTGTAATTTTAATAAAGTCAGCTGCATGTTTCTTGCTGTTGGAGCTGGCTGTTGGCTGGCAACTAACGGGAACTAGTCTTTGGCGACAGCTAAACCGATTTGCTAAATTACAAAGTTGCCGCGTCGCGTCCCTCTAATTACGTGTCGCCGCTGCACGTCCAGAGGCGGGTCATTATGTCACCTGTACGAAAAATGGCGCACGTAAACCGGAAACGCTGTGCAAGTCGAGCGAGCGGAGCGCCGGCGTAAGCGGACCTGTGATGGGGGTGAAGTGGCAGGCCAAACGGCTCATTGTGCGGAAATCGCATTTGGTGCTGATAGCACAGGCAGCGCCTAACTAACGACCAACTAATACGATTAGTGGCATAATGCGAGCGACTTAAGTGTGTCAATAATGTAGCGCTTTGTTTGCAACATCTTCAAAATATCACCCACTGAGGGTACCTGGGGTATATTACAACAGAAGATTGTCTTCGTAAGTATATGGGGTATATAGGGTATACTATAACAGAAGATTGTCTTGGTACACTTCAGAATATCTCGCAATAAAATCAGAATGAAATTAACCGCCTGAATTTAGAACCAGTATCAGAAACGAACATGCGACATTCGTTGATATTGTGAAAGAGAATTCAACTGAAACTGAGACCATACCAGAATCGAAATTGGGTTCCGCTTCCCTGAAAGAAAGTTGAGGTTTTTGTACAAGAGCTTAAGTGTAAAGATCGTTTATCTGCGCACTCTGTGATACTTTATTACTTTATTCAATTTGCGCTGCTTGCTTATTTTTTGTTCATCTAAAGCACAATCCGATCTTAATTTCAATTAATTTTGTTGGCTCTGCTGGGAGCTCTAATATTATTTGCAGCACTCGACGCAGGCCTTAAGCTCATTGCTTGCATTTGCCAAGTCATAGAACGAGTAGCGATGATAGCTGTAGTATTCCGGATTCTTGTAACGCTCACATTTGCCGGCCTTCGGGCCGAGTATCTCCCTTTTCGCCATGGGCCGAAACACTTTGGGCTTGATAAACGGCGGCAGTTTGAACGTGTTCGTTGAGAGACGACTGGGGGCATATCCATCGGAAGGTTGCCGATTATCTAACGGTTTCGGTCCAAAGCGGCAGACATTCTTATCGCCTTGCTTCTTCTTACAGTGCTCTAATCTTTTTGATCCTTTGACACTATTTGGTTGCATTAGCTTGGCTGAAATTAACGGCAAGCTGGAAAGCATTTTTGGAATTTTCTTTGTAAAATACTTATAAATAATCCATAGAATTTTTACTCAACTAGATGACTAACAATTTGTTAGCAAAACCTGCTCAGATTTGAATTGTTTTCTGACTGCATCAGAGAATGTTTAGAGGCTTCCTCGAAGGTATAACAAATGATATCCATTTGATGGCATTCCTAATTTTGCCGTCGTTAAAACTTTGAGAATAGCCGCAAAGCTGATGTAATGAGAATAGTCAACAAGATTTCAGTGCGATACTTAGAGACGCCATCACACACACGATAAGATAAGCCAGTTGGAAACTGAAAGTCGACCCGGTTTGGATCAGGCGTAAGGCAGTTTAAGCCAAAAACACTAACACACATTAAATTATTTCGATCATTAAACTTATTTCTCACTTAAAATCCAAGCGCTTTGTTGTCATTGTTGTTGCTGCTGCTGCTGCTTAACTTTGAGGGCGTTGAGATAAATGCTCAACACTATCCCAGAAACGTTAAACCTCGACAATCAGCCCGTGCCCACCCACAAAGTAAAGTTTTTAAAACTAACAGCAGCAACAACAAAAATGGCAATAAAAATCCTGTAAAACAACAACAAAATAAACGTTGAAGCACCGGAAAATTGTCAGCTCTGCAAGAAACACGAAACACGGCGCAGGTTCACTTGAATGCTTTTTAATACACTGACACAAGCACATACATACACACACACACACATATATACATATATATATATACATACCCAACCCAACAAAGATGGCGCACATAACGGTACGCTGGCGGCGTCACCATTGCGGCTTGTAAATTTATAGTTGGAGTAAAGAAAATCGCGTTGGAGTAAAAGTTTTTAGTGGGTCTCTTCTGCGTGCGAGACTCGCACAAAATCCGAATCAGAGCCAAATAAATGGCAACGTCGCCGATGTCATCTAATTGCTTTTGTTTCTGGGTAGGGGTGGCAGCAGCAGCAGCAGCAGCGTCAGTCAGCCAACCAGCCTAACCAAAAATACACTGCCACTGCTACCCTTGCCACACCAACTTTGACCGTACACCACATAACTGACCTCGGTACAGTTGTGCCGAAAAGGTTATACAGTTGCGGAAGCTCTTTCGTTAAGGTAATTTTCCGCCATAATTTGTATAACTTTGTTGTGTGTGTGTTGGTGTGTGTGGGTGTGTGTGGGTGTTGAAAGAAATTGTTGAAAGTTTGCTGCAATCAGTTCTGTGGGTTCCGTTGAGGTCCAAGTTGAAAGCACTGTTAAGTGTCGTTCTACTTAAGGAAATTACGCTATTGTCATCGCATACTATACGATTGGATAAATACTCGTATTGTTATTTTTTCAGCCCTATAATTAAATGGGCTTTCATAAAAAGCAATCGTTTCAAAAGAAATAAAAGTGTACAAAAACATCAGCAACTTTAAGTTTATTTTGTGGAAAAGTGTTAAAACATTTTTGTTGCATAATAGCAAAAAAATATTTGATATGATGTTCTTCATATTTCCCCCATTGTCCAATGAAAGATGAATTTGTTTGTCATTTAAGGTATTTCAAATTTCAGCACTTGGAATATATGGGAATTGTAAGACTGTTAGTCAAAGACAAAACTTAACCACTTCTGTTAATTAAGTTGGTACAAAGGATGTTATGTAGATCAGTGTACCCCACCCGAGGAACTTTTGATTGTGCTCAAAGCTTTTCTCGGGATACTTGGTGACTTTCAATGTTTTGATGTCGGCCGTAAAACTCGGTTGCATTTGAGCTGCTGAGATTGCAGCTAACCTTATGCAAATTCAGCGGCGTTTTTGGCTTAAGGAACGTGAACTTTCCATTGCTTTGTGTTGTTGGGGTAAGTTTGGTGCCAGTTTTCGCAGCTAGGTATGCGATTGCATAGGCTCACAATAACAAAAGGAACAACAGGGGCAAAAATAACAAGAATTACTTAGGTGAGGCTGGCAGACTATGAGATACCCCAAGACAGGACATACCCTGGTGTATAGGATACGTAGATATACAGGTGATGGGAAGTTGGTTTAATTTCATTTAAAAATACTTAATACAAAAGGAGATTCTTCCACGGCTCGCTTAAAACAAATTATTTGCCTAAATAATATGCTTTTTGGATGTCCACTTTGAACAAGAACAGGGTAGTAGAAATCGGTGCAACATCGCTGGCAATGCTGAGTATTCGTACTCGCTGTCGTATACTTATTTGGCTGGGTGCTTAATTAAAATGCGCAGGCATTGCGAGCGCTTCATTTGGCTGGCTTAATCGGCTGCTGCCGCCACTGTTGAGATTCGTATCGGCCATGGCCCAAACCACGGTGCCACGCCCACAATTCGCGTCTCGACGCTGTTCCTTTTGCATGTAAAGTGTCAAGTTTTTCATTATAATTTGCATATTTTTCGCCAACGCGTAAACTTTTCGCCCACCACCACTCACCACGCCCCCTACTTACCACTACCACTGAAAGTCTGTGCCTTGTAAATGACAACAATAAGCATTACGGCATCAGGCTGAATAGTTAAAAGGACTCTGGCCTGGTAAACATACATATATATATGTATATATATATGTGTAGTACTCTCGATCTGCTAGATACACAACATGTAGCTTTTTAAGTTATTTTCAAGTTTAATTTTTTGACTCTGTGGTGCGTTTTTGTTTCACTGCCCCGCCCCCTGTCCTCTATGCCGTTGCCGTTGCCGTTGCTGAGCCGTGGCGCATAATCACGCGAAATCTGAAAACGTGTCTTGTATAGTAATGAGCACTGATTACAACTTGAAATTGTGTGTGAAAGTACAGTTGTGTGCGCAAGTTATGCTACGTGGCGTCCTCCTCAAAAAACTTGTCAGGCTTCTTTCAACTTTTGACGCTCAGCGCCCAAAAACAAAACAAAAATAAATGAAAATTTTATGAAATTTTTTAGCTCAAGTTAAGCGCGGTGTTTTGATGCAATTCCTTATGTTGCTTAAATAAAAATAAATAAGAAACAGGAAGGAATCAAATTTTTTGAAAAATATAGTATATCTGACAATATTCTAAGCAACTCGAAAAGATAATATGAATTTCAAGCATCAGGCTTAAAAGAGTCATAGAAAATTCGTATAAAAATATATTAAATAAACTAAAAACTCAATTAAAACAACTATGATTTGTGGCATTGATACGACTTTAAATAAAGTTGTAAAAGCGATTTCCAATTGTATTATTAAGTATAAATTCTAAACTCAAACTTTGCACTTCTTATTTTAAAGAAATTCTATTATTAAGTACACATTCCAAAAGGTGCCACTTTTGTTAAGCACTTTTAGTTAGCATTTTTCTGTCGGCTACTGTAAGAGTTCGTCTGTCAGACCTCAAAATACCATTTGATGTGTATTTAAACTTAAAATGATGTCTTCTTAATCAACTACCGAGTCAGCGTCCAGGCAGACGACCGTCAAGCGTCGATGGCTTTTTCCTTGTTACTTCTCCACACTGCCACACCACTCCTCGTCGCCTACTCCAACTTCAGCTTCAGCTTCAGCTGTGAGCCCAAGGCTGCCACCACAGTATTGTGCCAACATGCATGCCACGTTCACCCACCGAACGTGTCAATTCGGAGCTGGTTGTCTGTGTGTGTGTGTGTGTTAAGAGCCTGAAGGATATTATATAATGTGTAGTAATTTGAATGTGAAGTGGGCGGCAGGGAATGAAGAAGCTTATAAGACTTATACGTGTGTCGTGTGCTGCCTTTCGATTTTTCCCTCTTATGTCTTAAAAACATCAAAAAACTGTCACCCATCCTTTGCTCCTTTGCTCAGCTGTGTTTTTGTGTGTGGGTATGGGGGATTAATGAGATTTTCTTTTATGGATTTATGATGATTATTTCTGTTATTAGTTAAGAGCGTGACAGAATCTGAGACAGAAATTTTCGATTTTCGACTGTCGACTGCCATTTCGATGGTATTTTAAAGTAATCCATTGATGTATGGCCAAGTTGCGTGGCTTCTGTTCCGGCGACTGCGACTGCTGCTGCGACTGCTGCTGCCTCTCCAGTTACTCATTTTTTAAACGCACTAAATCACAAAAATTGCATGACCCGCGCACCATTAGCCTTATTTATGGCAACGCGCCATTCAATGACAATTCAATATATTTTACATGCCTGGGTTCCTCATACCAAAAAAAAAAAAAAAAGAATAAAAACAGACTGAAAGCTGTCTTTTTAGTGCCCGGCGGTCAATTTATATACCCTTTACAATTTTCTTCCCAAAGGGTATCGTAAATATGTATTCCTGATTAATAATGTTAGACAAAAATTAAAATACTTTCAAGTTCTTTATATACGTTTATTAATCATCATCAGTCCCTCTCGCTCTGCCAACTATTTCAATTACATCTTTTTGTATTTGGTTTCACTGAAAATATATATTTTTTTGTTGATAAATTAAGTTGGACAATGATTAAAGATCTGCCGCAGAGTATCTCTTAGGCGAGCACTTGCTCTCTCTTTCGCTCTCTCTACCTCTGTTTCTCTCTCCCTCTCTCTCCTTACTATAGCACTCTTTCTTGTTTTTATATTTTTTTGTGGTCGCAACGCCGGCCATTTGGCCTGGCCAGAAAACAAATTCCGCAATCGTCGCACACAATAAACCATTACAGACGATTAATTTCATTATCCGCGGGTATCGAAATCAAAAAATACCATTCGATTTATGCGTGCAGCCACAGCATCAACAGCAACAGCAACAGCATACAGAAAGCGAATGCAATTGTCATAATTTGTTTTCCCTTTTTTTTTCCCCCGTTTGAGGTTATGAAATGCTTTCTAGTCTGGCATAAATTGCATGAACGATAAGCTTATGATGATTTGGCTGATGGCATTTTATGAGCTCTGACAATGGCTTAAATTGGGCTCTGAATTTGTTCGCCACTAAAATGGCTTAGTACACAATCAGTTTTTATAAAATTAATGCAAAAACAAATACGTTCGGATCAGAACATTCAAAATGGAACTACAAAATATGAAAGCGTTTTAAATGAAATATAGCTTTTTTTGTGCACAACAAAATGATATCTCAACATAAATAATTATTTTGAAAACAATTCAAAACTCAGCTCAACAGAACATTAAATTTTTATAGGTTTTAAATGAAAGAAATATGTAAAAAAAAAAAAAATTATAAATTGTTGTTGGTTTTTTTTTGGGTATTTTGCTTCACCAAAAGATAAGCAAAATTTATAATTTTCTTTTTAATTTGCGTTTTTTTGTTCGGCTTAGAAATGATGTATTTTTAAGGCTTATCTATTTTAATGGTTTTCATTTGCTTTGTTAACTGCTGGCAGCTACTCTATAAAATCCATTGCTTTAGTTTAATCTTCCCTTCGGCCATCGCTCGAATCCCAAGAGTGCATTTCATTCTAATTGTTTTTGCCCTGTTTGTTTGTCCAACTTGCGGTTTGATAGCTACAAAACAAAAAAAAAAAGGAAACAAAAAAACAAACAATGTGAATAAGGATAATAATTTGTATGTATATCCTGAGATGAGTGTGTTTGGGTGGTTCATGCAATTCATTGCTCAAACAGCGCGTTGTCAGTTTTAAGAACATGGCGACTTTCCGTTTCCGCTCTTAAGTCAGATAAAATATATAAATATATTATGTACTTTAAACCCATATAAATGCCTAGCAAACTAAAATGTTTGATTATTGATAAAAAAAGCTTGCTGAATGAGATGAATGAGATGAGTTAGTTGGTGTCTTATTTTTGATTTTAGAGTGTCCTTTTTTTTTTTTGTTAAAGAAAAGATACATTAAGAAGACAGATAGTTAAACGAAATTTTTTTCAATATATGGCATTTATATGGAGTTCGTTTAATACTCTTTCACACACACACACACACACACACATCCCCTAACTAGACTGCACTTACTAATTTTCTTATGTATATTTGCGTTATTTGTATTTGTGAGGACACGATTTTTTTAAAATGTATTTTCGTGGTCGTTGAAGACGTGAAGGGACTTCAGGAAGCTGGGACTAGCTGGAGTTCGTTGCGTGTATTGCTCGAGGTCATGTTTGGCTTTTCACCCCCTTCAATTGCTCGACTCTGGCTGCCGACACTTGGGGGTAGTAGCAGCATTAGATCTGTGTGTGTTGTTATTGATGTTGTTGTTGGCATTGCTGCTATTGCTGCTGTTTGTTTGTGTCTCATTGAGCGAACGGGTCTTTTGATATGGCGCTCAAGCGTTTCGAACGGATTTATTTGCCAACTTGATGCTGAGGCGAAGCAGTGAAAAGTTCCTTTTCATTTTCGTTTTTGCTTTTGCTTTTGCTTTTGCTTTTGCACGCGGTAACTGTAATTGTCATTATGCCCCCCGGGGGGCAAACGCCACGCCCACACTCAAAACACACGCCACACAGTGGCCCCTGGTGCCCCATCTGAAATGTTTGTTTTACGCATAGAGCGAGACAGCAACGGAGGGAGTTCAAGTGAGTGCGAGTGAGTGAGAGGCGAGCGAGCAACTTGCTTACACCCTTTGGACTAGCAAAGTGCTTTTCATGTTGCCACACAAAACGCTGCGTGCAGTTTCCCATCACCAGCATCATCATCATTATTAGCAGCATCATTATTATCATTATTATCTTACACTGAAAGAAAACAACTGCAACTGAAATGAAATATGCGCACTTCTTGTAGATAGAACGCATTTGAAATATTTCGAATAAACACAAAAAGTCTTCAAATAAATTATGCTTATTTTGAATACAATTTATAATAATTGTTTCGTACAGTTTTTACTGCATTACTCACATAAAGTATATATATTCTTGATCAGCATCACTGGTCGAGTTTATATAAATATCGTAATCAGTCACTTTTTGAGTTAATTATTATGTTAAGTGTTGGTTTTTTCTCTGTGTAGTTGGAACATCATTAGCTATTGCTGCTGCCTTGGCACGCTCAAAGTATCTATCAATATTTGCATTTATAAGTTCTTTGCCTTGCGGCGTATTTGTTGAGTTATTAACTGAAATTAGGAAAATTGAAATGCGTTCGTTGCGTTCGCATTTGTGACAGAGCGTGAAATTGCCTCGACTTTCCGAATAGGCCATAGCCCCGCTATATATATATATATATATATGTATATATTTATAAAAAAAAAGGTGACCAACTCCAGTCGCTTCAGTCGTTTCAACTTTTGTAATTATGCGACAAGATAATTAACTCAATTTTTGGCCAGCAACAAAAGGCGCAACATTATTTGAGCCGCATGCATTTTGGCCATGGTCCTGGCTCCATCAGCACTGGCCACCCCGAACAGTATTTGGCAAGTCGCCCAGCCGAAATGGTCATAAAACCCACCAATTCCACAATTTCACAATTTCATTCAAATGGCAATGGTTCGGGACTGCCATTTGTAGCATACTTCTCGGGTTTGTTCGCAAAACGCAAGCACAACTGACTCAAAAGCCACCACTGGGCAAATTTGAAAATGCCTTTTGTTCACCATTTTATTAGCTCGAATATAATCTTATATAATGCTAGGTCGTTTCGAGTTTGGGCTGAGCACCACACCGAATTCCATTATACTACACTTAAAGTGGCAAACATGATTCTTGTTCAACAATGATTGCCTCAGAATATTGAAAAACAAAAACAAAACAAAAATCTTGGAATGCTTTGCATTACGAATTGCCAACAATTCGGAGAGTGCTCAAATTGTAAGTAACTAAAAATATGAAGATGTTGTCAGGCGCGGGTTATGTGCCCAGCACATTGAAACACGATTCAAATGGCCTATCACGAAACTGTCTGAGAAACAAGGCCAGCAGCCAGAAGAAATTGAATGCCAGTCAACGCAGGATGGCAAAGCTTGGCAAGACGATGCCCAGCCACGATCTCCCCGGGGGCTATGTGCCCATACCCTTACAGATGACGCAGTGCCCCATTAAGTGGAATGATATCAGATCCGAAGTCTCAACGAATAGCCCAGCGCAGCTGACACCCAAGTTGGATCAATTTGAATGCTATAAGAGTCGTCGAACTTACAGTTCGCATCGATGCTCGTTCGATGTTCTCAAGATGATTGTGCGAACTTTAACGTTTTGTCGTAAATAGTAAATTAGTGCAAAATTTAGCATTATTGGAAAAATATAGAGCGGGACACATCTCAAATCTGTGTGCTATCGAACCAATTATGCCAGAAATGTTGTTTAGTAATTAATAATCGAATAAAATGTGAATAAGATAACAATATTTTTGAAAACTAGAAAAATATCAATTATCCAGAATATGTATTATTTATGCAATGATTCTACTTTTTTATTACAGCTCCAACAAATACTTTTTACCCTCCGCTTTGCCTCCAACTAATTTTGCGCCAGATGCTGCAAGCACAGCAACAAATAGCCATATATCATACCTCGCTGATAATGCGCACTGATTAAGGACTGTTGCCCTGCTCAACCACCCAGCCAAGCCACCCGCTGAGTGAAGTTAAGCCGGCGACACTTGAGCACCACCTTTTGGTGGTTGATCTGCTGACTTTCGCTTCTATTGTGTCTCAAGAGGTAGAGAGAGAGAGAGGGAGAGAGATATATTTACATGGAATTCCATCTTTAACTAAATCATGCTCGTCATCATCATCATCATCATCATCAACAGCATCGGCATCAGCATCATTATTGTTATGAGTATAATTCGTGCATAATTCGCATCATCTTCAAAGTAATTGCAGCCACACTTTGCCACATTTCATTGATGCGTGCCCCGAAATTATTTCATAATTTGTAATGGTAAACAAAAGTTTCTTTTTTTTTGGTTGGGAGTTGGGTGCTGGCGACGTGATGACTCAGCTAATTTTATATTTGGCGCCTTGGATTACACAAGACATTTAAATTGCTGTTGGCAGCCTAAACTCGCAAAAGGTATTCAATTTGATTTGGGCTAAGTGCGGAACTTTAACCTTTGCTTGCGACGAGTTCAGCTGTGAGCTGTGTGAGAATATCTGATGTTGACACGGATAGCACCATAATACTCAACTTTTGAGCTGTAATGTTTTAAGTAGTGCTAAGCTCCAGTGAAATATGATCAGATATGATGCCATAGCCTGAGTCTTTAGCAATAAAGATTTTTAATGCAATTAATTATGATAAGTAAATCCGTGTCGAAATAAATATGGCTTTGGGTTCCATAATATGATTCATGATAAAAGAAATTAATAATAAAAAAGTGCTCAACTATAGCTTTCCTTCCATTTTTACTTCGACTCTTAAATATATATGCTAAACGCTGTTATTTGTTTTTAGCTTGCCTCAAATTTCATACTTGAAATTGCTGAAGTTAAGCGAGAGAATTTTGTAAATTTATTAGTATTGTTATTTTTATGTTAATTAAGCAGCTTTAAGCTAAATAAAATGCGTCGGAATATTAAAATGATGAATATGAAGGCAACACAATGCGCCAAGTGCCATGCCCACAATTGTGGCAGTCGGCTACAAAGAAGCTGTCAAGCGTTGAATGTAAATAAATGCCAGGCAGCCAAAAGATAAGTCCACCCCAGCCAAGTGGGTGCCCCATCCCCGCCCAGCGAAAATTAAAAAAAAAAATGAAAAGAAAAGAAAAGAGAAAGAAGATGATAAGAAATCGGCGCTGCCAACTTGACACAATGAACTTCATATTAATATGAAGCAAATAAAGGCGGCCGAGCCAAGTGTTGAAGTCGACTCGTCTGAAGTGCTATTTGTTTGTGTGTGTGTGTTGGTGTGTCTTAGTGTGTGTTGCTGTGTGTTGCTGTGCGTTGGTGTGTGTGAGGGGTGCCGAAAAGATTTATGGCACAAAAATGTAACGAAACTTTAAGAGTGCAAACCATAAATTAGCCACAGCGGAACTGAAAACTCTGACTCAGAATTGCGAAGGGAATTTGTAGCTTGTTTCTATTTTGACAGCGATTTGTGATACCCTGTAGCACAGGAAAAGGGGTAAGCAGAGCTCAAGTCGTTATCACATTCCAAGCTGTCAAAAGGAGAGTTTTCTGAATCTATCAGAGTTGAATTTGTATCATTTTCATATATGCTTTGTTTTGCTTAGATTTAAATATAAAGTCAGATCAGATTATATTCTCTTATTAAGAATTTTCATCAGATACTTAATTAAAATGTACAAATTTCATCTTTTCAATTATGAACATGAATAACAGACAGAAGAAGCCATCATTAAATTTAAAAGAGTTTTTGTTAAACAAAGAATTAAACTTCGATTTTAATTTTTTAATTTTGCAATCTTAAAATATATCGTATATTAAATTATACAGATAAGTTTATGATTTTTTCATCAACTATTAAAAGAAATCTCAAAGAAGAAGAATATTGATTAATTAACGGTACTACAAACTACAATCCAGAAGGATAATTGGAATATTATTTTTGGTAATTAATTACTTTAAAACTATCAATTTTTATAAAGGGTATCTGGCAGTCTTCATCAGCTCTCTCTCTCTCTCTCTTCCTCTTGTTGCTGCTGTAGTCACTTTTGTGCCTTATCCTTTACCACTTATCCTTTATCGTTATGTGTGTAATTCGCCACACCTTTCATATATGGAATATCGGCTGGGGTTCCCCGAACCGGGTCTCTGCACTTTGCTGGGCCATTTTCGGCTTATTGTTATTGATGTTGTTATCAGTTGCAATTATTTTTTTGATTTACACATTTTGCTTGTCGCCTTTTCTCTCTCTTTTTTTTTTAATATTCTTTGGGATAACTGGTGACAATTTTGTCGCGTCGTTTGCGGTTTTACATGCCAGGGGAGGAGAGCGAGGGAAGGTTGTCAACAAAGAGAGGGCAGCGAAGGGATAGGTGAAGACAGAGAGAGAGAGAGATAGACAGAGAGAGAGAGAGAGAGAGAGAGAGAGAGAGAGAGACGCTGAATAGGTAGGCAGATAAAGAGGCAGCGAGGTGAAATCCTCGCTCATTTTTGGGGCGGGCTTAGCTCATCTGTGGTTTCTGGCAGGGTGTGAGTGATGTGGTGTGGTGTGAGTGGTGCGGTGGGTCGCCGTGTGGGCTGGGGGAGGGGGAGGGGGAGGGGTAGGGTAAGCAGTTCGCATTATTGACAGTTGTTGTGGAATAATCAGATTTAAAACGTTAAATGTCGACGCCGTTTTGTTGGGTCTTCCTTTTTTTGTTGTTTTTTTTTTTTATCTTTTTATTTTCCTTATTTTATTTTGTATTTATTTTTTGTGTGTGTCTCTAGCAGCTTGGTCGATAGGTTGTTCCTGGCCATATTTTGTGTGCCTTTTGTTTTGCGCTGGGGTTTTTGTGCTCGGCTTTTATCTTTGTTGCCGTTGTTG
The DNA here is from genome assembly GCA_035041595.1 of Drosophila basisetae. Classification (NCBI taxonomy): domain Eukaryota; kingdom Metazoa; phylum Arthropoda; class Insecta; order Diptera; family Drosophilidae; genus Drosophila; species Drosophila basisetae. The sequence goes on from JAWNLB010000144.1 coordinate 3,534,195, forward strand.
TTGTTGTTGGCAACATTGCCACAGATTGGCTTTGAATTTAAGTAGCAATTTCCTGTTTTTGCTGCTGTCCCGTGTGGATCTGAGCATGTAATGAAAGTTGGCAAAATGCTTGTTCCACTGCCCGAAATGGGCCAAGAGCGCATAAGTCGTCCACGGCCACGTCCATGCCAATAACTGATCATATTTTACAGGTATAAACATTCCCAGCAGTTATTTACCACAGCAATTTGATTGGCTTTCAGTTTTGAAGGGTGTCAGGGGCTTTAAGCCGCTGCCAAAGAGGCAATCAGCAAATATTTAAGCAAACTTTGAACTGCTTGCGATTCCACAAGTAATTTGGTTTAAGCTCTGTTTTTTTAATGGATGTGTTTTCGATTTGAGCAATTCAATATTAACTTCCAGTGACTCAGTAATTTATTTTTTTGTTAACTGAATTTGTTTATTTGTTTGTTTTATTTTTATTATTCATTTGAACTGCGAATTACTTTGTATATTTTTTTTAAGCTGAGTTTCTTTTGAGTACGTAAAGCTCTTACGTAACGTGACAAATTCCCATTGATCTCTCTCTCTCTCTCTCTCTCTCGCTCCCACTCTCCCTTTTTCTCTCTCTCTCTCTCTGTCTCTTTCATCATTTAAACGTATGCCAATCAAATCAATCAAATCATCTAAGCCACTTGTGTAACGCTTCTTAACTACGTAATATGTTTGTCAATTTTCAACGTAATCACGTGCAACTTAATCCCACGTAAGGTGCCGCCTAATGTCACGTAAGCTCCTTTATCAAATTCGGTGCACCTCCCCCGCTCTCCACCGGCACTCCAGTGACACCTTTCATTACTCCTTACTCCTTAGTCCTTACACCTTCCCTTCCCCGAGTCAGCTGTTGTCATCTCGGTGAAGTGCATTTGCCTTAACACATTTCGCAGTTGCATGCCGTTTGTTTCCCAGCCAGACATCCTTTTTTGCCACACACACACACGCACACACTCGACTCGACACACGCACACACACTCAAATTCAGGCATAATCAAATTCAATTGCTCATTCAAAACATTAAACTGTTTATTTTCGGATGGGACGTTCGACGTTGAGATTGTTGTAGGTTGTACGGCGGAGTTTGAGGGGCTTAAAAGGAATTGTTGAGCGGGCGCCGGGGAGGGGGTTGGCGTCGGCTCAAGTGGCAAAGGCACTTCATCATGCCGCCTAATCATTTGACCCACTTGAGAGCTGTGCAAATACTTTTTGCGTTCTTGCCACACTCGGAAAAACGAAGCGTTCACCAAGAATTATATCAATCAAGATGAAATTTCGAGAAATTTTATTTTTAAATTTAGAAAGATCCTCAACATTTTTGAGTGAGAATCGAAGATGTATTTAAATTATTTAGATAATTAATTTGGAGAAAAATGTGCCTAAAAAGCAGCAATAAACGTTTAGTTTTAAATTTTATAAAAATATATATACAAAAAAAAAATGTATTATTTATTTAGTTGCCGAAATATGTTCTACAAAATGGGAAAAAATTATTTTGAAAAATAAGTTCAACTAATTCGAAAATTATTTTTGCAAGTGTACGCTGAGTGTCTACAGCTTGGCATGTAATCAGACGTAGACAGAGAGGGGCAGGAGGTGGATGGGGCAGGGGGAGGGGGAGGGAGAGACAGTGGCAGCAGCACACACATGAGCCGGTCTCTAATCCTTTCAACAGTCGACTCGGAGTCGTGAAGCAGTTTTGCATGCATACAGCAATCATAGCACAACTGCACGAGAGAGACAGAGACAGAGACAGAGAGAGAGAGAGAGAGAGAGAGAGAGAGAGCGAGGAGATGAGGAGGAGGCAGTGGAAGACAAGGAATTTGGAAAATCTGAGCTCAGTGTCAGGTTGCACGTTGAAAATTTGTCGTCATCGTGTCTCGCACACAAAAATGGCGTTAAGCATAGAATTTTCAAGCGCCGGCCAAAAAGAAACAAGATGTGGGGGGTGGGGGAGCGAGGGAGAAGGCTAAAGGCAAAGACAAACACATCAGCAGCAGCAGTAGCAGTCGCAGCAGCAGCAGCATAAGAAGAAGCAGAAGCAGCAGCAGCAGCAGGCGCAGCAGCGCTTTGGCTGCGGCTCAAGGATAAGGCGCAAAATAATAAATTATATTTGCGTGATTTGTGTTTAGTTGTTGTCCCCGCTGTTGTCTTTTGAATATACATATCTACATATTTTGAAAAGTCTCGGATGTTGAAGCATAGATTGTGTGTGTGTGTGTTTTTTGTTTTTTCTTTTCTCTCTTTTCTTTTGAATTCAACTCGCGACGTCCTTGGATTGTTTTCATTGCTCTGTTGTTGTTTGCGTTGCGAAGAGAGCGAAAAGAGCGCGCGCCTTTTTATGTTCTCTTCACTCGCTACGCTCACTGGAAGGCTGCGCAGAGAGCGCTAATGCGTCCCGCTTAAGAGAGCGCGACTGCTGTACGTGCTGCTCTTAACTTGTTTGCTAGAGTTGCCAGAGTTGAGTTGTTTTCAAATATGTGTTTCAAATGCGTTTTGCTTGTGCTGACGCGTTGTGTTTGACACCCACGCCCCCCTGCTCAACACTTTAATGTTTGCCCACACACACACTTAACACATGAACGCACACACACACACACACACATGCACGCACACAGCACACACACAGAGACAAATCAAAGAGCATTAGTTGCGCTTTTGCTGCTTGAAAGGACAACGCATTTAAAAGTGTTTATTTTATTTTTTTTATTTTGGGTTTGGGGTCAAATGTTTGACAGTTTTCCCAATTCAACCATTGAACCGAAACAAAAACAAATAAAATGAATTGAATCGAAATTGAATGAAATGAAATTTAACTCAAATTGAGGATCGGAAGGGAAACAACATTTAATTTCCACACTGAGCATCAGCTGCTTTTGGGGTTGTCCTTGCGCTAAATAAAGCTTAATCATTCAGCTATTAAAGCTAACCCTTTTTGTGCACATTTCAAACGTGTAAAGTGGGTATTTATGCGACATTTTCAATTGTAAATTAAGCAGGCAGATAGAAAAGAGCAAAAACAATTGTTGTACGCAAATTACAGGGTATCTCGGAGTGTAGTACTTTTTCAGAACTACACGCAACACCCTCTGAGTCTAACAAATTGTGCGAAATCATTGCCTGCAGCACATTAAATGTAGAGCTCTTAAGTCGATAGAGTTGCCACTTTGAGGGTTGCCCTCGCAACAATTCGCACATTTCTTGAGCAGCGGGCTTAACTTGAGCTCAACAAAAAAAAAACAATAATAGAAAAATATATAAATGGCTGCAACAATTGTCAGGCAGATGCAGCAGCAACCCCTGAAAATTAAATCCCTGCCACTTGCCCCTGCCCCTACTCCAAAAAACTGCAACCGCAACAGCAACACTAACAACAACTACATAGTGTGTGTGTGATTGTGTGTCTGTGTTAGCAATGCCAATGACACTTTTCTCTCATCCCTCAGCTCAGCTCATTTCTCACATATTTTTGCCAAACTGCAACTATTTTTGGAACTAAGGAGTGAGGGGCAGAGGTGATGGAGAGAGGGAGAGAGAGAGAGCGAGGCAGCGGGGGGTGTTTTATTTGTATGTTGTTGCTTTTGTTGATGTTTGTCGCAGGCACTCGAAACCGTTAATTGGTTTTATTTTTAATGATGTTTAGGCGAGCAGCAGACAAACGCAAGCATTTTTCCAGCCCACGCTAAATTGTATTTGAGCATTTTCCGTATTATTGTATTTTCTGGGATCAGCCAACTTCCAAATAATTTATGTAAATTCCAAAAGGGAGAAATTTACAGTGATTTATGTTGTTTCTTATTTATTTTCTTTTTTTTTTTTTTTTTTTTTTTTTGGTGCATGGAGTTTTGCTGCTACTGGTGTGAAAGACAATTCAACAGCTAATTGAGCAAGTGACGAAAACAGGGGGAGTGAGCGAGATGGAGATATGAGAATGACACCAGTGAAAGATTCTTCAATCTGCTGGATTTTGAAATGGGGATTACAGTTATAGCTGGTTAGGAGGTAGTTAAGAATCTGCGGGTTCTAATGGTGTTTTCAATTTCAATTCAATTTAAACGATTGGCAAAACAGCTGCGGAACAATAAAACTGATAAAGATTGTTGAGATGATTTGTAAAATGAATTCAGATCGCTTTAATCCAAAATTCTTGAAATTTTTGAGTTCTAAATTTATTTTACAGTTTCTGCTTAGGGTTTCTTGGCGAAAATCTGTTGAAATTGATTTCAAAATTATTGAAAATATTAATATTCTTTTAAAAACGATTTTGTGTATTTATTTAATCTTGAAGAAACATAAATTAATTTAAATTAATCAATTAAATCAACACAAGAAGAAAGCATTCATTTTTCAATGGCAATTGGCTTTTTGCACTTTCTTACACCTGGATTGGGGGCACAACAGGTGTCTTTTGCGTCGTAGGGCTGCCCAAAACCAGCGCTGCTGCAGCACGACGCCGACAGCAGCAGCAGCAGCAGCAGCAGAGGCAACATGAGTCAGAAAACAAGCAAAGAGTTAATAAAGCGACTCCCACTCATTCCAGTGCATGGGTGCACCCACGCATAAAGATAGAGAACGAGAGAGCGGCGGCGGCAGTGGCGGTGGCTGCTGATCACTAATTTATTAGCAATGCAGTTGCAGTTGCAGTTGCAGTCGCCGTTGCAGTTGCTGTTAGAAATGCCGACAAAGGCCTGCATTCGATGAAAACAAAAACAAAAACCGGCAAACGAGCGGACGCCAGCCAAAGAGCAAAGGAGCGCGCGCACAGCGCGTCCAAGAGAGACTGAGAGAGAGGAAGTAAAGTTGCTGAACGCAGGAAATCCACTCTCACTGGAAGCGGACATGCAATATACCGTTTCGTTCAGCTGCCATCGTTCCGTTTAGTTAGTTTGCGAGCGTTTGTCGTTGGCATCGGACATACGTCGTTTGTAATTCAAAACGTTTAAACTCTTACGCGAAAAAACGGTAAACGGTAGAAAACGCGTGCAATATTTTGTGTGCAACATTTTGTGTAAGCTGTGTAAATCGACAAAAAAAAATAAATAAAGCTCGCGCGAAGCTTATTAGAAAGTTCGTTGAAAAATGCACAATAAAAAATCGCGTCACAACAAGGCAAACACAAATAATTAATTGTGTCTTCTTCTTCCCGCCTGTCTGTCTGTCGTCTGCCATTTTCTCTTTGTATGTGTGGAGTGTTTGTGTGTGTGTTAAATAAAAATCAAAATTAATAGCATTTCAAGTGTATTTAAAGATACGCATTAAGTACCGCCTTCTGCGGTGAACAGTAAAAACAACAAAAACAACAATTACACCAACAACTGCTGCTGCTGCTGCTGCTTGTTGTGTACGCAATTTCCGGCTTCCGTTTCCGTCGCGCGAAAGTTGCGTCCGCTGCAACAAAAAAAAAAAGTCCTCATCCCAAGCAGAATTTGTCAAAAAGTGCTAAGTCGCCTGCACAAAAAAAAAAATTCATGCAGCTTAAAAATATAAAACAAAAGTTCGGCTCAAAGAAAATAAACATTGCTCAAGCTTCAGTTAGCAAAAAAAAATACACTTATCAACTGTTGCACAAATATATATATAATAATAATAATAAATAAAGCAAGTGGCGGCTGCTCGCCTCCAAAATTAAACAGGCAACATCAACAACAACAAGTTCAACACAGTGGATCAAACGGACAGCAACAACAACAACGACAACAAGCAGGTTTGTGACTTTGCCTCTCGCTCTTTCTTGCTTAATATGCCATTATGTTATTGTGTGTTCCCTTTTGACATCTAATTTCGTGCTTAGCAGTTAAACAGTACATTTATAATGGTACTTTACAAGGATAATATGAATTACACTCTTAACGCTGATCGACTATTAGATGCCACAGTAAATGATAAATTATTAATTCTATTTATTTATAGTATTTTCATTTTATCATACAGTTACGACTAGTTTGTGAGTAAGTCAAAAATAATTATATACTTGGCACATTCTAGCACATGAATTTAGCTTCTCTCCTTGTTCTACAGGGTATTTTTCACAAAATGGCTGCATGTAAGGACAAGCAATAAAATCTGAGGCAGTGCTTAAGTTTTTGCGCGCCAAAAAGCAAGCAGCACAAGCTGAACACGAACAACAAGAAGAGAAGAAGAAGTTGGTAGCAAAAGAGGGGCACGCAAATGTGGGGGGTGTTGCAGGTGTGAAATGTTTATGTGGCACATAAAACTAGCGCGCACCGTGTCGTCATTGTTCGCACCCAAAAACAGGGGCAAAAGGGAGCCTGTATAGCGTCGTCGTCTAGGGTTGCCATTTATTTTTTTTATATTATGAACTTTTATTGTGTTTATTCATTTTTTTTCTGTTTTCTTTTGCTTGCTTGTTTTTGTTGTGCATTTCGCAGCTTCTCCATGCTGTACTAAACAATAATCATAATATTTGTAATCAGAGGAGCAGCAGGCAGGGGTTACATAAATAGCGCAACTCACACATACCCTGTACCTGCTAAACTTGCTAAGATGCCTCTGAAAATATTAATAATACTCATAAGAGATACTTCTTACACTTGTCTATCTTGTCTATTTTACGCTACGTTGTTTAAATTTCATCATAGCCATTGCACGCATTTTTAATGGGCACGCAAAGCAGCAGGCTAAAAAGTGATGCCCATTTTTAGGCGCTTTTTCGCACGTTTGTTCGCAGCTAGTCAAGCGGCTACACAGCTTCAGACTGTGCACACAATGAGTCGACGAACTAACACACTCAGCACACACACACACACACACTTTGTTGTGTGTTGTACTAAATTGCGAACAATTGAAAGCATACTTTGCTGCGAGCATTTAGCATTTAGCATTTGGTGTGCACTTCTCGGCTAACAGAATTTGAATGCAAATTTCAAGCAGTCCTCATTCACATCTACCTCATCCCTCATCCCTCCTCCGTCTCCACTCTCTCTCCCCTCACGTGGCGTGTCTTTTACGCTTTATTTATCGCACTTTCTGTGTGTTCTCTCAACTGTAGCATTCTTTTAGGCGCGCGCCCAACTCAGCTGCCCAAGGGACATTTCCTCATCTCAACGCGACTCAGCTCAGCTTTTTGTTTCCTTGTTGTTTTTTTTTTTGGCTTTTCCCTTTTTATTTTGGGTTAAGCAAACGGTTTTTTTTTTCGTTTTCGTTTAATTTATATTTATACGACAACGCATTAAGCTGCCATTTTTTTGTTTTTGGCCTGCTTGAAAATTTCTTTGCTTCTTTTAGTGTGGGTATTTGAAGTCGGAAAATTCCAAATGGATTTTTCTTTACTTGCTTATTTATGTCTATTAGAGTGTTGAAAATAAATAAACTTCCATAAAAAAATGTATAGGAAATTGCACTAAAAGATATTCTACTTCAATTGATTCAAAAATTAAAAATCGACTTTCAAACATATTTTGTCTTTGAATCAATTAAATTTTGATTTAAAAATAAAGCCACCCAGGCTTTAATCTTTGGGAAAGTTTTTGCCTGGAATAATTGCACATTTCACGATGAGGCCATCAAAATTCCACAGCAGCTAATTGAACTTAATACCCTAAATCAATAATGCTTGAGCTGTGGTCCATAAGACATAATCTCCAAACAATGCTAAGCACTTGTGTGCCTGTGTATGTGTGAGTGGCATAATTTCATTAAATTGGCAATGGCCAAAAGGCTTTCAATGCGAAGACTTAATTAGATTAAAGAAAAATCAGTTTTTATATGAGTCAAAGGCGACTTAAGAAAATGCTTCGCACACTCTGAATAATAAATAATCGGAACAATTGAGAAAATATGCATCAAAAGAAATATGTGTTTTTCAATAATATGGTATTTCAAAAAAAAAATTATAATACCATGTTCATGTTCTTAGAAATATATTTTCTAATAAGATATTACTTATCAAAGTTCTGCTTTAGAACTTCAAAATACATTTTTCTGATACATTTTGAGAAAATATCGCCCAAAGCGTTTTTAAAATTTAAAATTTCAACTCTATGAAAAGAAGGCATCTTACTTTATATAACATGAATATCTAGAAATTATTTTTAGGCAGGAGAAGCTATTTGTGAAGTCTCTGCGACTTACTCTGTTCTAATTCATAATGTTCTTGAGTTAATCAAAACTTTGATTCATTTGAATGAACATGTCTGTAAGTTCAGCTGCTGGGTTTTGGACGTCAAAACAAAGTTTTCATTATGTGAAAGCAACTCCACAATTAAAAACCATAAAAAAGAATATAATAAAAGAATATAATAAATACATATATATATATATATATATATATATGCTTTTTTTGGCCGGACAACAACAAATTTGTCGAACTGTTAAAACTGGACGCTGTGCGTGACACACAACAAATTGTACTGATTTTTTTGAAGTCTTTGCCCCCTCTTCTCATTCGCTGCACGACAATGCCGCAAGCATTTTATGTTTTCAAATTAATTTCAAACAATTTTCCTTAGGTTTTTTTTTGCCCATGTTTTTCCATCCCTTGACTTTTGGCTGTCCCAATTTCGAGTTTTTGACATAATCTATTATAAGCGCTTATAATAATTTCAGCGTCAAGTTTTCTTGTTTGTTAGCGGAGTGCGTTGCTTTTAATTGTAGGCGTGGCAGGACTTAATGAGACCAGCTTGAAATATGCGCCAGGGGAGTGATTTTACGAGGCCGAGGGAGAGGCAAAACTTAATTAATATTTATGCGTTTGCTGCAGAAAAACAGAATTTCTTGCTGAAAAGTGTTGTAAAATGCGTTTGGTAAAAGTGTTGGGCAAATTGCTGAATTCCGTTGGCCTTGGCCAAAAATCTAACACCATTCATAAATCAACAAAATTCACAAAAGTTGCCCTCAAAAATCAGAATGGTTGCCTCTTGCGGTACCTTACACACACACACACACACACACACACACCCGAACACACATATAAGCCCGCAGCTTATGACAGTGACTTATTGAAGCCACCTTTGTGTGTGGTTTTGCTCATAAATTTAATGAAAACAAAATCTTAAGCAACTCTCTGAATTTCTGAATGAATAACGAAATATATGAAAAAAACAATTTCTTTGTATTTCTTTATTGATTTAAATATTTTAGAATATTATATCTATTCCAATGAAGACACGGCGAACCCATTCAAAATTGATAAAAATATAATTAAATTGGGTAAAAGTATCTAATAAGCAGAGCGAAGCATATGCGAGTCTATATATTCTCCAGTCTATATATTCTTGATCAGCTGAGTTCTAGCTTATCGGAGAGCTATAAAAGATACAAATGTAAAGTTATCGCATTTGGAGTTAGTTTATAATATATAATGATATATTATTAACAAACAGTAATCATTTTATTAAAATCGCCTAAGAAACAAAGATTTTGTTAAATAAAACGAATTTTCATATTGATGCAACCAGTATTAGCAAGATTACTTCGTTTTTGACAGGGTATCACTTAGATGAGCAGCCCTTAATGGTAATTATCCTGTGTGGACTAAATGCAGCCAACAGTTTCTAAGAAAGGTTTATTTTATTTTATTTTGGGTCCACAATATGCAATTAATATAAATTTGTCAGAGATATAAATTATTTCGAAAATTTTAGATTGCTTAAAAATATTTTGTAGATTCTTAACAAATTTAATTTTTGTGTACTTTTTCCTTCTTCCTTTTTTTGCTGTTCCAATGAATGAAATTAGTCGGCAGATTTGAACAATTTTAGACATTTGGCAACTTTAACATGCCACACAGACACACACTCTCTTCCCGACACACACACACACACACATACATATATGCACTGTGTGTGTGGGAATCGCAAACGCTTTTAGCTAAAAATTTTGCCAGTGTCGGTGCCAAAAAATGCAAATTTAAAATGCGTTGGCATGTCAAAAATCCACACACACACATACACACATTTATAGAGTGTGGCACAGGGTGCAATTGCAGACAGAGGGCAGATTGGGGGGGAATGCGATGGAAATCGATAAGCACACACATATGTGTGTGTGTGTGTGTGTGTGATTGAGTGTGTGTTTGTCTGTCGAGGGTTAAGCTTTTAGTAGTATCTTTTGCTATGCAACTTTCATACACGAATTTGGCAAGAGAACAACAGAGAGAGAGAGTCAGAATGCAGGGGCAAGAGAGAGGTTGAGAGAGAGCGAGAGAGAGAGTGAGAGAGAGAGAGAGCGAGACGGAGAGAGAAAGAGGGAGCGCAAGAAATGAGAGCTGGCAACAAATAGCTTAATAGGAAATAACGTAAAAGCGTCTCCAGAATCGCCCCCAACTATATACACACATATAAAAATATATATATACAGCTCTGATAAGGGGCTGATGAGCCCGCCAGTGGATTGGAGTGCGGAGCTTGAGGGTTGCGGGGTGCTCGCATAACTGTGCTAGCGCCCAAAAAGCCAACAAAAAAAATCTTTGCACGTATCGCACTGAAGAAATCGACAAACGCATTGGCATTTTTGCTTGCGATCCATTGTTGTAGCTGCTGCTTGTTGTTGTTGTTGTTATTGCTGCTGTGTAAGGGTTGAGTCGTGTCTGCGGGTGGGAGAAGTAAGGAGGGGAGCCGCTTATCCGATAACGTCGCCTCGCTTACCATCTCCGGGTGTGCATGTGTGCGGCATTAGTCAAATGCAAATTTTTATAGCAGTTCCCTGTCTGGTGTTTACTTGCGGCGCCGATAAGGCCGTGCATAAGCATATATACAAAATGGATTTTGGATACCGGCTGAATGCGGAATGCTAAATTGTGGATTGGAGTGTGAAGGGTGATGGGTGGGGGATGGAGGGTGTTCCCAAAAATCGAAGGAATCAACCAAATTACAACATATTAGAGAAAATTAGAGAAGATGAGAGCAGATGAAAATGTTGCTCGGTCTGCAAGAATCTCCAGTTAAATATGTTACATTTTCGGAACTTGTGTTTAAATTCCTTGCTTCAATTTTATGTTAAACACTTTCTTTTATATACATTTTATGGAGCTGCTTAAAACTATAAAATATTATTAAAAGTTTATTTCAATAAATATTATAATCGCGTAAGCTTAAGCTGTGCTAGTATTAAGCTTTTCCAACACGCTTTTCGGGTTTCTTTCTTAAATATGCACACATTTCAGGCAAATATTTTTGAAAACATTCACGATAATTTTTTTGCTACACTTTAAAATGTATATTGTGGCGTTTTTTAAAACAGATAGAAAGGAGCAGCAGCAAGTAGCAAGCAACAACATTACTGTCTAACGGAAGCTGCCACAAATGAACAACATTGCCACGACCTTCTCAGCTCCGCCCACGCCTTAGTCATCCCACCCGCTCAATCCTTATCACGGTCGGCGCCTGCATCACGCGCCCAGAAGTAGGCAATAAGCAACGTGTTTGTGCTATGTGGCACAAACATTTTAGCGTATTTTTATTACACATGCAGGCAAGTACACATGTCTGTGCCGCTCGATGTATGTGGGTGTGTGTCTGTGGGTCTGTGGCAGTGTGTATGGGTGTGTGTGTGTGTGTGTGCCGACAGGCTCATTGCTGAATTTATGAAAATTTTGTGCCTTCTGATATGGCAAGTGCTGTTTGTGAGGAGGGGCAAAAAAAACATTAGCACCCAATAGAGTTTAATGCGTGCGTGTTAGCTGGGCTGGGCTGTGTGTGTGTGTGTGTGTGTGTGAAGAGTGGGTCCCCCAACGGATGTATATCCTGTCTGCGTGTGGCCCCAGCTGTCGTCCTGCTGCTGCTGCTTCTGCTGCTACTGCTGCTGCCGATGGCTGACGTCAACGCCAACGCCAATTTGCGGCTTAACATCTTTGAATTATTGAGGCGCACACAGACATTGGGCGGAATACGTATATATATATCTATATATATATATATATATATATATATATATATATATCTATATATATCTATATACATTAATACATATGTATATATATGAGGTCCTTTAGGTCCTTGCTACGATTTGCGTTGTGCGTTTTTGGGCTGAAATTAAAATTTTATCAAAATGAAATTTGCGGTTTTTGTGTGTTTAGTTTCAAATTTTGGAAGTGATTTTTCGTTTGCTTGGCGACTGCCGCTCTTGTTGTTGTTGTTGTTCATGGTTATTGCTGTTGCTGTTGCTGTTGTTATCCCCTGCTGCGTTTCGGGTATTTCCTGCGGCTGAGCGGAAGTTTTGGCATTTTTGGTTAGCGATATGGAATGGGTTCCGTGCTTTTTGGGGTCGCGCATATTTTAGTTGTTGCTGCAAGAGTCGCGACTCTCGAAAGTAGATTTTTGGTATTTGTTTTGCGTATTGCTGAATTTTAGATGAGCATTGGGCATTTGTTTTCGGCTCGAGTGTGTGCGATTGTGTGAGTGTCTTTGTATTTGGCATGGGTCCAGATTGTTGCATGCAAGTCTCGCAAATACATAAAACATTAGCAAATTAGCAGTAGGTGAATTGAAATTCAAGCTGTGATTTGAGTTAAAAAGAAAATGTAGCCTTTAACTTTACACTTAACTTAATTACTTTAATATTTGCCACAGACTTCAATTGAAAAATACAGTTTTGAGTCTTTTACAAAACTTTGGTCGAAAGGCCTCTTTGATCTGACCAAGCTGAGTTTGATATTTCAATTATTATCTTAAAATCTATCAAAATCTTGAAAATACTTCTTAGGTTAACTCTTAAAGAACGAAAGTCTTTAAAGGTTGAAGGTAATCTTCATGGCATTTATAGGTGATTGATTATTTTTGTCTTCGTCATTCTTTTAAATTACTGTAGTTATCCATTGAATAATGCAAGTTTTGGAAAGCATTTCTAGTCATAGCTTTTGAAGAATGACTAAATTCGATTTTAATGGTTTAATTTACTTTTCATAACCTTACCTAACCCAATCTTATAAGAGACATCTCCTTAAATTACCTCAACATATCAATTCGTCAATTCACATATTAACATCTGGAAAATACCTTCTTTTTAGCCTTAACTTTGAAAGAAGTACAAAGCTCTTTGTCAAAGTTTTATGATTATTCTCATGGCGTTTATTTATATACCCAACCTAACCCAATCAATTCTTGGTCATCATATTCAAGGCCCTGCATGCCCTTTCCTCGATTCAATTCAATTGTCGATTCAGTATCATTTGGTTATAGATGACCGGTTTTATAATTCAGTTTTAATAGCAATTTTGTGTGCTGCCTGCCGTCAGCTGCTTTCGCAGGACTTTGTAAATCTCGTTTTATGCTCGAAAGCAAAAAGAAACTTTACTGACATATTTTCATATAATCTGCACTTTTATTGTCTCATCTTTGGGTCGTACTCTCTCTTTTGCACTCCTTAACCGCCGTATCCCCTTCCCAAATGTACCCTCCCTATTCTCCCCGCCTCCGGCCTCCACGCAGCCTATCTGCTGTGGGCTCTGTTTTTCTTCTGCCCCTCACTTGTGTTTACATTACACTTTAACTAAGCCGCCTAAAATTATGCAATAAACTTTACTTTTACGTGTCTCCCAGCCACTTGCGATGCTCTCTCTCTCTCTCTTTCTCTTTCCCCCTGCCTTGCCCAGAGCATGGCATATTTATTTATATTGTGTGCTGTTTTGTTATTCCTTTCTATTTTTTCTTTGTCTGTTTTCTTTTTTCGTTTTCTAGCGCACTTATCCTTGCGATTTTTGATGTTCGCGCATTGTAGCTCGTTATGGCATGGTGGGCGGTGTGTTGGTGAGGGTGGGAAGGGGAGGGGAGGCAAAATGCCAGTACCGCGTTGCAAATCTTATTTGATGATGCCACGGCAAATACTTTAATTTATGCAGTAATCCTATTACAAAAACAGCAATAGCAACAACAACAGCAACAACTACGGGGACAACATTACAACGAGGATGATGGCAACCGTAAAACAAAACAAAAGCGAAAAAAGCACTAAGTATTGCAAACGCACAACTGATAGACTATAAGTTGCGCTATAATTTGAAAAATTTCTCAATAAATATTTCTAGCTTAACTTCAATACAAACTTGAATAATAAATGCATTTATAAATTGACAATTAAGAAATATCTATTCCATAAACTCCACTATAAATGCCAGACTAGAGTGCACAACAGGAACAGTAACATTAACAGCAACAACAATGCATCTACGAGTATGTCGTCTCTCAAATTTGCTGCTTTCTTTTGGCCAGTTTTTGTTGCGCATTCCATTTAGTTTTCATTTGGTGGCAAGCCGAGCACTAGAGGCCAGCGCCCCAAACGAACCTGTCTTCAATTCCACAAAAACAAAAACAAAAAAATCCCAGAACCCCGCAAGCCGCTCCGGCACCCCCTCCCGCACCCGCTCACGCAGCAGCTTTCCGAATGCCTTACCTCATAGCCGATGCGACTCATTTGCATTTTCTACGCGTTTGCTTTTCTGGGTTCTGGTATTCGTTTTGTTTTTGTTGTGTGTGTTTGCGTTCTTTGTATTTTCATTTTGAACGCCTTGCCATTGCTATTTGCCGCATCTTTTTGCTGCTTCTTCTTCTTCTTCTTCTGCGCGTCTTAGCAGCAATTCAATTTATTTTAATTTCTGCTTTTAACACAAAAAATTACCAATTCAATTTTATGACTTTATTCCATGTGCCCCTCCCCCCGCCCCATCACTCCCTTCAGCCTCCTTTCAACTGTTGCCACGTGGCGCTTTCTCACAAGAGCAGCTGCTTGAGATGTATCTGCAGCTCGCTTGACACCGAATCGAAGTAAATTCTACAAAAAATACACAACAAAGCAGCTTTCAGCGCTTGTCTATATATAAGCGATAAATATATATAGTAAGTAAATGTGTCTATGTGTTTATATCGGCTATATGGCAAGTGCCTTAGTTTTTCTATGCAAATAGCTGCCCCCTACCCCTACCCCACTTTAGCACCCGCTTCGCCAACTGTCTTGTATCGCACTATGCAAATCACTGAATAAATACATTTTGTGAAGCGTTTGGCAAACTTAACGGGAACTAGAGAGACTGAGCTCTTAGATGGCCCACAACTCCTGCTGCTCAGCTCCCTCACAGCTCCTACTTTGCTACTCAGTCGCTTGTCTCGCAGCTCACATTGGAAATCAGCTTAAATCGATGCGAGTGTTAATGGAGTGGGCTTGTCAATAGATTGAGTATTGGGGATGGAGAAGGGTGGTGGGCGATGTGTTTTGTGTCTTGCACGTGACCCACTGCTAGCTAGCTAATCGGATGATATATATCTGGGGGTTGTCCATTGCTTATGGGCTTGAAACCAGCTTGCAAATCATGAGGAGTTAAGTTAAACAGTATAGAAAGTGGTTTGCATTTAGTTTGCTACAAGCGGATAAAGCTTAAATTTGACAGATTTTGTTTTAAAAGTTTTATATAATATTTTGCCACCTTAACTATATTATTTTTGGCCAATCAGATTAGCTAAAATCTAAATTTTTCAAGAGTCAATAACAGCCAGATTAACTACCAATTAAATTGACAAATGGCAGTGCTTAATTTTGAGAACTGTGTTGTTAACGTTCGACACAAACATTCAGGCATATAACATTTATATAATAAATAGACAGCAATCTGCCTGTCAAATCATTAGCCATTTAAAAGCTGACAAACAATGAAAGCCGAGCTACAAAAGAGCTGCCTGAACAGTCAATCAAAATGCTTAGGTGATGAGTGCACGGCAAAGGAATAACATCAAACATTAATAAGCAGATACCAACCCCTCGGCAATATACCCCCAACCCCCATCATCACCCCCCACAGTTCAACTAAATGTGACACTTTTTTTTTACTTATGTAAAACACGTCACAACAACGGAAATCCCCCGCACAGCAGGTGTAGGGGAGTATTAAAAACGGCAATGGCGGCTTACTCAATCAATGATGATGTGCCCCATGCTCCATACCCCCACAGGGAGATGTCGATAAAAAGCAAATACAGTCTACGAACGGTAGCCATAAACATTTCATGAAGTCGCTACAAAAATGTGCGTAAAAACAAAAAAGCTGAAGCTGAAGCAAGCGCGAAAGTTGCTGCGTTTATCAACGGATGAACCGCAGTAAAAGCGGAGCTAGATAATAAAAATGCTGAATGAAGCCAACAAAACAGCAAATAAAGCATACAAGAATGAAATGTATATGGAATAAACAAAACAAAACAAAAATTTAATATGCCCGCCGGTCACTGAGCTCACAGCTCAGTTCAGCTCAGTCAAAATCAAAAGATGTAAGTATGTGGCAACGCCACAGTGTGGCACACTGACAGAAATTTGGGCATACATTTTGTGTGTAAATGAAAAACTAGAAATTGGAGTACAGAATTCGAATTTATAGATTTAAAGAATACATCTAGAAGAAGTTGTACTTCATTGCAGTCTATTGAGCCATACAAATGCGATGGCAACATAAATTTCTTGAAGTGTAGCTAGACACACTGACACAAATTTTACATTTTGGTTATGTTAAAAATAATGCAAATAAAAGTGGAGTATAGAAAACTAATTAATTATTTTAGATTTAATTAATCCAGATTTGTGGTTCGGCCAAGTCACAAAATTATAATTGCCGACTAGATTTCTTACAGTGCATGGTAGTTCCAACTCCTGGCACTCAATTCTGCAGACAATTGTTTACCACCCAAATGTTAGACAAAAGACACAGTGACAAAACCAAAAGATGGTCCACAACTACACATGGATCTAGCAGAGTCGTGCATTGCAATCGAAAACCAATTTCATGTTGGTCTTTAAATGGCCAACTGTGAGTGGCATCTGCCCCACCTGCCCCAGCTTTGGAACCCGTTTTGGCTTGTTGTTGTTTTGGCTTTGGTCTGCCTGTCGCCAATGCGTTGGTTAAAATGTAAATTTTATCTGCACGTTAAATGGCTGGCTATAGATACCAATACGAATTCCAATACAGATACAGATATAGATACAAGCACAAATACAGATTCAGAAATAGATACCGTTACAGCGAATGCGATTTTTATGCGACACAAAATCTGTGGAAAATGCTTTTGCTGTTGACTGTTTCGTTTTTATGGCAAATCGTTGAGAAAAACTAAACTTAAGCCAAACGAAATTGACTTAGTATTCGTTGCTATGTGTGTGAGCACGTGTCTGTGTGTGTGTTTGTGTGTGTGTTTGTGTGTGTGTAAGGGGGAGTGAAAATGGGGACGTGGCATTCAATTGATAAGCATGCCATTTCTATATTGGATTTTGGCGAGTTTTGCTTGTCGAAGACTTGAAAGTGTAGCAAAACGAGTTTTATCCCATTTGGTTAACTGATATTGATTCCTTAGATCTAGAAATCTATTAAATTTATTTGCACTTTATGTTTGATTAAGCTTTGGCTGAATTTGAGTTCACTTTCAAATCTTTGCTTATCTTTAATTCGATAATGGTTTTTATTATTTTTAATTTCTTAAAAATAAAAATGTTTAAATTGAACAATTGCCATAGTTCATTGGCTGAATTGCTCTTGCAATTTTTGTTCAAGTTTTTTTTTTGAATTTTTGCCTTGGTTTTCATCTGATTTTTCTTGAGTACTTATTTTGCATTTATTGCACAATTTCGCTCGATTTTCTTTGAAGTTTTCAATTCATAAACTTGTTTGTCTGTTTACACAACAAGTGTGGCATAACTCAGCTCAAAACTCAATATTGGATCTTGGAACTCTTTTCAATATTATGTTGCTTTCATTTACCCATGCAAAACAATTAAACAAGTTATTTTGAGACACGCTCACATTTTATGTTATTTAATAAACTAACAAATATTCCAATTTATATTGTTTAGCTTGTTGCTAAATGAAAGCATTACTTTAATATTTTTGCTCTTAATTAAATTCGAGCTCTGTCGAGCGTAAAGCCAAAACCGGAGAAAATAAAAGAAGTGGAAAGCTCGAAATTCGAAACTTTTGCTACACAAGCTGCATAAGTAAGCTGGGGCGCAAAAACCACTTAATCCAATTTAAGAATGCAACCACTTGAGCCTGTGTGTGTGTGTGTCTGTCTGTGTATGCGTGTGTGTATGTGTGTGAGTATGCATATGTGCTGAGCGCTTCCCATGCATTATGCAGTGCTGGAAAATACCTTTTTTTTCGCTTATTTTCTCCGTTTTTTTTGTTTTGTTTTTCTTCTCCCTTGCTATGCCTTAAAGTATGCAAGGCTTTTGTGCTCTACGGGGGAGTCTTATCACTGCTAAGCCATAAAATTGTTGGGCATTTGCCCATTTATTTAAAAGCAAAACGAAAAATAACTGCTCTAAATTATTAGCAGTTGCTCTGCCTCTGTCTATCTATCTCTATCTCGCTCGCACTGGCTTGTCGGTTCTGTTTGCTCTGCTCATAAATTTTGGGGCAATTTTTTCGCTGCTGCCCAACACTTAGACTCCCTCGCTTTGCTCCGCTCATGACAATGAGTAGTATATTTTGCATGCTTACACACACACACACACACACACACACACACACACACACATATTTTTCCTTGCCTTTTGGGGGGTTGGTGCAGCCTGTTAAATCTTATCAGCAAGGGATGCTCTGTGTGCTTTTGTCGTCCCCTTTTGGCTGCCAACCCGCTTGCTATTGTTTGGCCAGTGCAAATTTATATATTAGGTCATTAGGTTTGTAATAATTTGTTTGGGCCACATGTAAATGTTTGTCCTAGTTGTTGCTGTTGTTATTGGCATCATTGTTAATGCGACCCAACTAATAGGCCCATTAGTTGTAGAGCGGAGGAAGTGGAGCCCCAGTGGCCTATTAGCATAGAGCTGTGTTTTAATTAAGCTCAAGCTGCAGCTGCCCCCTTGTCAAAAAGTGGGCTATGCATTTTTAATGTGCTCTCGCTCTAGCTGAACTATGCGACAAGTTGCTGCATTTTTGAGTAGTTCTCGCTGCCGCCAAACAATTTTCTAATTAAATGATTTTTTTGTTTGCTTGGCGCGTCAAAAAGTATTCGTGCAACTATTTAGGCAAATAATGCGATATCAAGGGAAAGAGAGCGAGAGAGAGAGAGAGAGAGAGAGAGAGAGAGACGGAAGGAGAGAGGCGCAAACCAACACTTAATTAAGTTTTTGCTCGGCTCTATTTCGGAAATTGAATTTCGGCCGACAAATTCTCGGCAATTTTGGTTTTTGTTTTTTTCTTTGCCAACTATTTTTGTATTTTGATGTCGCTGGTTCTGCTTCTGACTCTGATTCTACTTCTGTTCTATTCAGTTTGTTAATTCCCATGCTAATGCCGCAAAGTAGGCAATAAAATGGCGCAAAACTAGTTTAGAGCACCGGTCCGGCAAAAGATACTGGTAGTGTATATGTATCCGTGTGCAGCTTCGACAGAAAATTTGTGCCACATCCACAGGAAATGTCTCAGTTTCGGTGCGTAATTTTCTAGCAAGCAGTGTGTGCCTTTTGCTATTTATGTTCGCATGTTCATGAGCGCATGACCTCCATATAAAATAAATTACTTTAGTTATCTAAATGCTGTGTACCTACATACAAACAGTGTGTATACACACACACACACACACACATATATATATATATATATATATATATATAGACTTTATGCCTGCTATTTTAGTCTGTTTCCTTCGCTTTTGTTCTTTTCTCTGTCTTTGGGGCTTTTTTTGTGCCTAGACATAAAATGGTTTGTCATACCCTTGAAGAGCGGTTGTTTAGCTATTGCATTTGGTTTTTTTTATTACTAAATCTAATAAGTACTTTGTCTTGAGGTAATTTAGCAAATCGGCCTTCGGCTTTTTGAACAGAATTGTTAGTTGATCATCACTTAGGCGGCAGCATTTGATCTTAAAAACAAATTTACAAATTATTTGTAAATTATTATCGGGAAATTATTTTTTTTTGCATTTTAAAGTTTGAGATATATTTAGCAAAGCATACAAGAAATACTCAGTTCAGTTCTTAACTGTAAATAATTAGATAGAATGTTAAACAAATTTATTTTTATCTCAGCTTACAACTATTTGGTTGATCAATATTTAAAGTTGTTTTCAAATAGATGATTAAAACCAAGTCTATCTTAGCAGTGTAAAAGCTGCTGTTTTTCTTTTTATTGAAATATACAAAATAAACTTAACTTTATCTATAATACTTTCGTAAAGGTATTTGAGAGTATATTGGATTCGTGGCATTTTCTAAACTGGTTGACCGTCCCCGGCAGACGTTCATTTTTGCCTTGTGCTGGCATCCTTTTTGGGAGCTCGTCTTTTTGCTTTTAGCCAAACAAATGATAACAATAAATTACACTCTCGAGATTTGGTCGAGCTTAAGTATGAAGTGCAGCCAGTCGATGTTGAATGCGCCCTGCCAAAAAATAATGAAGGCAAACAGGACAGGGGAGGAGAAGCGGACGGAATGGGTGGGGTAGGTGGAGGTGGCGCAGTTCGGACGCCACATCAAGTGGCAAACGCACTTGGGGTTTTTATTATTCTTCTATATTCTGTTCGCTCCTTTTTATTTATTTTTTTGAGAGCCAACAAAAAAAAGAAAGAAAAATAGCACAAAGACAACAACAAAATGATGAAGAAGAGGAAGAAGAAGAAGGAGCAGTATAAAAACAAGAAATGGAAAGACGGGCAACAAAAATAAATGTTCTAATTTAGCGACTCAATTTGTGTAGTAAATTTATCAAAAGGCTGCCAACCAAAGCTGCTCAACTCTCTGTGTGTGTGTGTTTACCACGCCCACATATACACATTTATAAAGTAGATTCACTCATGTTACATTTTAGTTGCCATTTATAAATGTTGCTCACCTTCATTGCTTTATTTTTTGTTGGTGTTGTTGATTTTCTTCGGGCTAGTCTTATTAATTTTTGCTGTGTGTGTGGTCAGCAGGTAATAAATCTAGCCAGGTGATAATAAGTGCCATTGGCAGCGATTTGTTTAGTTTTTATTGCATACATTTAGGCATTGTTTGTGACCCTGTTGTGCCCGACTGTCCGACCAGGCCTAATGCTGCTCTGAAATGCCTACTTAAGTGTGACGCCATCAGCATTTTGGGCCAAAAAGCCATAAAGCTCGGTTTCGGACAACATGCGAAAAAAGGTGTTTGAATAATGTTGCACATGACGCAAAGGCGTGGCAACTGCGAGTGCTTAAGGCAGTTAACTTTTGGGCAGTTAGTTTGAATATGCTAACGCAGATTTCGTAAATATACGCTCTCATAAATGTACATGTATATATATATAGATATACAAATGCAGTTAAGATACAGTTTTTATTTCGTTTCCATTTCATTTCTAGTAGTGATATTTTCACTGTAAACATTTACAATGTGTATACAATTGCTAATAATATTTTGTCAGTCTGGTGTTTTTAATCAACTAAAATGGTTCAAGCAATGTAAATATGGTTTGCAAATGTATTGTGAACTCGACCATGAGAGAAAGCTTATAAATACGTTAGACAATAAATGGGAAAATGCCATTCATTGGCCACAAAAATGATTCATGGCCCATCAACTGGGCTCGTAACCCATTTAGACAGTGACCAAAATGAGCTTAGTTTATTTTAAGCAAAAAATTTTAAGTAACGCCTCGCTTTTGCCATCATAAAGTGGGCTTTAAAATTTATCCCTTATGGTGTTTTTGTTTTTTGTTTTGTTGCCCCCAATAAAGTTATTTTAGGCCCAGGGCCAAACTAAAATTAAACGCTCGCATAACATAAAAAAATAAAAGTGGGATCAACAAGTACACTTTGCCTGCTGCTTAACGCCTATTCGATGGCTTAAAACAATTTTATGGTATTTTTATGGCAATGCGAACCATAAAGGAATCGACGAGAACTGTAAGCTAAAGCCAGTCAGGCAACCAGCCAGTCAGCCTGGCAGCTTGCTCCCAATAAAAGTTGTAGAGTACGCTAATGTTACAGGTCCACTTGGGTCTGCGCCTTTTTAAGCTGTGCTTCGTTATGTTTATGACTTTTGATTTGTGTGCTTTCTTTTTTGGTTTTCTTTTCTGTGCCGTAATGAATTTTCACTGTCATCCAATTTCCGGCTCTGTACACTCAAGGAAAAAATCGCCCTGAATTGTAAAACAAACGTTTTGAGATTTTAGAGATAATCTTTAAATATTTAAGAAAAAATTACATGCAATTAGAAAGGCTTCTTTTCTAATTTTTAGATATATATGTCTTAAAAATAGAAAATATTTCAAAAAAGTTTAAATGTAAAATGTCAATTTTTGAGTTTTTTGAAGCAAACAACCTGGATTTTTTGCCTTTGCCCTGACAATTTTCTAAAAATTGTATCAATGTTTTTTGAGTGCACTCCCCATTTACTAATTCGTGTCAGCCAAAATTTTACTGTATATCTCTAGAATTTTATTTGTATTTGCTGTTTTTACCTGTTTTGGTATGCATCTTAGTTTTTATTAAACAATCTACGCTATGATTCTTAAATCTTTTTTTTTAAATATGATTATGCTTTTGCACATGTACTATAATAATTTTCTTGAAAAGAGATTGAGACTACTTGCTATAATAAGCAATTTGCAATATAAATTATTCGCCATATTTGTTGGGGATCGATAAAATATTCTTTCATTCAATATTTACTTACGAATATAATAAAGTATTTTTTAATACTTATGCACAGATAATTAACTACTATATTAAGATGAAATAAAAAATGTTTTATACTACTTTTGGGTATTTAATATTTAACTGCTGTGAAATCACTATACAGAACAGCTGCTTATAGCATCATAAAATGTGTGTTTGTGTGTGTGAGTGAGTGTGTGTGTGTGTATTTATTTTTCAACCGCTGTCTCGCACATTATTAAAAAGAAGCCCCAAAGTGCCATAATTTTTGGCACTGATTTGATGGGGAACAAAGTGAAAATCGGATCGTAAAGTTGCAGTTGCGCCAAATGCTGTAAGGATGCTGATGTTACTGCTGTTGCTGCTGGTGGTGGTGGTGGTAGTGGTCTCTGACTGCATGCCTGCCTGAATGCGTTACTGGGTCAAAAGCAGAAGCAGCTGAAATTACAGCTACTGATGGTGGCGCCAGGCAGTTAGCCTGGCTTATTGTTCGCATATCAATGGCCCAGTCAGCCCGCAGTCCATAGTCTGACTATATATGGCATGGCATTCGGTTACGCCATTGGATGCATTTCTCTCAACGTATTGTTTTGGTTTTCCATGCCTGGTAAAATATTATTTTTATTTGCTTGAGCGCGCACATTTGGCAGCAACAGCAGCGGCAGCCGGAGCGGCAAAAGAAACTGCTGACTTCACCTTGATGCATGCGCTTTTCATTGCGTTTCCCACACACACATACTTCCATTCACAGTTGCAATTTTCTTTTTATATATATTTTTTTTGGCAACGTTGGCAAAACATGCTTCAGCTCCCTGCGGCCCTGAAATCAATATGCTTTTGACGCCACCAACTCTTTGCAAGTTAGCAAACTGCCACAGTTGTGCATCAGGTTCTCAGCTGACTGGCCCCGACCTAGTTGAATGTGTGTTGGTGTGTGTGTGTGTGTGGATGCTGAGTGTCGAGTAAAAACGAATTTTCTTGTCATATTTTCAATTTGTGTCGCTTCGCTTCGCTTCCAAAACTTGTAGGTGTCAGATTCGGGCGCTGCTTTATGGCCCAAGTTGACAATTGCAATAAAAATGTTGGCAGGGATTATAACAAGCATATAATGTCGCAGCTCTCTTCTTCTTCTTCTGCTGGGGTCAGTCAAGGATACAAGTGCTGCCAAATGCTGCAACGTTTCACCTTTCACTGCTTTGCTTTTTGATTTTTTGCTATAGATTTTGCTTTCACTCCGCTTTCCTTTGCCAGCCACCTCATGTGGAAAATATCAATTGTGCTTAAGAGCAAATGTATTTGATTTCAGCACCGCTTGCAATGCTGACAACGCTTTGTGCGGCTTTTATGCTATATACGTACTCTCCGGCACCTGTCCCTTAACCCTGACTTCTTCATCTGATGGTTGGTGACGTTGAGACGAGCCATGAGTTTTCTATTCCGATTCTCAGTTTTCGTTGAGATTTTTCGAGCATTGTTAACTGGTTTCACTTGACGATTACCTTGGTAAATGATTGGTTGCAATTACTTTGTCCTGTTGGGCAGCAAATTGTTGAAAAAGTTATGAGGGCTCTGTGAAGAAAACAAGATGATTGATAATTGAGGGATTTCATTCCATTTAAAACTTCAATTAAACATTGATAGTAACTAAAAGACTTAACTTCATTAATAACTTAACTTAAAATAGTTAAATTATCAATAAAATTATAATAAAAATTCGGTAATTATAATTTACTTTGTGTTTTATAAATATTATTCATTTCTTTATTTAAAACTTGTGTTGCTTCTCAATTACCTCAAGGTAAACATAAATATATGTATATTAAATAATAAGAAAAAATTGAAATTTATATCTAATATAACAGAATATAGTAATATACTCGTAAAGCGCTTTTAATTATATTTAAAAATTGGAAAGACTATAAAATATTTTATAGACTTTACATTTAATTTTGGCAATTAAATAGATTTAAGTCCATTAGATAAATAATGGGCAGCTTCGTGCAGCATCACAATTATATGTTGGATATCGGTTATCGGCTATCGGTTATCGGTTTCATGAATTGTATTTTGTGGTTCGTTACGCTACCAAATTGATTTCATTCAAAACATACAAGCGCTCCAACCCCAGCTGAGCATTTAAGTTCCCCGTTCCAACCCCTTGTCCAGTCAACCACAATCCCATAAGCCGGAAGCAGATAATAAACAGCTCATAGCTAAATGAACTTTTGGCCAAACAAAATGAATGAGAGAATAAATGTTCGCTTCGCTCTGCTTTCGGCAAATGAAGGGCGCTTGTGTTAGTTGGTTGGCAGCAGAAAAGCAGAAAAAAAAATATAACAAGCCACGCACAAAATTAGAAACGTGCGTTGTGCACTCCATAGAAAACCCAACAAACAGACAGACAAGAAAATGGACGGACAGAGAGACGGACAGATGGACGTTGAGTTGGACAAGTGAACGCCATGTTTAGTCGGGCCAATACAATTACGTATACGCCCTCTAACCCTTTTGGCGTGTAATACGCACGTAGCCGCTGACCAACACGTTCCCACACCAACACCACCCACAACACAAACACCAACAGCACTCAACCACAGTCGACAATCCACCCAAACACACACATGCACACAATACGTGGTCAAATAAATTGACGCCAGCGACGACGATGACGGCGTGAAGGAGGCGGCGGAGGACGTGTTGCCGGGTTGGACAGGGCACCGCAGAATTCAATTACACGTACAACTGCGGGGCGCAAAAAGTTTTCTTAATTTTTTTTTTCATTTTCTTCAATGATTTTTTTTTTTTTTTTGGAAATTCAAACTTGAACAACAAGTGAAACTCGGCTCAAGCCAAAATCCAAAAACTCCACTCTCGATTTGATTCGATTTCTCTTCTTTTCTGTGCGAGCATTGACCCTAGTAATGGGATTACGGGTTTCTAGCAGCTTAGCCAACTGCGCAAATCTTGTTATTATTAATATTTTATGCGTTTGTTTTCTATTTGTGTGAGGTTTTCCCCTCGCTCCCTTACTCACACACTTGTAACGCTTAGTTGGACTTACGTTTAGCCCTCTCGACTCGTTGGGTTATTGGTCGAAAGGGTTGAGCAGAAATCGCTTATGGAATCAGTGCATGCGCTTCAATTGCTTTCGGCTGTGTATTATCCGGTCAGCAACACACACTCTCTCACACTCACACATAACTATACACTTCACAAATCTCATCTACACACATCCCAACTACTTGCCCAACACACATTATAGTTAATATGGAAAGTTGTTTTTTCCTTTGACTGGATTTGGTTGGCTTATTGTGCTGTGATTTGAAAAATATGAGTTTGAGCGTATTTACTAAATTATATGGTTCATTTTGTAACAAAAAAGTGCCGGAATTTACATTTCTATAAGTGTAATTCTGATCTTCTGCTTTTTAGCGCTTAATGTTGGATTAAGGCATAAAGAATTTTTTGTCAGTACTCAAAAGAGTTTAAGAGCTAGCAATTTTTGAGGGTGAATTCATATCGAGCTAGAATCACTTTTCAAACCGTAAATGCAATTTTAATCCAGAGGCCAAGGCGTGATGAAAAAGTCTTGGTTTTTGAAAATCTGATCACTTTTTGCAAAGTGCGATAAGCATGGGAAACTTTTAAATTTTAATGAATGAAAAGTAATTAATTTTCTGTAACATTTATGTGTGCGATTTTAAAGGGCAATTCAAATATTTATAGTTAGGCTTAAGTAAAATGTGCAGTGGCTGGTGCATAGTCTATGCCCGGGCGTGTCATAAATGTGCCTGTAATGAAATATTTTAAATGGTTATTTATACAGACATATGTATGTATGTTTTATGTTCATATAAATAAAATAAAATCTGTGGAGCAGCTGCAATTTTCAACGGCAAGAATTCAACTTGATATTTGAAATGCCCACGAATATTTTAATTGGAAAAGCTTCAATTTGTTATCTAAATAAATGTGCCCAGGCGCCATAAAGTATGCCTCACAAACTGTAGTAATTTAATTGTGAACCACACACACACACACACATACGCACACACATAACAATAAAGGCCATTGGGCAATGGCCAATTTATGGCATTTTATTTTCGGCCGCTTTCACATTTTATTGTATGGCCGTCGAGCAGAAGCAGCAGCGTAGCAGCATGGCAATCATAGCCAAATTATATGGCTCAATAGGTAGGACCAATATAGTATTTATTTTTCGGAGGCGTGGCACACAGCAATGCTAAAGCCAAACAAATACTACGACTAGAATTGAACGAAAAACACAACAAAAAAAAGAATAAGAAAAATCGACTGCGAACCGAATGCAATTTAAATGGGAAACCAATTAAATTTAAACACAATAAAGCAAACAAAGTCCCCATTGACGAGTGCCCGAAAACACAAATGGATCAGCATAGAGACAGGCATAAGGCTAGTATGGGGAAGGGGGTGGAGGGTGGGTTTGGGGGTTTGTGGGTTTGTGTGTAGCCCTAGCAATGCAATCAATTGCAATTTCGTGACGCATTTTCTCCATTTGCCAGCCGCTCACCTTCCCCCTCTGCTTGATTGTTTGCTTTCGTTTTGTGTCGCATTTGTTGAAAACTGGTCGGTTGCATAGTATTTGAGCCGAATGGAAAGTATGCGACTCATTTGTGTAGGGTATGCAGTTGTTTGGTTTGTTTGCTTGCCTAAGTCATTAGTTGCGGACACGAATTGATTATGTTGCCAGCTTTGGTATTTGGTTTGGCAATTGCATTCTGGCAACATCCACCCTCCCAAAAGCTGGTAACTAGCATTTGCTTGTGTGCGGCAGAAATTAATTCCGGTTTTAACTAGATTAGCATTAGCAACAGGTAGTCTGATATGAGTAAGAATATATTCTGATTTGAGACTACCTCTTTTGCTATGTACACAAAATCAGTTTAAAATCTTTAGTAGGATTAATAAGCCATGGTTTATTTTAAAAAGCAGTTGGTATCAATTATTTATCCTACATATGACCAGATTTTTCTGTAAATAGAGTCATTGTCAGCAACGCAAAACTGGGGTTCAGTTTAAAGCCAAGTGTTGCTCGGGGCAATCATCAAACAAAAACAAGGGTCTCCCAATCAGAGTGCCTAAACTTTTTGGTGATAAAGTGAATGGCTTGCCTTGCCAGCTGGCAAAAATGTATGTCCCCAGAAACTGTGCAACATAAATTAATGGCTAAAAAGGACCTCCTCATCATCCCCCGTCAGCTTTAGCTGCCGTTTTCGACATGCATGAGCACTAGACTATAATTTCCATTTGCAAAAGTATGCCAACAAAACAAACAGCAACCTAAACATGAACACATGCCAAACCAAACCAAACGCAGTCAAAAAAAAATAAATATACATATATATATTTACATATATCAGCAGAGAGCTATGCAAAAAAAAATATATATATATATATGTGTGTATAAATGTAGAAAAAAAAGTGAAAAAGTCGAGCTAAAATGCCACAGCTAATGGAACATATTTGCGTTGAAAAGGGCTCAGAGTCTGGTGCCTGTTCCTGGTCCTGCTTCTGCTTCTGGGCGAAACAATAACAAACAAAACCAAAAGGGCGGGCAAAAAACTATGCGTCGCATTCCGCATGAATAAACCCTGGCCCCGGCTGGACGAAGCGGGGTACGCAGGCTCGGGGACCGGTCAAAATTCGAAAAAGAAAGAAGAATGCCAGCAAAAATTTGAAGCATTCATAAAAATGTCGCAAACGCAAAGCAAGAAACGCAAAAACAAAACGCAAAAAAAAAATGGAGAAAAAAACAGAACAGCCAACTTTATGTGTCATTCATTCAAAACCATGTGAAAAGCATCAGCAACAGCAATGCGGCCCCAAAGTAGCCGCCTGTCAGCGACACCGGCTAAAAGGGGATTGCGGAGTGTGTGGGGCTTGAGAGGGGGAGTGATAACTCTAAAAGCTAAAAAAGTTCAGCGACATGCGGCAAAAATTGGGTGAATACAGAATTATGTAAGTGTATGTGTAGAAAGTATACGAGATTCCCTTCGTATATATAAAACGTGTGAAAATATATGCATAAATGTGGTCAGAAGGAGGGGGTGACTGTGTGTGTCACATATGTTTTTTATATGCGTGGCGCTTTTGTTGTTGTACACAATTGTCTGTGGCTTATTGTTATTCTAGTCCTGACAATAGAATTTTTCATAAATTAAAAGTGTTGCTCCCATTGCTCTGGCTATATTTTAATTTTGGAGTGCGCGCATAAGAGTATGCAATAATAAATTGATATTGTTTTTGTTGCCAGAGCATAGAATAGTCTGTGCATATTTCTAAATTTATTTTTTGCCTTTTATTTTGTATGCATATAAATTTTGAAGTGTTTGCCAAAAACAACAAATGTCCCATAAATAATATGTTAAAATATGTATGCCTGTTTTTGGCACTGGCCAAAAAAACACACACACAATCACACACGAGTACGCAATGAATTAGTGACCCAGTGTGAATGTTAGGTTCAGGAGTGCAGGGGAGAGGAGCAGGAGGAGGAGGAGGAGGAGCTATAGATGATATTGTAAAGCTTGATAAGCTTGGAGCCAAGTGCGCTGATGGATTTTAAGTGTTAGTTTATAGAGTTAGTTGTGAGAGTGCTTTCAGTGCTTTGTAATAAATTGCCATTTTCAATGGCAAAAAGTGTAAATTGTAGAATATTAATAAATCATATACAAAGAAAATATATAAATGACAATAATTCAATTTATTTATGCAAGCAATTTACTTGAAATTCAACAGTTAATTGACATGTAAATATAAATAATTCATTTGCTTGATTATCTTGTATATATTATATAATGTTGTTTATATACAAAACCATAGACTCCAGCACATATATCAATATTATTATTTGTTTTCTGAATGTAAATACTCGTCTATTTAGTGCGTAGAATAATTTAGAATATTGATAAATCAAATATAAATCTAAATAAAAATAGAAATAAAAATGAATCTGCTTGGAAGTCAACAGTCAATTAACATACTGATATAAATTAATATATATGAATGTGATTTTACATTATCCTATAACGACAAGCTCAACTCTTAAATATTCAATTCATATATGTGTTTTCTGCATGCAACCACTTGCCTAATTAGTTTTTACTATACTTAAGTCAGACTCGATTAATACTTTACTGGCGTTAAGTAAGATTACATTATCACAATTACAAGCTTCGTATTATTAGTAAATCAAATATATATGTGGTATATATGTATATATAATGGATATATCACACATACACAGCGGCCTCAATGGGAAAAGAGCTTATGTGATTTAATTAAACACTTTCAGATTAAGACCACAACGAGTTGCATCAAATGGCTTAGTGTATTTGCATTAAGACTGCTCTTTGGTCTGCAATCTCAATCGTTGGCAATATTTGCGCAATAATTGTGTGCAAATGCAAACCACAATGAAAATGCAGCTGGCATTTCATAATTGCAATGCATGGCTGCACAAAAACAAATGCAAATATACACATCTTATGCAATCAAATAAGAACAACAAGACGCAGCCATGTTCAACGTGACGTATGCGCAATCAACTACAGAATTTACTCAAATATTAAAATCAAAGCTCAATCGCCGAAAACTATGACATCAAAATATGCAAGCTCACGTGTCGCTGAGTCACTGTGTGTGTGAGTGTGTGTGTGAGGGCTGTGGCAATTCATATGCTGATTTTGCGCCGTTTTCATCACGTGATTTTCGCACCGCGCACAAGCAACAACAACATCAACAACAAAAACAAGCGGCAAGCAGCTGGCTTGGCAAATGTTTTTGCATACATTGAGGCGCTTAATTAATCATTTAAGCTTCAAAAAACAAATAAACAAAACGCATAAGCGAGCAACGAGCAACCCCAACGAGGAGGCGCCCCAGCAGCAAGCGGCAGCGAAAATAATGCATGAATTGTTGTTGTGCCTGTTGTTTGATATTTTGTTGTTGTATGCATGTGTGTGTGAGTGTCTGTGTATGTGCCAGTGTTTGTGTGCGTGTTTGCCCATTGCTGATAACATAAAATCAACGTATTGAATTTCGGGCACATTGCCTTTTGTTTTATATGATTAGTTGTTATTGTGTCCTGGTTTAAGCCAAAATGTACTAATTTCCAATTATTTTCACTCTATTTGCAGGTAAGCTTCGATCTGAATGGGGCCTCTGTTAAAGACCTAGCTAGAATGAAGCAAAATATGATTTGGGTTGTGATTTTCGGCCAATGCTGGTAAAAGACTTGTAGTTTTAACACGTATACAACATATTTTATTCATGGAGTATGCATCATATTTGCTTACTTTACTTATTCCAAATGGGCTCTCTTGTTATTTAATTAAATCTTAACCAATCTTATGAATATAAATATTGGTCTTAAATGTTTATAAATAGCTTTTAGATATTTTATTTCTAGGCAAGTCTAAACATCATGCTCACATTTCAAGGTAGTCAAAATTAATCGTCAAGAAACCAATTTAGCTTTCCATTCTCAGAATTATGAAATGCTTAAGCGACTTTTGCTGTCTCCAAGCCATTCAGCAAGGCCTAGCAGTTAATAATCATTGGATTATTAACTCTTAACTTTTGATTAGATGCGAAATAGCCGTTTAAAACCAACACGTTGCCAATCTGGCATTTTCAGGCTAATTCGATGTATATCACAACAATAAAATTCTTAATTCGACACCTGGTGTGCTTTTTTGTGTTTCGTTGGGGGGGGGGGCTGCTTGCCGCTTTGCTGATTGCCCGACACGCACTTAAATTGTCACATAATTAACGCAGCAGGCGTTGCGAAGCCGCGCACCGTGCAACATTCAGTGTCGAGTCGAGTTGAGTCGAGTCGTGTCGAGCCGTGCGACACTTGACCCCATCACGCAAACGGGTCTCGAGGCAGGCCCGAAAAGTATGCCAGTTTCTCATGAAAAGCGGCAAAACATTTATGGAGCTAAATTGTGAATTATACTGGCAACAACAGTTATAAAAACAACAACAACAACAAACAAAGCCAGTAACACGCGCACAGGTTAAATGCTAGGGAAACATGGCACACAAAGCGGAAACGGAAGTCGGCTGTCATGGCGGCCGAGTACAGTTGGGCAATGCCTTCTGGCAGTCCGGGAGTGTGTGTATGCGAGTGTGCGTATAGCGTTGCCTGTTGCCGCATGTTACATTTAAATATGTCATAATTTCATTTATGTGTACACACAAGTCATGTAATTGTGTGCCAGCATGTATATGGGTGTGTGTGTGTGTGTGTTTGTATGCGGCTCATTTTTATGGCATGCACGAAAATGTTGAAACACCTGTCGCCGTTGCCTCGACGCCTGTTGTTTGCCGCCCTGCTAATATTTGTAGGGCTAATGCTGTGAGGTATAACGCATATTGACTAAGTTTGTAACGCATGCAAGCATTCGAAGTATAATAATAAATTATTATTCTTATACTATTATTCGGTGTTAGTCGTGAAGAAAAGATAATCCAAATATTATCTGTTAGACTAGCTTTTACTTCAGTTTCAATTTAAACTTTCAACTTTCTAAATGCATTGCATAAGTTTAGGTGTGAAATATATTCTACTTATGCTTCTAAGCGATAACAAATATGAGAGTTGAAAGGGTATTTTAACCTTGTTCTTCTACTCAAGCTCACATATGAACGGTCTATATACACATATAAATATATGTCTATATATATATATATATATATATATTAAAGTGTATGTGTTGACAGCTGCTGTTTTTGTTGTTGGGCTTTTTGTTGTTACCTTACAACCGCATGGTAGCAAATTATTTAATTAAGTGGCACTCACCTTGGTAATTGTTTAATTAGAGCTTCGTGTGTATGTGTGTGCAGCCCGCAGACCTGTATGTGTGTGTGTGTGTGTGAGTGTGTCTTGAGCACTTCGTCCATGATTTTTGCAAAGTTTTTAGCGAGCTGCTATAATTGACAGATTTAACCATCAACGTCAGCGTGCTTCCTCTTCCTCTCTTGGTGCTATGCTTGTTTGTTTCCTGGTTGTGGCTGTAATTGCTGCATGTTTATAGCCATTACGCCTTCAAATATACTGCAACTTTATGTGGCCCCTCACAAAACTTTCACGAGAGAGAGAGTTAAAAGCAACATGTTAATGAGCCGAGCTTTAAAAGCCGAATTAGGGGGGCCAATAAAATATGAGAGCCAAATATGTAACACATTTAATTTCTTTAGGGACTTCTATTTCCAATTTTGCATTTTGGCAAAAACTATATAATTAGAATTTTGAAAAGCGAACATTTTGTGGGTCGTTTAATTAGCAGGGGCATAAATTAATTTTATTGTTGCGCCTAAAATTATGCAAATGCAATTTTGTTTAATTAAAACGAACACGCATGCCTACACACACTCACAGACACTCACACACACTCACACACAAATCAAGGGAGACATATACAAATGGCAAACGGCTAAGCTTTTAATGAGCTTATACTTACTATTATTTTTTTTGTTTTTGTAGACCTTTTTATATTTGTCCGAGTGGATAATTCATTTGCCAAATTATTTTCATTTATCAGCAGTAGGGCAGATATTTGAGTTCAGATTTTAATTACCCTACGTGGCGGGGTTAAATGTTGGCTAAAACTACATGGCTCTCGTGTTGCCAACTTTTGTTGATATAATTTAAGCGTTTTATATTTTGTAAATACATTTTTGGCATGCCACAAAGCGTGACAGCCACATGTGGTGGGCTTGTGGCATGGGAGTCGGAATAGGCCTGGGAGCGTGGGGTTGGAATGGGAGAGTAGGAGCCGTTGCCTGGCAGTCGGTTCGTGTTTGCTTGTGTGTCGTGTGTGCGCTGATCCACTTAACTTTATTAAAAAGCCCGTTTCACTCACAAAAACTCGACGCTGCCTCCTTTTGCTTGCGTTTCATGTTGCGCTTCAAAAATTGTATGACTATAACAGAAACAACAACAGCAACACGACACAAGCAAGCACCCAACATTTAATACACATAATACTCTACCTGTTGCGAGTAGCTCAATTTGAATATGCAGCTGAAAACGGCAAAGTAAATTAATTTATTTTTTGTTATTTGTTGTGTGAGATTGAATTATATTTTGTTTGATATTCTGCCTTACTAAAATAGTTTTTATTTACATAAATGGAATAAAAAACACATAAGCTTTATTTAAACGACTTTTTCACTTGAAACTCTTAAAGGTTTAAATTCGAATTCATTACTTTCTAGATTTAGTTCTAGAATTGGTAAAGCAAAATGAGTTAATTAGTCAATATATTATATATTATTTCATTATTTTATATTATTACACAAATTTAAGTGTTTCTGTTGAACTTCTCATCGCATGTTTAAGAATACAACTAGAGCATTTAATTTTTGGCCTTATGTGTCAAACAACATTTGTTGAGCGTTTTATTTCAGTTTATTTTCAGCTTGCTCTTCATCTTGTTGAGCTATAAACCATTTGCGATGATATAGAATTTCCTGTGGCGTATTCGTTTGAATGTTTTTTAAAATGTTTGTCGCTTAGTTGTCGCTCGACGCGACATGCAATTGACTGACTTTTTCCCTTGTCTCGCAATTCTCTCT
This sequence comes from Drosophila basisetae, assembly GCA_035041595.1. Taxonomy (NCBI): domain Eukaryota; kingdom Metazoa; phylum Arthropoda; class Insecta; order Diptera; family Drosophilidae; genus Drosophila; species Drosophila basisetae. Next base: position 3,568,397 of record JAWNLB010000144.1, read on the forward strand.
CTCTCTCTCACTCTCTGTCTGCCTGTCTTTCACTCTGTGTATGCCTTCTCTTACTTCCTGCTTTTTCTATAGCTTTTGGCATGTCAGAAACGCACACATACACACACACACACACACAAAACATACACAATAAGTTCACCTTTTGATTTTGCTAGTGACTTTTTGGCATTCGCTGCTGCTGCCCCTTCGGAATATTTTTCTGTCTTTCTGTGTATTTGGCACGCAAAGTTTTGCCAACAGGCGCTTTAGCAATCGAGGTGAAGGAGGTCATGTTTCATGGCGCCAGTTTCTGTGGCTTCCGTTATGTATTGTGTGTGTGTGGTGTGTGTGCTTGTGTGTGTTTGTTTTGCCTACTTTCAGGTGGGTCAACCGGACTGTTTTTGGCGCTTTGCGCTGTTTGCTTTTTCGGTTTTGGTTTGTATTTATACTCTTGCAGAGGGTAATAGTAACCTTGTCATCAAGTATAAAATATATTTACCAAAACAACCAACCTAAACTTTACTTTTCTCTTTAATATAGACCACTTAGGAACAATCGGAGTGATCTTGGGTTATTCATCACATTTAGGTGTATGTTGTTCCTCTAGGGTATCTAGTTTCGGCTCTAGTTTTTTGTTTTTTGGCTTGTGGAGTCGCTTGCGTGTTTTTACTGAAATTTATTATGACAATTATGTGTCGCTATTTGTTTTGTCCGTTCTCTGATTATCAGCAGTCATATATAAAAATCACACTAGATCGTATTGATTTTGTGGCGCAGTCATGGATTGTGTTACAGGATACAAAATGACCTGAAATTTCACTCTCAGCGCTCAAAATGAGTCTATACACCAGAAATTCCCCCTTAATCGAACGCTAAATGCGAAATTCTTGTTGCAGACTCACTCGCAACTCGTTGGACTGCACTCGAGTTTGGCCTCGTTTACATTATATTTGGCGACGCGCCCAAAACTAGCTTACAGTTGCTCACAAAATTTAATGCACTCGCGCACGCACCAGCAAGTAGGCGAACAACGTCGCTGGGTTCACATCATTTTGAGACCATTAAATCGTTTCACCTCTCCTCGTCCTCCACCTCCTCGTGGTGAGTGGTTATTGATTAATCGTCTGCTGCTGTCAACATGCTAGCTGTCTTTCTCCCACACTCTACCTCCCTCCCTCCCTCTGTTGCACTGTGAATTGGAGTGTGCACGGAAGCGCTGATATCAGGCACACTGATGCTGCATGTTGATGGCCATTTGGTGCAGTAGTCGCATCGTAAAAGTGTTGCATGCTTTAAGGCAACGTCACGTTAAGCACTTAAGTTAACCCATTAACCGGAACGCAAGGAGTCATGTTGAAGAAAAGAACTCAACTCGCTCGTGCACGAAGCTGGATTCTGGATTTAAGCTCCGAGAATCGATGTGAAAGTCATTGCGAGTGAATTGAAAGAGGAAATAGCCGATTTGTATGTAGTGAAAAGACAGCACTGAAATAATAAGACTTTTTTAATGTACGTTAGGTTTATAGTCGAATGATGAACCAGTTAAGTTCCGTATTTGAAATGTAAAATCTTCTTTAAAAAAAAAAGTCGGAAGTGAAGACTGATTAGATAGGATGGGTATGGCAGTATATTAAAATAAAAAATTAATGAATTCATTAATTAATAAAATCTATCCGTGTCTGATTTGAAAAAAAACCGAACATAAATTAATAAATAAATAAATTAATGAATTCTCAGAGCAATAAAAATGTAAATATGCCTAGAATCTCAACAGACTCTAACATATAAAGACCTGCAGCACTGTTCCGCGATTCAAATCGACTCCATTATGTGGAATAGTGCACTCCTACACAATCTCGACCTAATTTCTTACTGAAAATGAATTCTTCTACTCTATATTTATTCCATTGTTTGCCGTTTGCTAATATCATTCAGTTCTTATTTCTGCCAGAGTTTGGGCTGCAATCCATAACAATTAACTTGAATTTCTTGTACATCGATCCCTTGGCACTTGCAACCGCAAAAAGTGTATTGATGCCGTATCCCCCTTTAAGGGCCATATACCTCCACCGCCCTTGCTCATCTTTTCATCTGATGCATTTGCAATGTTGGCAATCAGCGTTTTCAGAACAATGCCTAAAACTATGCAACATAAATTTTTCACATGCTACATAACAATGATTGCCATTGTTTTGCTCACCCTTTCATGCATGAGTTGTTGTTGTTATCGTTGTTGTTGTTGTTGCTGTTGTTGATTTACTACTGACCCGATTTTCGGCTTGTCAACACATGCAGCGGTCACGTTCCGCACACCCCCTCTCTTAAGCCGTAACACGTGGCTGGGCCAAGAATTTGTCGCTTTGCCAAACTATGTGCAGCTAATAGTTACAATTTGGCGCCCACACACCCACACATACACACAAAACTACACTCTGGCATAACACACATTTAGGAGCTACATATGGATGCCATTGTTATGGGCTGTAAGCAGGCATGCAACAGACTACAAAATGCAGACTCCAAGCTGCTGCTGCAACACCAGAAGCGTTGGTGTCGGGTGAGGGGTGTGGGGAGGTGAAACGGTGCCCATTTAAAGTTGTTGGCATGCCAGCCATGAACATGGAATATGCCTGCCAGCGCCTATGGTTATGCAGCACCTTTTTTCTCTCATTTTTCTCCCATTTATTTATTTTTTATTTGGGCTTGTTGTCCGCATGCTTGAGTGAAATTTTTGCCCGGCGCTTGTTATTCCCTTTCTTGTTTATACCCTCTTAACAAACCAAATAAAAAAGAACAGAGCGCGAGGTGTAAGAAAGGATTCCTGAGCCATATAAGCTTAAGCCATAAATTACTTGGAAAACATTATTCATTGCCGCAATGACGTATGTAAAAGTTGGCTGAAAAATAGTAAAAAAATATATATATAAAATGTTTTTTGTATTTACAGCTTTACGGATTTATTTTGATTTAAAAAAATGGTAATAAAAGAGTTTATTAACTTTTTTAAGTGACTTATTTAACACCAACAGGGTATCTCTCAGTCTAGCATTGTTGCCACATCGAGTGCATTCTTTTTCGTTTTTCGTTGCTGCCACAGCGTATGAAAATTGTTGCATATTTTTGGGCGCCCGCAACGCATTGCGAGTATGTGGCGCATGTGTTGCCAGTTTTGAGCACCCTTTGCCCGTAATTTGGTTACATGTTCAGCTTGCAACATGCAACATGCCACGCATTGTGCAATTTTAAAGCCAAAATACAAGCGATACTGATGCATTTCTGGTTATCTTTCTTTTCTCCTGGCTTTTGCTTGGCAGCTTAATTTGCTGCATAGCAACACGAGCAACAAGCGACAGGATAACAGCGCACAAATCTAACCAGCTAAACATTTTTGACATATTCTCTGTCATATATCCAGCGAGAGAGATGAGTTCGTGCCCCCGTTTCTTGGTTACGCAGCTGTAGGGTTGTCTGCCTTGACTTTTCAATGTGATGGACACAACGCTACAATGAACGAATTGTGTCAATTTATATGCGAGCAGGGTTGCCAATCCTCTCCGCCCCACCATCGCCGAACGACCATTATAACAGAAAAATGTGCAATTTTTTTTTCTAACGCTCGCTGCCTTTGCCTTGCACTCTGTGATTTTTCATTGTAATACTCGCACACATTCCGCCAATAGCCCCACTCTGACTGTCCCTCTCCCTCTGTCCATCTCTCACACATACACTGCTTGATATTGAGTGCACTTTGTCAAAAGTTATTTTGCAACATTTGCTATTATGCGCTCGATAACAATTTTATAACAGTCTCTTCTTTCCCTTTCTTTTTTTTTTGTGTCGCTTCACAATTTATTGCGTTACATATATTATTATTGTGTATTGAAAAATGCATTTTTCATGACATTACAACGATACCCGTTTGCGTTGCAATACCATCCGCCACACCACCCCGCCCGCACCGCTCGACGGGGCAAAGTTTTTGGGTTGAAAAATTACTCTGGCCTGGGATCCGGAACGACGATGCGTATAAATTGTTTGCGACAGTAATTGGAGCACAATGCTAAAGCATGCATTTTTAATTTGGTTTTGATGAACTTCATGGGTCCTTAGCAACCGCCCACAGATAACCTAAGATGGAAGAGAAGCAGGTGGGCACAAAGGCATGCTGTCAGAAAGAGATGGCCAATGAGGTGCTTAACTGCCTGTCCTACATCAACTTGAAGTGCTTTCACAGTTTTGAGTTGTGTCAGGAGTTCAAGTTGATGATGCCTTCCAGTTGCTTATATAGCAAGCAGGATAAAGTTTTAAGTGGATCATTATTATCAGTATTCAATTACTGAATCAATAAGCTTGCAATCATATCTGATTTTAGTTCACTATTGGTCAACAGTTCAAGCCATCGCAACTTTGTCAAAACTGACCGGATTTTCAGAAACCATAGTTTTTGATCATGGCTTAAACTCTTCTTGAATACTGCATTTAAAGTTAAAAACGTAATTTTGACTCGATTTTCATCCTCAGATTATACCTTTAAAAAATGTCCATAGCTTCGTCAAAGCTGATCCGATTTTCAAAATTCAAAGCTCTTTAATCTAGATTAAAACTACACTTAAAGTTGGAAACGTGATTGTGGCTCGATTTCCATGAAACAAATTTAATGCAATAATTTGAGATATTCCACGTTAGTTCTAACAGTTGTTTCGCTTTGGGTCAACATATGTGTGTAGTCTTGACCTGATCTTCTATCTATTTCCATATGCATTCTGGGTTAGGTTTTGCGACAAACTAGTTGTGTTGACTTTGTTGCTTGATTGTTTTTGACGCTTCTTTGGCTTCCACTGTTTTCCGCAGCTGGCGTCGCATGGTGTGGCTTCCAGGTAACCCAAATGGCAATGTGCCAGTTGCCAGCTTACAGTTGCTTGCCAGTGCCAAGTGGAGCCTTGACTTGGCCATTTGGCACCAGTCAGTCGACATTGGAGCTGAAAGCATTCCGAGTCGCTTTAATGCGTCATTTTCAATTTGTTGTAGATTATCCAAAAAAAAAATAAATAAATAAAAAATAAAATAAATCCACAAATCCAATTAATCACAAATCCCATTTCGCCTATGCAACAAGACAGGGGCACAACAGAAAAAAAACAATCGTATAGCGAAATGGCGAAAGCGAATGTTGCCGCTTCGAATATCAATCAATTACAGTGAAAGTATTTATCGGACATGCTTATCGGCTTCAATAAAGGCGCACAAAAAACACATGACACACACATGACAAAGGATGGCTGACGTGAGGGATGAGGGGGAGGGGTTGCTGGGTTTAGGGGCTGCAAATGTCAAGGGCGCTGCGCAGGAGCGAGGCAACAAGAGCGAAATTCGATTAAAATTTATCACAAAACGCAAATCGCATAAAGGAGGCAACAACGTGAACTTTTTTCTTTTGCTGATGTTCTTTTTGGTTCGGGATTTTTTTTGGTATTTTTTTGTTCGCGGATCCAGCGGAAACAATAAAAAAAGGCGCATCATTAATTTTTGCAAGTATATATTCAGCAGGCGTTCAAAATTTATCGGCCAAAATAACATAGTGAAACATAGAAGAAACTTGCGAGAGATATGAAATTGGGTGTGCTCAATTGTAAAACACCCTGTGAGTAGGGTATACTAACTTTAAGGCAACTCCACAAGCTGAAATACATAAAAGCTAAAACTATAGAGCTATATATGGATATGAATTCATAATTTTAAACAATATCCCTTTCATCATGACATATTTGATGACTTGCTTTCATCAAATGCACTGTAAATAGGGCATACAGGGTGTGATTTAAGAGTAGATCAAGTATCAACTATGACAGCTTGCGTGTCGGTCTAGTTTATCCGTATTTTTATGCTCACTAGGTTGGGTGAAAGTGTGCGAAAGTCTTTCGCTTACCCAATCATTATTCAATATGTTGACTTTTGTGCTTCCACATTTGTTTCGCACCCTGCCACATAAGTCATGTGTGTGTGGGTGTGTGCGTATGTTGGGGCTATTTGAGGGGTGTGAGGCTGGCGCCCTCTATTGCCTGGTGGCAGCGCATGCAAAAGACAAAGAAAAATTTGCTTAAAGTGCTATTCGGCAGACGCGCAGCGCGTCGATGTGGAAATTGTGATAGTGTGCCGTTGGGTCTCGATGGTGGTTGCAATACCCAGGCGCCTCTCCACATACCCTTATCCCATTAATCCCCCTTATTTTACCCATGACTCATGCCCCTACCCGCATGCCAAAACAATGAACTCTGGCAACACTGTCGAAGTTGTTTAACTTCACATTTGTTGCCTTGGCTGTTTTGTCTGGTTCAGTTTCTGGTTTCTAGTCATGTTCCTGCTCCGGCTCTTCGATTCTGGCGCCTGCTTCCAGGCAGGCAGGCAGGCAGGCCACGGCCACAGCTTAGTGTATCCTTTGATTAAGGTCCCCAAACAAGTGTCAGCTGGGGGCATTGTTTTCACATAGCTCTTGCCATTGAAATCGAGCTGGTTTGCTGGTTTGCTAGTTACCCGTTGCAGGTGTCAGCGTTGGCAAAACTGTGGCAAACAATACAATTAGTTTGGTTTAGTTTCTTGGCATCACTTTCAAAGGCGATTAAACTAAAGTTAGCGTATTGAAGGTAGAGAGCATTTTACAATCTGATGTTTATATTTTTTGTCAGTTAAATGGCTTTAATATTATCACATTTTTTGGCAGCTTTTTAAGTCGGCGAGGATTAACTAGAATGGGATTCAGCTGCTTTGGGAATATATTATCTACGATTTTGCATTTCACAAATTATGGTCTGCAATTTAAATAAATATGAGAAACGAAAATCGAAATTGAATCCAGGCGACTCTTAATGCTAAAAGTATTGTGGCTCTCACATGGCAAATGTAAACAAGTTTGATGCGAAATATTTTTATGGCAAAATTAGACTGATTGGATAGAAATCAATATCATTGCCAATTACGCTATTTTTGCAAGTCATTAAAAAAAAAAAGAAAACCAAACTATCTACTGTTAGTAAACAATTAAAAAATTAGGTTGGCTCGCTGCATTAGTTTGAGCGAGAGGAGCAATTAAAATTTCAGAAATTAAAAACAAATAATAACAGAAAATTTAATTACGCTTAAAAATATGCCAGCAAGCAGCAACAGCACCGCAAAAAGCCGAAAGCGCCTTAATGCAATCCACAAAAAAGACAATTTTTTTATCTTGGTTTTTTTTTTTGTATCTCATCCATTTCATTTGCACAATCAATGAGGCGACCGCAGTTGAATAACATTTTTGCATGGCTGTGGTACAATCAACAGACGAGTCGAAATAATGCAATTGACAGGCGCCAATAGGCAGGCAATGCAAATTAAAGCGACAGATTAACTCACATGGAAATTTTACCAGACTGGCTCTGTATTTTTTTTTTCTTTCTGTAGTATATTTAAGAACTTTAAGAGCTCGAGTGAAACTCGACCAAGAAGATATTTAAAACCCAATTCAATACTCGTATTTTATAGTTAATAAAAAAGCCGAGTTGATACTGTTGCATCTGTGGTTCAACCCAAAAAAAAATATCAATTAAAGATTTCGTATTTAAATATCGAAAGTATTTCTTTATCTTTTCTAGGCATTTCCAGCGGTAAAAAAAGTAAATCTTATATATTTAAATATCGCAAGTATTGATTAATTGTTTCTAGACATATCTAGTTGTATGTACTCTTTGACTAACTAAACTGTAGTGTATCTTCGAGTCTGGCATTCCTAGTATTATGTGTTTTGATTGTTTTCGCAAATGTAAGCGAATTTTTCGAGTTTTATGTAAATTTAATTTGCCTGCCAACTGTTTGCACTATACCCCGTAATCGACCTTACTTCCCTTCACATCCTTGTCATTCTTCTGCTGCTTTCGCAGCTTTTGCTGTTTTGCGGTTTACCGGAAAAACTCTCGTATGCAACACATTCGAAACTTTACAATGTTCCACAACACACACACAGACATAGAGAGAAACAAAAATGCATGGCATGCCACACCCACTTTGGCGGCCCACTTGACTAGCGCAGATAGTTTTGCATTGTTGCGGTAAATTGGCAAAAATATACATACCATTGGCATTTATTGTTTATGCATTGGTTGCATTTGCCACATCATCATCATGATTGTCATTATGAACATGTTATTGTTGCTTGTTTTGGCTTTGCTATTGTTGTTTGGCCGCTTGTGGCTTTAAAATTGTGGCAATTAAATTTTGCAGCTTTATTGTCTGTATGTCTGTGTGTTGTTTATATAATAAAATACGAGTACACGTGTATTACATGAATATGGCAAATTCTTTCAAAAAATCTTTCCTGCACTTTTTGAAGCTTTCATTTTAATTGAGGTTTTAAGGTTTTAGTTATGAATTGTGCGCTTTACGGTTAATTTCGAAATGGATAGCAAGGCTCGTAAGCTGCCATAATTGGTTTGTTTTATATAATTTATAGATGTATACATGTAAGCATGTGACGATGTGTGTGTGTGTGTTTTTGTCACATGGTGTATTTTACAAATTGGCCAAAGTTGATGGGATTTTTGTTTTAGTTATGTTATAGAATATAAATAAAACTTGGCTTTTTGTTCATTATTAACCTTTTGAAGCTTTTCTTTTAAATAAATAAATTTGGATAGCCACTTTTAAAGACCGCCAAGCCAATAAACAAGCCGACCTCACATTTTGGCCATAAATAAAATGCCATGCTGTGTGTAGTATTTGGCCAACAGCTTGCCAAGGCAAAAACGTGAGAAAAATGTGGCCAGGTTTTATGTGTTTGCTTGCTGATCCGGCCAACACCTGTCGCTAATGGCCAACTCGGCGTTGGGAGCCAAACGTTTTAGTCATGTTTGATTTATATGTCTTTCTAAACTTTTAGCATGGCATTTTCTGAGCCAGATTTGTGTGTGTTTACCAACTGGGTCCAGTTCGATGCGAGCTGACAAACAGTTGCCATATAATAGTCATTCTGTCTGACCCATTTTGCTATGGGGGCTACTCTCTTGTATAATGACAGCTGTGTGACATAGCATTAGAATACATACACAGACACACACACACACACACACACACACACACACCCAGCCATACACCCAGCATAGCCACATATTGATGATGTTCGTCAAATGCTGTCGCTGTTTCTGTCAATTTTGTTGGCCACAATTGTTGTTGTTGTTGTGGACGATGTTAGCCATTGTCCATCGTTGTTCATCGGTCATTCGTTCAGTTGCTCAATGCATTGCTTATTTCATTTACATTGTATTGTTGTTGCTCTTGCGTTTTTGACAAATTGATCGCGTGATATGTTTGCCCAACATGCCGAACATTGTCAAACTGACTGTGTTAAATTCGCAAAAGCAGCAGCTGCATTATTTCTGCATCAGCAGCAAACTAAATGTGTTGCACATTGCACAAATGATTTGGTTGACAACTCACTCACATCTGTAATACTTGGTTCCCAAAATAAATTTCGACCTCATTTTTGGCGAATTGCTAATTGAATGCGATGCAAAATGGATCTTAATTAAGCATTTCAGTTATTTTGAAAAGGAATATGGAAATGTAAGCATATTGGACATACAATGGATTTTGAAGAAATTACTTCGAAACTTGACAGAGGATTTACTTATGATTTGAAAAATAAAATTTAAATTATGAGCTGGAAGAGAATCTGAATTTAAATGAAAAACCGCTTGAGGATGCCACATTAAGTAGAATTGTGTTAAATCAAAACAACATCTTAATTTAATTGAGCAGTTAATGGTCTTGAGAACACACACATGACATAAAAGCTAGACAAGCTGAGCTGTTGTTATGCCTGCTGTCGGACAATGGAATTTGTTGACCAAAAACAAGTTGTACAACTTTGCAGACGACTTTGACACGGCTAGTTAAATCACTGCGGCACTGCTCATTCTATTTCTCTCTTTCTCTGTCTCTCTCTTTCTCTCTCCCTCTCTCCGTCATACACACACACATTCTGAGATATTGAGACACATGCATAATTAAACCATTGACAGCGGCAGTCAACTTTATTGTGGGCGTTGTCGGTTATGAAGCAGCACACACTGTACTCAGACCCCAGGATACGGTCGGTCAGGCAACAGGCAACGAGACAACGTCAATTCGTTAAAATCGACGTCAGCCTTGCTGCTAATTTTGTTTGCCTTTTGTAGCACACACACACTCTTACACACACTCACTCACACACACACACACATACAAACCATCCACACACAAGGTAGCAGAAATGTGCACAGTGTTTACGAAAAGTATGCGCACGTTGTCGTTCGCTCGTAACGTTTGTCGTTTTGTTTGCGCTGCACTTCAAACACTGCAGACAAAATGCTGTCAAAAATCCAGTGATGTCTGATGTCTCTATATACATATATATATATATATATATATATATATATATACCCCTGGCCCAGTTCCGTTTCTAGTTAATCCGCCTAACGTTATGTCATGAACAGTTTTTTGTTCAAAATTAATTAATTTTATGTGCAAACAGTTGTTAATTTTATATCCCCTTTTTTTTGTGCATTTTTCCCTGTCTTTTTAACCCTTAACGAAATATTTTACCCTGGCAACGTTTGTTTGCGATTCAACTTGGCTACGCTTTAATTGGCTTGAACAACTCGTTATTCGAAGAATACAAAAAAGGAAAAATAAATAAATATAAAAAATAATCATAATCTAAATCATCTTCTCATTATTTTCTTTTTTGCAGTTTTCCACACATGCGGCTTTGAGGTGCTTTCGCGGAATCAGCAGGGAAACTACACACAACATCATCTGGAGAAGTGATGAAGTCATGAGACCGACATTCGATCGACGCCTCTGGATATTATTGTTCATTATTTTAGTACAATGTAAGTGAGAAGTTCCCCTCCTTAACATACATACATTACACACATAAATAGGACCAACCATGGTCAAATTAATGCGCCAAGTGCCCTTACTAAGCCAAGCAGCTCATATATTTGCCGCATGTGGCTGCCTTTTGTGTTAAAAACGAATACGGCACTTTGTATGCTGGCAACGTGTGAAAAATAGTTCACAGATAATCGCAGTCAGGCAGGTCACATTATTTATGCGCCAGCACACATTGCACCCCCCTCTCCATCCAGTCCTCTATCTCCAAGTCTTATCCCTGACCCCAACTGTGCTTTCTGCTTTTGGCTCTTATCATGCCTTGATATTCTATGCCACAAGCAGCAAACAAAGCCATTTCTTTTATTTGATGTGCGTTTTGGGGCATCCGAGCTTCGAGCTTCGAGTTCCGAGCACCCAAAACAGCCAGAGTCGCAATACGGTTGGGGACCAAATCGGAGCTGACCCTGGCCAAATAATATGTGCTGTGTACTGGCCTCAAGGCAATGTATATTTAGGGGTTACAAAAAAGAAACAGGTTCTGCATAGCAAGCAAGGTTCCCTTTAAAGCAATGAGGCGTATGAGCGATATGCCATCAGGCAACACAAATTAATCATACGAGCATTAAAATCTCGGATGTACTTTGCTTAAATATTTATTAAAGATTTCAACTTGGCACACGTTTTAAAGACATTGATATTTTACATACTATAGAAGCGTATGTGATTCAAGAACAGGTAGTTGGTATTAGGGGTTACAATCGTGAGTTGTTTAATTATTTATAATGATCCATTTCCGCTTATTATAGTAAGAATATCGAAAAATTTATTTGAATATTAAATATTTATGTTAATTTTGACAAATTACATTGAAAAGACATTCGATATAGATAAGAGTCAATAAATTTTTTGCTTTAGCAGCAAGCAAACTGGTCAAGAAATTGCATCTTTTGCAAAGTGAAGCAAACGAATCAATGTTTGCAACAATTTGTTGAGCTCGCGGTCAAGTCAAGGTTGCACTTAACCCTGCAGGAAAACCGACAATAAAAAACACTCCCAGCTACAGTGGCCAAACAGTGGCTACAGTAAAAGTCACATGCGTGTAACGAGCGGCATTGCAAAGGAAAATGCCCGGCATATCCGACTACTCAACACTGAAAACGGAAACGGAAATGCGCGTTCAAGAATTTTAATCTGAATGCGCAATTTCGCGTGTGAGCTGTGTGCCAAAATGGCGGCACATGTCGACCAACTGACGGCAAACGCAACCAAGCCACGTTCCATGGCGACTACCGATTGCCACACCCACCACACACAATCCGTGCCACCGCCACCCCTTTCCTCTTCTGCACTGCTTTTGATGCAGCCACATGTTTCACTGCGGTGCGCCTTGGAATTTCACGCGTTTATTTGCAAAGATTACGAAATGTGCCCGCTAAAGTTTTGTATGCGTTTCCTGTGCAGTCATCGCGTTTCCCCCTGCCCCACTTACTCACTCTTCTTCGCATACGCTTTGTCTGCCACAGGTTTTTTTTTTGCACTGTTTGCTTGGATGTCCCACCCTACGTCCGTCCGTCCATTCGCACCGGCGTCTCGCTGACTTGTTATGCATGCAAAAGTCTGTGGCAAATACACAGAACGGGAACACATGCCGCTTCACAGCCACCATCCCAGCTCCGTTTTTGTAGTGACATGCAAAATATTTTTGCATAAAAATGTTTGCTCACCAACACACACACGCACACCACATACATACACGCACACAAACATACACGCACACCGACTAAAGTCCTGCAATTCTTGCACTGGCAGCTGCAGCCAGAATTTCCGCTTTGGCTTTAGCCTATCCCATTTAATATCTGCAAAGTCTTCAACTTTAAAGAATTTCAATTTCAGTTTGAATTTTATTTATATTTTTATTAGAAAGATGTATTTTTCTGTGTTTTTTTTTTAATTTTTATTGGCAAGTTAAGCGTGAAATTTGTCAGCAAATTTCACGGTGAAAATTTCAATTTTAGCATTGAGGTTTATTTTTATTACGCTTTACCATAGTTTCATGTTATGACTTCGACTTCTTCTTCTTGTGCATCGTCGTCTTCTTCTTCTTCTACGTCTTCTTCTTGTCTACCTCCCATGGGTTTAATGTCCAACATTTTATCCATGTATTTAAGCTGAATGTGCGTTTGCTACGTGTTCGCCATGCTAAAGACTCTCGATGCCAACTTGATGGCTGGCTAAGCGAAATGTGTTGCATACTTAAATGCGACATAGCAACAGCAACTGAAGCAACAGCAGCTAACGGGACTATCAAACATATTTCAACTATAATAAAGTGGCGCGTTGGGTGTGCTTAGACATATCATTGTACTGACATCATCCGGTGCTGTTTGTATTCACATCGATCTGAATGATGAAACAAGCTGTAAACACTGCGGATAATCGTTTTTATAAGACATTTATCGTACGCTGCCTGCTGTATTTCATATTGTCATAAATTGCATCTCAGGTCACATTGAATCGATATCATTTTTGTCGACGGACAGTTGAGCTTAAATACATTTTTCTTGCTGACGTTAGATCTTTATTTTTGATGTAAATTTCTGGCTTCTTGCAAATCAAAGAGATTATATATTTATTTATTTTTATTTTTGGTTACTTTAATACTTATTAATTCTCACTTTTACTGTCGGTTTGAATTCTCAATTTCTTCTAAATATTTATTTCTTTTATTTTTGTTGCAATCTTAGATGGTTCTATGTTTTTTTAAAAATTTTTTCTGTGAAACAACGCTTTAAAAAGCTGCTATGCTTTTGAGTTTGTGCATTTTTCTTCGCATTATCATCTTTAAAATTTATGAGTTTTATGCTCTGTGCTTGCAACCACATACAAAATTTGAACTTCAATAACCCAACCCAACAATATTGCACGATGGCCCACTATGCCACAGATCTCGAAACTCTTTCCAAACAATGTCGTCGTCCCACAAAAGTAGGCAACACTTTGCAACTTGCAGCTTGCAATTCGTAGAGCGAACAACATCAGAAACAAAATTCCAACCGAAATCAGCTTAAATTTCAGCTTTCAAGTGGACTCTGCTCCACTCAATTTTGCGCTCACTCAGTGGCTCGCTGCCTCTTGGTTGGCTACAATCAACAAGACAAGACCGCAGCGCGTGTCTCGGCATTCGTTGGTCGACGGCAGTGTTGGGGAGAGGAGCATTAAGCTACACATAAAAAAATAAAACATAACCTGCAAGAATATCGCAATATTTTCCAACCATAGGAAATTGGCGAACATTAGACACGCTTGTGCTATATGTGCTAGGCCATATATTTTTCGCTGAGTGTAGTTGCAGCCGCTCATAGATGACTCTCCAGTCGTGGGCACTCAGCACCACAGCAGATCCTGAGTTGACTGCAACTGCAACTAGGAACTGGCAGCGCAGAGTTGCAATCGCCATTGCCATTGTCGTCGTCGACTTAGTTAGCCACTTTTCTTTTATATAAAATGCGCCTTTTGTGCCTCGAGTGCCCCCACTCGACTCAGCTCAACTCTCCCTCCCCAGCCTGCTCACCCCATTCATAACAAAAATACAGTTTGCAGCAAGTTTATTTTAAAACTCGACTTTTGTGTGTGGCTCAAGTTTACTTTTGGGTGGCGAATTACTTTTCGGTTATTTTATGTGGCCCACAGACGCCGCTGATTGTCTCGTTGTCTGGTGTTGATGCAGCGCCACCACCAACCACAGACTGTGGATACATTTTAGTGAGTATATTTGTGTATTTTATTTTTTTTTAAGATATTCTACTTTCTTCTTCATTATATTCCCATGCCACAAACGTCTGGTTCGTTGTGGAGTTTATTACGCTGGCCGCTTGAAGTAAAAGGCTGATGTTGCTGTTGCTGCCTGCAAAATGCAATTATCAAAAGTTTCTCGTGTTGCGCCTTTTGTCGTATGCTGGAAATTATTGTAGGGTCACCATTTTTACCATTTTGCAGTTATCTCGTCTTCTTTTGTTAATTATAGCCATTGCTTTTATACATGGCATAGAAAATGTAGAGCAAAAACAGTTGTAACTCTAAAAACAAGAAAAACAATTTGAGTAGTTTTTAAAGTAACTGCAGTTTATGGTTTTTAAAGAGTCAAAAGCGGCAAGGTAAGGGGTAGGAGGATAGGAGAGCATGTTGGTGCATGTTGTACCGAAAAAGGTTAAGAGCGGAAACGCAGCTAACAATAAAAGCCAAAAAGGGCATAAAACGCGCACTTCCGTTTTAAATTTCCCATCATTTACAGGTAGTCCATGGGAAGCAGCAACTAGGTAGGGGGGCAGTGGCTGCACATAACGTGCAACACCGTGTGGTCAACACTGGGCTCGCTCTCTGTTTCCTTATATCTCTCTACCTTTTCCCTGCCTCCGTTTCGCACCCTGTTAGCTGTCGGCTTCCGGCTTGGCTAGACCGACAAAAATTGGCCGCACACTAAATTGCACACCTGAGATTAATGCGCCGGGCACTTGAAAGGCGTTTTGGAGAATCTCTGCCTCAGCACTGCTCCCGCCTACAGGCGAATAGGCCAAAACGAAAGGTGTGAAGGCCAAAAGCAGTTGCAGCTCTGCATTTCTATAGTTCTATGCTAAACATAAGGTTCAGCGCTGCCAAAGTCAAACGCTTTTCAGACGGCTCTCCTTTTATTTATTTTTTTTTTTGGTTGTTGTTCTTCTTGTTGTCGCTTCCTCTTTCAGTCGCTATTGGCCGACACCTTCGGGCCTTTGTTGAGTAAAAGCGCTAAGTGAAGGCAACTGAACTTTTGGGTGGATAAACAGTGGCTAAGTTTAGTTTGTGTACAAATTGCAGGAAGTAATATATTTCGAATTGAGCTACAAAATAGTGAGAAACTTTGCAAGTTGTTGCAGCACTTTGATGTAGCCAAGATACACAACCAGCTCAAACTAAGCACTATTTTAATTAAAGCTTGTTAAAAAATTATTTAAAGAAATGTGTCTTAATGAATACATGAAAGAAATTTAATGTTGAATTCATTTCTTTAATTATTATATAAAAAAAGCGGACAAGTAAATGTTGCAAAATCCTCAATTTTTTTTCGTGAATGTCAACTTTATGCAGCAACTGTAGAAATGTTTTTTATCTTGGCGGTTCTATTTTTGCACTCGACCTCTGCGCCTTTTGGGCTCATTTCAGTTCGACTCTGACTGCCAAAGATACTCACAGACACATTCACACACACACACATAAAGAAAAAGTCTCACACAGATAAAGTCGCCGCTGTGCTCAGTGAGTAAAAGCAACTGAAAATAAATTAAGTGGAAGTAAAGTCGTAACGAAGTGATACATAATTCTTTGCATTTTGTGTGGCCCTCTTTTACATTACACTTTCCCTCCGCTGCCACCCTGTCTACTAACCCCCCTCTGTCAGAGATCTGTGCATTTTTACTGCATTTCTTTTGAGTTTATTGTGGCGAACAATTGAGTGCAAGTTTGTGGCACAAAGCATTCGAAAAGATTCACACTTACAGCTGCTCTTTAATGTTTGCACATTAGTAGATACGAAAATCCTGTACTCTGTTTTTAAAGCCCTATTTTTTTTTCTTTGAGGGTAACTTTTTTATGTAAATCTTCTGCATAAATTAGGCAAAACTTTAATCGGACTTTCAGTCAAGGACGAAGGGAAAAATTATATTTAATGCGAGTTGATGACTAAATAAACTTAACAGGGACTCGCGAAATATGCGATTTAGTCATCTGACCTTAATTAAACTCTGCATTAAGATTGTAATTGGCGAAATTGATCAACTGATAATAAACTCGTGTTATTCATATAATATTCTATATTATTATTATTATTGTTATTGTTATACAGAACATATTTAAAATTTATAAAAATATTGTCAACTCTTTCTACCGATTAAGAATTTGTATATCTAAAGCTTGAATATCTTTGCTAAAGTATTTACAGTACGACAAAACTTTTTCCGTTCAGAACAATGGAATATGCGGATGAGCCGGAGAACGGTAGCCTAATATACCGTAATTTGGCTTTAATGACCACGCAGAGATAAAGACCGAGAGAGAGAGAGAGAGAGAAATAAAGCAAGACGGGGAGCGGAAGTGGGATTGGGTCAGTGAGTAACAAAGGCGTCCACTCATTTTGGCTCTTAAATAGCCCAAATAACTTAATATCAGAGGCAAAGAGGCGTCCGCTCTGATTGAGATTCGGCGGCAACGAGTTTTCACGGGTCGCCTTTCCCCGGCAACAAGCAACCTATTGCTACTTAAATAAGCCAGCGATATCATTTTATTATAGCAGCTCAATGACAGCGACCACGCCCCCCTTATCCAAAATGTGGGCGAACAAATTAAGAGGTGGTAGAAAGCGCTGCTGCTAACTAGTTCAAAAATTTCACTTTCCTCGCAGCGAGGCTGAGCTTTAACTTTAGCCAGCCACCTGCCACTTCCCAGTTGCCATTTGCCACTTGCCACACTCCCGCCTTGCCGTCTCTTACATCCCCCGCGCCTGTTCGCATTGAGCTCAGAGGCCATTAACGTGTTTCGTTTCATTTAACTTTTACGCTCGATGGTGTCCCCAGCCATACCCCGAAGGAGCAGCACTGCTATTTAGCACAAGCGTGGAGTAGAGTTGCCAACCAGCCGCACCACCAACTTAACTCCACCCCACTGCTGGTATTTTTGTTACACTTTGGGCGCATGAAACAAAACTTTTACCTGCTGCATGCTTGACCCAACAAAGAACGACAGGGACGATAGCAACGCTGTGGAACGGGGCAGGGCATACAGGGGCTCCCTGGGTTTGATGAGTGGGTGGGGTGGGTTGGTAGGTGCTTAGTCTGTTGCTGTTGCTGTGGGGTGGGTGGGTTGACCTTCGCTGCTGACAGCAGCCGTCATTAACCTTTCATGATGAGGGAGCCAACCGGGGCACAATCAAGCGGAACAGGTGGCAGCCAGGCCGGGAGGCCGGGAGGCAGGCTGCCTTGTGGGAGATATTCCCATTTGAGAGTACTGGCGCAAGCAGGAAGCTGAAAGCTCGATGCTTCAGCGAAAAACTTGCTTCTCACTTTTTGGTTCCTATCGTTAAATTTGAACTTTTGACTTGCTGCTTGAGTTTTGGTTATTACCATTGTTCTTGTCGTCGTTGTTCTTGTCGTTGTTGTTGCTGTTGCTGGTTATGTTCGTGTCGTGTTTGTGGCAGCCGTAAAAATATGTTAGGTACATTTTGTTGGCTTTAATGCTGTCTGGCCGACGAGAGACACATTTCGCCCAATTGACCCAGTTTTCTGACTCGATCTGGGTGTGTCTGTGTCCCAGCCGCAGCATTTTTGTTTAACTAACCACATGCCACGCCCACACACTCTCATATACACAAACTCACACACACACACATACACAAAGCAGTCGCAAATAATTTGGCAACCGCAACTGTGTCTGTGTTTCTCTCTTTCCTGACTGCGGTCACAGTCACAGTCACAGTCACATTTTATATATGTACATATCTATTTGCGTCAGCTGCTTCTCTCAATTTATTGCAAATTATTTGCGAAATGAATTTGTAAAACAGCGGAATTGAGTCGATTAAAGATCCGGCCACAGCAATGCCCAGTTTAACATACTCCTCAAATACAGAGACAATGAGAGGAGACTCTAACTTTGAAAATAATAATAATAATTCTGACAATTTCTGACGTTTGAATATCTGATCACTTTTGGCAAATTTATGGTTTTTGAAAGTTTTGACTTAGGACAATACAATAGCAATATTTGAGGATTTTGTTTTAACATGAAATTCAGGTCAGAATCGCATTTCCAACTCTAAATATAATATTAATCTAAAGGTCAAGGCAGGTCTTGTTTTTGGAATATCTTATCTAGTTTATCAAAGATATGGCAATGGGAAGTTTCGACCCATCCATACGAGCACTTTTGTGATGAAAATCGAGTCGGAATCCAATTTTCAACTCAAAGGTCGAACCATGATTAGAAAGTCCTGACTTTATAATAACTGGTGCAGATTTGACAAGATTAAAGAGTGGGAAAGTCATTCTAAAGAATTTTCATTACGTTATCATTATTAATGCTTATATTCCATATTAAGAACATTGCGCAACATGTTCAAACGCTGAAGCTGCAATATCATCATTATCCCAGTAAGAGTTGCAGCTTGTTACTTGAAGCACTAAAGGCAAATATCATGGCAGAGAACTCAAGGCCGTCCGCCTATCGGCAGTTTGGTCGCCAGAGTTGCATTTCATATTGTAAAATCAATAACTGTTTTATAATGCGCCACAGCGAAACGGAAGAAGGTGAGGAGAAACAAGCAGCAGCACCAGCAACAGCAGCAACAGCAACAACAATAGCAACGACAATGTCGCTTTGATGGCGCCACAGACTCAATCTAACCTTAAACTCAAGCAGCTGGTAACGCTGCTGCTGAATGTATAACCAAATAGCAACAACAACAGGAAAAAAAAACAACATCATAAGCATAGACATAGACATAATCATGGAGACGACTGCCCTCGAGTGTTTTATCCTTGACAAATCCTTGTGCAACAATCAACGGCAGCAAAAAAAAAAAAGAAGAAGAAAAAAAGAAAAACAAGCTAAATCTGGGAAAATGGGCTGCATGGGGGCAGAGTGGGGGAACTGCAGGCGAGTAGTTAACAATGCCAAATGCGCAGTAAATGTCTAAATGAGTGCACGAATGAAAGTCACCAGTGGGCTGAGTACCGACTGATGAATGAGCAAAATATTCCCCATACCCTTCCTCAACTAATACTCCTACTTGGGCTAGACATACATACATAAATACAGTGATGTGTTTATGTCTTTGTCTAGGTGACACTGACAATTGCGCAAATGAAGTCTTTAAGACGAACACGATTCTCAGACGACGGTTGCCTGGATAGATGTTAACTTTTTAATATATGTTAACTTATCCTTTTATCGAATTCCTTCACATTGCACTTTAGCATTATGTGTTTATTATATTTTTGACTAATTTCTTCTACCAGCACTTTCCAAATATTTGCAACTCTCAGCACTTAATTCCTCAACTTGTTGACAACAATTTTAAAATCTTTGCGTTGGCCGCAAAAAATGTTAACAAATGACGCGGAAGGCAAACGCCGCCAGTAACATTCACGAACGCGGCATGAGAAGGACATGCCACGCCCACACACACACACACACACACGCACATACCGCAACGTTGGCTCTTCAGGCTTAAAGTAGGCAACAGTAAGTGCAGGTGGCAGACAAACAATTTTGTCGAACATAAAATCGAGCACAGCTTAATTAAATGTTGAAAAGGAGACCGCAGCTTGATTGTGGTTTCTGGTGGCTTGGGTGGGTGCCAGGTGTAACGGGGGCGCTAGGGAAGTTGGCTAAATGGAGGGGAGTGGAACTGTCATGGCAACGCCAGAGACGTTGACAGTGCAAGACAAACGCCCAACTTCATTTTTGGTGGGTGGCTGCTGGAAAATTAGCAAAGCTGTCAACTGTCAGCGGGTTGAGACAGAGAGACAGAGAGCGAGAGAGAGAGAGAGAGAGGATGGGAGAGAGACAGAATGTGTGTAGAAATATGACTACAACTTAATGGCTGACAGGCAAAAGTAAGACAATGTATCTCACCTGCGCTTCAACACCTTGGCACTTGCCTACCCCCTTCAACGCCCTTCCAAAATGAACTTTGGTGCTGCCCATGAATGCGCCAACTATGTGTGCGGAGCGCTGTGTCTGTGGGTGTGTATGTGTGTGTGTGTGTGTGCGTATGTGTAAATTATGGCATGTCTACTTCCTGCCTGCTTCAACAAACTGCTGCCCCTTCACCGCCCATTCGACGCGTTGTTTGTAATTTGTTAATTTCCCGCATTTAGAAATTAATTTTCACTTCATGCGCCGTCAAGCAGACAACGGCAGACAACGTCGAGCCAACCTGGCTGACGACCACCAACCTGCCTAGCTGCTTGTCTGCTTGTCTGCCAGACTGGCTGACAGTGGCTCACATAAGTATACTTTAACATTTTGCAGCACACCAGGCCGCACACCATGCCACACACACTTACCAGCACACCCACTCGAAACTTACGCCGCAATTACGTGTGTGCGTTGGCAACATTTTATACTTAAATTTCTTTATGTTTCTATTAATTTTGCGCAACTTGCTTTTGTACCCTGTACTCACTAAAATGGGTTAAGAGTGTGTTAAGAAGCTCTGCACATGTACCAGAGAACATAGATAGACAGACATAGAGAGAGAGAGAGAGAGAGAGAGAGAGAGAGAGGGAGAGAGCGTGGAAGTGAGAGAGTTAAGTTTTGAAGTTGATTTGGGTATACACCAGCATATGTTAGAAATCGAAATGCACAGACGGATACAGAATATTGCCTAGTCGATCACTCTGCGCACTATCACTGAATGCGAATACGAATCCGAATCGGAGCTTGAGCCTGAGATGGAGTCTGCGTCCTGATGCCCATGTTTGTTCGACACGTTTATATTTTAATTGTTCGCATGTGTAAAATGCTCAGTTTATTGTTATTCTCTGTGTGTGAATATATGAACGCGTGTGTATGTTTGTTTGTGTGAATTGGGACTTTATGTCGTTTTCCACATTCCGCCATGTGACATTTTCCGCCTATGCGATTCTTTACTGTTTCTGAGGCGGTAAACTTTAATTGCTTTATTATGTTGCACTAAAGTGCCTTCAAATTGTTGTCTAGGCTAGGCCGCTATGTTTAATGTGTATCTTTAAGAAGCTTCCTCACAAGCATAATTTTCCCTGCTAAAGGAAAGTTGTGCTTGTGATTCAAAAAGATCCATTAAAGAGTCAAAAAGTTAAAGCAACATTTTTCATTGTACTCACTCAACTAGTAATACAATAACAATTTTAAATTGTTTTGTAAAATCTAGTAGTCGTTTCTAAATCCTACCTACCCTTTGATGCTGGATTTCGTTACAGATCAGACTCAAATATTCTCGCCTTTCGTACAGTTCAGTTCTCGAACAGAAATTAAAATAGAATGTAAATTTTTTTTTTTTTTTGGTAAACCTCAAAATTCATTTATTTTTATTTACTTATTCGGCAAAAATATAAAATAAATTTTTGGTAATTCAGCATGTCTTTATTTCGATTGAAATTCACTTCAATCCGAACTCGATCATCAATCGGATTTTCACTTCTGGCTGACCATTTGGATCGGACATGGCAGTTACCGACATATTTTAATAGCTTGCAACAAAAATCGTTGAGTAAATCTGCGAATAGTGGAGTTGACGAACGCAATCAAGCAAAACTGAAGGAATTGGAGAAAGTGATAACTAGAGGTGGATGGGGTGATTTTAACGTTGACCGGATAATTATGGGTGAAAAGGGGAAAAAAACACTCAAATGTATATTGCATTGTCTCGTTGATGCCATTAAAAAACCAATAAAAGTAAAGGCGTCCAAGGAACTCTGTGCTAAAAGAAAATCGGACCCTGTGGGAAAAATATGTGCAGCGTTAGAAAAAAAGAAGAAACAACCTCTTTTTTTAAAAAAAGGTCAACCCAAAAATGTTTACTCAATGAAATTGGAGAAGTGTATACGAAAGGAGTGGGCCGATGTCTGTCATTGTCGAAAGGGCATGTCGAAAGCTGAACGGAGAAATCTATCGCGATCTTACAAATGCATGGGTAAACAATTTGAAAAAATGTGCCGAAAGAAAGTGATGAGGCAAATGTGTAAGGCAGCCGGTGGAAAGAAGAAGCAGAAAAGATCTATTAAAAAAATGTGCAAAAAGCTGGCTAAGAAACAGAAAAGGCAGCGCAACAAGAAAATGTGTAAGAAACAGTCTTCAAAAGGAAAAAATTCGCTGAAGAAATTGTGTAAGAAATTGAGTGCAAAGAAAAAGTGTGAAAAACAAAAGAAGCAATCTCTGAAGAAAAAATGCGCCAAGTTGGCTAAGAAGCAGAAGGCGCGGGCTCTAAAGAAAAAATGCGCGAAGATGGCTAAACAACGGAAAGGGAAAGCTTTGAAGAAGAAATGCTCCAAGAAATCTAAAAAATCGAAGCAGCGGGCTCTTAAAAAGAAATGCGCAAAGATGGCTAAGAAGCAGAAGGCGCAAGCTCTTAAGAAGAAATGCGCAAAGATGGCTAAGAAACGGAAGGCGCAAGCTCTTAAGAAGAAGTGCGCAAAGAAGGCTAGGAAACAAAAAACGCAAGCTCTGATAAGGAAATGCGCAAAGATGGCTAAGAAACGGAATTCGCGAGCCCTGAAGAAGAAGTGCGCCAAGAAATCTAAGAAACAGAATTCGCGAGCTCTGAAGAAGACATGCGCAAAGATGGCTAAGAAGCAGAAGGCGCGAGCTCTTAAGAAGAAATGCGCAAAGATGGCCAAGAAACGGAAGGCCCGAGCTCTGAAGAAAAAGTGCGCAAAGATGGCACTGAAGAAAAAGTGCGCTAAGATGGCACTGAAGAAAATGTGTGCCAAGATGGCATCGGAGAAAAAGTGTGAAAAGAAATAAGACGAAAAGAGTAGGCTGCCGAATTTGGTTATAATCTTGCCGTCAAAGCCTGTATTAAAATTTAAATTAAAACAAAGGTTTTTTATCAGATGTGTAAAGTTCCGAGTTTTTACATTGAGAGAGTTGAATCTTATCATTACGCCATGCGTAGAATGAATTATATTATAAAATAACATAGTGTAAAATGGAAATAAATGAATGCAAATTAAGAATTTTTGATCGAAGCAAATTATTTTTGATTTATTAGATTGCAATGGCCGATGCCAGTTCTTTCTTAACAATTGTACAAAGATGTGCAGTTTTAATCGATAACCGATCATTTATTTTATAGCCACTGATTGAAATTTGACCCAAGGGTTGGACAGGCGGACATTGCAAAAAAGCAATAAAAAAACAATATACAAATACATTTTATCGAATTTAACACTTGGCATTCGTTCTCCAAAAGCAAAAGTAAAAAATGTAAGACAAATATAGAAAATATATGGTTGAGTTTGAGAAAGCACAAAAAATGAGCATTAGGAAAATAAGGTTCCTATACAAAAGTACTACTAGGAAATAGTATGCGTTGCATAGAAAAACTTGACACTTTTGGATTTATCGTCATAGAGCTCAGTTTAAAGTTTAAGTTCGTTATGCGATTATATTTGAACATTCCCGTAAATAAATTTAATATTCATGTATTTTGAAGAAATTTACAGTTAAAAATTAGGACATGCAGTCAAACCCATGATGTGATTTTAAGCCTCAATTAGTTTCAGATATCAAAATTTAAGGTAGCCCATCATGTCTCTATCCCAATTCACATTTATTTATATGCGTAACTCGATGTTGAGAAGTCTCAATTCAATAAACCATTCACATCGAGTATGGTACGCTAAGGAATCGGGCTCTGGTTCTTCGGACAAAGAGAGTGAAAGTCCTGTTGAACTATACAGGAGAAGAGTAGACCAGAAGAAAGTTGAAAAGGAGAAACAAGAGGCTGCCAGAAAGAAATGGAAAGAAAATGAACAGCAAAAAAGGTTCATGAAGAAATGTTTGGAAAATAAAGAGAAAATCTTGTACACTGAGATGCAATGCATGGATAAGGATGAAAAGAAGCAATGTGAAAACATTATGGAGTATTTGAGAAATGAAATGAAACGTGATTGCAAGCAGCTAGCCCAAAACAAGATTCTCAACGAGAAGAAGCTTGAGAAAAAATGCATACTACTGGCAAATAGAGAGAAGATTCTGCGGATTTTGAAATATTGCCAGAATAAAGAAGCTGAGAGCCAAATGATTAGTAAAAGGCAGAGGGAATCGACAAAAGTAAATGAGTCTAATAAACGTTTGGATCCTAAATCAAGTAATAAAACAAAACAAACTCAAACAAAATTGAGTCTCCCCAAAAATCGATATCTATTACAATTAGAAAAATGCATTCATGAAGAGTGGACAGATATTTGTTTGATATTTAGCGAAAAAGAGTTGATAGAACTATCACGGCACTATAAATGTCTATCCGATCAAGTTAGGAAGGTTTGCGACAAAAAAGTGAGAAACGAAATTTGCACCGAACTTAAAATTGTCAAACCCAAAAATAGAATTCACAATAATCTGAGGAAGTCAAGTGGGAAATCTGCCAGGAGGAAGATCATCGAGCAGGCACTAAAGAAAAAGTATGAAGAGGCTCCTAGAAAAAATGAAAAATATGAGAACCCAAAGAGAAAGTGTGAAAAGAATTCGGCAAAGAAATACAAAGAAAATGAGGCATTGAAGAGAAAGCGTAAACAGGAGGCTGCAAAGAAAAATAAGCTGTATGATGCTCTGAATAGAAAGTGTGAAGAGGAGCAGTCAAGGAAAAATAATGTATATGAGGAACTGAAGGGAGAATGTGAAGAGGAGGCTACAGAGGAAAATAAAGAATATAAGAGACTAAAGAGAAAGTGTGAAGAAGAGTCTTCAAGGAAAAATAAAGAATATGGGCAGCTGCAGAGAGCGTATAAAGATGAGGCTCCAAAAAAATACAAAGAATATAAGAGACTAAAGAGAAAGTGTGAAGAAGAGTCTCCAACGAAAAATAAAGAAAATGAGGTACTGAAAAACAAGTGTAAAGAGGAGGCTCCAAGAAAAAATAAAGAATATGAGCCACTGAATAGAAAGTGTGAAGATGAGGCTCCAAAGAAGTATGAAGAATATAAGAGACTAAAGAGAAAGTGTGAAGAAGAGTCTCCAAAGAAAAATAAAGAATATGGGCAGCTGCAGAGAACATATGAAGATGAGGCTCCAAAGAAATGTAAAGAATATAAGGAACTCATGAGAAAGTGTGAAGAAGAGTCTCCAAAGAAAAATAAAGAATATGCGGAGCTGCAGAGACATTGTGAAGATGAGGCTCCAAATAAATATAAAGAATATGCGGCACAGAAGAGAAAGCGGGAAGAGGATTTAAGGGGGAAAAAAAAATATAAGGAGGCTGAAAAGAATATTACGGAAAACGATGCAATTGGTAACGAGAAGGAGGAGAAGGAGCAAGAAGAGGCGTGCAACTTGGTGTCTTCTACAGATGCATTTCGCGCGACTCTTTACAAAACACTTCAAAAGCAAGACTTCCAGCCTGGGAACAAGGTGTCTGTCGTTGGTGCTGGAGTCGAGGGAATGGCCTGTGCGATTGCCTTGCTCACCAAGGGCGTTACCAACAACATAGCCCTCTACGATATTAGGGAAGAGCGCGATGACCTCCGATACGGATCAGTTTTCCTCAACAATTGTTCAATCGAAAAACGCGCTAGTGTCGAATGTACCAAAAACTCGAGAGTTGTTGTAGTCACAACTGGAAGACACGCTAAGCCAAACGAATCGCGTCTGCAAATGTCCCAAGAGTCGGCGGACATTATCAAACAAATTATGCCGCAACTCGTTGAGCAGAGCCCCAAGGCTGTCTTCATTATTGCTGCAAATCCTGTCGACGTGATGGCCTGGGTGGCACGCAAGGTGTCAGATCTGCCCGACGAGCGCTGCTTTAGTATCGGCTGCCATTTGGATTCCTCTCGTTTTTGTATGCTTATAGCACAGATGGTGGGGGTATCAGCGGCTTCGGTGTATGGATTCGTGTTGGGGGAGCATGGAGATAACTCAGTGCCTCTGTGGTCGTCGGTCACCATTGGAGGTACACGACTGCAGCAAATGATGTCGAACATTGGCACTGTCGACGATCCTATGTGCTGGTCGGATGTGCACAAGAAAGTTGTGAAGGCCGCCTACCAAATAATGGCTGGTAAGGCCTATTCTAACTGGGCCATTGGCCTTACTGTCTCCGATGTTGTATCTGCCATCTTTGAGAACAGCTATCGCATCATGTCATTGTCAACTAATGTCGCCAACATGTGTGGAATCAAGGATGAGATATTTTTATCCCTACCATGTATCGTTAATCAGTGCGGGTTACATGGCGTAATACATCCACAACTGTCAGACTGGGAAAAGAAGATGATCAAAAAGTCTGCTGCAATATTGCTCGATTTGCAAAACAGCATTAAGATCTAACAATACATTGAGGGAATCAAGTTTTCAGCCTATGCTGATTCGTCAATGTAATACAGAAATCACCGATTCCTTTCCAAAACCAACCATGATAAGCGTAATTTTCAAGTAATATACGAATGGGTCTGAATATGAAGAAATATTAGCTTTTTTTCAAAAATATATGTGGCTTTGCTCAAAATTCAATCGATAAACTTGACTGCAAGCGAAATCACACAGACAATTGTTTCAAGGTAATTCTACGATTACATTTTAAAATTTTCACTTGAAATTTGTAAATAATGAAATAAAATGAATGTTAAACTTAGTAGACTAGTGTGTAAGTGTCAACCTTATGTTTTAATTTCAGATCAGTTGTTTTTTTTTAAATTATGAACTTACAAAATTTACTCGAAATTTGATGTGCAAATATCGTTATGATTATCAAATACCTCACCATCGGATTTCGTGTGGCTACTCTGTTTAAGGTATCTTCGATATTCAGCAGAAACTCAAATACAAACTGCAATAAAGACAAAGAGCTCTGGGATGCATTCCGAAGTTGCCTGTACAAAAGCTTAAAAAGGCAGAAGTTTCAACCGGGTAACAAGGTGTCCATTGTCGGCACTGGCTCCGTTGGCATGAGCTGTGCCATAACACTACTTTTGAAAGGAATAACCAACAACATAGCTCTCTATGATATCAACAAGAAGTTGTCTAATTCAGAGCACCTAGATCTGCTGCACGGCTCGTGGTTCCTCAACGATGCTCACATTGAGCAATGCGGCGGTAAAATTGAGGCCACTAAGAACTCCCGAGTGGTTGTCGTCACTTGTGGACCTAGGCAAAAACCGGGCGAGTCTCGCCTAGATATGGCCCAAAAGACAGCGGTCATTATCAGGAGCATTATGCCCGATCTAGTAAAGCAAAGCCCAGAAGCAGTATATATTGTTGTGTGCAATCCAGCGGACGTGATGACCTGGCTTGCACGCAAAGTTACAAATCTACCCTATGAGCGCTGCTTTAGCACAGGCTGCCTTTTGGATACCGCTCGCTTTCGCCTGTTCATTGCCCAGATTTTGGGCGTGGCTACGAGTTCAGTGTATGGTTATATACTTGGCGAGCATGGCGATAGTTCAGTGCCCCTGTGGTCCTCGGTGACCGTGGGCGGTGTGTGTCTGCAGAATTTGGTGCCGACCATTGGTACGGACAAGGATCCTATGCAGTGGTCCACGGTGCACAAGCATGTGGTCCGGTCGGCGTACGAGGTGGTAGAGGGCAAGGGCTATACAAACTGGGCACTTGGGGTCTGTGTCGCCCACATTGTGTCTGCCATTTTTGAGAACAGCAATCGCATCATGCCATTATCAACAAATGCCGCCGGATTGTGTGGGATTAATGAGGAGGTATTCCTATCACTGCCATGTATTGTGAATGAGTGCGGTCTTTGTGGCATCGTCCGTCCAATTCTATCGAATTGGGAAAAAACTTCTCTAAAGAAATCGGCTGATAAATTGCTTGAAGCTCAGCGTGGAATCCAATTGTAGGCATTTAATGCCTTGTCCTTGAGAATGCCCATATTTTCACATTGGATTGCTTTGAATTTTGATATTTATTAAAAAAAATATATATATTTATTTTCTTTAATCGTGGGTTTTTGATATCTCAGCCATATTTGAACATACGTGAGTCTTTACAGGATCACCAGGAAGTCAACTAATCAAACTTTTATCTGGATTTTTTTGATTTTCTCTAACCTTTGGAAAAATATATATCTATATTTACTAAAAGCATATGTTTTGTCTTTTTAATCACTATATTTACATATCTCAGATTAAAAAATAAGAAAAAAATTGATTGTTTTAAATTAGGTACAACTACATAAATATTCGGAACAAAATTCATAAATTGAAAATAATCCGGTCTTTTTCGATAATGTGGCGCATTTGCAACTGCACTCAGCTGCATCAAATTCTAGGTGGTTGCAAGCGCTGCCACCTGCCGACAGAGTTCAATCCTAGTTTGCGAAACGGCGGTTATCCAAGCCTTGCTCTGCCAGACTCTGCCAGCAAGAGTACTGCCGGTCAGAAGCGTATGCAGACATTACCGGGTTTCCAAAGCAGCATTGATCAGTCCCGACAGAGAAGCTGTGAGTGTCAACTAAGAAAAAGTATTGCCTGCTGTGAATCATTCGGCGAGGGAAGATTGGGAGCCTATGCCAGCAATCATTTTCCATCAGGAAGCGAAACTGAATTTAACAGCTTTTCACTAGCGAAAAGAAGAAATTTGCCGCTCAAACGAATACCCATCAAAACATCGTATTATGGAGGTTCAAAGAAGTTTATAGATCGATTGAAGCAGATGCTGTGTGATCTAAAAAGTGCGACAAGTAATAAACAGAGTGAGGAATTCTACGAATGCCAGGACTCGTCATTATCAGACAGTGACCACTTTGAGATTTCCGACAACATCACTAAAAAAGTCATAGGACTAAAAGACGAGCTGAAATCATGGGAGACTGTAGAAATGAAATACAACACAGTACAGCAATTTAACGAAGATAACTATGAAAGAGAAAAGTGTGGACCTTGCTATACTCTTAGCTCGACTTGTTTAAAGCACCCACACAAAAAAGTAAGGAGTGCGATAAAGGACACTCAAATTGGACAACGCTCCGCCAATACTATACGGCCCACAGATTTTGAGCCTAGACGAAACACAGGTCCGTTTCCTGAAAGCACCCAATGCTGTGATTATGAAACCAAACCAGATCGGCTTCCAGGCAAAGACTTGTGCACTGAATTTGAAGCGAAACCAAAGTCGCAGAAACAAAAACCGATCAAGATAACTGATGTTTGCTGTAAAGTAAATTCAGTGGCAGTAAGAGAAGATGCTTCCATAAAATACACTATTAAGTATCCCAAGGTTTCTCCACCAATGAGTTGTATTCAAGAGCATGAGTCACATTCTGATTCTAAGTATCTTAAGTTCAGATCAAAGCCGCCTGCCGATACTATCCAAGCTCTGCGGAAAGCTGCAACACAATATGATATGTCATTCAGTCAAGCAAAAACTGTACAGAAATTCATGCCAAATCCAATATATCATCGAACTGCCCCAACACTGCATCCTCTCAACTCCACCAAACATTTGAAAAGGCCCGTAATAGAATCTTATATTGCCGCAAAAAACTGTTGTACGAAAGATAATTTTCTATTCAACAAAATGAAGGCAATAAAATTCTATGACGACACCTTACCCAAATCGCATCAAAAGACCAATTTAGACCATGAAGCTCCATCGCCTCAGAGCTGTTCTCAAAAATCGAATGATTCACTCAATTTTAAGGTTCAGGCTCTTTCAAAAAATCAAGTGAACGACGAAGAGCTTATAGCTGACACTAACAAGCTCCGTAAGAGTGTTAAGAAGCATCCGACCGAGCTGTGGGGCTTGAAGCCGCCTAGCAAAAAATTGGAAGAGGCTCTTATGGATTTGCGTCGGTGGGAAAAATATATCGGCCATAGTACTCCTATGTACACACAGTTTTCCCCACGCCAAGAGAAGACGCTAGATAGATTAACTGAATACACCAGCGAAATGCAAAAGCGAAACGATTTACGCAATCAGCAAACATATTTGGGTCTACAACATACCTCTGAGCAGAACAATAAAATGAGCAGAAGAGAGAAACCATTGAAATGCAGAGACTTGCCTCAGACTAAAATAGAAACTGAAATTGAAGCACGCAACTCTGACTGCAAACCGAAACAAGAAAAGAAAAGAATCATGGATTCATCTTATCGCCACACAAAAGAAGTACTATTGGATGTCCCTCAACCGAAGAAGAACATTATAGATATGACACAAAACGAGGAGAAGAATTTATTGCTGGGAATGAACGATGACAATATAGAAACTTTCAGTACAGAAGCAAATGAATTACTAAAACACCAGCTTAAATTAAAAGCGTTTAAGAAGACATGCAAAGCGAATACCGTTCAAACCGATATCGATTTCATCAACTATGAACTATTAGAGATCGATAATATTATCAAGCAATGCGAAATGTTAAAAAGCAGATATTCAGTGCGTCTTCAAACCAAATGTGCACAACATTTACAGCAGAAATTCAAAAGGAATAATACTAAAATCCACACAGCCAGTTCGTTACTTCAGAGAAAGTGCATGGAAGCTATCGAAAATCAGAAAGAATCTATCAAAAAGAAACAGTTGTTAATCAAACAGGGTAAATTGAAAATGCCGCATAATAAAAGCAAAATGAATGTCAATGAAAAAATGAAAAACAAATCCCAATATGAAGGTGCATTTAAAACATTATTTAAAGCAGCTAGAACAACAGTCGACAGATTGGATGAAAAATGCAATGAAACCGAGATAAATAACAAAAAAACAAAAATTGCGAAAAATTGCTGCGAAGCGGTTGTATGGAAACGTTGCAAGGAGGCTCCACGTAAGATTAAGGAAGAGGAATTTTGTAAAAAGTGTCAAATAGATGAATATGTAAAAAAATTTGTGGAAGCAGAAAGAAATCGCCAAGAACTGAAACTTAAGAAGACCCAAAAAGTAAATATAAAACGAGAGGCAGCAGAGATTGAACAGATGTACAAGAAAGCCAAGAAAAGAAAAATAGAAAACGAACTGAAAAGGAAGCTAACGAAAAATGCGCCGCAGCCACAGTTATCGAATAAGTGCCAACAAAAAGGCAAGATCTCAGATTCTGATTCAGATGATAATGGATTAAATAAATATACTGTATCTCCCTGGCATAGGCACAGCGATGGCATATTTGTAACTCCTTCCATTTTCCCAAGAGCCACTCTGCTGGGTCCGCACTGCCCAAGAGGTAGAATCGAAATTGGTGGATTACTAGATGCTCTCGGTATCCCCTTCGCTAAACGTCTGGATAGTAAATTCTATTTAAATGTTCTGCAAAATCGGCTAGCTATGGCCAATAATAACCAACAGCATCAGTCTGTTGCACCAACCTTCGAAAATAATTCGGATGTAGAGGATGTTGGAGGAACTCAAAACGAGTCCTTAATTATTGAGAGGATGCGACAATTCGCTGAGCTACCTTTACAGTTGAGACCGGGATCTCGAATTTTGCTACCCTTGCCCCACTCTAAGGGGGGCTACTTTATTGAGGAATGTCAAACGCATTCTGCAGCAAAGTGGCTCCACTTTACAATGGATCAAGATGATGATTCCGATTTTTAAACTGAGCAACAACTCCAATAAATTCCGTTGAAATCTCATATCCATTAAGTGTATATAACCATTAACAGTACAGATATTGTAAACATATTTAGGAGTAATACGATTGTATTTGTTTTGAATTCTATGAAATTTCATAAAATGTCTTTATGTGCCTCTAATAATCCTCAGTAATCCGTTTTATTAGATGAGAGTCAAGACAAAATATTGGAAATAATTAAAATTCACACAAATATTCTAAAGAAATCATTCCAATGTAGAATATCAGCATTGAATGTTGAAAATATTCGATTGCCATAACTTTGTGAAAACTAAACCAATTTTGGAAATCCATTATCATGGTTTGATCTATAGTTTAATGCTATATTTAAAATTTTTAACATGTTTCTGGCTCAACATTTATGTTAAAAATACATCCTCAAAAGTGCTTCTTGGGAGCCATAACGTTATAGCATTATCAAAAGTGATCCGGTATTCAAAAATCAGGTCATTTAAGTTATGTAATCATATTCACCTCTACATAAATTCTAAATTTATTTTACGTTGAAAACTGCGTTTGCTAGTCGAAATTCATCCATAAATTTCCAAAAGCCCGGGGTAGACATGTATCCATATTTTTATTATCTTTTTGTCTTTTTATCTGTCTTTTTTAAATTTTGTTTACAAGTATTATTATTGTTTATGTTTAATTTTGTTATTTACATGTTTTTTATATTTGTTGATATTTAGTCTTTCTATTATTGTTGGTAAATAAAGCTTCTCAGTTATGATGTCGCTCCTCGGCATTTCCGGGGTCAGCTGATTATAGATTTTTATCTTTTTATCTATCTTTTTTAACTTTTGTTTACAAGTATTATTATTGTTTTTTTTTCGGAAATCGATTTCCATTCGCAGAACGTGCAAAGTTATCGATAATATAAAATAAAATAAAATTACATTTGAAATTTGCATTGCCAGACGGAATGACAATTAAAAAAAAAAAAAAAAAAAAAAGTGTTGCATATTTTGAGGTGCTTTTTTCAACGTACTCATTGAAGTAATTCCCAAATGGTTCTGGCTTCGAGAAGGTAAAACTGGTCCAACTTTTTGTATTTTTATCTGTTTTTTTTTTAACTTTTGTTTACAAGTATTATTATTGTTTTGTGTTTACTTTTGTTATTTACATTTTTTTTTTTATATTTGTTGATATTTTGTCTTTCTACTATTGTTGATAAATAAAGCTTCTCAGTTGTGATGTCGCTCCTCGGCATTTCCGGGGTCAGCTGATTATAGGTTTGTATCTTTTTATCTATTTTTTTTTAACTTTTGTTTACAAGTATTATTATTGTTTGTGTATACTTTTGTTATTGACATGTTTTTTATATTTGTTGATATTTTTTTTTTCTATTATTGTTGGTAAATAAAGCTTCTCAGTTATGATGTCGCTCCTCGGCATTTCCGTGGTCAGCCGATTATAGATTTGTATCCAGGAGTGAAATATGTGAAAACCCATTCTGATGCATTACTTAAACGTATTTGTACATTTGAGATTAAATAAAAGAAAGGTTTTTCGGGTTTTCTGTCCAACCTGCAATATAATCATTCATTAGCTTGAAAGCCTATTCATTTACAACTTATATGTCATATTAACTGGGTCCTTTCCATGCTTAAATACAAACGGAAATAATACCAGAAATAACAGAAAACGAAATGAATGCCCACAGATTCCTCACCTTTGAAGATAATATCCCACAAAATATGATATCTTAAATATATATATATATTCTTTGAAGATTTTATTGATTCTACTCGTAAGTCATGATCAGATCGTAATTCAGACGGTTGCAACATATATTTACCCGTGTCACTGTTGTTTCTGTCATGCATCTGGATAAACAATTAAAATTTTGAAAACATTAAAGGAGAAAACAATGAAAAAGTAAGACAACAATCCACGCACGGCACCAGTTCGTGCAAAATGGCAGCTGCAATGCAACTGGAAGCGGGGTCCTTTCCACGATTGCTAATGTCATAGGTCAAGCTGGGGGTGACCAGCTGCTTGAAGTTATTCCATATCAAACAAATTTCTGCCCTTGGCTTTACAAATGTAAGTAAATATGGAGCATTTTGGTGTTATTTATTTCTAGCTATGAAATCTACTGGAAGCAAATAAAGACATATATCTTACATATGTGGATATAACTCAGCTATCAAGCCAATACAAATAGAAACTCATGTGAAAATATTGATTGCCGCATTGTTTTATTGATGAACTAATGAATTTGTTAGCGCAGAAATATATATATATATATATATATATATATATAAACATATATGTATATATATATTTAAACATTGACAGAGACGTATGTGTGTACATTGCATAGTCGTTTGTGTTTATGTCTAGCTTTGCTTTGGGTTATGAATTTTATGGCATGATAATGAAAGTTATCGGGCACAAAGTAAACAAGCTTGAGGTGCTTGTCTTCATGTTTAGACAGGACATCAGGCAGACAGCCAGGGACAGTCAGTCAATGCTTATTTGGTTTTCATTTCGTATTGATTTCACAGTGTTGGCAAGGGGTACGGAATTTATTGGCAAAGTAAATTTGCCGACGCCTTGATAGGACTCGTCTTGACTGGCCATCATCAACAGCCATCCGTTTAAATTATTAACGTATGAGTAATTTGTATGACATATAAACAAAAGTCTGTGTTAGTTGCACGCCTCACTGATTGTGGCCTCTCTCTGGCCTCAAACTGAGTTGAATTTTCTGCTTCTGCTTCTGCTTCAGCTTTTGCTTCTGCTATGACCTCGTCGCTTGTGTCCTTTTTGCGTTTTCTATTTCAACGATGACACTGAATACTGTCTGTCAGTTCCCATGTGGAGCCAGACCATGTTGGCTTTTGCGTCCAGAGAGAGTTTGTTTTTGTATGCGGCAAATGAGTTGTGTGTAATTAAGTCCTGGCGCAGGATAACTCATGTGTGTATGTGTGCGGGTGTGTCTGTGTATGGGTTTTAGGGACGCGACAGCATCCATGATAGTTGCCAACGGCATCAGCGCAATTCGAGCCGCAAATTGGGCGTCTTTCAAACTGGCATAACATTGACAAATATTGATTAGTTCTGCTTGCTCTAGAAATAACTTTAATTTTGCAGGATATCATCTTTTATATATTAATTTATTACGATACATTTTTTAAATTATACATTAATTTATTAATTTTCTTCTATATTCCTTTCTCGTTTTAGGTAAGTGACATGCCTTTTACTCAATCGTAAGTTTTAGCCATTAATCATTTCAATAACCTGACCCTCCATAAAATGGGCCAGTCTTAAAACTTTTATTTCTATGCCAGCTAAACTTTTGCTCAAATCTCGTGGCTTTAATTTGAAAACTTTTGAAAGTGCACTAAAAAAATAAAAACAAATGGCCAAAAACAAAATAAAGCCGAAAAAATACAACAATTTGGTCGAAACTGGCCAACAAACCAAAGCGCAAACAATTCGAACACTGAATTTCACGCAATAAGGCAAAGCGTCAAACGCTGGACGCAAAATCAAAGCATACTTTTGTGCATGCTTAACGCAACCGCTAAACTGGCCAGAACAGACGGGCTGACGGGTTGACGGTTAGGCAGAGTAGACTCGTCCGAATAGACAGACGAACGAATTGCGAGCCGCTCAACACAGCCCCAGCCGCATAGTTTAAACAAACTTTTTGTTTCAAAGCAGAAAACAAAGAAAAAAGGAGTATCCCCACTATAACATTAAAACAGAAAAATAATTGCGAAAATTTTTACCAACTTTTTCAACTTTCGCTAGGGATATATTTGTATACCCTTATGAAGCATATGTTCAGTTTGTCGTAACACTTGGAACTTATTCGAAAAATCGTTTACGAACCCACAAAATATATATATATTCTTGATCAGCATTATGAGCTGAATCGATATATGCAAGTACGTTTGTCTGTTTATGTGTCTGTCCGACCACTTTATTAGCTGCCGTAGGAACAATCGGCGAAAGACTAATTTTCTTATCGATATATAGCCGTGAACAAATTCATATTTTGAGTTTCGTACTGCAAATTAAATATCAGCAGATTACCTCTGGTCTACAAGGGTATATAATCTTCGGCCTAAGATAACAGTTCTTTCTTGTTTTTGACTCATTCTACTTTTTTTTTTAACAGTTTTTGAATTTTCCTATTTTGTTGGTTTGCTTTTGCGTTTGGCTCGCTTTTGTTTAACGTATTCATTATTTGAATAGCTGTCGAAATTTCGCTCGGCAAACTTTAAAACGCGCTGACGACGCTCATTACAACTAATAATGTTAATAATCATTAAAGTGCCGCATTAAACGAGCTTTCCGCTTGTTCCTTAAAGTTGGCGAGGAGTCAAAGGAATGGAATGGGTGGGGGGACTACAAACAATTGCTTTGGCAATTGGCAAAAGATTTCTGCGGCGGCTCCGGCTGCCGCCGTGTGGCACACACAAATTGCAAAAATTAAAATACTTTTCAAAACTAATTAAAATCGTGTTGCATACTTTTTTGGGGTCTGCTATGACTGCTGGTCTGTCCCATTTCAGCAACTGCTTTGGCAGCCTTCCCTCAGCGACTGCCATTGATGTTCGACTTTAACTTCGATTATTGCGGCATATTTAAAACGAACTCTTTGTTCCATCTCTCTCGTTCGCTCTCAATCGCCTTAATTGTCCATCCCTTTTTGCTCTTGAGCGTCGCCTTTGCTGTCTTTCAAGTGGCCAAAGTTTTGCCATTTTTCTCTTGTGCTTTGCTTTAGGCCTTTGGGGTTTGCCAGCTCCCAGCCTTCTGCTTTGAAAGTTGAACTGTTTGGTCTTGCGCTTTTCGTAACCGAAAGCCCTGAAATATAATGGAAGAAGTTACAAATTAAAAAGTAAATAAATTTTATTATATATTGAAATGCAAATCGAAGTAGATTTAAGAGAGAATTAAAATTTATAGATAATAGTTAAGTTCGGGGAAATGCAACAAAATTCTCAGAATATTATCTGATAATAGTTTAAACTCTCATTCCTACATAGATGTTGAAAAAATAAATTAATCAGTAAATAGCTTATTTAATCACTTTTTATACAGAACAAAAAATGGTCCAATCAAAATAACGTCTACTTTTGGCCTTCAAATTCAATTATTGAATTGCGAATTATCGCTGGGCCTCTACTAAAGTTTTAAGACTTTTTCAGTCTGAAGGGAAATATGAAAATTACACTTTTTACTGCAATTGCTTTTCTCTAAGGCCTTAAAGTTATTTCTTGATATCCAACTTAGTAGGCTCATACATTACAAGGGCTGCCAACGACTGCATTTCTTGTGTCTTTTAGTTCTTGTACTTACTGCACCCTATTGAACGTTAGTCGCGTAGTCGACCATGTGTCACACTCGCTGCAGGCATTAAAGTTTATGGCAGCGCACACAAGCACATACACACACACACACACATACATATACACAAACACACACATAGAGACGACAAAACGCAGTGAGCAGCGGCTGCTGCCGCAAACATCAAACGTGTTAAGCAACTTGAAAGCTCAGCCAAGTGCATGAAATGCGCCCACGTGGGGGGCCATTCAACACGCCACCAACTTTTGCAGCCAAAAGCAAATCAAAAGGAAATAATGGCGCAGTGGCATGAAACGCAATGAACGGTGGCAGGCTCGTCCTTCCACTTCCATTGCTGCTTCTTCTCTCGTGCCACACTAGGCGACTAAATGGTGCGCACGAAGTGCTCACGTGCACCTGCCAGGCGGCAGAATACGAGTCGGCCAGGATGCCAGCAATGTGATGCATTCGAATTACAGCACAAGTGAGTACAGCTTTGCAACGTTGCTGTAGCTCAATGCTGGCAATTAATTAGGATTATGTGTGTCGTCGTCGTTGTTGTCGTCTGGCCAGCGCCTATAAGCATACAACACATGTGCTCACCTTCCCGATGCGCCTCTCGTCATCGTCATCGTCATCGTCATCGTCATCGTCATCGTACTCGTTCACGTCATAGTTTCTAATGGCCATGACGTCAGCTTGACTTCCGCTGCGTGACAGACACACAGCGCCTAAATAGTTTGATTAAGCAAATTTATTGCAGTACGCTTTCAGGTGCAATTAATGGCAGCAGGCCCCTCACCTCAATTGCATACGGTATGCAGCCAACTGTAACTTGAACTCAATCAATCATCAAAGTCGAAGCTTGCATATTTTTTTAATGATGACGGCGACGACTTTGGTAGACGTCTGCTCATTAAAAATCATCATTTATGCGGCGCTTGCGAAACTTGAATATCGAATGCTCATATTAATGCTGAGTCCGTGTCGTGACACGAAATGGAAATCTGATTTCAGTTACTGGCGACACACATATCATTTATCAGCATTCAAAACTTGTCGCAATCGTAATCTTGTCGTCTTGCATATCTTTTCTTTTACAATCTATTTTGAATTGATCTTCTAGCACTTGCTCACGCACATCACGTTCTGGTAACATCTTTTCTTGCCATAGGTTTTCATCTTCGCAGTTTTTCGGACCTTGTACGCTGTTTAGAGGCGTTCATTTCGTGACCGCACTAACGACTTTTTAAGTATTTACACACAATTTGGCGAACGAGCTGCGCAAACTTTTTATCGCAGGCGGCCGCAAAGTATGCAATGGTGCATTTTTTGTATTCCATTTGGCGCAAGTTGTGGCGTCTCTGCTGACACAATTGCTCAAAGGCAGCAGGCAGCGGCAACGACGACTGGTTAATTTTTCTTTGCCCCTTTTCTTTATTTTCTTTATTTTTTTGCGGTTATATTTGTGGCAAAAGTTTACGCTTCATTATCTTACACTTTGCCCAGTTTTCTCAGTCTTTTCAGCTTTTTCACTCTTTTAAGTTTTGTTTGACATTTGAAAATTGCAGCTTGAAGTTTTGATAACTAAAGGACATCAGTATCACTTTTGCATGCACCTAACCCAAGGCGCTCATGCACAGTCTGATTCAGTGTTAGAATAAATATATGTACTTTTGTGAGTGCTACTGTGGCACCTGCTGATAAGCCGCCACTCTTATTTGTTGCCTCTGACGCCGCTCAACACAAACATTTGCCAGCTCCACTTGCAACATGCCTCAAGCTGTGTCACATGCAAACTTGACTACTATATTCAGCTCTACGTTTTGTCTTTCAGTTTTCCTCATTTTTCTTTTTGTCTTTTTTTTATGTTTTAATATTGTAACTTTGGTCTGTATTCTGGCACGCCTGTCTCAGTGGCTATGTGCTGGCTTTTGTGACAGCCTAGCTGCACAGCTAACACACCTTTGAAATTTGTGCTTGCTTCGGTCAATTGTAAATGCCTTTCCAATATAGAGTTGAGCTACGTGTTTTCAGATTTCAGTGGTAAAACACTGCAGCAGCAATATTAGTTGGCTGCAAGCAAAAAGCAATATCTGTTCCACACTTGTGGTGCAGCTCAAACAACATGATGTACTTCAACTCATTTTTACATCTCTACTAAATTGTGCAATACGTCAGTAAAGCGTCCGAAATGAAATTTACAATGAATAACTTTTTTTTTTGTGATCAAGAATATGTACTCGGTATGGGGTCCATCTACCTGAGACATATTATGGCAGCTAAATGATATAGATATCCATGCATAAAAAGGCGATTAAATGCCAAGTTTTCTAACGATAGCTGACGGACTAGTTTCCATTGAATCAGACAGACAGTTGACTCTGACAGTGATGATCGGAGACGATTCATTCACTGCGTTACAAATTTCACGACAAAAATATAATAATCTCTACAAGGACATCAATAATACAAAGCAATGCCTCGTTTATTTCATATTCTAAGAAATTGTTGCTTAAATTTATTATTTATGGTAGTAATCTCAGCATTGCATATTTTGTTGTTAAGGTCAACTGTCAGCAAGTGACTTTTCAATGCGCACAAGCCTGGATAAAAACAATGTCTATTGACTGGGACTCAGCTGCTGCTCAGTTCCTGGCTTACTGTCTCCTCTTCTCGCTGGAAAACTGCAAAGCTGGCGAAAAAAAAAATACAAAAAACTTTACAGCTGGCTGCACGTGCCGTCTATGCAAACATGGCCAGGCGAAGAACAAGGCACAACTAGTCGGAGTTACCCGTATTTTTCCTTTAGTGCAAACTATTTCTTAGCCTGGCTTTTATACTCCGGTCAAATCGACAGTCCGCGACATCAAAGTGAAAGTCACGCGTTTTACGTCTATTTGCCACTTTGTCTGGTCGTTTTTTTTTTCTCTATTCTGTTCTTTCATTTCATTTGAGTTATTTTTTGTGTTACTTGCTGTTGGTTTTTTCTGTCTCCTCGCAGTCTGCCCTGTCACTCTGTGTCTGGATGTGGGCTGTGTTGTCTGTCTCATTATGTTTTTCTTTTGGCCTTCTCGCTGGCTGGCAATATTTTTATGTAAACAACACAGCAAACAGACAAAATGGCAAACTGACAAGCTCTTAGTAGCGCTGGCAAAAACTGGCAAATCATCAAAAATACTCTGCAGACGGCGCCCTAACGAAGCGGTGTCTCTTCGCCTCTTGCATTTGCTTTGTGCAATTATGGCAATCTTTTCAGCTCTTTTTCTATCTATCTAACACTTCCCCACACACCCCAATCGCCCTACTCTTATTCCGATTTGAAATTAGAGAAGATCTCGAGCCAGAAATTGTCGCGTCATTGTTGTCTGGTCCATTGATTGACCGGGAGCGATAAAATTTAATTGCAGCTTGCTGGAAAGTCCCTTTGGGAAAGCTGACCTTGGGTCAGTAGCAACAACAGCCGCTTCTGTCTGCTTTTCTTTATCCGGCTTATGGTTTCACTTCGTTTAAGTTTATGCGTGCAAACGCCAATTTCACCTTGCCAATTCTCTGCTTTCCGCTTGGCATCGACTCATATATTTGATGCCATAGTTTAAATAATGTTCATGCTGAAAGCCTTTTTTCTTGAGGGTTGTGCGAGGCTTTCTTTCTTTTCCTTCCTTTTCCTTTTGTACTTTCCTCCTTTTTTGTGACCTGCATAAAATCGACGTTAAATTTCTTTAGTATCAGCCGTAAAGTAGGCTACGTATATTTAATTTGTAGCTACTTGGGTTTTTTTTATACCCTGGACCATAGTTATGTGAATGGGTCCTTTAAATATTGTGTGGAACTTTAAAAAGGCAATAGTAATTGTTCTGCAGAAAATATGTCAAGAATTTTATATATATGCCCTAAAAAAAAGTAATACTCGTACATGTCTTTCATAAATAAGTTGGTACAGAAACTACGTACAGGGTACGTAATAGTTGGATCCACTAATTTAAATGCTGTAGAACTGCTGCGTTTCGAGCTTGCCAACGCCTTGGGCAAATATTGAAAGCAGCCAGCTGTTTGAAAGTATGCTACACATTGTTTGCACAAACGCACTCGATCGCTAGTCAGGACACGACTTCAAGCGACTAAGAATCGAGCATGTTCTGGTGCCACGCCCAGATATAACACACACCGCACGCCCCTCAAAGCCGCTGGCCGTGTGCTGTTTTCTGCTGTTTGTTTATTTACGCACATGCGAGGCAAAAACTTATTTCATATTCATAGAAAAATCGCAGACACATGTGCCGTGAAGGTCCACGCCAGCTGTTATATACACACACACACACACACCAACACACACAGCAACACACAACTCGTTTAGCTTGGGGTTGGAGTAAATCAGCAGCTAAGTAAGTAAAATGCTTCATAAATTGCTTCAAGTGGCGCAGCTGGCTGACAGCAGCTTTGAAAGCATTATGCGCTAGCAAATGTTGGACCAGGACCCTAAAGACAGCCAAGGATTTGTCTATACTTCTTTAAGTGTGTGTACATTTCTTGTTAGGTGTGTATGTGTGTGTAGAGGCATTCGTTTTAAAGCGTATCAGCATGCATAAATCTAAATCAGAGCATCAAATGAAGAAATTCAAACGAAAATCAAAGTCACTTTCATCATCATCATAATATCATAATCATCATGATAATCATCATTCCAATATATAATGAGGATTGCGTGTGTATTTTGCTTGACAACCCATTTGCTTTTCGACTTTCGTCGGCAGTTGTGCAAAATTCAAGCAACCGTTAAATTTAGGCAACGCACAATCCACAACCGAAAATATTTGCACACTGAAAATGCTTCGACTTAAATGCTAACTCCGGATATTTCCAACAATATTTTGTTCATTCATTGTTTTCCTCTCTCGCTCACACACAAAACATAATTCCAGCAATTGTGACAGATTTTCTCAGAGGTCGGCCGAGAACGATTTGTGTCTGTGACAATTTATTTATTTATAGAATTGTTCAAACTGTCCAGCCCAGTTAATAAGCGGAACGTGTTGATAATTTTCATATTATTATTGTTGTTGTTGTTGCTATTGTTGTGCTTGGGCTTTGCTTTTGGGACCTTCTGTGTCAAATTTTGTGGGTTTTCGAGTTTAATTGTTTGTAAGATTTAATGGAAAATTAATAAGTTGAAAAATGTGCGGCGGAAGCTGCAGCAATTTGCAAAGCAATGTTCTATAACCCGAAAGCTGTGTGAAATGGGTTCCTTCTTGACTGCGTCCTTTCAATGTGATAAATGTGACAGGAAATGTGAAATTTATTTGCCATTCTCCGGCAATCAGATGGCGATTGTCGAAGAGTGTATCGTCTTGGAAACAATTATTAAATACGAAAAGGTTAAATTCTAAAGTTTCTATCAAGATTCGATATGCTTAATGCATAAATATAAAATATAAAGGTTTTCAGACGGTGCGGTTTTCAAGATACTCTGTACCCTGCTTGAAATCTTCGAAATCGCATCTAAGGTCAGGTAAAAATGATTTGCTTTGTCAAAACTCAACCAATTTTAATTAATGATTATGACTTTATCCAAAATGAAATTATTCCAAAACGTTGTACAAACACAAAAGAACAGTACACCATTTTGCAGTAAATTATTCGATAGAAGTAAGGTGAGCAAATAATTTACATCACTACATAAGAACAACAGGCAGTTA
Source organism: Drosophila basisetae (assembly GCA_035041595.1). Taxonomy (NCBI): domain Eukaryota; kingdom Metazoa; phylum Arthropoda; class Insecta; order Diptera; family Drosophilidae; genus Drosophila; species Drosophila basisetae. The sequence goes on from JAWNLB010000144.1 coordinate 3,611,591, forward strand.
AATGAATATTGTTATCTCATTCCAAAACACATACACAGAAATACAGAATGCAATTAATAAGAAAATACATACTCTAAAGCATAAATGGAAGGAGAGCAATTAGCATTTAATGTCAAGTATCTTTCAATTAAGAATAGTGAGCAAGAAAGAGAAGGAGAGCGAGATAGAGAGAGAGAGAGAGAGAGAGATAGAGAGAGGGATAGAGATGGATAGTAAGTCAGCGAGTGTTGAAATTTAGTAACTGTTCAACACTTTGGTCCTGGCCATTTGCTATTACATAATTGCGCCTAATGGCATGCAACGAAATTACCTAAAATTCAATTTCCGCACACATACAAACACAGCAAAGCAAGATGCAGGTGGACTTGGCAAATCCTGCAGACACAGCCAGAGCCTTTTGCTTGCATACAAAAGCCAAAATAACATAATTATGCTTACGAGCTGCAGAAGAGAGGGCATCAGAAAGGGAACTGCCTTCGAGCTGCTCATTTAATAGCAATTTAATTGTGCTCATAATTAAGTTCACGTGAGTGTGTGTGGATGTGTGTTTGGGTGTGTGCAAGCGTGTGTGCTTGTGCCCAGTTGTGTCAGCTGCTCTCAGGTCTTGACCAACATAATATCGTTGGTACCAGGTACTGGTTGCAATTTTGAAATGATTATTAAATCATTAACACTGTACAATGGACAATGGACAATGGACATCGACGGAATCTAAATCGCTTTTGAGCGAGAACTATTTCAACTTGCCTTGAATTTATCATTTATGGCCGCAAATTGGTTGCTTATTGATGCCAGACTGCTTAATGCAAATACCTAATTAGCATGGCATTACAATGCGTCTTAAACCCATTTGATTTATGCTATTTTCTAGCAATTATTCAGAAAGTGGCAGCCAAAAGTATAACTACTATAAAGTATATATAACACTGCAAGTGGAAACTGTGTCAAAGACAGCGTCCAAACAGAATGAACTTTGGTGGCGCCGTTGCGGCGTCGACAGGCAGTCAGCCAAAATGAGCAAAACCACTGGGTGACCCACTGGGTGGATCAGTGAGTACGCGAGTGGAGCGAGAGTTCGTCCCGTAGCTGCCTGTTATGTTCTTCTGGTTTCTGTGCACATGATTTATTGTTTTATTTTTTTAAAAGTGTCCATACATACTCAGCAATTCAAATGCAAAAGGATATGTGTGAATGGAAGCTTTTTAATTAAATGAAAACTGCTTTTTAATTTCAGATAATTTTCCCATAAGCCTGAGATAATTTTTGATTATATCAATATTTAAAAATTAAAAATACACTTAAACCGATTTCAAATACTTTGCTAAATAGGTAAAGCTAATAATAAAATTACTTATAGTTGTACAAACATATTAATATCCTTTACTCGGAATTAAATAAATATATTTTATAATTTTAATTAAAACATGTTTTACATTAAATTTTGCTTTAAATAGTATCTACTCGTTGATCATCTGTTGTTATTCTTAAATTTATGTTTTTGCTCGCTACTTATATTTACTTGGCTGGCCCTGAACGTCGACTAGTGGTTCTTTGTCTCCCACTGCCTTTCCCCCATCTGCTAATCTCTCATCGCCCCAAAACCTCTTGCTGCAGCCCACCATCGCCTTGCACCCCCTGCTGTCTAATGTGCGAAATGACCCAATGACAAATTGTGTAGCCAAGTTTTGGGCGCTCTCTTTGTTTGCGCGCCACTGGCCAAATTCTGTGTCACTTACTTCTATGGAAAATTTTATGTTAGAAAGAATAAGAGCATACATATGTGCGTATGTATATATATATATATATGTGTATATATATATATGTTACTTGAAGTATTCTCGAATTTCGCACGCTGTAACCCTGTGGCCTGTTTAACTGGGCACTTGTCGCGATGAATTTATGTGTGGACTGGGACTGATTTATTTGAGCTGCTCTGAGGGCCCGTGTGGGAGTGGCAACAAACGACGCTCAAGTATCGATAAATTATTGAAACAATATTTGCGGTTCGAGCAGCTTAGTTGCATAAATTCAAGAGCTGTAAAATTTTCATACCTGCTTTGTGGCTGGCGCTAATGAACTGCCAGGCAACAATTTAAAAAGGCACCTTTAAAGTACTTGATCGTTGTGTCCTTGTCCTTGTTAGCTAATTTGGATTTTGGGGTTGGGAGGTCTGAAGGGTTAGCGGAGGTTCCCTTGGCGCCGGTGCAAATTTGAAACAATTGCGCGTTGTGTGCTACTTTGTTCGCTTCTACAATTTTGTTGGGGTCTGGCAACGCTGTCGCCGCCATTTTGTGTGCTCTCTCTATGTATGTGTGTGTTTGTGTGCATATCCTGCGGGACTTTTGCCCACATTTTTGCACCAACACAAAGCGCAAGTGGCCTGCAGCCCTTTTTGCTTAATATTACAAATGATGCACAACCCACCAAGTGGGTTTTGTGCTTAGTGGGGGCTTTAAGGGGCGAAGGGAGTGCAGTGTGTACGACAGCCTTTCGGTTCTGGGATTTGCTTGCGGCACCCCAAAGCAGTTCGCCTAACTTGCTACAACTAAGTCAAAAGCTTGCGACTTTTTAAATTTTAGCTGCTGTTTTTTAAGCAATAACAATTTAATATTTCTGATAGCTTCTCATTAAAACTCATTTCATAATACAGAATTATAAAAGAAGGTATGGAATGTACTTTGACGTCATTCTCGGCATTTAATCTTGCTCTCAATTCGACAACAAAATATGTATATGAGTTGCTTCATCAACATTTTTTACGCAGTAATTTATATATTTTTTTTGGGGGGAATGCAAATGGCAAACAAAAGTAGTTTGCATTCTTTGCGGCTCGTTTGAGGGATGTTCGAATGTCTGCCTTGCGGTTTCGTTTCCTTTGTGCTGTTCCCGAGGGCGAAAGTCGAACGCCGTCTGTGTCGACATGACATTTAAATTCAATATGTTAATGAGACTAGCGAGCGGCTCGTGTTGGTCGCCAGGTGTTGTATAACTTTTGTCGGCGCCAGCTGAAGGACAGCCACAAGGTCAGCTAAAAAGTTTTCACTCCATCTTGGGGGATCTCAGCCTTACCACTTATTTTCTTGGAAATATTCTCATGCCGAACTTTCCATTCTTTTTGTTTTCATATGTTTTTAAAGCAGGAAAGCCTAAGCCCAATTTTATTCCAATTTTTCAAGGGATTAAAATTCCTAAGAGAAACAACGAATTCTTGAATAATGTACAATAATAAAGTCTAGACAAATTATGCTAAAATTTCATTTTAATTAGATCATTTAAATACATATTCAAAAAATAAATGCTTCTTAGACCTTTTCGTTGCAACATCAAAATATAATTGCTTTTTAGGACACCTCACCTGGTTTTATACTTTACATGTATGCTAAAGCTCAAACAGAATTCTGAGCATTTTAATTGAATTATTATTATTTTTTTGTTGTCTAGTTATTTTAAATTAATTTATTCCGTAATAACGAGATTTACTTTGCATTATTATTTTTTGATTGGTTTTTTTTATACTTGCACAATTGTTTATTGAATAAATGGCGTACATTTCCAGTTCATTGAAGCTAATGTGCTTAATTAACAGTCTGCCTAACTTACAACGTGACCAGCAGAAGTCGCAACAACAACAGCTGCGCTTGTACAGCACATGATAAAGTAATCAATTTTTTTTTTGTTATAAAAGGAGTTGATAAAATTTAAAGAAAAAAAATACATAAACAAATAACAAAAGCAATTGACAATTGCTGCGACCAATGCAAATAACCAGCAAAATTCTATTAAAGTTTCTTTTGTGGCAACAAAATTCAAAGCATAGCCGCGGGCAGCCAACTGTCATAAACTGCACTGCAAAAAACCGAGCAGCTCGCCCATCCTCACCCCTTGCTTCCATCTCTTTCCCTTTATAGAGCTGCTAAAATCAAAATACAGCATAGAGTTGAGCGTAAAAAACAATAGAAAACATTTGTCAATACTACAGTTAAAAACATATAAAAAAAAATACAAATCGTGTCGGGACCATTGATAAAAAGCACAACGGCTTTCAATAGCTTTTCATGCTGTGGATTTGGTCGGGGCGGTAAGTGGGCAACGGAAATGGGCTTTGGCGGAAATCCGTTTAATTTGCAAAATGCCAACAATGCACTAGCAATAAATGTGACAAAAAGAAGAGAACGAAAATTAAAATAAAAAAAAAACATTCACATCATCTCATTTTGTGAGTATTCGATATGTATATACCCTATGTTAGTTGTTAGGTGTATAACATCTATCAAATTCGTTCATTAAGTATACACAAATGTGTTCGGATTATCGTTTTTCGCACCCATTTTGATAATTACAGGGTATATAACAATAAAATAAAATAAGGCAAGAACAAAGAAAATGTCATTGCTGCCATGAGGTGTCATCAGCATTTCTTTTTATTCGATTGGGTACAGGAGACTCATGTGTGGCTGGGTGGCATTTGGACTCGCATAAATCATTGATTGCAAAATCACATAAATTTAAATCAATTCAAATTTCTGTTGCGCCTGGAAAAATATAAAAATTACCACTGACAGGTAGTGGGCAATTAAAGTGCGGAAGCAACAGTCGCTCGTTAAATTATTTTTCAACCATAAAAATGAGAAAAATGAGTGGCCAACCGAAAAAATGGAGCAATATGATAAGCCACCAATTCAAAATGAAGCGACACTGACGAGGAGCACTTTTGACAGTCAAAATTATTTTATTATATATTTTTTTTATATTTCTGCTCAAAATACATTTTTAATATATATTATATGTTCATTCTACTGGAACTGTGATTACGATGTTATGAGAAATTCATTTAAATATATATATTTCCATTCGCAATAAGTTCAATATTAAATTCATATTTTTTTCGTATCAGCATTTTATGCGTCATTTTATGGTAGCAGTACTTACTGCGGTGAATGTCCTATAAAGTCATTGAACGAGAATTGATATTTTGCATCTATAAAAATCCACGTAATTTTTAGCATTTCTGTATACTGATGTTGATTTTTGACATTTGTTGTAATAGTTGTTGCTGTTGTTGTTTTCGTAGCATGTAGCTCGTTGCTGTTTGCATTGTTTTTCGTGTCTTTTTGCAAGCTGTTGGCCATTTTTAATGGCGACTGGAACACAAAAACGATGCCGTCAGCGAGGCCGCGACGACCACAACAACGGCGCGTAATACCGAGCAGACAGTCGGAGGTGGTGAGGCGCAGGAAGGATAGTGGAGGAGGGGATGCAAATAAGCAGACAGAATGGCCGCAAGGATAGGACGCAGCGGGAGGAGCAGCAGCAGAAGCCGACTGGCAGCTGTGCAATCCAAGTAGGCAGGCTGGGAAGCAGGCAGTTAGCCAACTGAGTGTTGCATCTTGTTTAATTTGTATGCTCACACACACGCACACAAACACACACTCACGCACAACCTGCCAGACAGACGCACTTGCATAATATTTCATACTCGCCTGCTTTTTATACCCTGTAGCCATAAAAGAGCTACACAAAAAATGAAGGGCGTATACATAAAAGAAAAAAAATGATTATGGAGATGAGTGTAACAAGCAGCAGCAGCCACTTCCGTGTCGATAAAATACATGTGTGCATTAACCAGCAATACAATTTTGTCACACGCAATCTATACTTCATCGTCATTGCGCTCGAAGACCACAATGGTTGTTGGTCACAAGTCTGGTATGCAGTTCCTTAAATATAAAAATATCTTTAATGGCTTGAATATTTCTGAATGCGCCAGCGAAACATATAAAAGGCATAAATTTATATTTATTTAAATTTTCTTAAATTCAAAATTTAATAGTCAAAACTTATTTAAATTTTGAGAATTTCATAAAAATTGTCGTATTCATACTATTAATAAATACTTTTGGTCACTAGTCAACTTATAGAAGCGGCCATGTTTATTGCTTCTTTAAAAATCCTGGATAGCAAAGTTTCCGTATATTGTTTTTACTGCCCAAAAATGTAGGCCATTAAAAACAAATTTCGTTCACTAGTAAAAACAAATTATGTGAAATAATTAAAATATTTCAAACATCAAAAAAACCAGGGCATCTCTCATTCGAATTACTTTTCAAATGGTTTCTGCTTCGCTTTCATTTTGTCTGACAGTCGCTGGAATTGCGTTTCATGCAACACCCAAAAAAGCAGAGGCGACATTTTCGTGCTGTGTCTGCGTGTTGTTATTTCTGTGATTGTTCTTGTTGTAGTTGTTGATTTTGTTGTTGGCGCTGCTGATGCTGTTCGTGTTGCAGTTCGTAGCTTTTATTGTTATATAAATAAGCTATAAATTTCGCTGTGAAAGCAACAACAAATGCATAAAACACAATAATACACACAAACACAAACACAAACGTATCCACATATACAAATAAATAACAATACTCACATATCTGCGTATTTTTGTACAAAACTTAAATATTTTTATGGTCAGTGGACGCAGTGACAACTGCAGACGCTTATTGCTTGTTTGTTTGCATGTCTCTGGCCAAGGCAAATTGAATGAAATTGTCAGATATTTTTATGTTTTGTTGTGTTGATGTCAAAGGAGTTATGTCAGCTAGAGCATTGTTGAAGACACACGAGTGTTACAAGTGTCTACCTTGCAACCGCTGCTGTTGCACATCGAGTGGCCAATTGAATTGAGGTACTCCTTGGTAACTAAAGCGTTTTTGACATAAGAGTCACTATGCACTTGTAAAACTGCTCTCACAATTTCCATGCGAAATATTTGAATATCTATGTGAGCTATTTACTATAACTGAATAACACTGAAAAAGTCAAAGAGGATAACTTACATACCAATTGTGTTATCGTGAAGTACTCTGCTCATCTTTCAGATTAAAATTGTACAAATATTGTAGCCTTGTATCTTCTAACAATATCAACTTACTTTAGAGTTAACACTCCTTAACGAGCTCTGTCCCAGAGCGTAAACCCCTCCCACTTACACCGCAACACACATGAATAAATCAAATAAGCTAGCTTATGCATTAGTAGCGTGTCCGTTACGCTTCGCAGCCTCAAAAGCCGCGCTGACCGCTCTCTGAACTCTTAACAGCAACAAAAAAAAAAAAACAACAACGGCAACAGCAACAGTCACAACTCTGCCAACTAAGCTGGTAAATCCCACATATTAAATGCTTGGCACTGTATACTCTATCCTCGAGAGCCGCGAGACGCAACTCAATTTTATGCTTAATGGCAAAGCCCAGACTGCTGCTCCACACATCCCCTCCAACCCCATTCTTCTAGCGTAGACTAATCCTAAATTTAAACACCAACAACAACAACAGATAGATAGCGCATTTCTCTGTCCAGTGGGTGGCGCAACTGCGCTGCATAAAGCTGCCTTCTGTATGCGCTGTACATACCTCATGTTGTGTAAACCATAGTCCAGCCCCTTACCCCAGTCCTCGCAGCCTGCTGTTTGTTCCTGCCCGAAGCTCAACTCGTGCATTGCCCGAGCAACACGTGGCAGCTGGCGGCACCCAACGCGTTCCTTCTGACTGCTTAGTTTACACCCGTGGCAAAACCCGCTAATAAAGGTAATTTTACACAATTCTCCTCCCTTCTCTCGCTTCTCTTTCTCTCTCTCTCTCTATCAGTACACTTGTTCTCTCGCCTGAATGCAACATTTCAATGTCACTTGGCTGACAAGTTGGTGGGCGTGATTTGTGCATAGCGAATTAGGCGTGGCACATGCTCTGTGCTTTTGTTGGCTTTGACATTTTTCTAATTGCATGCACACAGACACCCAAACATATACACACACCACTAAGACAGTCTCATTTATGTACACGTGACCCCCGAGGGCACGTGTCGCTTCATTAAAAGTGTGTTGTCTATCAAGCCAACAACTCTCACTGTTTATTATCCTGTGCAAGCATGCAGAAAAAAACAGAAAATATGCTTGCAAGGATCAGGTAATTTATTCCAAAATATATTTTTTCTGTGGTCTGCGAATATTGCAGTTCTTAAATTCTTATAAATTACTCCTATGAGCAGGCAAAATTAAAAATTTTATGAATTGGAAAAATATTTTATTCATCCTTTCATTTATTAGCATTCCGCTAAATCAATAGTAGTTCATTTTTCTTTTAATTTTTAAAAGTGCATGGGTTTTCATCAAAATCAATGTCAATTTCGTCAAGCAATTGCAAATGAAAAAACTGTTAACAGTTTTTCTTTGACGCAATTTTAAATCAATTAGCATTTCGAAATTTGTAAATTATTATTTGCTCTGCAAATATTTTTCAATGATATGCAAATTAATTTCCATTGCAGACCGTTGGCTTTCTGCTTCTACATATATATGTATATTTATTATGTTCTTTTATATGATTTTATTTTTTGTATTTAATTCAGCTTATTAATTTGCACGCTGGCAGTTTTGTGTTAATCATATTTATGCATTTTTTAATCAGCTTGTAATTTTTGGTGTAATATTTAATGTATATTATGCCAACTGGGCAAATGTCACATAATCCCCGCATTGCGACTACATGCTGCACGGATCAAAAGAAAATCCCGTTACGTATGTACAACTATTGCCAACATAAATGATATTTTCGCAGCTATTTAAATTGTGTGATTTCACTGTTACTCCATTTATTTTGCACAATTTCCATTTTCCGTTCTCTATGCAAATTTAAACATGTATACAAAAAAAATTAATGCAATTTCCAATTTTTTCAACGAGTATTTTCATTGGTTTTTTCATGTTAATTTTCACTGCATGTGTGAATATTTTCTCATCGCATGAAATCCTTTCACCTCTCTCTCTCTATTACTCCTCCCCTCTCAACTCTTCCCAGCTCCTGCACTCTACTGGCAAACTTTATTGCATAAATGTGGTGATTTAATTAATATGCTTAATGAGTTGCAATTAAGCACGCATAAATAGCGAGCAACGAAAACAAATATATTTATATAAAAATAAAAAGGAAATTAAATAAATACGAGAAAATGCTGACAAATACAAACAATGGAAATTGGTAAAAATTTGTTGCAAATTAAGATTATAAATAATAATATAGCCAAACACTTTGAGGCGTATAATTAAATTACATACAATGAATAACGTAAGTATTTGTAGCAAAATGTTATGAAATAGTTTTAATGCGATTCAAACCAAAACAATTATTAAGTCAGCAATGCCTTTAGTTTCTTTTTTTTGTATACAGCTTTAACCGAATAATTCATTATAACTGAATATATTTTTAATTTTATTTGTATATGATGTTTCTGTTGCTACAGAAAATTGCATTAAAGTTTGATTTAAATATTTAGAGCTTACAGCTTATCAGATCCAATTCGCATATTCTGTAGTTCCAGGAACTACATTCGGCGAATCAATGCCATTTTCAACGAATTTCTGGCTTTGTTCGCGGCTCAATTTCCCACTTCAGGATTACGTCCAATCTCTAATCTGTTTTTTATTATCTCAGCGCGGCAAGCACTGCCAGCCAGTCGCATTTTATTATTTTGCCAGTCAGCCGCGCTAACTAACCAAAGCAACGCCTGGCAATGGAATAGTTCAAGTGAAGTACACCCACCCCTTGCCTACACATTCACACATCTCGCTGGTTACTGGCCACACACAGATCAGCAACCAATGCATTCGCATGCCAGCATTTTTGGAAATTCCTGTCTGGACGGGATTTCCTACAAAACAACGAGCGAACGCATAAATGCATCGCATTGGGAGCCATCCGCCCGATTATGCATGTCCCCTGTGTCATATTGATGATGTGAATGCGCCCAGCGGGCGTTGTCTAGAAAATAAACCAAAAAATAGTTTTGGGTCCAGGCTCAGGACCTGTGCAAGCCGCTTGCGTCCATCCATTTGCCCCCTCTCCAATTGCAATTGAGTTGCATAGTTTTGTGTTTGGCTTTGGTTTTTGGTTTGGCTGAGTTTGTTTTGTTGGATGCAGTTTTTTTTTTATCTGTTTGCTGCTGTGTGAGCAAGGAAGTAAAAGACAGGGCAGGACGTAGGCTAGTGCTTCAAATGGGGAAAGGGTAATTTTACCAATTGGCTGCACACGTATCCACTTGGCCGTCTAGGAAATCCCAACGTGCGTCTGCTATGCCCCTGGCAAAAGGTTCCCCATTTCGGCTCTTATCAATTTTGTTGATTGCCCATTTGCAAAGCTCACTTGTACTTGGCAGTAAATACCTAAAAAAAATACCGAAACATAAAACTTCAAACGGATTCTACAGTTTATATTCAGATATTTTTGTTGTGACATAAACTTGGTATAAGAGTGCTTTTATCCGAATGTCATCCAAAAATGAATTGTGCGTGGTCAAAACTGAACCTATAAAAAATCGTATTTCTAATCATGGCTTGACCTGGCTCGATTTTCATGTTCAAACTATAAGCTTAAAGGCGCTTGTAGATTGTTAGAATTTTTCATTACAACATAAAAACCCAACCACAATGCTAAGATAAATCGAAAAGTCGTAAAGATTTCTATCACAATCATAATTTTCGTCATAATTATTATTTAATAGAGCTCTTGAGCTGCTTGTGACATGACTGACAGACAAGCACAAAAATCAAGTCATTCAACACATTTCAGCTCATTAAATCGCTTACTTACAGGCGACAAGGTCCTTTCATCCGGCCTCGCTCACTTTCTATCTGTGTATACTTCATTCTGAGTGTCTGCGTGTGTGTGTGTGTGTGTGTGTGTGTGCATTAATTAATGCAGCAAATATTATGTCCTTTCGCATACTAGTGCTACAACAACTCACCCTCCTGCACAAATATGGAAACGTGCCCATTGCTGTGTTTATGTTTATAGGCAAATCCTTCGTCTGCAAAGCACCAGCTGCCCCATGCCAACGCCATAACATGGCAGGACATCACCTCGAAAGAGGGCAAGTTGATCCATGCCCGTTTAGTGGCGCGTGGGTGAACAATGGAAAGCCACGCAACTGTCAATTAATGTGGCACTTGTCAGGGGGCAAACAGTTGTACAAGGAGCGACAAGCACTGACAGCGGAACAAGCACAAATACGAAGGGGCCTGCAAGTAGGGAGGAAACGGGCGGAGTCATCGTTATGATAATTTGTCTTTGGCAGGCAATGTCAAAATTGTATTTAACCAGCATCAAGACAAACAACATTGCCCAAACGTCTGTGTGTTTGAGTGTGTGCCAGTAATTAATATCTGATATTTGTGTTGTCAGGATTAGATTTGACACTATGCTGCACTGTACAGACAGTCAACAAAAATCTCTGTAATTATTCGCCGTTGATAATTAAGCAAACGTGTGACCTTAAAACTTCTGACACGCTCACCTTCAGCACAATCTATACATATACTCGTACATATATGTACGAGTTGAAGTTGAACCTGACTCGATTTATAATACTTTTAAGCAGCCTTTGTAAAATTAAGGCACATTGCGTGGGCATGGCAACTTGTGTGCGTGTGTGCGTATTTTTGTGGGGAAAATTGGAAAAGTGATGTTGGAAGCGTGTTCAAATGAAATTGCCAAGAGACACGTTGTCGGTCGGAAGGGGAATGGCTTACATGCTAATGAAATCAGTTTTAGAACTCGACAGCAAAAGCACCAGCACCAGCAGCAGCAGCAGCATTGGGTGCTTATTTGCTTAACCTTCAAATGGTTTTTACTTTTCTTTCACTAATTATCATGTGCAAACTCTGACTTTGAAACGACGCAATTTAAATAATTCAAATAAATGTGAATATTATTTTTAAGCAGAATTTAAGTTGAATACAATTTTGAAATTATAAATGTGCATTAGACTTGTAATAGCTGTGTTTGATTTTAAAGTATTTACATACTATTCTTATTTATTTCATCTCAAAGTTACTTTCTGTTCCTTACTGAAACTCAACTTCATTATAATGCAGATCTAAGAATCTCACATTCCGCAACATGCGTCTCCCACTCTGCACCCTGCTGTAAAGTGTGTTTTCTTCGCTTTTGCTTCCTTGTTGATGTCAAACTTATTTTTGTCAAGCATTTTGCAGTGATTGCATTAATTAAGTGCTCCATAGCAAATGAGAAAGGGTTTTAGCTCTCAGATGACACAGCTTCTCTCTCACTCTAACAACCCTTGCATATCCCCCTCTCTCTCTCTCTCTCTCTCTCTCTCTCTTTGTCTATCTCGAGTTCTCCCTCGCTCTCCCTCTCCCTCTTGCTCTGGCAAAGAATTGTAACATTTCGCTTTTAGTTAAAGTTATCAAAAGTTGCTACAACTTAACATGCCACGTTTTGACTACTGTAACTTTTTGTCTGGCAAATAGAGAGACAACCCTTAAACCCCCGCTAACCCCACAACCCCCCAGCTGATATGTAACTATGTAAGTTGAAACTCGACGCCCAACTGAACTGTTTAAGGTCCGTTGAGAGTGTCTTTTATCTTGATATTCGCTTTCATGCCTTGTCAAAATTGAATAAACATTAAAGTTCAGTTAATTATAAATATATTTAATGTATGCGTTGGCTCTCAAGGGTTGAATTGCTCCCTCAAAAATTTCGATCGATACCGAAATTGCCAGTGTTTCTTGGCTGCGGACACTGATGCTGCTGTTGCAGTTGCTATTACCCTGGCTAATGCTGACAAACTGCAGCTTTGGCATAAAATTGTTGCACAAATTTATTATTGGCTTAAGCGTCGTGGCATACTCAATGTGGGCGAGGCAGGTGCTCTCTTCTTCTTCTCTCTCACTATCTCTCTCCATCTCTCTGTATGCGCTGAGTGCACTTTCAACGCTGAAAGCCGTGAGTTATATGCGAGCTGAGACGCGAGGCGAGCCAAAAGCAAAAAAAAATTGTAAAAGGCTGAGTCGAACGGCGCCTCAAAAGCAGCCAACAGCCGGCAGCCAAAGCACCCAACAGAACACAGACTACAGACTCAAAGAGTAAAACGCACTGAGCGCGGCTGGCGACTACGTGTCTGGGCCGTATTCAATGGTCCCAAGGACCCACAGCTGGCCAAGTTGAATGCTTTCAGAGGGTATTCATATAATGTATAACGCACAGTCGGAGCATTACTGTGCATATGCTTGATCGGCATGGCCTGGACGATATAGCCAGGTCTTCTTTATACAATAATTGATAACTTACCTTAATACTCCTTAGATCTTTGCAAATATATTTTTCATTATATGATTATTCTTATTGTTTCCAATTGAAAATACATTTCTCACTTTTTAAATAAATATATATAGTTGAAGTGTGAGTATTTGCTTTGCAAGGGTATTTAATCTTCTGCCTGCCGCATCTATATTTTCTCTCTTCTGCCCCTTTCACTCATTTCATTTCCCGTGTTGAAAAGTGCAAAATATATCAGTGAGCAGTTGCAGTTTTTGCTCATGTATTTTATGTTGTTGTTGTTGCTCACTGCGAGTTATGCTTTAGCCAGAGAGATGCATTAAGGCACAATGCCGGAGAGTTAAAGCTGCTGCAAATGCGCTCAGAAACATTGAGTATACGGCCTGTGGCATTCATATTAAATATCATACAGAAAATAAAAGCGTGGCATCCCACAACTGATACAACTGCTTGACTTAAGCTCTAACTTATGTGAAACCCAAGCCATTAAGGAAAACTCAGTACCAAGTTGAATCTTATGCACTTAAAGTTTATTTTACGGCATAAGAGGGTAATTATTTCAGCAACAAATTCCAAATTTTTATGTTTACCTTATGCTGGAAAACGTTTTAACTATATCAAATGAACTGAGAAGCTTTTAATAAACCTCAAATCGAGCATTGGGTAACTTTAAACAAACAAAATCTTGTTTATTTAGTTTTGAAATTTCTTTTGAGTTCAAAATAAATCAAAAGTTGATTGCAGAAAACACTTCAAACCTAACTTATGCCTTGACCTATATAACACTTCTATATATATTTCATTTGAGAAGTCACAAATCTTGGTAACAAAGCAACTTTAGGCAATGATTCTCATTTAGTGCAACCACTTGAAAAACTTGTGGTTGTTGCTCGAGTCCAGTCTTACAAGCTACAATGTGGAAGTTTGTGTCTGTGGGTCCATTCAATTTTAAGATATTTATTTTATTAACGCAAATATAACAAACACTTGTGTCCAGGACCTGGCAGGATACTGGGATACAGTTTTGCTGGGAAAATGATTAAAACTGACGCCGTCTCTGTTGCCTCCAAGCTGTTGCAGCACAAAAAACAATTTGACAAAAGTTTTTCGCAACGGAAAAACGGCAGCTTCGAGCTCAAGCTCGATCCGGAATCAGAGTCGGAGTCCGAGTCAAGGAAGTGCAGAAGAGTAAGCTCGTCTGTCGAACAGAACTCGGAGTTCGAGTTGTTCTTGTTCTTGTTATCGCCTGACTGGCGTTTTGTGGTGTTGCACATGTGCTCCTACTCGTCCTGGTCAAGAGTGCAGCGGTAGCACCATCAGCAGCAACATATACAAGTATATTCCAACATATATATATATGTATATATATATATATACTGACATTTAGGTGTGTGTGCGTTTGCCGCTGGCTGCAACTATTTTGTGAAAAGCATATAATAATTTTCACAGGATATGAAAAAACTTTGTAGCTGACGCTTCCTTTGCTGTTGCGCTGGACCCCAGCACAACCTGCCACAGACCAACAGACCAACAGACTGCATGTTGGTGTGTGTGTGTGTGAGTTGCCTGCGGCGCACCATTTGAATGCCGCTTGCTGCTGTTGCTATTGTTGTTGCTTTAGTAATTGGACAAGACACTGGCTAAGTGGCGGCAGCAGAAGCAGCAACACCAACAGCAATAACAATAACAACAACAACAATGACTCGACACAGCACTTATTTACACGTGTGTGCCATTGCGTGTATGTCTGTCTGTGTGCTGTGCAGTATTACAAACTGCTCGAATTTTGCTAATTGCAATGGTTGTTGTTATTGCTGTCATTGTTGTCTGTTATTGCTGCTGTTGCTGTCTTGTTTTATATATGTTGTCGCATTGTCTCTTCACATATTCGCTTTTCGCAGCTAAAAATTATTAAATTGCATTTTTAATTAAAAATCACAAATTTCAGTTAATTTAATTCTGCTGCATAAATGCAAACACTGACAGCCAAGATAATTATAACGATAGTTGGCCACAGGACTGTCATTATTCCTGTGGCAGCTGGTTGACTTTAATTCCAGTATGACATATTGCATTTGTGACATTCGCTTAAAAAGGTACAATATACACGAGAATCACAGTGCAAGGCAAATATGCTTTAAAGTGTTTCGACCTCAATTAAAATCAAATTATGTTTACACTATCAATTAAGTCTAGTATCACTTCCGTTCTCATTCTAATCATTCATTCTCCTTTTCTCTCTTTTCTGTCTATTTCAGGTAAGTCCAACGCAATCCATCAGATGGTATGCAAATGCTCAACTACAGTCGTAAGTGACAGGAATGCACAGACCAATTCAAGGGACTTCATTTTGGGCTGCAATACAAGTCGCCACTTATGGATTCTTCGGCATTTGCGGACACCGATTTTTGTAATATACAATTCTGGTGCGCCATCTATCGGCCATGTCGTCATCAATTCTCTCATTTTTCAAAATGCATTGAATTTCATTCCATTACCGATCGCCCTCTCACTTTGCGCTGACTTTCGAAATCGACAGGCAAAGTTATAAAACTTCATTTGCAAAAGTGCTGCGTCATGGCGGGACACTCAATAGTGCGGACCGGGCCGGCAACGGGAAGAGAGCAAGTGGCACATGGGGGAAGGCATTGCATGCCTTCTGTGTCATCGTTTGAGTCAATGGCACGAGTTAGACAAGTCATCAAATAAATCCCTTTTAGGTATAAAGTTCTTTACTTACTCCTTTTGCTTGTCACCTCACCTCCCAACCCCCTCCCTTTCCATATCTTTCTCTCTCGTGTTCGCTAGACTTGAGTTTCTGTCCTTTTCTTTCTTTCAATTTTTTTTTTGTCATGCTTCACTTGTTTGGCCAGTTTTTACTTTGTTTGACAAACGGCAAGGACAGTGACAAGCAAAGGTACACACAAAAAAAAATTGGGTACTCTTTAGCACTGAAAATATAAGAATGGAATTTGTTAAATTTGCATTTAATTAATAATGTGGTAAAAGCTCTTTTCCAATATGTTAATCAATAGCTTTCTCTTGTATTTTATACAAAATGTTATAATAGCTTCTTATTTTTTGTTGAGTGTACGCTTCTTGTCTCTTCCATTGCGCCATTGATTAACTAGTTGCCAAACACTGGAGCACTGTTTAAATTGTCGGATAATCATATCATGGCATGTCATCTCGGCGGCTATCTCACTCTGACTTTCTGTTCTAGTTTTGTTCCATCTATCTGGCTGTCATCAATCAAGGCATTATAGCCAATTGAGCAAACACTGCGAATTTGTCATAGTTAAAAATCCTTTTGTCCTTTAGTTAATGTTGATGCAGTCACATTTAATTGCCGCTGTGGTCGAGATGCAAGATACGAGAAGATGAGTGTGCTTGCAACATGAGTATATTGATTCGAGTACTAAACCTTGGCAGACTGGCAAAGCATTCATTTGCCTGTCAGCTGTCATTCCAGCGGATATTTGTCGAGCAAACTCAATTGATTTGCCAGACATTTGCAACACGATGCTGTATATATATATATATATGTGTATATATATATATATATATAAATATGTATATATAGCTCAAGGTGCATGCAACACCGTTTCAAGATTTTGAATTTAGGGGTTGCTGCTTCATGGCTCATAAGCCGCAAAATGCATTTCTAGCAATTTCCTTTATCCAAGTTGTTTGCCGTTGGCCCATTTTTATGCCACATGCTGCATACTTTACGGGGCAGAGACGCCGAGGGGCGTGGCACCATATCTGCTTAGTTTTTGTAGACGCAGCCTTGACTTGAGCTTTTCCAGGAAATCATTGCACCCAATGTCGGATATATCCATGGCAAGAGCGAGTTCTACCCTCACTATCCTCTCTTCTCTCTTTATCTCGCTCTCGCTGCCTTTCTCTGTCTTTCTCTCTCAAAATCTGTCTCGCTCTCTTTGAGCTGTCCTCGGCACTTCACTTGCCGGTTAAGTTGCACAAAATGTAATACATTTGATTGCACTCATGTTCAAGTTCTGTTACCAAAGTGGCTGCCTCACCGAAGAAAGAATAAAATGAATCGGATGCAAGACCATGCAACGCCCCTTTATTTCCCTTCCCCGCGCCTATCCCCCCACCCTCCTCTCCCACGACCAAGCTTCTTTCTGACCCGTCTCTGCCCTTGGATGGTTGCCATGCTTCCGGCACGTCAGGTTGCGTGTTCTCGATTCCTGGTTGCCAGTGAGTGCTCATGTGTGTGTGTGTGTGTGTGTGTGTGCATACTCATGTGTGTGAAGTGTATGTGTGCGTGTGTGTGTGTGGCTTATTTGAGCTTGAAATGCTACAAATTGATAGATCCGCTAACACATTGCAACAACTGCAAACAAACTGCATTTGTGGATTACTCTGTTTATTAGAGCACAAGCCGCAAATATGAATAAAACAACTAAACTCTCAACAGACTGTCGGATTGCATCAAAAATTATTTTAATCTGGCTCTTTTCTAAGCAAATGCTTATTATGAGCTTTATGTATTTGAATGTGAATAAGAAGAAATTCAACAAACTCAACGAGTATGACTAAAGTATGCTCAACTTATTTGGTATTCTTATTTTCGCTTGAACACCAAATGCAAAATAGATGTTGTTACCCAATTGAAAGTCTTCTTCGCAGCTTATAGTTATATTCAAAAAGCTGTTAAGCTACACCTAAAAATACTTATTCACTGAATTGCATAAGTAACTATTTATTGAGTACCCGTGGAGTTCATTATTATCTGCTCAACTGAGTTTATTCTGTGTTGCACTAAACGAGACATTCATGAACTGAATTTTACTGTCATTTTGTTGCACTTGTCTGTCTGTGTATCCGTCTGTCCGATTACGGCTGTCCGACAGGGTCGGTTTAGTTATTAGGGCACATTAATAACCATTAGGGGCATCCGATGTGACCTCGGCACATCATTCACAATTAAACCACATTAGACGCGTCCATCAGGTTCAATCAAAACTGACATGCCAACTGACTGCCAAGTGCCCAAATGGCCTCAACTCAAATGGCCTATACACAGCAACCAGTCATCGAGTACAAAAATGCCGCGCTTCAAAACTAACCCCTCACAATCCCCTCTCTGGCCGTTGACTCGCTTTACTAATGGTCTATAACTGATGATGGCGGTTGGGTCAGTATGGGTAGGCGGCATCATTAGGCAGAATGGTGGTGCAAGGATTCGAGTACTTCCGTTGATGCCGCTGTTGGCAAACGACGACACGGAAAGCGACAGGGCTTACGATATAGCGGGGGCAGAGGGGCCAGTGTGGGTTTAGAGACATGCTAATAGCTTTGAACTTTTCGCAAATTACGCAGAGCGAGTTTCAGTTCGAGTTGCGTTTGAAGCATCAACGAGCTACCGTTGCACTGTTAATTACCGTTATTGAACTTGTTTGATTGGCGCAAGTTGAAAAGCTGCCGAGCTGACCACCGTTGTGAGTGAGTATGTGTATGATTGTCTGAGTGCCACAGGTTGCTTTGCAGCGCTCAGGTTGCATTTGCAAAAGTAAATAGGAACCATGTCCGTTTGGCAGCTCGTTAACGATAGGTTTCAGCTGCCTGTCTGCCTGCCTGCCAGCCTGCTTATAAATAAAAACTGAGCTGTAATTAAGCATTCGAGTTGTTGTTTTTGCAATTTGCACTGAATTTACACAAGTCTTTATTCATCTGGAGCTCCTACTATCACCCGCTCTATCTTTCTCCTTCTTTTTGTGTGTTTACATCTGCCGATAATTATATTAAGCTCCACAGGGAGCAAACTGCAATTGAATGCAAAAAAAAAAACGAAGAAGAAAAACTGGGCATATGTCGAGTGCCTTTCGTTTCGATTGCATTCATAATTTTCTCATTCATTCATTCACTGCCTCCCTCCCTCCCTCTGTGTCTGCGTCTCTGTCTGCCTGTGCGTGTGAAGTGCAATCGCAATCAATGCCCAACAATTGGCTGGCGTTGGCCAAAACAAACCAAACCCAAAGCCAAACAAAGCAAAACAATGCACCACCAAAATACTGCTCATTGTGGTTGTACGTGTGGTTCGTGTTTTGTTCCCCTTACCCCCCACCGCCCCTGCTTGTCTGCTTGCTCCGTAGTGGCCAACACAGTGTCGTCGAAATTGTCGCTATACTCGTAACAGGCAAAGCTTTTAGCTTTAGATAAGCAAGTGCAAGATACATGTATAAGTGAGTCTGGATTGTGTGTATTGTGTGTGTTTTGTTGGTTTTCATGCCCTGTAATCCGAACAGAAAAGGGTAAGGAAACATTGTTTGATTTGAATGTGGAACGATATGAAAAGTATACTTGACAACTGATATAATATGATTACCAACAAATCTTTAGCTGGTGTTTTGCATTGCCTTTGCTTTGCCCCGTTTTTATATTGAATTTTGCTTAAAGCATACACATTTTTAATTTGGGTTACGAATTCAGCTTCAGTGAAAACAGTTGTATGAGTTTACAAAATTACTTGATTGTACTAAAAGCCGAGCTTCTGATTTGTTTGGTTTCTCACTATAGTTTTGTGATTTCAACAACATTGAGACAGTTAATAGAAAGAGACAGCCTTTTACACACAGATTCTTGTAGTTGTCTGTCCTGCTCTCGAGCATTTGATTTTTATTAGATTTTTGTTTTGTATCTTTTATACTTTTTCCTTTTTGATACGGGCTACAAACTTTAGCCACAGTTTTTTAAAGTTTTCGATGCATGGGGATTTATGGTAGCTGAAAGTGCTTCTCGCTTCTCGCTTCTCGGTTGCCGGTTCTCAGCTCTCGCTTGGGTATAAAGTAAAAGTTTCGCTTGGCATAAGTATGTGTGCACACACACGAGCACACACACACACACGCGTACTCCGTGGTTGTATCAGTATGCGTTATCGTATAAGTAAGTGCGAAAATGTCTTGAAGCGTGTGTAATCAGTGTTAAGTCACAAATAATACCAGAAAATGATATCAATTCAATTTAAGTTTCACTCCTGTTAGCAAAGTGGATATGCCATAAAGTTAAAGTCAAAGCTGTTCAAGTTTTCTTTTCTCAAATTCTGTCAAATGTTCAATGTGTGTAAGTAAGCAATATTTATTTGATTATTTCCACCAGATATATAGTTTCTGATCCAGAATCTCTTAAATATTTTACAATTCTTCTTTCAACCTACATTTACATATACCCCATACATATATATACTCAATTCAACGATAAAATGTCAATGGGAATAGTCAATTTTTCCCGGGGCAGACTTATTATATAATCGAATGGCTCAATGGCGTCACAATCCGATTGCAGTCGCAATTTTAATGGAAATGCGTTTTCCCATTTTCAAATTTTCATGTGCCCATTTTATTTACGCGCATTACTCGCCAAATGGCATTGATGACGAGCCACACCCACCAATGAGCGGCCCGCTACTTAAGCCATAAAATAAGAATATAAAGTAGAGTATACACATATGTACGTATATCCCTATGTATGTATTTATGCATACATGCCAGAGTGTAAAGCAGCAAATCAAAGGACCCACAAAAAAGCAGGC
Source organism: Drosophila basisetae (assembly GCA_035041595.1). Classification (NCBI taxonomy): domain Eukaryota; kingdom Metazoa; phylum Arthropoda; class Insecta; order Diptera; family Drosophilidae; genus Drosophila; species Drosophila basisetae. The sequence goes on from JAWNLB010000144.1 coordinate 3,632,273, forward strand.
ATTGAGCTTTGAATTATGTGCCATTTGCAGGCCGCTGTGGGCGTTAGGCTAATGTCCTGCCCGCCTCCCAGACACAAGGCCAATTGTAATGCAAAGCGCACTTTGCACTTGTTTTCCTCATATTCGTTTCACTTGGTGCAGCATTTCTCCGATTTTGTTTTCCACCCAAAACGCTGTAAATGCAAATTTTTCCGCAAAATTTATGTGATCACCATTTGGAGAATTTAGCATTATTTTCATCTTGTGCTTGGGACATAATTTAAGCTGTTAGCTGAAAAAGGATAGCTCGTGCTGCATTTAGAATCGATATATGAGTAATCTCGATTGGCCTCGCTTTGAAGATATACTTTGCTTGACTTAACTACACAGATGTCCGCACCATCATTTTATTCAATTTCTTGTGGCCTGATGGAAGCTTAGCTCTTTTTTCTCTCCCATGTGCGTAAATTTGTATCTTAGCTGGCACGAATTCGATTTCATTTTACTTTTTATTACTACTTTGCTTCAATTTACAAAATTGAATATTGGCGACAAACTCGATTTGTGCTCAAACACGGCTCCACTCTACACCCAACCACCCAACCACACGCAGCACCACCATCTTCCACGCAAACCTGCCTTTGTTTCACACACGTTACGTAAGTCATCGAATTATCCGCTAGAAGAAATGTCGATTGGCAAGTACGAGTAAGTAGCTTTTTCTTCTTCTTATGCTACTGCTGCTGCTGCTGTTCTTCGTAGCTAACTAGCTGCTGCCACACAGTGGCATAAAAAGCTAAATTTGTGTTTTATTTGAACATTTGAATTTGGTACCTTGGTCTCCTTTTGGTTGTTATGCAGAGAGCAGATATTTCATTTTATTATTATTTTCATATCAACTTTATTTAGATTATTAAGCCTGACAAATAAAATATAAACATTTTGGAAGTTATTTATTCAAATTGATAGACATCGTTTTTATATATTTATACTTATAATGATATATTTTATTTATTACATCAATAACTGGTTAGCGTTTACCGATGATTGTTCAATTATTACTGACATATTTGCCTGAAGTTTGACCAGCGTCAATACCTTTAAATTTCTTTATTTCTAAAGCCAGAAGCCTACACACAAATCCTCTCGCTTGCCATTCATTTTATTTAAATATAAAATATGTAATTTTTCCAGTGATTTCTATGCGAGGCGTTAAGCTCAACTAGCGACTCACACACACACAACATATACTCTAGTTGCCCACTGTGCTCTGGCACGCACACAGTGACTTATAAGTACACACACGCACACACCCACACATTCATACACTGACACACACATGTCTATATAAGACAACTGCTCCTTTGTGTGTCATTTAGCTGTTGTCTCACGCGTACGTTTCATTTTGTCATTCATCCGCCTCCGTCTCCGCCGCCGCCTCCCCCTCTACCATCCACCCACTACCCTCTTACGCCCGCTGCCTATCAGTCTCAATTCACCAGCCTTATGAGCACCCCCCACACCAACCCACGTCCTCGCCAACGACTTGTTTGTGCTCTTAATTTTTTCGCCAACTTTGCAGTTTTGCAACGTTTTTATATGATTTTTATACTTACGTGATATATTTTTCTGATGCGCACTTTTTATTATCGGCGTTAACATCAAGATACCAACCCACCCAAAACCTCCCCATGTCTGCACACATACATATATGTATTTATATACATCTATGTGGCTGTCTTTTGTCTTTGTGGAAGCTGCTGTATTTATTCAATTTCATTTATTGATTTTATATCTGTATGTATTATCGGGATAAGCATTAAGTGTGCTCAATTCCCAGTAGTTTGCCACCACTCCCGTTCCTTCCAGGTCAAATAGTCATCAATGTCTGGCCAGGCTGATCCCGAAAGATTGGCCTATTTCTGTAGTGCCCCAGTCAGCGGCTAATGCTGTATATATGAGTGATGAGCGTGTGCATATGGATGAGGATGATGATGACGACTCTGCTGCGGCATCTGTACCTGCTTCTTTGGCTCAATCACCTTGACAGTCTCCATTTTTGGAGGCACTGCCGGCTCATCGTATTGTTTTGGCTTCACAGTCGGCTCGCGTGGCTTGTCCAGCAGGCAACCATGCTCAAAATCGTAGACCTTGGGCAGAAGGTGCATCAGCTCGCCCGAGTGTAGCTGCTCTTGTGAAGTATAAACACGCTCGCGCTTCATGGCCGCAATTGCAACCGCCTTGTTGTGCTCCACTTGCTCTTCTGTGGGAGACGAGCAGCTGGAGACATTAATTGATGGTTGCGGCTGCGCCTCAGTCTCGACTTCAACGAAGTCAGCGTCGTCCTCGTCCTCCTCCTCCTCCTCCTCGCTCTCGTCATCGTCGTGGGCATAATCTGCTTGCAGGAGTGCCCTGTATACCTCCATGCTTGAGGGTTTTCCGCCCGATGGCATTGTCCTGGGTTTTGGCGCATTGGCGATATTCGCATCCATTTTATTGACCTCCGTTTTCATTTTTTTTTTCGAATTTTACTCTGCTGCAAATTTCAGATTGAAATGTTACGAATTTTCTTTTGTGCTGTCAGGTAATATGTCGATTAATTGTGACACAAATATAACCATAAGCAGTTTACTTGGTCCGAATCAGAGTTTAGGTTTTTGGCGCCGCCTACTTGTAGAAATTTTGCCATGCTCACAGATATGCTTGGGGAATCCATCGTAATAATAATAATACCAACATTTTACTTAGTATTTTGTTAAAATATAGCATGTATATTTAGATTGCCATTATTTGTTTTTATTACTTTGACATTGGCCAACGGTTTTCCTTTTCATATTGTTTTCGCTGTTGTCGTCGATTTGCTTTTATTTGTTAGCTATTTTTGTATTTACTTGCCGAAATAACTTTGGCCTGGGCTCAGCTACCAGCGCTATAAAACATATTGTCCTTTGCCTTATGCAATGGACTTTAATAACATTTTAGCTGCGAGCCATGAAAATATTTTTGTAAAATGTATGCGTATACATTTATACATTTGTCATGGGGTTATTCAGCTTTTTGTCGAAATGTGTAACGCTCTGCAGGCTGCTCCTTAGCATTTTTATTTAGTGTAGCGTGTATAAGAATTGAGGTCGTAGACGAAAAAGAAAACAAAGTTCTCTTCAAAAATCATGAAAAGCTTTAAAATATGACTATTATCATGCCACAAATTGCTGCTTAGTAAGGGCATTTAAACTTCGCGATTGCATGGCAAACTTTTCTTGCTTATGTATTCTTTTGCAGAGTTTATTATGAAGTTGTGGTGCTTTGTTGGCTGCTTTTCGATAGCTCCCAATGAATTCGATTTGAGGCCTGTGCCAGAGATTGGGGCTGATATAGCACTTACTTGGGCCACAATTTATGCAGCAGCCATTCGAGCTGTTAGCGTGCCTCAAACCCAAACTAACCCTAACATATGCTCAGTGCACAATACTATAGGGCCTAAAGTGCCGTAACCTGTAGACAGCTCAAATTGCCCGGGGTATTCGTAATTGCTAAAGCGAAATTTCATTACCAAAAACTGGCTGGTGCCATGTACCGTGTACCAAGCTGCACTCGGAAATCACCGCTGTCAGAGACGAGGGTCGCGTGTGATAAATTCCATAAAAGGTCGTCGAAATGAAATTCTCGCCCAGTGCTTTCGCTGGCACTTTAGCTGGCAGCCATTTTGTCGCTGCACTAGAAAATGGCGGCGTCGCCATTTTTGTTTATGGCCGCATTTGTCACAGCAAATTGTATTGCCAGTAGACGGCGCCTAGCTGATGTCCTTCTTCTCAGTCTATGTGTGTGCTGAGTGTATGCCTGCGTGTAGTGTCTCGTGCAGAACGCGTTAACAATGCGCCATAAAAATGTCTGAACCATAGGCTCACCTTACGTCTGCTAGAAACGCCAGCATGTTAATTAAGCTCGGATGAGCTTTGCAAAATTGATGTCGGCCAGCACTCGACTCGACTAAAGACTAAGGTCTTTGTCTGCTGTGCTCATTTGACCTGCCATAAATTATAGCAGTTTAGTCAAGCAAGCACAATGGTATTGTATCGATATATTTGTAATGAATTTTTGGGTAAGTTCAAATACAATCAATTGTTTGCTGCTTAGAGCTTAAAGTTGCCTCATCTTCGAGCTGCCGTCCAGATCGAGGCTGCTGCAGCTGGGTCGATCCAATCCATAAATGGTGAACTTTCACGGCCTGCTAAGCTACTGATAAATGGTCGATAAGAATACATATGTATATGTATTTGTATCCACTTACCACTTCAAATCCAGTGACTCCGTTAGCTGTGAGCTCAGAGCAGTGGTGCTGCCTTCCTTGGGCCGTTTTTGTGCAGGGATCTCAACATCAGCTGGCTGTAGAAGTCCACTAGCTTATGTATTGCTTTGTAGCTGCGAGTGGTCAGCAGCTGCAGCTCTGAGTCCACATTCCCATCATTGGATGCTGGCCGGGACGAGTCAGTGTTTGCCATTTCCATTTTTCTTTCTGGGTAAAATCAATTTTTATCGAAAATTTATGCAAGATTAAAACAAAAACTATAGTGAAATGACAGCACATGCCAAGAGGCTTACAGTATTACAACATCAAAAAACAAAAAACAGAAAAAATAATAATAAAAAAAAGAGAATACAAAAATAAATTGTACTCTTACGAGGTTATTTTCGCAAAAATCTGCAAAGCGCTCAACGAAAGCCAAAAAATTCAAAACTTCCAATTTCATAAGGCCCGGGAATGCTGTGGGAGATTCGCATTTGCTTACGCAATGCGAGCAGCGATGAGGAAATGTCCATTGGCGAAACCTTTTGGCGGTAGGGATTTGAATTCTTTCCTTTTTTTTCCGAGTGCTCAGCGGCCGCAGTCGAGTGCATGAAATTGAAAAACGAACCCAGCGCTTATCAATGCAAAGCCGAAAGCGACTGTTGCTTTTTTCCTATGTGTGTATGTGTGTGCGTGTGTGTGAGTTTCCGCTTTGAAGCATAAAAAAAAAAAAACAGAAGTCAAATCAATATAGCAGAAGCCCAGTTTAGTGGGCAGCTCATATGGTGTATGCGCAACTCAACGCAGCGCAACAAAATTCGTGCCAATTATTTGCTGCGGCCTTTTTATTACGTGGCCGCAGTGTGGCCGTTAACATGGGGCAACAAGAAAATCATTTAACGACGACAACGGCTGCAAAAATAAAGAGTAGCAAAACAATTTCGTCAGCTTATCAACAGTAAAAATAAAATGCCAGGCTAAGCACACACACAAGGCCAAGGAGCACACGAAAAGCAGAATAAAGCTCCAATGAGACACATATATATATAATATATATATATATATACATATATATGTATGTATATAGATGATAACACGCCTGCAGCCCCTTAAAGGCGGCTTCTTTATTACTTTTGGCTGGCAAATTGTTTTCATTTTCATTTCGTTTGGCCGAAACACGAAGCAAACGACAATTTTGTGGCAACGTGGCTACTTAAAGAAAATGAGTTTGGGGAAACACTATAAGCACAACTCCTTAGCGGAAAGCCAAAAAGTTTGTTAAACACTTTAAAGCATTGCAGAGAGCAGATGTCGAAAGTTTTCCTAATAAACGTGAGAACAGTTTTAACATCCAATATTTATATGAATTATTTATTGCTCTAGGTGCATAAGGATCCTCTTCGGCCTGCGATAAATGGAGTCGAAAATAAGAGACTTTTTGCATTTTAGATAGACCTTCAGCTAATGCGGTATATTCTGGCTCACTTAGTGGCATGTATGTGATATGTATATTTTATAGACTTTGCAAATGTCAATTGCAACGAATTTAGATTCTTTCTGTCTGTGCTTAAATTGAGAGCTTTAAACTCTGTCACGAGTTCAATTCAGTTGACTATTTACTGCCGGGCCGCTTTGAGTGGATGGCAAAGTCAGAGTGTGACATCGAAACGTCTTCAATTCCAACTGACAGGGACAATGGGCAGCGACTGACACAGAGTTGGATATGGGGCAGCAAAAGAAGCAGGAGGATGGTGACATGGACGACGAGAAGAAGGGGCACAGAAATAGTGAACGGATATGAACTGCAAGTGCGCCGACTGGTCGCATTGGGAATGTCAACGCTGACAGCAACTGAATGAGGACTATGAGGACTACATCATCGTCATGCCGACGTTTGTTGTTGTCACAGTTGATGAGCTTGTTTTCGAGTATCCACACACAGTAGCAGAGACAGCAGCAGCAGAGACATCAGCAGCAGAAACGGTAACAGTAACAATCGCAGTGGCAGCAGCAGCTACCGAGCTATGTGTGTTGAAGGTGGACGCCTTTGCTAACCTTTTCCAGTTGTTCAAACAAGGATGGCAACTTCATTCATTCATTCATTCACTCGATTTCTTGAAATTCCAGTCCACTTGCTGTCTTCTTGCTGGGTAGCTGCTTGTGCGCGGCAAACTCAGTCGCATCTTGTTTGCACTCTGTGATGCCCCTGCCATATGAGCAACAGTTGCATGCAGGCAGTAAGGCAGACATTTCAAGCACTGCGGTTGTCAACGTGCAACAAGAGCTATCCGCAAATATCAAGCATACGCCATGATGTGAGGGACTCAACCTTTGCCACTTGATTCAATTGGATGTCGACAACTTTGACTCAAAGCAGAAGCCAGCAACTTGACTCATGTGTTCATTGCTTTCATTTAGCTGAATTTATACCTAAAATATTGAGACAATTTCACAGCTTCATTTTCCTTTGATTCCAATGAACTGAATATGATGTGGGTAAGAAAAATATAAAGAACAAAATACGTACGCCTAGCTTGAACTCAAGAAATGAATTTGCTTCAATAGTGATAGATATTCCTATATACATACGAGTATATCGCATATCTTCTGCAAGGGTGGAAACAATTTTAAATAAATTGTTCGCATGACTTCACTTCACTTTACCTAAACTATTTATTTTATATAAAATCTGTAATTTTCTATAGTTATATTTAGTGATGCATGCTTATTTAATATACTGACTGGTATGGCGCCCATATGTAGGCCATATGCGACAGCACGCTGTTGGGCTCGCTCGCTCTGCCATCCATTGCCGGCTGGTTGGCTAGCAACTGGCAACTGGCAACTGGCAGCTGTGACATACAGCACGGCTTTTCCATTAAGGCGGCGGATCTCGGTGCTACGATTCTACATTCAAATGTTCTCCGCAGCTTATGCAGCCAATCAACGATCCAAACCCTGACAGTTACCTGCCTGCCTGCCTGCCTGCGTGTGTGTGGCTTTGTGTGTGCATTTGCATGATATTTGCAACTTGGCAGCTGCTTCGCTTCAAACGGAAATTGCAACATTCCTTTTGCTTTTGCCACACTGTTTTGCAGCTACTTACAAAAAATATGCACGTATGCTAATACCTTACACGTAACTCACATTCACACTCACTGACACACACACACTCGCACACATGCTGCTGCAATCGCTCAGCCACATACACTAAGTGTTTTTGAAATTACCGTAATTTATTACGGGTCCAGCAGCGAGTTAAAATGTTTTTTGCACACAAACTCACACAACATAGTACAGCATTGCTGCTACACTGCAATTGCCAAAGTGTGTCAACAGTTGCAACGCTTTCGGTTTTTGCCACTTGAGAGATTGCCACATCCACCCACACAAACACACACATACTCGTACAGTCGCACATACACACAGTCGTGTGTAGTCTGTTCCGTTGACATCTGTTGACTGCCTGCCTTCAGCCACAGCTCAAATTGAAACTTAGCTCGTCATTTGGTTTTCGTTTTTGCTGCATACTTTTGTGCGCAAATATTTTAAGCTCCACACACACGCACACACACATAGACAACCTGTACACACCGAACTGTAAAATGTTACTAATTGTTTTGCCACCAATTACGTGCACAAGTGTGTGTGTGTCGGTATGCCTGTACAAATGTGTGTGTGTGTGTGTGCGAGTGTTTGTGTGTGCCACCACCCTTTGATGTATGTGTACAGTTTATTAAAATGTTTTGTAACTTTACCTTTGCCATTTTACTCGTAATTTATAACTTTTGCATAATATTTAACACACATTTCCATGGTGGTATTTGCGGTGAAATGCAGGCAAGTTTTGTGGTTTGTTATGCCATTTTTATGGTTATTATAAATTTGCTTTTGGTTCTCTTTGGATAGATTATATGAAAACTATTGCAAATTACTTTATTTAAATTACAAAAAAGGCGAATTTTTACTAGTGAGCTTATGTCAGTAAATTAAAATTAAAAATACAAATGGAATATTTGTATTTCAGATATCCATACCGCAATTTTAATATATTTTTCTGATTTTCACCATTTTTAAGCAATTAGTTATATTTTATGTCAAATGAAATGCACAAAAATAAAGCCATAAATGAGCCGTTGGCAATCATAAATGGACTGATTTCTGAAGACTTTCCCCATACTCTCGGGGCGGAGCATTGAGGCATTAAGCAAAAGAAATTGTCGCCTCTTACGCCACAACGCGCATACGCTCCGTGGTACGACGAGCAAACGAGCAGCCAAACAAACAGAAAAGCACACGAAACTTTTGCGAAAATAAATGATTATTTAATATTTATTCTCGTATTGCTGAGAAATGAGACCGCACTGCCTGCCTCCTTGCTGCTCGTGGTGGTCATGCAGCTCCCGCTGTTGCTGCGGCTGTTGCATCATTTTTCATGCCGACCGAAAAACCGCCTCCAGTTCAGTCCCAGACTAAGTGCTTCTCTGCGCCGGGCTATTAATGCCAGTTGATTGGGCTGAAGAGGGGGCGTGGCTATACATATACTCTTATGGCCGAGTACATCCCATATATGTATTTATTATTTAGCCAACGTTTGTGATTATTTACGCCTGATAAGAGCGAGAGATGGGCTCAAGCTCGGTCAGTCACTCCCGCCAGTGTGCGTGTAAAAATGATTGAGTATCCCCAGACTGGACGTGGTTCAAAGCGCCGAAATCAGTATTGTATGTGTCATTATGTGTGTGTGTGTGTGAGTGTATATGTGTGTCTGAATGTGTGTCTGAATGTGTGTCTGAATGTGTGTCTGAATGTGTGTGTGTGTGTTAGCAAGTGTCTGGATATTTTTGCTAAGACAACGAGCCACTCGTGTGATTTATTGAATTAAATTGAAATAAGATGAAATTCGTTCGGTTTTGGAAAAATAAATACATATAAAGTATCGATTGAGTGGACTGACAGAATGATTTTATAGTGGTTTGTATAAGTATGTGTGTGCCTTAAGCCCCCACAATAGAAATAGCAAATAAATTGTGTGCAATAAAAGGATTTAAATGGAAAATTCATTCAATGAAATGAAATCGATACAAAAATAAATATTCACTGCTTATTTTTCTTTACTATATATTTGTATTTGCTCAAAATAAATATCACGGTCTTGAAGGATTCAGTTGTTCGGTCTTTGCTTACTTTCTTATCGGGCTTCCGCTAGAAACAGCTCACTTTGCATATTTTATAATTTTGTTCAAAATAAATAATTTAAAAACAACTTCAAATGTTTAGCAACTTTTACTAAAATTCTCGCAAGGTGGACTCTCTACAAGCCCATGTGTCCAGCGTGTGTTACCCACTGAACCACAAAGTGCGTCAACGTTCAGCAGTTAAAAATACAAAAAGATAGAGCCTGCACCCAAAAAGGAAAATAAAGGAAATACTTACTGAGCCGTAGAGACAACCAACACGCACACACACACACACACACACACGCACACAAAGTAAAAAGAGCCTCTATCAACGCTAAGTGAAAAGGGCTGCCCATTGATATGTTTTGGGCAGTTGAGGGTGGCAGCAAGGGCATTGGACATTGGGGTTTGGTCAGCTTGACGGCACGTTTAATGAATTGGAAGGTAATAAGCAAAGCATTCGGCTATTTCTTCATTTATGCCGGGTCTGCCCGTCCACATTGATTATTGATTTTTATGGAAGCGCCTGTCTTATTGGATTTGTGTGCATTCAGATAAGGCGATGCCAAAGTTAATAAGATTTGCTTTCTTTTTTTTCTCATTGATTTGGTTTTGTTTTTTTGTTTTCTTTCTGGCTCTTGTTTTCGGGCAAGCGAATTAATTAAAGCGCATAAAAAATGGTCGAGTGCTAGGAATGCAATAAAATTTACCGAATAGCGGGAGTAACTACTGGGACCGAGAAGAAGGTGGCTGCAGCATGGTAAAGAGTCTAGGGCTGTTCAAACAGAGGCGACGATGCGGCACCGCACAAGAAATGAATGAAAAAACTATTCCAGCCAAATGGCCAACAAACTGTTAACTGTGTGAGTGGGGAGAAGCTGTGTAGGGGGAGAGAGTGCCGTTTTCGGGGCATGAGATAGGGACTGACTGGCCGCAAGCACTGGGCACGCATCATTTAAGCGCAAAATTATAGCATACTTTTATGCGGCACGGTTATAATTCACAGTACGTGCAAATGCAATGGTCCCGCTGCTGCTGCTTCAGTTGCATTGCTGTCGAGTATTTAACGGAGCGGGAGTCTGAGGAGCGTGGCACTACACTGTGAAATTATCATTTTAATTGCGCTTTTCCCGCGACGCGCAACTGTTAATGCTGAGAACTCAAACTAATTGCGTAATACTCTATAAGAATTTTAAAATAATATATTGAATATTGAATAAATAAAAAAATTGAGTTTATTTTAAAGCTGCAGTCTAATAAGCGGGGAAAAATAAAATTAAAATTAAAATTATAATACTGATATATATATGTATTTGTATATGTTTGTTATCAACATTACTTATAAAAATATTATGCGATATAGTTTTAAAAATATAAACTGGCTTATATGAGCACACCCTCTAACTAATTGCAGTACAGGGCATGTCTATCGCTGCAAAGTCAACTCGAAAGTATATAAATTATGCTGCAGACAACAATAAGAACAACAAATCGTTACAGCAACAACTTTTATTGCCCTACGCTTCGTTTTATTTGCATTCACTTTGGTGCTGCGGCAAGGCAAACAAACGCAAAAGCAAAAACTGCATGCAAATAAATAAAGAAATTGTATAAAAAATTGAAAAGCAAGTGGCAGGCCTTGCCATTCAGCTGCCCAAAATCGCCCGCTAAATGTGAACAAATTAAAAAGGCAATGCCACCCAAAATGAAAACATGATAAAGTCGAGCGCAAGCGTCTAAAAGTCTACTTAAACGAAGACAAGTAAAAAGCAAAAAATAAAAAAAATTAATAGGAAGCGAGAGCAACAAAGTTGCCATCGAAATTTGGTCACGTGCTGCTCGAACGTTGGTCTCGAGTTATTTACGTGCCTCGCACATTTTTGGCGCTTAATTCATGCTGGAGCAAAAGTTGCAGACATACACACACACACACATATACCCAGGCAAAGACACAACAAACAAAAACGAAACATTGGACACTGCGGGCATTTTTGTCCTATCCTGTCTGCCTGCCAGTCTGTTTGTTGTCTCAGCATTTGTTTGTGCAGGCAGTAAAACTGCAGCATACTTTTAGGAGTCAGCGCTACATGGCGTTTACTTAATTTGTGGTTGGCACTGGGCACAGCACGTAGAACCGCTAAGTGCTGCCACGCCTAATGACCCCATGCGCACCACAGCAAAACAAAATACAAAACATCATATAAAAACGGTAGCAGCAGCAGCAGCATGAAACTGAAAAATACTAAGTAGACTGCAATACTCTTTCCAATTTTTCATTGGTTGACATTTGAAGAACTTTCAGTTCTATAATAATAAAGTATTTTAAAGGAATTCATAGCACATAACCAAAATAAATATTATTTGTGACTTAGGCAACTCACAATTATTGAAAGAGTATGGCAATTGAAGTCTTCTAAATACACTTGTAGGACCATTTAGTACTCTAACACTGCGAATTTAAAGCGGAAAGAAGTTGAGTTCAAATTTTGATAGAAACAAATGGCCATCTTTTTTGGCGAGGCATTTCATAAGGTCACATAAATAATGTAAGAGAGCCGCGAGTCACCTTGAGATACGGAAGCATAATGCAATATATATACTTATTATATAGAGCAAACGACCCAAGCAACTTTCAGCATAAAATGCGATATTTTATCTAATTTTGTTGCTGCTGTTGTTGTTCTTGTTGTTGTACTGTGCGCGTGCTGAAGTGAGAAATATGAGCGAAGCACGTGGCCAAATAGGAGTATGAGATAGAGAGACAAAGAAAGACAGAGACAGAGAGAGAGACAGAGAGAGAGATAGACGTAGAGGGAGGGAGACGGATATCATTTGGTTGCAGCGAAAAGTGTAGCTATCAATTTCTATTAGGCCCGCTGCCTTGCAAGCTACTTCATTCCACTTTAAGAATGCTCCCCAGATGCCAAATTGAAAGCAACTGCCCGACTATGATGACAAAAACCGAAAGCAGCAAAGATAGAAAGAGAGCAATAGTGCATGAGAGCAAGAGAAGGAAGCACAAAAATTGGTAACTCGAAACTGGCAATGGTCAACTGCCAACTGCCAACTACAAAATGTGAAGCGGCAGCAAAAATGTTCTTAATTGGCGTCAGCCATTAAATGCAATTTATCAAACAGACGACAGGCACAGCATAAAATACCCATACACACACACACATACACACACACAGAGTGAGCGAGAGCGCTGCACACAGAGCGAGTGAGGTGGGTAGACAAGCGTGGACAACAGTTGACAATTAATTTGACACAATTGCAAAGCAGAGCAGTCAGCAACGCATATATGTCCAAATGTGGCCCAGTTGCACCTGCCCTCAACTCACTGACCTATCACCGACCCCTGCCCTCGTCACCCACCCCTCACTTCCACACCCACCTCAGTTGATGCTGTTGTTGTACATCCCTTAGCAACTTTATAGTTGACATTGTGTAAATGTCGCTGACATTGTCGACGCTCAGCTTGTTTGTATTTGTGTGTAATGAAGCAGCATGCGACATGTGCAATAACTACAAAGAGCGAGAGAGCGAAAGAGAGGGGAGAGAGCGAGAGGGAGTGGGTGAGTCTGACTGGTTCCCAGTAATTGCCGTGCCCATTAAGCGACTGGCCGTGGCCAACATCTAATGTGCCACAAAGGAAGAAAAGGAAGTAGGAAAGCAGTAAAGCAGGTGGCCGACAGAAAATTCTCTTCTCCCATGCATAACAATAAAAAATGTTTTTCGCCAAGCGACAAAAAAACTTTCATAACTAAGAGCCAAGCTCACATTTGCACTACGCAAAATGGTAGCAAAGTGTCACGTAACAGTACAAAAAAAAACCAAACAAAAGACAAGCTGTCCTGTTGAAATACTTACACGACCTTGAAGCTGTCTGTAAAGGTTGTGCTTTGGAGTTAGTTAATTGAGCCATATCTAAAACTTATTCCGAAATTTGATTAGAAGCAATTTCATATGAAGCTTTTTTTTAAAATGGGTACTTCATAGACGGTATGTTTGAACAAAGTAATTGTATAATACTCTTAAATATTTCATTGTTTGATTGAGTGTTCAATTTTATATTAATTTGAAATATTTATGAATAACCCAAGTGTACATATATATCCCAATTAATAATTATTATTATTTTACTCTTTGATTTAGTGGAAAATCTGTTGTTTTGTTGCATTTGCAAAATTTTTAATTAAAATTCATATTAAATTACTCACGCTTACAAACACATCAATGTAAAATAGTCATAATCTCAATAAATTTGTAAATTTATTAATAATAGACATGTGGATTTTGGTCATAAGTAAATTGAAGTGTAAGACCATTCCCTGGAGATATTTTGCCTCAGAATTAGATTTATATATATATATACATATGTACATATATGCGAACGGATAAGCAACCACACTGCACTTGAAATACATTAATTAATTATTTAGTAGTTAGTGCAGCTCCAGCTGCTCTCAACTTTATATTACGGAGAGCCACACGTCTGAGCCAGGGAAATTTCAAATTGGTATATGTAAAATGTTTACTTGGAATTGCTCGCATGCAAATTAACACAATAATTTTGCGGCCCATTTAGAATCGATTAAAACGCTTTTAGTTTAAATAGCAAATGAGCAAAAGCAACAACAGCGGGGAGAATAAACTGAGCAAGCTGAGTAAAAATGCCAAAATGCGCACAACTGGCAGTTACACACAGCTGGCAGTTGCTGTTGTTGCTATTGATGTTGTTGTTGTTCTCGCTCTTGTCGTTGTCGTTGTCGTTGTTGTTGTTTGTTAAGTATTTGCTGGTTTGCCACGCAGCCATTGCCACAAAAGCCGCATGGCATGCGGAGTTGAGGCAAAGTGCACGGCACAGCAACAGAAACAGAAACACACAAATACACACACACACACACACTGGAAGAAAGACACAGACACAGTCCGGACCACGCCCAGGCAGGAATTGCTTGCATTAAGTGGCGGTTGCCAAAGTTGTCGACGTCATGAAACTTAAACAATGCACACCAGAAGCCAGCTCTGTCCAGGTGCAGCAGTTGTAACTGCAGCAGGTGCATAACACATGCGAGGCACCGTGAAGACAGAGGCCACAAGAGCAGCAGCAGTAAGCTATTAGCGGTGGGGGTGGATGGGCAATTTAAAGTGCTGCCTTTGACTGTCGTTTTCCAAAAGCAGAAGCAAAGTGGAAAGCCAGCTGATATTATGCCTCAAGGACATTAACCTAATCAACGTTCAGTGCACAACGTTCCACGCAGAAGTTGGGAGCACGAAAGCTATGGAAACGTGAATAGTGTGCGTGCTACGTACCGTAGGGTGTGTGAGGCATGCCTTTGTGGCGTCTGCAACGTGTTGACAATTCGATAGGGGATTCTATGACGGGGGATTAGTTCGAATATTGACTACCCTGTGAATTATTATTTGCAGCTTAAGCTGATTAGTCGAAGCTACAAGAATACTTAAGTTTCTCTGTCTATGTGTGTATGCTGCGACTGCTGAGAGTTGAAAGTTAAGTTAATAAGTGATTAAGGCGCACGATTGATAATATTGAAGAAGCAATTGTGACAAATTCAAGCAAAAGCTAAAAGCGATTAGTGAAAGACTTCATAAAAGACATATTATCCACTGATTATACACTGAAGTTTAGAACAACTATATCAAAAACAAATAATGTGCAATTTACAAATTTCAATTTGTATATATTAAAAGTCATATTTAGTTTTTTGTTTGCGCTTTTTTGTAGACGCAATAAACAACCCTTTTTGGTTAGAGTGCACGGAATTTGCATAAAATAATATTGTTATTGGCTATACGCAGATACGAGCACACACACGCAAATAGCATACGAGTGCATTAAATTATTGTTGACATAATTAAAAAGAGTTGAAGTGTGTAGGCAGCACTGACAGGGTGCCATTCTATATGCAGAGGTAGCAAAAAAAAGATCCGGAAAACCAAACATGGGAATGAAACTCAACAGCTTGTCGCTTGCATGTTTGGCCGGGCAAAAAAGACCGAGTGAAAAACGAAATCAATGAAATTTGCTTTTTAAATGTGCCAGAGGCCAACCACTCCCACATCCACACCCACACCCACACCCTTGGCCAATTGATTGCCGAGCCTGTAATCAGGCTGACATGTTCGAATACGAGCATGTAATTATGTCAGCGCTTGATTGCCCGACACGCCCCTAGGCACGCGCCCTTTGTCAGTTTATGAAAATGCAATCGCCATTTTGCATATTGATAGAGCGCGGTACAACAAAACCAGTGTGCGAAAAAAACAATGCATATATTAACATAGTGAATATATATGTATATATGTCTATATAAATACATGTATCTATATATGGAGTGTAGTGTCGAGCACTCATAATTGTCATTTACTGCTGGTATGTTGTGCAATATAATTCTTGCACAACTTATTTGCAATAATTGCAAAAGTGCAGTGATTCAAGCGCCATAAAAAACTGTATTCAAATATGCACAATATTTCTGAGGAAATAGAAGTATAAATAAATTGCCTATTTTTATTCATGGCAAATTGACAGTTTCACTAATGGAAAATACATTTTAAAAAAGAAATATTAAATTAAAGAGATTCAGTGTTAGAAAATGATTATATGATATACAGACTTTTATTTAAAATTCCCGTTTAAATTTTTAAGCAAATATTATTGAGTTTATCTATCTGTTGGATATGCTTTTGCATTCACCTATACTTCGACGTAAAGTTGTGCCAGCAGAAGTCCAAAGATGTACTGATTGCTTTGGCAATATGTATGGATGCCAGTTTAACCAATCAACTGCCAACAGAGTTTGTAGTGGCTGCTACAAGTTAACTCGCCTAATGAGCAACACGCAGCCAAATAAGTTTAGCCTCAAAACTTACAATTTTATTAACTGCCAAACAACACCAGGTCTCTGCCTCCCACACTCAGAGTGAGTGGAGGACTCTTGTGTAGAGCTGCACACGCAATTTATGCGCTGCAACGTATGCAACACATTTTGGTGTATGCCACAGATATTTGCAACGCCTCGAAAATGCACGAGCATGAGCGCTTCGTCCTCTTTTCCCTACCCGGCGCTTGTCCTTGGTGGCAGCTTCATTAAATTTACACGCACATGAAGAACTTGAGTGGGTGAGAGTGAGTGGTATTCCTTGAACGGATTGGCAGTGGTGGCGGCAAAGGCTGGCTCAGCGAAGACGCTGTCAGTTTTGTGCAATTTCCGGCGCAATCTTCATTTACAACTTAAGTTACAGCACAAACAACTACAACTGCATGTAAACAAACAAGACAAACACCCACACACACACACTCACACACTCACAATCACAAACAAGCAAGCAAACAGGAAGATACATACGCACGCACACACACACACACACCCTCCACTTGGCTGGCTGCCTATGCAAAAAGTGTAGCAGACTTTTAAGCTGTTGTGAAAACATTTTAGAGCTGGCTCCACACTAAGTAGAGTATCTGTAAGTATGTATATGTGAACGTATCTGAACACATGCACACACACACACGCACACACACAGGCACAACAATCTCCTGCTGTGCAAATGACTTTGCCTGTAGCTGTAAAGTTATGCCTATGAGTGCCCTTAGCCAGGGTTGCCGCAGTGAAAATTTATTAGGCACAGTGCGTACTTTTGTGCGTTCACTTGAAAAATGACAACTTTAATTTAGCTACAAGCACCGACAGTAACCAGAGCCCATCCCCACCCCACCGCACCGCATCCAACACCCTCGAATAGCTCTAACCGAACCAGAAAAGGGCTGAGACAAAAGCGCCAAACAGACAAAATGACAATGGGAAGCATTTGTGGCAGGGTTGCAACCAGCAAAGGAGTTTTGTGCAACTGCTTTTGTCAGTTAACCACACAGAATGCCAATGCGACCAGCTTCCAGCTATGGTTGACTCCATAGTCGGAGCTAGACAGAGTCAGAAACACAGAGTCAAACAGAGAGAGAGAGAGAGAGAGAGAGATAAAGTGAGATAGAGAGAGAAATGTAAAGGGAGACAATGACTGCGACTAAGACTAAAAGATTCAGCGCGTTGTCTTTTGATGGCAACCCCGTCTCAGATGAATATTAATTACCATTTGAAAGCTTGTCATACACTTGTGTAAATTTATCAACAACGGCAGTCTTAGTCTAAACCAGACAATAACCAGAGTTGCCAAACTAGACTCCAGCTACTGAGTTGGTGGTCGGGGTAGAGAGTATGGAGAGAGTGGCAAACAGGCAAACAAAAGTTAGGCTTGAAATTGCTTTGCATGGCAAAGGATTAGCAAAGACTTTTAGGTGCATACTAAAACACATTTTGTTCGTACAGTACACAAACTCAGATCTACCCGCAAACTCCAGGTGTCCGAGGGGACCGGCAATTTGGTTCACATTTTTGTGAGACTCACTGTAAAATGTCATAAATATATGCATGAGTCTTGTGAATGCATGTGCATTGTTGATATTTACACGTTACAATGCAATGTAATTGATACTCTCATTCCCCAAACATTGTTCGATGATGATGATGCTGATGATGCCTCTGGTCATTTTTGCATTAGCTTCTGCTCAGGTTTTTCGGGGCAACTCTTTTGGGACACTGTTGCCACAGGCAGACAAACAGGCAGACAGACAAACACTACGTGTAAATTGAATTGTTCATGCATCCACATTTGGGTCAATGCATCAAGCTACTCCTGCCACACATAGCTAGTTTGTGGCTAGAGATATAGAATAGAAATTGGGCTTTTGGGTGAGTTTAATGATGTGTTCGGGATTTGACAAGTTCCATGCAATTCATGGAAGCTAAAAGTCATTTCGAGTAATTTCTGGGGACTCGGACGTTTACATGTCAATCTAGCAGACAAACAGTTCACTTAGACAAAG
Organism: Drosophila basisetae; assembly: GCA_035041595.1. Classification (NCBI taxonomy): domain Eukaryota; kingdom Metazoa; phylum Arthropoda; class Insecta; order Diptera; family Drosophilidae; genus Drosophila; species Drosophila basisetae. The sequence continues at coordinate 3,650,628 of JAWNLB010000144.1, forward strand.
CTATGTGAAATTGTGACCAGCTCCAATCAGAAAATTTTGAGGGTATAATTTTAACCTGAATATCGAGCCAGATTCGCATTTTCAACTTTCCACTTTAACTGTAGTATTAATCCAGAGTTTTTTCAAATCTGATCACTTTTGATAAAGCTGTGGCTGTCGAAAGTTTTGACAGAACTAATTTTGTTATTAATTTCGAGCTTAAGCCATTAAGAACCGAGCAACGAGTTGAAAAATCGAATAAGCTACGATAAGAATAATAAGAGAATTTGATTAAAAATTAGAGCTATGAATTGATTTCAATCTCTGTTTCCTATTATTGCAGGTACCACCTACACACACCAACAGAATATCAATGCAAATTCGCAACTAAAGACGACGCCCGCCGAGCACGCGGCCAGCAAATGGCGCAGCATATCAGAGCTATCAGATCGGACGCAGAGTCGGTTCGATCTGGAAGCGGAGAATGCACAGCAGATGCTGCAACAGCTGCCGCCAGTTGACCATAGGCAGCTGGCGAGCAGTCGCAATAGTAAGCCCTCAAGGTGTGCCAAGAACTGTGCCAAAGCGAAGGTGGCCAAATGGAAGGCGCAGCTGAAGAGTCATCATGGCCATCAGGCGCATCGCGCTGCTTACAACAAGGAGGCAAAGCGACGATGGCGTCGGGAGACCGAGGAGGAGGAAGTGGAGCTGCAGCTGCCCACAGTAAGCTCCAGTTCGACCACGGTGGCCACCAGTGCCGTTGTCACGGCCTATGCCAATAGAACGCTGACAACGGTGAAGACGAAACGTGCTCGTTCCATGGTGCATCTAGCGCCGGAGGATATGAAGCCCAAGCCCAAAGAACCCGTCGTTATCATCGATGACGTCGAGGAGTTTGACAGCGGCACCTCGACACGCGACCTATTCGCCAAGAGTCGCGAGGATGGTGATCTCCTCGACGATGATGATGGGCCACTGGAGGGTCCGCGGGCACTACCCCTGCGCCCAGTGCTGCCTAATCCATACGAGGACGAGGAGATGTCTGTCGTTTATGCGGAGCAGCACTCGGAGATTAGGCTGATGTGCGAGGTGGATCTGGATATATCCTCCAGCATGTGGTATAAGAATGGCCAGGTAAGTGACAACAATTGGAGCAGTACTCGCAATTCTCCACTTCCATGTCAGTTAGATGTCTCTAGTTTAACTATCGCTGTCGGAGCTGCCAACTTGTTTGCAGCTTTTGACTTTAATTGCATTCTTGTACGGCACGTTAGATTGCAGGGTGTCTTTTTGCTCCCTTAAGCTGTCTCGCAATTTGCGCATTTTAATATTTGTATCCTATACTTGCAGTTGGATCTCTACAGTTGGGTATATTGTCAAACGCTGAATTTACTACATATTTCAATAGTTTAAATAGCAACTTGAATCACGTTTATGTTATTTTTGCTAATTTTGATTTATTTGTGATAATTTTTCAAGATAGTATCTTATGCATATTTTCTAATAAAACAGTTGAATGTGATAAATGATCGCAGGGTATCAGATCGTCTCATTATCTTGAGCTATCTCTTCGTTTCTTTTGAGTTGTTCATGACTTCTTAGTTGCTTTTTATTGTCGCCTGCACTGCGTTTGTCCTTTGTGCCAGCAGCGCTCGCTCCCTTCGGACGCTGTTTTCCATCTTCCTGTCAGACGTCTCGAGTGCCAGTTTTTTATGCCCGCCTGCTCCTTCTCGCTGCCATTCTCAATTCCATTCTGTGTCTGGCTTTTGTGCTCTCTGCTTATTTGTCGTTTAAATGCCGCATTATGCAAATAGGATAAACGTTATTATTTGATAGTTTCTGATGTCAAAAGCATTTAAGAGTTCATCTGTCAGGGCGACCTGCTGCACCTCCCTATGCCCATGCCCATTCCACGCCCACTTGCAGGCCATGTTAACGGTTTAACTGGTCGTTTTTGCTTTGATGTTCTGCGTGCTTCATAGCCGACTTCTAATTACAACTTTGCTCACCTCGGCAACGCCCACGAGCCTGCAGTGAAATATTACACAAATACAAAATACTGTTGCGTACTTTTTTTTGGGATGCAGCTTACGCCTGAACTAACGAGTTAAATTAAAAATGAAAATACGTACAATATGAAAAAACTGCAGCTGCCAGCAGTTGGCAGTCGGAGCATCAGCATCAGCTCAAAAACCCGAAAAAGCTGGCAACAAAATTAACAAACATGGCGCAAAAGTTAACAACCAGCCGGCAAAAGTTATTGAGTTGTAATTGCGAGTGCAAACAGTCAACAAGTCAGGGGTGCGGGGCTGTTGGGACGATGGGGTGCAAAAACATAGTCTACCTGGCGTAATGCAGTTATAACCGCTTTGCCCGCCGGAACACAGTTCAGAGTTTTTACCGAGGCAACTTAACAACAGTGTTGATGATGGTGGAATGTTGTAGTATACAATACGCATAGAGTTGAAATTCATAAAACTGTTCGGTTGAGTGGCGAAAAACACACACAAAATATATAAATGAAAAACCATAGAGTATTTTGTTGCCTCTGTCTCGTTAGAAGTTAAATTTGAAGTAATTATTGTTTTCAGATTTTTCGAATTTTTAGGGATATGATTTGAAATACAAGCACTAAATTAATCGCATGTTATACTATATAATATACTATATAAAATAGACGTTATTGTAACAATGGACATACTAATGTATTATTATAAAGCATATGCAATAAAAACTGAACCAAAAGAGTCTCGAAAGTTGTAAGCTATACAATTGTACAGCTTATTAAATGAAATCCTTAATTTAATTGATTTGAAATATTTAGAAAAATGTAATTAAACCTGTTACTCTGATCTTAACAAACTCTACTGCTGCACCAAGACAACTTCATGAGAAAGTCATTATAGCTAACTTTAACTGGTTTCCAAGTTATACAATGCGTAAACAACTAAACAGGCGGTGTTCCAACCCGTTGTACTTTGCAGTTCTTGTTTACTTTACTGTTGCCTGCTTTTATTGTTGTTTGTATTATTGTAGTTGTTGTAAGTGCAGCTCTTGTGCAGTGCAAATTGCAACAGTGGCAACAACAGTGGCAGCAATGAGTGGGCAGCCCAAGTTGTTGATGGGCAAATAATAGTTGAAACTAAAACAACAACAACAACAACAGCAACTGCAACATCAACTAAAACAACAACAACAACGATTTTTAACAACAACATCAACACTTTGTGTACGTGCTTCGGTTGTTGGTCTGTGGCTTGGCTTGGCAGTTAACTGTCGCTTCCAAACAGCACCTGGGCCCAGGTGTTGGTGTCTATTTGTGTGTATGCCTATGTGTGTGTGTGTGTGTGTGTGTGTATTTGAGTATGGCACAAAGTGTTGCATACTTGCGGGTGGCTGCATGCAAACATTGTTGCTACCAGTATTGACTAACAGTGGCTGTTATTGTTGTTGTTGTTTTTGTTCGCTTCTTGCTGTTTATCCTATATGAAAATTAAATTGAATACTTGGCGTTTTTCGTAAGCGCGTAAGAAATTGCCATCAACACAGACAGAAGAAATCCGCCAAATTGGCTGTCAACAGCTGCCATTTTGGCATATACCGATTTCTGGCAGACACGTCTCTTCCCCTCGTCCCTTCACGGCTTGCCACTCGTTTGCTGTCTGCCGCCTGATTGTCGTACTTGTTTGTATTAAAGAAGAAAAAATCAGACGACGACTTGGAATATTTGCGACGGTTTCGCATCTATCGAATGCGATTGCTTTTATTTACAAAATTTTCTCCACGCTTGGGCGAAACATATTTTTGCCACACGTCCTTCTGTGCGCTGCATTTTGTCACTATTTTTGTTATTGTTGTTTTATAGGCTATCAGAAGTCACACCCATTTCTCATCCCGTCTGCTACTTTTCATTTGCCCTCAGAGCCTTCAAGGCCTGGGCTAAGCTTTTGTCTAGCCGCGATTTGTTGGCTTTTATTGTTCAATATGCTCGCAGGCGACAAATACCATTTATGTCTGGCTTGCGGTTTTAAGGTTCTCCTAACTGCACTCCTGCCATAAGAACAACAACATTTCGCGAGTCGAAAGTAAATAATGCTGTTTTCTGAGATACTCTGTAGGATTTCATAGATTGGGAAGATACAAACATTTTGAGATGAGTATACGAATTTGTGTTCCGGTAATTTATCAAAGCTTATGTATAAACTGGCGGATTATGATTGAATTGGAAAAAAGGTTTTTATTTTCCAATTTTTGTAGTCGAAAAGTAATTTTAAAGTAAATAGCAACCGTAAAGAGTTATTTTAGCAAAGTAATCATTTAACTCAGGCCATTTTATTCTTTTATATTTTATGTTAAAAAAATACTTAAATAGAAGTATCTCTTTTCTACAGATATGTACATATATTCCCTAATATACTCTAACTTTTTTCGGTGTTCACGTTGCAGACCCAAAGTGATGCTCTGTTTTTATGGTTGCATCTCAGGTCACTGGCCATTGTTGCATACTTTGTTGCTTGTAGCTTGCCAGGCTGCAACTTATTTATTGCTCCCTCTTCTTGCAGTTGCTGTTGGCTGGTTGTCATTGCTCAGGTTTGAAATTAGGGGCCAAGGCTGCTGCATCTTCCTCTTCTAGATTTTATTTTCCACACACAAACTGCCGCATAAATCTCAAAGGGTTCGCCTGCCAAAAGCCGCGCTAAGTCTCCATTAGTCAATTTGGCGGCACAGGGCAGGACTTAATATACGGCATTAATTGAGCGGTGCTGCAAGCACCACCCTGGTGGTGCACAAAGGTGCGAGATGGTGGCTGCCGCTGCAGCTGCAAGTAAATCACATCAAGCCAAGAAATTAATCACTCAGACTGCAAAGCGGCGCAAATCCCCGAATGAAAATCAGCAACAATGCGACGTCAGATCAACCTCCTCATGGGGGTAAAGCGGAGAGGAGAGGGAGCGTGGCATTGCATGGCACAAGTTGCTAACATGCCGCTTACTTTGTACCTTTGACAAGTTTATTAAGTTAGTAACAATGTCGGGGAATAACTCTGGCCGGGAATGCCTCAGCTGCACGACTCGACGACGCCAAGGCTTCTCGACTCCTCTGATCCCTTCACTCTAGCGGCAGCTGCACTCCGATGGCAAATAAAATCAACGTCGCTGACGTTGCAACATCAGCTGTGGCAAAGGAGGCAACATTTTCCCCACGGTGCAATTGTATTAGTTGTGTTAAAACAAAAGCCAGCCATGTGAAAGCGAAGACATGAACAGAGCACATGCAGCAGATTAAGAAGCGCAGGAGTGGTTTGGCGGTGGTGGGCGGCACCGAGTGGTAGTGGATTGAACCACAGTGGCTGCAATTACAACAATGATGCGGCAACAATGTGAGACAGTGTTTGAGTAAATGGAGAAGCAGCTGCACGTTGGCAACCAAGCAACGAGTGCAATACACCGCAATTAAAATGCTCTTCACGGCAACAGCAGCAACAAATGAAGTGGAATTCTACGAATCACGTTTCATAAACTTGATTAAATATGATTATATTGTGAGATACTACAATATTCCAAATGGACCGATATTAACCAGTTTTAAATATGCAGCTGCCGCTCGATTTAAGTGAAGTTGACTCATTTATTATAAGCTTTGTAAATGTTTGCTTTAGCCCCATTTCCGTCGGATTCAGCTGCTCTGCGCCTAGCAAATATATATTTGATCATTATCACTGACACCCGACCTCCCTTCAGTATCTCTCTGTCTCTCTCTCTCTCTCTCTCTCTCTCTCTCTCTCTCTCTCTCTCTTGTCCCCCAAACTGTAAACAGCATTTGCAATTGCATTTCAGCTGCTGTTCGCTGACTTTCGTCTTGTGAGCTGTCTTCAGTAAGATTCTGCAACAAACATACAGACTTCTAGTTGCCTCGTTTCCCCATGCGCCCCCGCGCAACTCCATCCAGTGCTCAGTGCAACTACAACTGCGGCAATGACATGCGACAAGTGTTGCAATGACAGCTTGCAACATGAGCGACTTTTGTTGTACTTTCTGGAGTGCTGCACAATGCATTCGTCGAGTCCCCAGCTACTCTGAGTGCTTGCCAAACTACCCCTCCCACCCTGCCCCTCAACATATGTATGTGAGTGTGTGCCAAAGAATTTATTGTTGAAAATTATCAAGAGGCTAATATATTTGCCGAAAGCAATTTCAAGTTAGTAGCTTTGGGCCAACTGAAGCAGCAGGAGAAGAAAAAAGAGAGCACAACGAACAGCGACAGGCAGCGAGTAATGTTTGCTGACAAGATTTTTGCAATTCCAAGCAACAGAGACAGCAGCACACAAAGATAGAGAGACAGAGCTAGAACGTTAGAGAGTGAGTGAGAGAGAGAAAGAGAGAGAGAGAGAGAGAGAGAGAGAGAGAGAGAGAGACAGAGGGCTTCTTTTGTTACTTTAACTGGCTGGTAGAACCGGAAATTGGGTGTAACTCAAGTAGCTTAAGGTGGATATATTTGAAATTAAACTAAAAGTCAAGCGATAATAACTATGCTTGCTGCCAAGAAATAATATTGTACGCACATTTTCATATAACAACGAACATGATTTCTAATGTAAAATATATATTGTGCATTTGGCTCTCAAATTAATTAAATCATATGACTAGCCAACTAACAATTTGCATTATTTTAACACGCCGCTAGGAATATAAAAATTGAGAAATAAATGTGCATACAAAATGCAGTTACACGGCCAATTAAATGTAAATCGCAAATAGCCAAAAATTAAAACGACGTAATTAGAAAATACAATGCCAAAAATATAAAAGAAAAAACAACAAAAAATAAACATACCAGGAATAGTTTCGGCCGTGTCGCAATACAGCAATACAGAAGTAACCAAACCCCAAAATGGGAACCAAAAACGGCAGTCGCCAGATAACGATGTCGCAAATTATGCAAAGTTATGCGCATGTACAACTCAAATGTGCCTTCAAATATGCAACAATTTATGCGAATTCAGCCAGCTGCAATGCAACAAAAATGGAAAACAAAAAAAAAATGAACAACAATAATAAAAACAACAGCAACAATAGCAAACAAAAAGGCGAAAAATCATAATTACCCGAGAACAGATCGCCGTCGCATGCGTGAGATTTAATGCCTCCAAACAATGGCTGGCCAACAACTGGTCCAGCTTCGGCTCTGGCTCTGGCCACGGCTCTGGACTCTGGACCAAAGTCCAGCCTCTGATTCTGGTTTGGGGCGGCCAAAACAATCGAGCGTGTAATCCGCTGGCCGCTCTCGACTCGCTGTAAACAAGGATTTGCCACGCTCATTTAACGCTTTTGTCTAGCGGCCATGTTGCCAAACCAAAATCTCTCACATACACATGTACAATTTGCAGGTGTGCAGTCGCCAAAAACTGGCATGTCTCTGTGTGTGCTTATGTGTGTGCCATGTTACCTCATAAATTTCCAACTGAATGCGTCGCTGCACAGCCTGAAAGTCCAGTTGCCAGTTTGCCAGTTTTGTGTTGCGTTGCGCGTCCAGCCCGTCGACCGCTGGTTAATAAATTTCTGAAATGGCCGCAGCGGCGACGGCGGCAAATGCTCAACGGAAGTCGAGAAAAACACACACAAACACAATCGCGACTGAAACTCACACAGTTACAAAGTGAAAACACAACGCTGCCAAGTCAGCACGAAAAAATTGCCAAAATCCATGCACGCATAAATATTTGCACTGCTTTTCAAAAATTGTATACCAAAATCATAAATGTTGATGGAGGATGGGGAAAGGGGGCTGGGGTACTTGGGTTGAGCTAACAAAAATTGAAAACTCGCACGCAACGGAAACGGAAGCGCAGCATACAAATATAAATATTTTGTTTATACTATATACTATATATTTTACACAGATTTTCCAACATTCATTTATTTATTGTATTTTTCTTTTTTTGGCATTACGTAATGTGCAAGAGTTGTTAGCAAAAATGTTCAGTTATATGTTATTTATATATGCAATACCACGAATAAATTTACAAGACAAATTAGGGCACTGAAAATTATGACACAATTCACATAGTCCTTTAGAAGTGCATTCTATATATTACAGATATGTTTAAATGAAAAGATTGTTACAGATATATTGAAATGGAAGGATAGTCTAAGCTTTGAAACTTTTGCCTAAAATATTTGGATCCCCGAAATTTTTAAATTATGTTTGTGAAGTGAGCTAGACTGCGATCGATATACTCGTACTGGTGTATAGTTTAAAGATATATGTGAAAAATCGCCAAAAATTCAAATGTCTTAACAAATATTTAACATAATGTATAATTTTGGAATTATACGAGTATAATACGTTTTTTAGGAATTCTTAGCTGAGATAAAAGTAATAATATAAATTTTAACTACGGAAATCGGAATTTTATTGCAAAAGTTAAATTACTTTTGGGGATTACAGAGGTCCTTCAACTGGAAACCACTTTTGTAGGAAGAGCAGATGACGGACATTGAAATATTTATATGGAGATTGAGCATCTTTTGTGCTCAGCATACGCTGAGTACGTCTGCTTACGTGGACTTAAAACGCTATCAGAAGTTAAGCTCGGGCGTGCAATTGCAATTAAATTTATTTATGCGTGCTGAAAATGAACGATGCCACGCCCCCATTAAGCACGCTACTCATTTAACGTATTTACCGAATATTTTTCATATTTTTGCCCAGCATTTGAATGCGCACATAAATTTTCAGCAAGCATTAAGCCACCTTATATGCAGGACACCCACAAACAGGCATAACAGACAGGACAATGCGTGCAAGCCGAAACAACAACTATTGGCCACATTTGGAATATTTTTTTATTTTTATTTTTATTTTCATTTTCACATTTTTGTAAGCCAGCAAACAGTTCATTGTTGCCGCATTACAGTAACTGTACTCAGTGGATTTGTATGTTATGGGTAAAAACAAGCGCATTTAAATTATCATTATTTTCGTTTGTTTGAAATGAATTGTAATAAAATGTCTGGACTGTAAATAAATGTTGGCATCTGCTTTATACACACTGACACACACTCACACACACACACATACAGTAGATAGGAGTCCCGGGATAGGATCGTTGCATTTATCAGGAAATTTATGCGCGCTTAAATGCGCTGCATTAAAAGTTGAGTGCGGCATAATTTGCATAATTTCGACAGTGCCTGCAACTCAAGTGACGTTGCATTTAATGCCAGCAAAACTTATCTCTGATCTCACTCTGTCTCTGTCTCTCTCTCCTATTCTCTCTTCCCCGCAGGTGGTGCATGCCATGGACCGCACGACTCGTGTCACCGACTATCGTTTTATCAAGGAGGCTAATGGAGCGCTAACCATCACCAATGTGATGCTCGAGGACGATGGCAAGTGGCAGTGCGAGGCGGAGAATACGCGACGCTACACCGAAAATGCTCGACCCGTTAAGCTGGTCGTGCTGGGTGAGTACCAAAGTAACAATACCAGGTGACACCAACTAGGCACACATAAAAGCTTAGACAAATATTAAAAATGTCGTTACATTTGCGAAATTAGCAGTAATATGCCAATAAGCCAAGCTGGGCGAAGAAAAACTTTTGCTATTAACTCGATTCGCAGTTAGTACAGTTGTGTATCCGCTAAGCTAGTTGCAAACGTGAGAAGCTGTAGCCAAGAAGTGCTCTCTGGCTGTGGTGCATGGTAGCTTACACAAATGACGCCTACGCCAGACTCTTGTCGCTCTGATTACTGCAATTAAGCTTAAGTCTTCTTTGTGCAACTTTTTTCTTCCTGGCTAAAATCGAAAGAGACAAGGGCTAAGATGCAGAGGTTAACGTTTCACAAAACACATAAGAAGTGAAGAAAATTGCGTAGATATGTATATATTGAAGGTTTTATACTTAAGTTAGTAACTTACATGTACAAATTATCTGTCAAGGGAAGCCTGTTAAAACGAATTTGTGAGCTCGGCAAGTTCATTTAAAATTTCCCTTTTTTTCCAGGCTACTTTACACCTCCAATAATTTTTATAACAAACTCTTATTTATATTTAACTCCCCACAGATCGTCCAAAACCGCCATATTTGCTGATTGACTCACGTCGCCTGGATGCAGGCAACATTTTCGTGCCCGTCAAGGAAAACTCGGAGCTGAACTTGGCTTGCGTCAGCGAGGGCGGCAATCCACGACCCACGCTCACCTGGGAGGTGCTGCTGAGTCCTGGCGTAGATCGTCATGCCCAGAAGGTCTCCGCTGAGGTCCTAGAACTGGAAGAGATCAAAAACGAGAAGGTTAGTAACAGCTTTCTTTGAGATAAATGAATGAATGGTCAGACGGGCGTTGAGTTTAGGCTGACACTTTGACATATTGTGTGTCGTCCTAATACAAGCCGGGCAAGACCGCAAGCCAAATATAGTTTGAGAGGGAGTAAGGGAGTGGGCACAGACAGCAAACACATTAAGTGTGGATAACGGCGGCATTTCTGGCTACGGCTCAAGCAATGGAATGGTAATGGACGGACAAATAGCCGAACGGACAGACAAGCTGCGGTTGAGCCAAAATTGTTTGTCTTGCACTCGAGCATAATGAAAAGCAGACATTTTGGTCAAGCCTTGCAAAAGCAGACAAACCACCCAAACCACTCCACCACCCGCAGCCACCTGTCAAACACATCGAAGATGTCGACTTGAGTGTTTAGTGTATGTATATGTGTGAGTGTGTGTGTGTATATGTGTGTTTAAGTGTGAGTGTATTTGTTTGCCGTCGACCCTAAATGCCACAAATTTGCGTGTTTGCTCTGTTTTTCGACCGTCCCAAAGTACAATGTTGCCACGCCAGATGATTGATTGAAAACTGTGCCAACAAATTTGCATGTCAAGGCGCTCAAGAGTGGTTCTGGTGCTGGTGGTGGTGGTGCTACTTGGCATTGTCGTTAGAATTGCCCTTGCCCTGGCCCTTGCCCTTGCCGTTGTCCCGGACGCTTTAATTTAAATTAATGATGTCGCGCTGATAACAGGGCACCAGACTAATTGGCTGCTCTGGCTAGCTGCCTTGTCATTTCGCCCAATTTGTCCCGAGCCTAAGCCTTAAATTGTAATGACATTTTTATTAACCCACACTCTGCCTCTATCTATTGCCCACCCACAGGATAAGAACGGCTACAAAATCAACAGCGGTGCCAAAAGCGAAGCCCGTTTGCCCGCCGTGTATCGAGCGCACCACAATGCCCGGATTCTATGCGTCATGGAGCATCCCACGCTGAAGATTCGACAGAATGCCTCCCTACTCCTGGATGTGCAGTGTAAGTGGAACTTATGCTTGTCGATAACTATTTTTAGACTGGCGCTTAAGTTTTGGCTTACCTAAATCTATATGGAAAACATTCACGTTTTAGGAATAGGACGATTTTTTCCTGTTTATGTAGAATTTCAATAAGTATTTAAACTTAGTTTAATATAATTATTATATTATTATATATTAATTACATATTCAAGAGCTGACGGATGTAAGCTAAAATATTTAATATACAAAGATTTAAATTAGGATATTTATACAACTCATGTCAGAGCTAAACGTTAATTGTTCATATGTAGGTAATTAGTCAGTCAGTCAGTCACTTGACATCATATTTATATGTTAAAAAAGTTTTGTGCCAAAGTCAAACACGATGAAAATCGCACCTTGTTTAATTAACACAGCCGGCGATAGCGAGAGTGGTGGGGTAATTAAGTGGAAATGTACTGATGATCGGTGGGGGGCAGAGGTGGTGCGAATGCGGCAAGTAAAAGTGAAAACCAAAAAGCAAATGTTGATTAAAAAGTTAAATTGCTAAAGTTAACACACGCCACGAAGCACGTAGTGGCCTGGGCATGGCTAAAGGGTATATGGTTACAAGGGAAGTGGGAAGGTGCGAAGGTGGGAAAGTCACCAGTCTACTATGGGCAATGGAAAAACAAAGGCGTACAAATTATTATGCAGCTGCAGAAATAAAAGAGAGCAAAGGTGAAAATGTATAGAAGGAAAGTGCAGCAGCAAATAAAAAGAAAAATTGCAATGGGACAACGTAAAGCAACAGCTATATGAAAAGAGGGAGTGTGGGCACAAGAACAGAGCCAGGAACTGGGACGTTAAATAATAAGCACTCCACTTGCGATTCAGCAATCAAAAGTAGGCAAGAACTTTTTAATTAACTCTCAATGGACAGGCAAAAAGATTGCCTAGAAAGATGCTTAACAATTACTTAATATAGCCATAAAAAAAAAAAACATATAAAATGATTGTCAACAGACTCGGTGTATTAATGATGTTTTAAAAAGAGAACACGAACATAACAAAAATATAAATAATTATTGCATGATATGACTTTGACTTTGTCTGAATGTGTCATTTTTGCAAGAAAGTAAGAAATGCACTTCTTGTAAAACATTTGTAGTTTATATATACTTAAAACTACTTTTGACATGTTACTTATTCAGACTGCAATCTGAACTAACAAGATTCTAGCATCAGAATTGTATTCCCACAGAGTGAAGGACAACTTTTAACAAGCTGTTCTATTGAAGGGTCATAGTTTGCTGCTCGCTTAAGCCTTAAGAAGTTGGCAACATAAAAAATGAAGGAGCCTGCGCCCATTTCGACCAGCATTCAATTAGATTTCACGTGACTTGATGGGAGTCACACGCAGAGAGAGAGAGAGAGAGAGCGAGAGACGGAGGGAGATAGACAAAGAGAAAGGAGAGAGAGAGAGAGACAGAAAACATTTCCGCCATCAGCACCGGCTGCAAATCAAAATCAATGGCAGCAATTAGAGGGACTCGCACTAATTGGCAGTAACAAAGCCGCAGACACGTGCTGAAATTGGTAGCTCAGCATTGCAGGAGTGCAGGAGAGCAGGAGAGCTGGATCAGAGCATATAGAACAAAGTGCCACAGTTATTTGCTTTATTAATGCTCGTCAAGCCGCATAATGCCATGACAAATGCCAAGGTAGAGAGACGACGACGACAACGACGACGATGCCCATGATTGGAAAATATAGAAAAGCCGTGCGGGATTTGCATGACTAAGTCCCGACTATGTGAACGTCGAATGCGGAATCTCGATGGATATACTTGCTTGTGTGTGGGTGTGTTTGTTTGTGTGTGTGTGGACTTTGGCCAGGCATGAAAATTGCAAAAACCGCAATAACAACAGCAAAAAGCCTCCAACAATAACAACTATAACAACAGACGCGGCAGCCAACCGCAACGTTTTACAACAAAGAACAACTGAGAACATTTCCCCGTTTAAACCACTCCTCCGCACTTCTCGCAATGCCCTCTCCCATTGTTATTGTTTGTTACGGTTGTATAAATTAAAATGCACACACATGAAAGCACTTGCTCAGACAGTTGAGCATTGTTGTTTTTGTTGTTGTTGTTGTTTGCCATTGCTATTGCTCTTGTTGTTTTTAATTTTACTTTTTTTTGTAGTCAGTTGACAGACAAATCAAGGACATCAATCGTAATGCAAACGAGACGCGCCAAATACATTAATCTTTCAACAATTCAAACTATTGAATACTACTGAAATTTAAATTTGTGCAAGAGGGCATTCTGACAATTCTGAATGCCAGCCTTAAGAGGGATCTCTGTTTTTTTGCATCCTCTTTTCTTATTTTCAAAAATTTTTCTGTGTGGCGAAATGGCTTGGAAATTATATTTGAGAACCGGCTGCAATATCTAGTTAGACAAGCACAACAATTTTTGCACCCCTTTTTTGATTTCGAGTCATAGATTTTTCACCATACAAATTGGTAGACATAGCCCTCTGATGGCCAGACAAGGACCTGTAGCCCCTCTCACACCCGCCAAACATCCAATTCCCTGCACCATCGACAGGCCGTTCGGTTAGCCGCATAAAAGGCAAACGGGCGTCGTTGAATGTCGACCGGACTGAAGTCCTTTCATACACATTCAAATACATATGTTTTTGTATGATGTCTGACAACTGCTGTCTGTATGCATGTTACGCCCACAACCACACTCGCACACACTCACACACACACACAAACTGACACACCCAGAGTGACACACACTCAGACGAATTTCTATTGAATAGTTTGGCAAACAACCGACAAACAAATTTCATTTGCCCTGCATAATCAAATTGTATTAGTTACAAAAGCCCACAAGGGCCAAAGGGGAATGAGATGCAGAAAGAGAGAAACACAGAGACAGAGATAGAGACAGTGACAGAGAAAGGGGCGAAGAACTTAAAAGATTGAAATCGTTGTTCGTTTGCATATTGTAAAATTTTTTGTATGGGTTCCGTAATTAAAAAACATTTGATTTATGCCTATGAATATGCATTGAATGCAACGAGAAATATATATTTATATATATATATATATATGTATTTACATATGTGAATGTGGGCGTGTCACTTGGCCCAGCCATTCATATTATTTACATTCACATTTGCATTGAGATTTGCATTTTGTCGATAGCTTTCTGACATGCATTCAATGGACTTTTGATTGGCACCCAAATGCAGTTAGACTTAATGGCATATCAATTTCAAAAAAGATATGGAATCTATTCGCATGTGGCATACGAATTGAGAAGTTCCATGAATGTTTAATCAAATGCAAGGAATCGGCCCCAGATAAATTTATTCTACGACAACAACAGCAACAAAAAAGCTTTCGATAAACATAAAAGTTAAATAATGAAATCATTAGAGCGTTTTAAATGTAAAACACTTTTTTGATTTTTAATCTGAGAAGTAGATTGTTGTCAATTGTTAAATTCCTTTTTTCATATACATTTGATTGCGAAATAAATATTTTTCATTATATATACACCTTTTATAAGCTTGCAAAGTTTGCTGTATGTTTGAGAGCTCGAAACTTTCCTCTCTCAAAAATATACATTTAGATTCAGAAACAAAATACTAATTTTAGTTGTTCTCTTAAGGGGAATAGCAAATTTTTTGATTTCATCAAAAGTTGCTTTCTTTACTTTTGGCACTCAAATATGCTGTTGAGCATGGAAAGATTCAGAAACAACGTAGTACGTTAGTTTTGTTAGCTGCAACTCAAGGACCTCACAATACAAAAACAAAAAAAAAAAAAGAAAAGAGAAGAGAAGAGAAGCAAACACACATTTGCATTTAGTTTAATTATAAAAGTTTCTCTCACTTGAGGTTTATTTTTGTGTAGTAATTTTTTAATTAAAAACTATTTTGTAGATGTTGCCACAGTCGCCGAGGCGACAGGACAAAATAACAAACCCAAAATCGCTTCGTATCTGTGTGTTATATCTATTCTTATAATTGTTCCCTTGTTGCCCCTTTCTCCTTTCGCCAACAGATACGCCATCGTTTGCAATCTCGCGCACACCTGGCTTTGGCTATCCTCTGCGGGAGGGCATCGAAGTTAGCCTCAAGTGCGATGTCGACTCGAATCCTCCGAGCACGCCGCGCTGGCAGAAGGATGACGGTGACACACCGGTAAGTCTTGCAGAACTTATGCATACGTTCGCTGCAGCTACAGCCTCGACTCGGCTCAGAGTTGAATTTTAGATTTTCGGCTTGCTTTTGTGTGATTTTTGATCAAGGAGCAAGTTTTAAATGGATTTTCGTGCCGAGTTGTCGCGAAAAAGTTCTTGGACCAACTATTTGCCTTGCCTTAATTACCAAAAATTGTTTACGCATAAGAACGAAACTCGTTTCTTAACCACCAGTCCCCAACTGCATCTGTCTCAATTTTTGACTAACTCTCTCTCTCTGTCTGTCTCCCCATATTTGGGCAATTTTACAGGTGCCGCAAACGGGTGATGGTTTCCTCAACTTTACATCGATTAGACGGGAACATTCCGGCTGGTACAAGTGCACATCACGGCATCTGAACTTTCAATACTCGTCGATTGGCTATTACCTCAGCGTGAGATGTAAGTACTCTTCAAATAAATTAGCGCTTGTATGCGTGAAATTGCCTTCAAAAATGGCGCGTGATAATATTTTCGCCATTAGTTCTCATATAATAAAAATGTTGTGCACCCCAACCAACGAACCCAAAAGAAAAGAAAGCTAAAAAAAAAAGATGAAAAAAAATGGCAAAAATTGCCGCGTAGCTTTTACGACACTCGCACATGGTGCGTCCCATCATCAGTCGCAGCATTGCTGTGCCCATTTGCCCCATCCCGGGCCTCATCAGTGTTGGGGGTTGCCTCGTTGCATATTTCGAGGCGTTTCGCCACCCTCCATATGCAAAATGTGGCAAATTTCATTGGCATTGGCATTGGCACTGAGACTCAGGCTGAGGCTGAGCAACACTGTCAACCCTCTGTCTGTGACACCCAACCCGCTGTTCCCCAACCCCCTCTTTGCCGCTGCCACACTACTTTTGCTTACGCGCCATTTTGCTGTCAATATTTTCTCGTTTTGCGGCTAAACATGTTCGTCCTCCTGCTACTCCAGCTCCTCTCCCTATATTTGCCATTGAGGGGTACACTTTATGCGCTGAACGCGTGTTAATGCTTGTAAATATTTTTATTTTTATTGAATTTATGTCGTTGACAGACGCCACTTTGTAAGCAAATGTTGTCGCTATGTGCTTGCCTAAAAGCAGCCAGTCAAAAACTTTTTACTTCTTTTTTTTCGCTAAACGAAAATAAAATTTGATTAGCTTAATATGAGTGTGTGTCTATGTGTCTGTGTGTATGCAGCCTAAAAGTAATTTTCAGACTCATTACGTTGCAATAAAATTGTGTGCGGACAGACATATAAATTTGTGGCACAACAGTGGGGCAAAAGAGAGATCAATGTGACAACGCAGCTTATCAGATTCCAATCCAAAAATCGACACCTCTTGGATCAACAAAATCAGTTTACATATTTATTCTGTTCAAATTTCAATATGGTCAATGGAATCGATTTACTAACTAGCCGTTACCCAAGTTAAGCCAAATAACTTTGGATACCAAAAGACTTTTCCACAGTTTTCCCTACAGGTCTTATAACCATGTATTTTTAGTTGTGAAAAATGGAGTTGACAATGCTTGTACGTAGACTCCAATGATCAACACTGATGATCTAAAAATCTCACTGGAGATTTTGAGATCACCTCACGCCCACAGGAATTACCCAATCAATGTGGCAGCTTCTTTCAATCACCCTCGTCCCCAATAAAAGGCTACAGTTCGTAAAATTCGCGCTCATCAATCATGACAAACGCAAAATGACTGCCAGAAGCCGCTCAAAGCGGAAACTGCAAACAACAAAGGAAAAGGCAGCAAAAGCAAACCAAAGCAAGGCACACACAAACAAAAACGGAAAAAAGAAAAAGAAAATATTATTGGTAATAACAACTTGACAAAGTGTTGCCACTTTTTTATGCGAATGCTGGCCACAGGCACTGTTACGCCCACAGCTGTCGCAAGCTGACCCAGGGGAGAGATTTTTCCTCAAGGTTGAAATTGTGTTATGCGTTCACGAAAATAAAAATAAAAAAAAAAATGAAAGAAAAGGAAAAGCGAAAAGCATCCTGACAGGCGGCTGTCGTTGCTCATTATGGGGAAAACAAATGCTTTATTAATAAAAATAAAAGCGCCCAAAGAGGCCAAGAAGTGAAGTTGGCAACAGAAAACAAAAAATACATGCGCCGTGCCCTTCTGAGCCGACATATCGACATTTATCGATGATTGATGTGCCAGGCTACCCATCTCACTTTCTCCCCATCTCTCTCTCTCTCACTCTTCGCTTCTCTCTGTCTTTTGATTGTCGAAAACTTTTGCCGTTGATTTTGCAGTGAAATCTAATTGTGAGGGGAGTTTTTGGGTTTGGTTTGGAGTTTGGCAACATGTTAAGCACATAAATCAATTTGTAAAACGTTTACGAAAACTGCCAAATGGCAAATCGAACTGGCAACAGTCGGCATAATATACGTGTAGAACCTATCCACATTCCTGTCAGTGCATAGGTATATGTCTCTGTGAGTGTGTGCGCGCAGATAAAGTTGAAGGCAATATCTATAAGATATAGTATGCGAGGATTAGCTGTCATAAACTAGCAAACAGCTGCACAGCTTTTGATAAATGGCGCTTCAAATAAAAATGCCGAGCAAAATTGCAAAAATTGTAAACCAACAAACCTATAGAAGAAGGGGGAGAGATGAAAACAAGAAAACTGATAAATCGCAATTTGATTTTAAGCATCCGTTGGCAGGAAAATAAGATCCCCTTAAGCTCCGACAGACGTTTGAATGCGCGCTTAATTGCTGACGATATGTTTTCTAGTGCTGCAACGCCTCAACCCATCCCCCATCCATTGGCTATTGAGGTGGAAAACGCCGTCCAGGTAGCAAAAGAAAACTTTGCTGGAGTGCCTGACAAAATGCAATGAAAAAGCAATCAGTGTCCTAGACGACGTCAGCGCCCCAAAAACTACAGGACATGCTCAGGACGAATGGCTAAAGTCAACAGCGCGGCCGATGTCCGCCGTCCATCGTCCATCGTCCATTGTCCAACGTCCACGTTTACAAAAGTAGGCAATTTGACGTAGTTTCTCAAAGTTTTGCGCCAGCCACTTTCACGTGATTGATTTGCCGGCTGTGCCGGGACCACGAAGGACACAGTAGTAGCTATCATGTCGGTGGCCGCGTGGCCAATAGCCACGAGCACGGGGAAAAACGGACGGCTTACGGACACGCTGAGCTTGTTAAAACGTCGCTAATTTGACACGTACGTCAAACGAGACTGGGCCAAGCAAAAAGTGGCCAGCGAATGGAGAAAGAGACGCATCTGCGATTGGCCACAGCCGACAACCGGCAACCGACATGTGTTGAGGTTGTGAATGGAAGAGGAGGGCGGTCTTCAGGTATTCCACAGCCGGGACGAGTTTGTTTGCCTGCCTCATTAATGAGTTAAACTTCGAATTGAGGCTAATTAATGTTGAGTGGCTTGCATCATGTTTCTGATGTTTGGCTAACAAAGTGCAATTAGTGAAAGTTTCGGATTAGAAAAATGGGTGTAAAGCAAACTTCGACAGCCATATCGATTGGTTTTCATTTAGTTCGAAGAGTTGTTCGCCTTAGGCATGCGTTGGAACTTATCAGTTTAACTTGCACTTAACTTTCACCTCTACAATGTTTGTCACCCATATTTCATGCAGTCTCCATTGCATTTTTATATGATAAATTTAGCCTTGTCTATCCTTGTTTGTTTTTTTTACGTGTTCATCTATCAGTTGAACTACCGAATAGCTCATTCTTTCTTGTTATCTTCTAAAAAGTTTTAGTGGATGGTTGGTTGAAAACCTTTCCAAATCTTTCATAAAAACAAAACTCATCTAATTAGTTTACGGTTTTTTTATTCATCAACATCAATGGGAAATTACCAAGCACTCTCATTTGACCTCATTGGAATGTCCGCAGAGACCTTTGTGGCTGCAGACGCATCAGGGAAAACCTCATAAGCAGTACTAAACTAATTTGCCCAGCCAACTGTTATAAAAATGCAAGCAATCTTGAAAAACTCTTCCAACCCCTCGAAACTTCAGAGACATCGCTTTGAGACAAAAAAGAAAAGGAAAAATAAACTACAAAACAATGTGAGAAGCTGGAGCAGATGAAGGAGAGGGTCCCCAATTGGAAAAACACATTTGTCCGCTGGCTCTGAGGGGCATTACAATAAAATTTAATTTTACACGCTATCGTAAGCATTTCCAAAAACCCACACTCCACCCCACCCACCACGCCCCGTGCTTATTTCTTATGCCTCAACTGGCGGCCGGAGCTAATCGGCAATGTCCTTGCGCATGTTATACATTATCCTTTGTCATGCTGGTTATCGCGGTTTAACTTTATCGTTCAGTTTCGTCCTTCCGCCTCACCCAGCCCAATATGAAGAATTTTTCTGGCTCTCCTTAGTACCTCCCCCATCCCCGCAACCAGCTGAAAATACGAGTATGTTGGACATTTTCGGGACCCCCTCTTGAATTTCTGTGTTTATCGGCGCGCACGATTATTAGTTTTCTGTTTGCTGCTTTTGTTTTTATAGCCAGCGATTACATTTCGGTATATGTATGTTTGGTCCTTGCTTGGGCTTTTGGCAAAGTTCCTCTGGTGGAGAAGCCAGCACAAAAAGATTTGCAATAAAATTTTATTTGACTTGTTTTTATTTGGCTTCAAATGAGACGCAAAACTCATTTCGAATTTTTTCTTTCCCTTTTCTGTCTGGCCGACAAGTTAAAGAAATATTAAAAACTCATTGTGGACAATAATCTTGAATTTTTTATCGTGTGAAATAAGCGTAAATCAATGTAAAAAAATATATATATTATTTTAGCTATCAAATGTATTCATGAAATTTTATGCTTTTAATTCAATATGTAAACAAAAATATAACTATAACTTCGAGTTGGCAAATTGCTTTCAACTGATTAAAATTGATGACAAACTGCAGAATTTAGGATTCACACAGCACAGTCATATTTACAACTTATTTAAGTAGTTTTGTATTTTATATTCCCCCCAATTATGACCTCATCTTCATATCCAATTTTCATTTACTTTCCTTGCACTTGCTTATTACAATACTTTTTATATGTTTTGTTAAGCATTTTGTTGTGCACATCACATGCTGTGCAATCTTCTTCAATTTCAGCTCATTGCAAATTAATCGCGCATACTGAATACCAAACCCCTCGACGCATGCTGCTGTTGCAGTTGAAATTTGTAGCTTGCGTTAGAAACAGCTGAAAATTCTACACATGCTGCAGCTAGATGGGGAAAATTACAATTTATAACCAAGACACAAACGCAATCAAAAGCGCCACGCCGCCACACACAACCCGCCCCTTCAGCTAACCTTCTGGTTCTTGCTTCCGCCTGCTCTTTTTGAAGCTTGTGAGTTAAGCTGATTCTTGGCAACAGCAGCAGCAGTTCTTTCAGTTTCACATTTATGAATAAATATGATGATGTATTTTTGTAGACGCAAAATGAAAAGGAAAACTAGCAGTAGCTAATGAAAATTGAAAACTATAGTTTAACAGTAGTGGTATCTGTAGTATTGCGAATACTTAAAAGTATCTTTCACCAACAAATGAAGTATGCGAAAAAAAAACAAGTTAATAACTTTTCAATATGTAAACGACAGCAAATGCGTGTTGGCCGCTTTGAAGGATTTATGATCCCAGTAGCACCCATTCAGGACATCCCCTTTTTGTGCGTGTGTATGTGTGGACATATTGATGTGCCTGATACACTCACTCTGACTGCTTGAGAAGGGTGCGGATTACGGGAGCTTTTTCGGGCGCGCTATGACTGGCCTGCATTTGGCAGGCAGCAGGCAGCAGGCAGCAGCACAAGACCCAGAACCCAACCCAAGGCCCGTACTTGAGAGAGTCCTTCAGGCTGGCCTGGCAGAGCAGAGCATGCGATGCGATGGGAGCGGGGCCGGCGGGACAGCTACTTCAATCCAACGCCAACATGCTGATGATGATGCTTTATGATTAATGATTGGTGGCGAGAGCGTTGCCAGAATCCACTACAAGCCCAGTCGAATCCTCCCCTCGTACCTCTATTGCCTGAAATATGTTGTGTCTCTCTCTCTCTCTCTTTCTCTCTCTGTCTCCGTCTCTGTCTCTGTCTCTGTCTATCTGTCTGGCATATTGATTCCTCTTGTTTGCATTAGTGTTTGTTGTTTGCTTTTCATATTTGTTGCCGTTCATTTGTTCTGCTTCGGATTTATATGCCATGCGGAAGACATTCACGAGTCTTCAAATCTAACCCCCTCCCTCACTTCCACTACCACTTCCACTTCCAGCTCCCATCACTGAATCTATGACGACATATGGTCGCTACTTGATGCACATTTGTTTGCTTTTGTTTATTTGCTTTTCTTTTCTCCCATTTTTGTTCTGGGAGTTGCGGAATGCGTACTTATGAATGGCCATTGAGTAAAATATGCGTAGAACAAGTGCTGGGAATTATGATATCCTAAATGTATAGAAGGAGAGATAAATCTGAAGAGTAGAACTTCAGAAGATGTTGAATAAAGTTGTGGCGAATACTTGGTAGTTTTAAGGGTCTGGCTTAAATGATGCCTGATTTATTGACAGCCAAAAAAGAAACTGAGAAATTTTTGGAAAAGTAAGGGACTAGTTTAATGAAATTGCAAGTCTAGCTACATATAATATACGTAATGTATACATACACATTTGTATAGAGTAAGATAAGTTGAGCTTTTAACTAATTAATTATAGCTGAATGTTGACTTGCTAACGGATGTCAGATCTATCATTTGGCCAAAAGACAGTCAAAGCATAACTCTGTCATATCCTCGAAATACTCCGAGTAAACAAAGATTTTCTGATATCCAGCCATTTCTAACGCACTATGTCAACATTAATTAGTATGACGATCTAACAAGATTTGACTTCTTCATAGATTCATAATATAAATATATATATATATATATACATATATATATACAAATACTATTTGTATTCTTGTAGCACAGTCGATTATTTAGCCTTCTTAATGATTTGTAATGTAAAGTTTAAGGCACTATCAAATTATCTGCTGATTTTATCGTGTAACGCTGTGCTCTTATTACTTCCTGGTATTTTCTTTCCTTTGTCACCCTCGTGGCTATTATCTTATTTCATAAGGTATATCAAATGCTTTCCTTTTCAAATTATTTCCATCCACTGCAATCGCTCAGCTCCTCAATTTCTATAAATTTTCCCACTTTATAATACGGAGTCTCGAGTTTCTTATCAGTCGCCTTCAAAACAGGCCACGAGCTATGTCCATTGACAAATGTCTGTCAGTCGAGCTGAGCTCATTAGACATTTTATAGACAGCCAAACAATCAGATGGAGCCAGAGAGAGGGGGGTGAAAAGGGAATTCGCATTCATTCTCTCAATTTGCCCTCAGTTTTCACTTGTCAATTTGCGCAGCGTCGCTTTGTCTTCTTTTTTTTCCGTGTTCAAGCAATAAAAAATGTTTATAACTACGTGATTTTGACTAAGCAACACGCCTCTTGCCCTAGCCCCCCTTTTCTATTGCTGCTCCTCAGGAACCCCGCCGAGTACATTTTGCGCTATTGTCAGCAACAAAATTCGCAGGGGTTGCTGACCGCTGTTTCAAGGGTGGTTGTTTTTTGCACTCCAGATCCATTCATTGCCACCAACTGATTGACATGCTCGACGAAGGCTCTCGGCTCGAAATGAGCTCACAATTAATTGTTACTTTGGCGTTTCGAGTTCTCCTCAGCTCATTTCACATCACACCTCTCCCATGAATCACAGCACAATTGAAGGAACTTTAAGGGTTTCGCCACTTCTTTAATGTGTGTCTGGGGTGCGTTTGTCGTCAAGGGTTGCCTTCAGCCATCCGACTGACTCTGTGTAATTAGTAGTTTTTGTTAATTGTGCGGCGAAGGCTAATTTTATGAGCGCTTTGAGGTGCAACCTCAAATTGCCAGACATTTCAAATGCCGCTGATAAGTGGGCAGCACTTTGTAAGGCTTACCTAGTACAGTGTTTTTGCCCACCCACACACACACATACTCACCCACACACACACACAGACAATTTGCCTTGGGTCCTTTGTCATGATTTTTGCCCAGGCATCCACTTGGGCAACTTATTGTTATGATATCCGGTCTCAAACAAAAGCCGCACGCTGCATACTTTTAGGCGCACGTCAACGCAAATTGTAATTTATATGTAATATGAACAGAGCCATAAAGTATGTGACACAAAAGGCAGCCTCGAATTTAAAGCACGCCACACAACAACACTAGAGACGGCGACCGCCTATCGCCTTGTTAGCGACACGAGCCACAAATTGCAATACTTTCCCCAGATCAACGTTGACCGTTCTGTCAGCAGGCATTAAGTGTCGCAATTCAGCTTATCTTCTCAGTGAGAGAGGGCAGATTGCAAAGATAAACGGCTACCAGTTAAAGTATATGCTGCTGCAAAGCATTACTCCATTATATGTATCCTATATTCTTCGATTATCAACTGAATTCTAAAATTTACAAATATATAGATATATATATATAAATAAAATCAAAAATCATGTTAAACTCTCCTTGAAAGGACATCCTTTCGAGAACTTCTATCGAGAAAAGATTTGATCGTAATAAGACTAAGGTACTGCGAAGCATAAGTCAAATTGTGGTTAGCTTAAGACAATCTCAGAGCAGTTTGGCTGCAGTCTATATTCGAACCTTTAACCAGGTCGTCGTTTCAAATAGTAGCACTACAGTTTGTGTGTCTAAGTTCTAAGCACCATGATCGTGTCACGTCACGTGTCCAGCTCTAGATTCGATACACACCCAAACCCACACACTCCCACACACACATAACACTCAGTTCTCATTTCTCGCTCAATGGCATCTTCACGTTTTCGAGTTTGCCCCCGTTAAGCACAAAATATGCGAAAATGTCGCATAAATTTGATGTCATTTTCTGCTCGCAGCGAAATTAGAATGAAGCATCGTAATGTCTTTTTCTTTCCATTCTTCCGCATCTTTTTCTACACCATAGTATTTATTTATGATTTCGTGATGCTGCTGATGCTGATGCTGCTGCTGATGCTGAAGCTCAGTCAATTTTCCAGCTGGGTGCACAACGATTTTCACTTTTAGTTCAACTGAAGCACTGAACCGCCTCAACCTCAATATACTAGTCAGTCAAATCACGCCAAATCGGAAGTGCCAACTCATTGTGCGTGTTCCAGAATTACACCAGCTTCGATTCCTGCTCCCGGCCATGACTCAGGTGCTTGTCAGTGTTGCCACCTATGTGTCGCCCACATCTCAAATCCTGTCAAAGCTAGGCGTTGGCGCGCAATTTGTTTTCCTTAAGAACTGCCAACTGTTGACTTCCCCGCCTAACCGTCGCCCCGTTTCCCCATTTTGTTGTCATTGAAATATTGTCACATTTGACAATTGCTGACAAGCTTATCATATTTTATGCTCTTGCCACATGCAGCACACATGTGTTTGCCCCACAAGCAAGAAGAAAACTCTCTCTCTTTAAATTTATTATAAAATTTCTTACAAGCACTTTTCTGCACATTGCAGACGACTCGGTGGATGTCACATCGGAACCAGATGACCAGGATGTCTCCGTGGCTGCTGCCTCACACAATCCCAACAAGGGGCAGCTGGAAGTGCAACTCGGTGGCGCCGTCACTTTGCAGTGTCCACAAGGTAAGAACATTTTCAAAACGAAAACGGACCACTTTGTCGAAGTCGTCGAAGATTAAAAGCTAGTCACTTTAAAGGCATATACAATACTTCCAATACAGCATCTATATGGTCCATGTGGGATATAGGTATAGGAATACCCAAAATACTCAATTTAGCTTTTGCGAAAAGCGTACATAAAACAAATTGTAAAATATACGTCAAAGTAATTGACAAATGGTGGCATTAAAGAACTC
This sequence comes from Drosophila basisetae, assembly GCA_035041595.1. Taxonomy (NCBI): domain Eukaryota; kingdom Metazoa; phylum Arthropoda; class Insecta; order Diptera; family Drosophilidae; genus Drosophila; species Drosophila basisetae. Next base: position 3,676,054 of record JAWNLB010000144.1, read on the forward strand.
CACTGACAGATAAACGTCGAAATTCGAATTACATTTTAAATTTCGTTCCACTAATTGAGGCACACAGATCGAAGAGATTGCCACAGAGACAGTGTGTTGAACGAAGATCTATTCATTAATTAGCACAATTGAAAATTAATTATGCGTGCAATTTACTTTGCTCACTTTTTGGGGCAACTAACGAACGGCCATCCCAGCCCCAAAATAGCAGTTAGTTGGTGTGAGTAGCAGAAGGCAGAGGTCTTGGGGTGCGGTGTCCCCTCTTTGACAAATGAAAGTGGAAGCTTTTTGGTTTTGTTTACGACTCGAGACGCATCAATTAAAGAAATTAAAACTTGCGTGCCTGGGCCAAAGTCAATTAATTAAATTAGAAATGGCGCCCAGTCGCCGAATTATGCAATGGTCTTTAATGTCTTCTGTGCTCTCGTAGGCTCCCTGGGCTGCTGGTCACACTTGGACCCAGTTTCGGCGAGGCTGCGTGGACTCGGCTATGGCAGCTCCCAGCCGACGGGCCAATTCTCGCTCAAAGATGTCATGTACCAGGATGCGGGCACCTACAAATGCGTCGGCCAATCGCTGGCCAACAAGAAGAAGCTCGATGTCCTTCAGAGTGTCATCGTCTCAGTTAAGGGTAAGTCAAATGTGCAAATAGCAATTACCAAACCAGTCAAATGTCAACTTGATTTAAGAAATTCGACTTGTCGACAGCCGTCCGACTGTATCATGTGTCCCCAAGTATAATACACTGTTTCACACAGATTGTCACAAAAATTGTCTCAATTTAATCTGATATTTCGTTCAATACTAAATCCATAGTCCGGTTGAGACAGCTGGTTTTTCAGCTCGGACTCCAGTAGTTCTATCAATATATATAGGTATATAGCCTACTGTTTGGGCTTTGGCAGGTGACAGCAGCGAGTTAAAAACATTAAAAACTTTGACAGCAGTTTTCAACACGTTGCAAAACAAATGAAAACTTTTGCGTTTCAGCTTTGTGTTGGATTTTGTTCTCTTTTCGCCTTTTTTCTTGCTGCTTCTCTTATAACCGTTTTTGGTGGCCTGTCAAAACTTCGACATTTTACTTTGCATGTGATTTTCGAAAAGTTATCCAAAGACTTTATGCTTCATTCTCTCGACCCACCGTTCACACTCTCCATCCCTCTCTGTGTCCCTGGCTCTGCAGTCTCTATCTTGTCGCATTGACACTTGTCAAATCTTTGCCTTGGCGTGTGGAAAAACGACGCATGATTGATGACTGGAGACAGAGGTGTGGAGGAGTTGGGAGGTTGAGAGGTTGGCAGCCAATTCCAATCAGTTCTCGCTGAGGCATTGAGAAATTACGTATACGCCATGAATAAAATGTTCAGCTGTAGCTGACAATGATGCCCGATGTCAATGTTTGAATTCTCCAAGAAAAATGTGAAATCATACGACCGGAAATTAAAGAAAATGCGCACACTTTGATTTCATATTGTCAGTCTTAAGCTGCCTCAGTAGCTCTTCCCATTTCTCCCCCTCCATTCCTTTTACTCTCACTATCCCTATCTCTTTCTCTCTGGCTGCATTGAACTGTCTTCGGGCACAAGTTAAGTGGACACTGAGACAATAAAACTTGCCAAGTGCTGGTTTGCCCGATTGCTGGCATTGGTGGGTTAAGCTACTGTCAGATGACACCAGCAGGTCAGGTATTGCCATAGCTTAGATGGTTAAGGAGAAGCAGAACCCTCGAGTGCAGTACAAACATGATAGTTGTTCCACTGCTGTTGCTGCTGCGGCCAAAGCAATCAAACAAAGTCGCTCAAGAGGACAGAGGAAAACGGAGGGGGTAGGCAAAACACCATAGACGGGCAGAGAGAGGCACACGCTCTCTCACACACACACACACTTATATCTCCTCTGTGAAGGACATGCAATTCAAGGTAAGACATTTTGTCATTAAAACTGCGAAATTGAGTGCTGTATAAACAAAATACGCAGTCGGGACCCCGGGACCCTAGGACGCCAGGACTCCTGGACCGTGGCAGCCAGGAGTCAAGGAGTAAAAGATGACAGAGGCGTTGCTGCTAACGCTTAGCTCAAATAAACAACTAAACAGAAAAAGAAGAAGACGATGAAGCCAGGGGATGAAAGCGTGAAATAGTCATATTTATCAAGTGGCAGCATAGAACGGAGTCAAAGACGGGACTGGATATGCAGGATGTGCGAAAGACAGCAGCTGAAAAGGTGGCAAGCACGTGGAATAAAACCTGTAAGCGCGAACAACGCACACAACAATAGATTAAATTTACTTCATACGCCCAGCAGACAGAGATAGCAGAGATAGATAGACCGAGACAGACAAAAACAGACAGAGAGAGAGAGAGAGGAAGAGAGCGAGACATGTCAGAAATGTCGTGTGTGTTGTTTAGTGTAGTTAGCCCCTGGGGTAAATGGCTTCACTGTGCCTTGTGCTTCCACTTCCTCTTCCAGCTGCACTTGTAGTCCGCCTTGTATTTGTGTTTGCTTCTAAAATTAAACCAAATTTAAAAAAAAAAACACGAAACTGCCAAAACTGCCAAGCAAAAGTCGAGCAAGTTTCTCCGTCTACAAAGTTTCCGGTTCTTTTTACAATACTCGATTGCAAGACGTTGAACATGTAGAAGAAGTCGCATCGCAAGCGTGAAACTCTAAATTGTTAGCAGTTGTTGTTGTTGCTTGTATAGTAGTTGTTATGAAAGCGAGTCAAATTTAGAAATTAACACAAAAAATTATAGAAATAAGTGTAGACTTGGGGCAAGCCTCGCTACAGGAAACCTCATAGTTGTGAACACTCTATTCAACAGCTGCTCAGTTAAAGTTCTCTCCACTTAATATCTGGTGACAGCCTGACTCTTTAGCTGTATTCATGGAGACAGGCAAAATGAAATATCTTCATTAAACTGCACTTTACAGCTAATAAAAAATGCTCTCTTCAAGCTGTGTATCTTTTTGCTGCCCGCAAACAAAAAGCAAAAAAATGAAGGGAGAAGGAAATGAAGCCAGTACAACTTTTGCTGCATTTTGTTTAAATTACATTAAATAAAATGTAAACAAAAAGCTAACCGAAATGTTGGGAAGGGGGCCAAAAAGTAGTGACAAAGTCTACTGAGCCACTTTTGCGCAAGCAGCCAGTTAACATATGCAGACTTAGCCACACCCATACACACACTCATTCGCGCATACACACACACACACACACACACAGACGCATTGTCAACACGAACGCCCACATAAAGTTAACGACAAAAAAAATAATGTCGAAGAAGTAGTAGTAGAAGCAGAAGCAGAATCATGGGAAAAACGTTAAGGAAAACGCAACGGAAAGCCAAAGCCAAAGCGAAAACGTTGCGAAATTGTTACAGAAAATTGTTATTTAATTTGTGTGAGTGCTGAACATTTTTGCAGCTGCTGCTGTTGCTGCTGCTGCTGCTGCTCAAGTTTTTGCGAGCAAAAACTTTTTTGGGCCAACATACGCACCAGAAACTTTAACACAAGCATAAATTTACTATGCAACTGTATAAGTGCATGCGTGTGTGTGTGTTGGTGTGTATTGCTGTGTTAGTGTTGGTGTGTGAGTAAGTAAGTGCACTTTTGCATTGGCTGCTGGCAGGCAAGCAGAAAGACTGCAAGACTGCAAGACTGCAACACTGGAAGACTGGAAGGGTGAATGCGCGCCTCCTTTGCTGTTTCTTCAAAATTCATATGCGCATTTATTTTATTCTCCTTCGTTGGCCATCCCCCCCTCTCCCGCCAACACTCCTTTGCCCTAACTCGCCCTCCGCTGCATATGCAAGTAGTTGCTCCCGTTGCTGCTTGCGTTCTTGTTGCATAATTTGAGGCACCCGCTTATAGGAACCGTTTTCCGACAACGGCTGGCAAACAACTCCACACCGACTTCATTACATTGCCATGCCCACAACAACAAAAAACAACAAGCAACAACAACGACAACTTGTGCATAATGAAGCTTTGTTTTTGCCTGGGTGCTTTTTTTTTTGTTGAGTTGAGGCAACTAATCAGGAGTCAGAGGACAGCAGCAAGCTTCCTGGTCGAATCATTGAGCTGTGCAATTCATATCCTTAATTCTTTGTCCTCTGTTGTCAGCGTTTATCTTTTGCCCTTTTACTCTGGAATTTGTAATTAAGTGGCGCCTCCTGTTAGGCTTGCGGATTGTCTGCTAAGCAGCAGGTAATCAGTCACAGAGTTTTTTCTCTTTTATTATTTTTTTTTTTGTATTTTTGTCGTACTTTACTTTGTTGGCATAGTTTTTCGATTGTTGGCTTTGCAATTTGACTTTTAATAAGAAATAATGTTGAAGAGCTCTTCTGAATGGTTAAGCAAACGCAGCTGACGTTTACGTTAAAGGAATGTTGAATAATGGCTGAGTGTACTCGACTTTGAGATACCAATTATTCAATCCACAAGTAGCCCTAATTAATCACTTATATACTTAAAGGAATATTCGAGACTACGAATTTTTGATACTATTTCCCATACAGAAGTAGTGGAAAAGTAGCCAAAAATTGGAAAATGAAGAATATAAAACTGATTTTTTACGCAAAAGAATATTTTAGATTAATTTTGAACTTGTTCTGCCAAATAATTATTTTTCAATGAAAAGTAATATTTTAAAAAATGTGCCAAGCATTGACGACTGTCACTAGCAGCTGCCTTCCAGAGTATTGCAATAACCGTCAACTGTCAGCTGCTAATCTCAGCTTGACTCCTAACGATTTTTTGTGGAATTTTTATTACAAAATGAGCGCATCGCAGAACGACGAGACTTAAGTGCCGCCTCCTTATGCAATATGTATATGCCAAACAATCTACCACTTCACAAATTATCAATATCTTGCCAAACCATATCCCCGACCCATTCTCCCCTGCCTAGTCACTGGTTCTTGGCTCATTTCTAATAAAAGTGCCGCGCATATTCCATGCTTAATTTGGTGTTCTTGGGATAAGGAAAAGGGAGCAGTTTACTACAACTTCAAGAATATGTGTACATGGGCATAAATATTGCTTTATGTACACACACACTCACATACACACATACATACACACTTAAGCTTGTGGCACGCCCCCTTAAGGCAGCCAAGAGGAAGGCGTTGTTTTATGCATGCTAATTTGTTATGTGCATGTTCCTTTTGCCGCATGCCTTTTGATCAACATATATAGCCACCACATACATATGTACATGCATGTGAGGCAGTCAGCGAGCACTGCCTTCTCTGCACACATACTCGTACCCCGTAAATATTTTCATTGACGTTTCTCTTTGCTTTTTGTTTTTTTGTTTTTTCATTTTCCATGCGTAATTTTTCTTCTTGCCAATTTTTTTTTGCGGAATTTGGCGCGTTGCTGGCAAATATTGCTTTGTTTCTACTCATTAGGCCAGGCTCAGCTCGGGCGGCTGCTAACAGGGCTAAAAGCATAAGGCACTCATGTGGGAATATGTCTGCATATGTGTGCGTGTGTTTGTGTGTGTGTGTGCTGCCTGCTTCGCTTACCGCCTTTGACGTTTTTCATTTGTGCCTCATTTAAATGGCAATTTATGAGTTCTGGTTCGCGGGCTTTTCAATTTTTCACAGCAGCTGCGCCAAATTGCATGTTAAATGTTTACAGTGAGCTCGCGCTTCTTCTCCCCAACACCGAGCCACCCCTTCTTCCGACTTTCCCAACAACCCACAACCCTCGGTGCGTGGCTCAGCCACCTTATTTCGATATCCCATAGCCGCGATCTTGGGCATTAGATAAACGTTTTCTAAATGTACTTTTGGCGAGGGTTGCTGAGCCACAAACGAAATGAGAATTAAACCCAAATTTGATGCAAACTTCAAAGAGCCGTTTCTCATCAAATCCCACAACAACAACAAAAAAAAAAGGAAATAGCAGAAAAAATAATAACGAACCCAGTGAAACCCAGGGGAATTTCACAATAAATTGTGAATAGTTGAAATACTTCTAGTGGCATATGTACAATAGCTTTGAAGTTCTACGCATTTTACTCTGGGAGTGAGTCAATAACCAGCAAATAATAGTGCTGATTGTGCCTTGGGTGTAAATACTAGTTTGAATTTTTCACAAGATTGCATAGATAAGAAACTGTTTTACTTGGAATAATGTAAATAGTGTAATACAAAAATTATATGTAAATACAATTCTAGAGAAAGTTTTGTTCCTTAACTATGTAATAGTATTTTGGAGTTTTAAATTTAAACTTTAAATTTAAACCTTTATAAGGCCAATCGTAATTGTTCTTGTTCGAAGTCACACTTTATGGAGATATACTCCATTACTTTTGCATTACTTTACTTGGCTCATTGCTCTCCAAATGATCATTGTGGCAGCCTAATTTCCTATTATGCAACTTATGGCTTCAACTTTTATCCAATTTCCGAAGCAATGCCCCAAGGCAGAAATGCAACTATTTGCCTTTTATTCTGTGGAATCCCCCTTTAAAATTATGTTTGCAATGCCAGGAATACTATTTTTTTTTTCTTCTTCTAGCTGCTGTTCCTTCTCCCTTCAATCTAGTTGCTCTCCATGACTATTTTCGGTGTGTTGTTCTTTGCTGGTTGTCGTCGTCAGCTCTTTCTATTATTTCGAATGTGTTTGTGTGTTGTCTTTTGCACAAATGCACTCAAGCATTAATTTTTTACGCTTCAATTTTCATACAAAACACACACACCCAAATGAGATAGATAGAGAAAGAGAGAGAGAGAGAGAGAGAGAGAGAGATACGGTTATAAACTATGAAAAGGAAACTTGCCATGTTGACTAAATTATCATTTTCCATATGTGTGTCGCTGTGTGTGTGTGTGTGTCGCCAGTCGTTAGTTAAAATATGAACTTGTCATCAGAGAACTGCAAATGGCCGCCCAAAATGGCCCCAGCTAAAAAATGGCTGACTAGCAGCGTGTAAAAACTTTACAGACAGTTGCAGAACTCATTTTGGGCAGAAAGTGTGTGTCTGTGTATATAAATATATAAGTATGTGTGTGTGTGTGTGTGTGTGTGAGTGTGTGGGTGGTCTGTCTACAACTGCAACGGAAATGAGTTCAAAAAGTTGTGCAAATAGACGCCAACAGACGTCGCAATGTCGCCTAAAGCAACATCCAACTTCTTGTCACCAACTAACCCCCCACCCCCCCCGCTCTACCCACACTTCGCTACCCACCCTATACCCAAAGCGTCTGCGTGACCGGATATAAGCAGTAAAACAAGCTGACAGCTCACTCAGTTGCATCCTTTGAGCGGCGTCAGTCATTTTGCTCGTCGTTTTGCGCGTAAACAAATCAAAACTAATTCCCTGACTACTTAAAACCAACCCCCTGCTGCTGCCACCCCCCCACACCGCCTTCGTGCTGCACTTTAGCATACGCGTTGTGTGAGTCAAAAACGCATATAATATTGAATACTCTGACAAAGCAATCGTTATACAACTGAAATTGCCACTCAAGCATGCAAATTTGCGCCACAAGACATTTGCCAACTGATGTCCCGAGCTTTGCCAGTTAACACACAGGGTGTGAGCTTTTGTTAGCCGCTTCAGTTTGCTGCGAAGAAGGGGGTTAAGGGCTAAGGGCCAGCTGTAGTAGCGCCCCCATTGAGATTGGCAGCCCACCAATTGTGCCCTGCGGCAGCCACATTCATCGGTTTTGCGCCAACTAATAAGCGATGCAAGGGCAACTCTCAGTTGCTCTATAATGATGACGCCCACTGTGCAACAGCAGCAGCAGCAGCAGCAGCAGCTCTATGCCCCTACCCCTATCCGCTGTCAATGGCCTTAAGTGGATTACGTGGAATTGGCAGAGCTTTTTATTTGCCGCGGCACACACACACACACGCAACTTCACGGGTGGTGCAACTATGACAACGATTAAAGATTAGGGTTAGAGTTTGATGCTGAACGCATTGATAATGCAATTTGTTGCCTGACGACGCAGATTGTGGGCATAAATGCCATAAATGAGTGTGGGGGGGTGCATGTGGGTGGCATGATTAACATAAGTGCAGACAATGCTAAGGGAAATATGCTAAAATTGGCAATTATCAAATTATATTAGTTGAAGTGGTCGAGTTCCTTCAGGTTATTAAAGTTTGCTCTTTATATTCGTTAAGATAAAATAATAATTTTTACGTTGTCAAATAAACGTTTTGCAATTTGAAACCATTTTTAAGAGAATATAAGAATTATTTTTTATTCAATTCTATGTTCGGCATTTCACTTGTGCATGTCTGGATAACAATAGAAAACTGGGTTATAAAAGACCTTTAAATCAAATATCACATAAATAATTTAATAGCTTAAATATCGTGTTTCGACAAGCTTAGGCTAATTTCAAAGTGTTTGTGTGGAAAGAAATGCAATTATAATAAGGACAGCAAGGACAACAAAGCTTTTGTTAAGCACTGTCAAGCGTATAATCGGAAATTTTGCAATTTGATGGTCAAAGCGTCATTTAGCAACCATTCATCCAGGCAAGCCGAACCCTTGCAAAATATCCATTTAATGAGCTGCTCACTCATAAAATGTGCAATTTTTGGTTCGCCTAAGGCTATGCCATAAAATTCAAATGCATATTTTAATTGCATTTCGCTGCAGTGCCAGTGCCTGTCGCTGCTTGTCGTTTATCCCCGTTCCGTCCCTGTCCCTGTCCCTGTCTCTGCCTCTGTCTCTGGATCTGGATCTGTACTCACAGGCAGCAACGACCCAGTGCAGATAATGCATTAAAATGCTTGCCGTTGTCATTGTATACAGGGCGTAAAGTAATTAAACGCCGCCGCCACAAAGCTAATAAAAATGTCAAATGTCAGGCTATAAAGCATAGGCCTGACACATACACAGACAGTTGGGTGTGTTTTGCGTCTGTGTGTGTGTGGGTGTGTGTATCTGATAGGTTGCCTGCTGACCACAGAGTTCACACTCGCATCCATTCGCCACAAATTTGATGAGGCGCCACACACTGCATTTTAGGTTTCAGGCGCCATTCCCGCCCCAATTTCAGGCTTTGACGGCGCCAGGTTTACGCAGCGGATCCAGCTAAATGACCGTTTGCTTTTTCTACCGTTGTCAGTGTCAGTGGACAAGCCGACTTTATGTTGCTATCAGTTTAACGTTGCACGTTTCGTAACACTCAGCCTGCAAAACAATCTAATAATTTTAAATAACAATTATATACGAGTATATTATAAAATAAATATTCTATATAGACATATTCGGGCGTTAATCCGAGTAGAAGATTGACAGCTGTGTTAGACACAACTAACGCTTTAAAGCAATTGGCCGTCTTTACAAACTGGGCCATTAAATATGCCCAAAAGAGACTAAAGCCACTTGTATTTTGTGGTGACCTTAGAGGCAGCGCGGCAAGCGGCAAGTGGCAAGTGAAGCGACAGCAGAAGAAGGCCAATGAAATGGTTAAGGTAAAGTGCAATGAGTGCAAAAAAAAAATAAATAAATAAAAATAAAGTGACAAACTTGTCTAATAAGAACATCGCACGCTCCTTGCTTCAGCAGACGAGAATATTTTCAATTCACTGTATGAGTCAAATATGTGTATTTTGTGTGTGTGTGTGTGTGTGTGTGTGTAAATATCTCTAACCCAAATCTTGAAAATTTACAAAGCGCATTTCTATAGCAGCAACTACTGTGGCACCAACCCCAACCCAGCCTCTGTCCTTGTCTCTCTCTTCCCGTCACCTACCCTCAACAGTAGCTGGCCCCATTTTGGCGTTGTCAACACAAATTAAGCCAACATGTGTAACGGTATCTGTAGCGTTAGTTGTGTTGCTAGCATTTCTGTAGTATATTTAAATATGCTCTTTCACTTTCAATATCAAATGAGTGAATGGCAACTTTTGCCTGGCAGCGAGCAGTCCACAGATTGCAGCTTGTAGATACGCAGATACGTACATAGAACGTTGACTCGCCTCGCCTCGTTTCGCCTTGTTTCGCATTGGCTTGGCTTGTGGCACCGCAAAGTTTGCGTTTGCCTCATACACAAAACTAAACTTTGAATGATGCAGCCCCAACCATCCCTCCAGTTCTGCCATCCACGCCCCTTGGCTTGCTACCTACAATTCGAGCCATGCAAATTGCACAAGTTGCCAAAAATTGCTTCACATGTGCCACTTAAAGTTTTGTTGCTTGTGTTTTCTGTGTGTGTTAGTTGTGTTTGTGTGTCGTGTAGCTTACAAGTTTTAACTTTTTACCTTGCTACCACTTGAAAATTTAATAAATGTTTGCTTTCTTTTTTCTCTCTTTTTTTTTTTTTTTTGATTTTTGCTCACTTCTAATAACACGAAATTGAGACCATGAAACTTTTAAGTGATGCTTGCAATACAAATATGCGTACTTACAAATATGTGGTAATCAAAATATGAACACATAAAGACCGAGCACTTAACACACATTCTTGAAAACTGCTTAAAGTTTTAACTGTTTCGAGTGCGAATTATTTAACAATTTAACCGCATAATAAAGTTCTTATGGCTTTCAGATAGCAAACTAAAACGACAGCTACATAATTTTTCTGTTTTATTTTTATTTGTTCGGTGGGGAAATTTTTCCCTGTAAATAGTGTTATTATTTGCAGTCAGCAAATAAATATCTCAAAAGTACCCAGCAATTGTTTATACATATATTTTTGATAAACTTACCTGAAACTTGGGCGCTTTAGCAGCCTCTGTTTGTCTACAGTTTCCCTAGGGTGTCGAGACGGACACATCAAAGTGCAAACTGCCAAGGAATACAGGGCCAGAACATGAACAACGAACAGCAAAATCAAAAGAAAACATTACAAAACAAAGCGAAATAAGACAAAACTTAACAGACAATTGCAGGTGAGCGCTGCTTAAAGACATTAACAACTGGAAAACATGCCCCTGGGGCCAACAGTCTGAGTCGAGTACACTCGGATGGGGCAGCAAAAAGCGTTTTTAGACATCAGCAGAGATTGAGGGATGAAGGAACGAGAGAAATGCTAAAATAACAGGCAATCCGACAGGCAGCAAGTGAAAATAACAATCATAATATTCAATTATGCAATACTGGGCCCCGGGGCCGCAACGGAGCTCAGCTTAGCCTGACCAGAAGCATTTGCCACATTTGCCTCCACTTTTTTGGCAGAGCCGTGGCATTGTTATGCTTTTGAATAATTAATAAAACACTGTGTGCACTTAATGCAAAAAAGGGCAGCAAATAAAATTACCAAACAGAAATGCTGCACACAAAAATTCACCTGCCACTTTGCCACTCGGTGCAAATTGAAATTACGTGCAATGCTTTCGCAATCAAAAAAGGGATTTTGTTAGCCATTTGCCGCGTTCCCTCCTTCATTTGTGTGTGTGCCTGTGTGTGTGTTTGTGTGTGCGGCCTACCTTGGGGCGATTTTAATTGAATTTATCGCGCACTGTTTGTCGTTCGCCTTAAATTATAGATAAGACTCCCCCCCACCGCCTTCACAAGTATCCCTAAAAACAAAACAAAGCGAAACAGATTCGACCGCTTTCAAAGCGTTTCAGATTTATCTTAAGTTTACCAACATTTCGCCACCTAAGCGCAAACTGCTTAAAAATTAATGAACCATCGCCGAAAGAGGTCGCCAGCAAGGTTGCTTCTGTGGTTCAGTTCAGTACCCACCCACCTGATTAAACATCAGCGTTGTCATTTCGTTTAGGGTTTTGTTAATCTGAACACGCATTATGCTAACGATTTGATGAAAGCACCTGCTACTGAAGTACCACTTTTACATACCTTTACTTTGACTTGAACGTACATAATTATTTTAAAATTAAGCCAGAATTTCTTATAATATTTTAAGAATTAGCCTCATAAAGACTAGCCTGAGACTAATCTCCAATTGAAGTATTTGTTGGGAATTTAAAAAAAAAACTATTATCTAGTTTAATTGCAGTCGATCAATTGTGTGCCAAAACCGCAAAACAAATTGATTGCTCTTTTATCCATAATTTCGCAGGGTGAACCACACTCCCGTCAATTAAAAGTCATTTTCAAGTCAACATTTTTGACTTCTTCTGGCCGCCCAACGCAACGTTATGCGTCTTACACCAATCAAAAAGCAAAGGGAAATTGGGAAAAAAACCATAAGGAGCAAAAAGTGTTGCAACAAGATGGCCAAAAACTCTAACAACAAGCCAACGCTGTGGAAACGCCAGAAATAGAGAAAGATGAGAGATGGGTTGGGGTGGCGGGTGGGGGGGTTATAGAGAGGTAGAATTTCGAATGGAAGTGGCAAAAGTAATTGCAACACGCGAATGAATGCGAAAATTCAATTATTTTCGGTCATTACTATTTTTTCAACGTTCAAAACGACTCGAGTGCGTTTCGCAGCACTGTTCGCTCGCCCGTTCGTCTCTGCTGTGCTCGGTCCATCCTTCCCCTGCTCGCCTACGCACTTTATGCAAAAGCGCAGCATCAACAGCAACAATAACAAAAAAAATTTCGCGACGTGCAATCAATGGCGCTCCCTGCCTCTGAGGCGGCCAACGAGTACTCGACAACATTTTGCAGCCCTGTCATTTTGACGCTGGCTCGTCCATTCTCTGCCCGCTTGGTGCAACGGGCCGCCAGAGTGTTGCAAAACGTTTTTGTTGCACTTGTTGTTGTTGCTGCACCTCTTGCAAACTTTTGCTCACACAAAAGCCAACTACAAAAATTAAGTTCACTTTTTCGAGCAACGGGAATTGAGTAATTTTCAGCTATAAAACTTTATTATGTTTGGGGCCAGGGCGGCAACGTTCATTGTTATATTTGTTGTTGTTGCTGCTGCTGCTACTGCTGCTGCTCCTGCTGCTGCTTGTGTTGTGCTGCTTCAACAATTGTAGTACATGCCAACTTGCTGTTATTGTTTAAATGTTAATTTTACTGTAGTTGTAAGTGTTTTCTATTTGGGCAAGAGCTGGCAGCAAGATGTAAGCGCTTGTTGTCCACCTCACCTCCGCACCCCCCAAATAAGTTGCACGCCTCAAAAGTAGGCAAAGCATGCAAAGTGCATTGTGAACACAATAGCAGCCTCGGCCTCACCATAACGAACCCCTCCAATGGTAGTAGCGCAATTGCATTAATTAAGAACATACACTTAACTACAGCTTCTTAACTGCAGAAGGCCGTATTTAGCGGAATCTGTATTCAGCATACGATTTAAGAATTTATTTTGTTCAGAATTCGAGATTCTTTTTGACTTACCAGCAACTGTGGAAACCTTTTACAAGGGCCAAACTTTAAATAATTAAAAATATACTTTATATATAGCAATTGCGGAAAGTATAATATTCATTTCAATGAACCAACCTCATTTCGACCCGGCTCTTTTGACATTTTTAATCAGTCCCATCTTGCCTTTTAACTTTTCAGCCATCTCCCTCAACTCTCCCAACTCTTCTTTCCATTATCATCACAAAAATTAGTCTGTATCGCATTTTCTATTTGACACTTTCCACTCCATTCATATTGTAAGCATCGCATCGCATCGCATCGCCACACAAGCCAAACCATACCAAACGAAACAAACTCAAAACTCATTTCATTTAGCGCCTAGCGTTTAAATCAAATTAAAAATCGCACCAATGACCAGCCGCTGACCCTGAAGGCATACCCCCAATGGTGAAGCTGCCACCTGAACTGTGGGGTAGAATGCTGCCACACGGCTCAGTGGCTGCAAATCAAAATAAAATGTAAATCTCTCTTTTGAGGGCGTTGGGCGCTCTGAAATCAGTTTTAGCTGTCAAATAAATTACATTTCTTTTTTGCGACAGTGGGTTCGTTGGTGGCACTGTTGTCAGCTGCGTCAAGCAGGGGCAACAAAATGGCGCTGAACGCATAATTTAGTAGTCTCATCCTTGGTTAAACACACACACACACACACACACAACCCTGCTGCCGGCAAGCATTCACTTGGCTTAATTGATTTTACAGTTAGTCGCTGGTGGGGTGGGGTTGGGGTTGGGCGGGTGCTTGGGAAGTTTTCAAGTTATAAATTTGGCAAGTGTCGATGGGCGTTTCGATTTGTTTTGGCTTGCGTCTGCTGGCAACTGAGAGTTGAGGGGGTGCTGGCAACCCCGCCGTACACTCATTTGCACTTAACACTTTTGGCCATTTTGTTTGCCGAGCCGCCATTGTTGCGCGCTGGTTAAATAAAATGTTTAAGTTTATTTGTCGAGCTCTTGTATCTCCCTCCCGCTCTCGTCCCCTCTCCCTGTCCGGGGGGCAATGATGTGGAAAATTGCAAAATTTTCGTGCCTTTCGATAATTAAATATGTTTGCAGCCTGGGTTTGGGTACACATGTGTCTAATTGGATTGTCGCACAGTGTTGGCTAACGTCACATTTGGCAACCAAACTCTCAGCTCAATTCAACTCAACTCAACTCAACGCATAACTGCTCAACATGTGACCCACATAAGTTCCACACTCACACAGAAATTCGTCGAAAAACTTTTTAATGAAGTTTCGCCGTTCTTAAAAACTTTCCGCTCAACGACATGTTATTCGCTATTTATTTTGATTTCTCTCCGTCCGCCCAAGTTGCACAACACTAGCTAAGCGGCACATTTTGTATTTGTGTATTAATTAGTGTCGATGGCATTGCCACTAGAACTTTCCTCTTCTCGCATCGCAGCTGACGTGTTCGGGGGATACAGTTGTGTTTATAGCTGGCTTAGCTAAAGTACAGTTGCGTACGAGTTGGCTTAGCAACGGTTCAAGTGTGTGCAATTCAGTGTTGCCAAGTTTGCGACGCGAACTTTAGCGTTTCTCAAATGGCTAAGACTCTGAACAAAAGTTGGTAATGAGATATTAACGCAAAGTCTTGCAAAGGTTTACCAATTCAGTAAGCAAAAGGAAAACATATACTGCGTGCAGAATCATTTGCAATTTATAAAATGGTTCGGTGCTCAATCATTGGAAACCAGTTGAAAATTCTGATAGATTGTACCTTGGACAGATTATTCATTTACATCTGTTTTGACAGACTGGTCAAACTTTCATTCGATTATAAAAAAAAAAAACTGGTGCTTCTTAATCATTGTTTGACCTCGTTGGCCTTTCATGAGAAAATTCAATCATAAATCTCGTCTATTCTGTCATAACTGTCTCGTAACTGCTCCAAACCCTCAAATTGTTTTATGAAAGGTTAAGCACCTGAGCATTTCTCACTCGAAAAGCCATAAATCAATAACTGATGACCCGCGTTAAAATTGACAATTACTTTATGTCGCGAAAGCCCCCATTTCCCTACTCATTTTTTCATACTCTCCAAACATGGTTGAGTTCAAAGCTTGAACCTTCGTCAAAACTGATCTGATTTTCAAAAGCTATGACTTTTTAATCATGTTTTGACCCATTAAAAATAAACACTGCATTTAAACACTGCAGTTGAAAGCGCAATTCGGGATCGGTTTAAATGCTTAACTCACGCCCTTAAAATGTTTTTGTTTCCCGATTCTTAACCAAAATTATAATAACTAATTGTATCTTTCTTTATTTGGCTTTCTCCTTGTAGGTTCGCCCACTGTAGTTGCATTGAATGCGACGCCCGTTGCCTATCCGGGATCTCCGTTGCATTTGAATGTTGAGTTTTGTGCCAATCCGCCGGCGCATGCCGCTCGCTGGTTGCACGGCGATCGCGTCTTTACGCCGGGCAATCAATACGGCAGCACAGTGCTAGCCTACTCGGTGAAGGTAAGACAACCTTAACCCAATGTTAGAGTTGTCAAGTCTCTATCTATGTATTTTTGTATTCTCTGACAGGATCTACCCACGCCTTATTGCAAGGAGGCGCGTTTAACTTATGTCAGCATGCACGAGCGTGTGCCACGGACTTTCTACTTTATTGTGTCGTCGCCAGGTGGCGTTGCTGAGGCCGTGTTCAATGTGAACTTTACGAAGCGTCATCGGCAAATGTCAAACACCATCGACGACGACGAGGAGGAGGAACTCAATCGACCCGAGCAAATACACTTTCCGGTCTTCAGCAATAATACGGCGAGCGGGCGAGGCTTTGAGTTGGCTTTGGCCTTAACTCTCTTCGGTGCAACGCTGCTGCATTCTCATTAACTTTAAGAGTGTGTGAAAGAGATGGAGAGTATTTGATTGTGTGAGCGTGTGAATGAATGAGAGCGATAAAGTGAGAGAGAGAGAGAGAGAGAGAATGCTGACTATTAACGCATGCAAATTATTATGCTATGTACTACTACGTACTACCCTCTATGTCTAAGTGCATATATACATACTTACATACATATATCTACTATATATATATACATACGATATGTATTACCTATATGCCATATTGCCCACAATTACTATTACTACTACTACTACATCCACTATTCAATCGCTATGTGTATGTGTATTTGTAATCAATTAGCAAAGCCATCAAAATGAAATTATGCCACTTAAAACCCTAAGCTAAGCGCCTACCCAAAAAACACCCACTAACGACTAATCCACACTCATATTTACACACACACACACACACAGACACACCAGACTCATACACCTTGTAGTCATCGTAGTTGGCAACTTCAACTTTTTACTCAGACAACCCCCCCCCCCCCCTTACCCCTCACCCCCCTAATACTCAATATTTTTACTGTAACTCTAAGTGTATCTGTATCTGTATCTGTAACTGTATTTGTGTCAGTGTATACGTGTGTAGTACTTAGTAGCAGCGCTTAACTTGAATGCCAAATATTAAAAAACAAAAAGAAATCGAAAAAATACAAAAACATACAAAGTTATTTAAAGAATCTTTTGGATTTGGATTTATCTATTGTTAAATAGTTAATCCATGTATAATTATTGTACTTTAAGTTCCTTTTTCGAAAAACAAGCTAGAAACTTGCAAAGTGACTGATTTTTGTTAAATATTTTGAGGCAATTAGTGTTAGAGATAAATAGCATGCGAGTGTTAGAAAGAGAGAAAGATGAGTTTAACTATACTTTAATGTAAATGAAAAGCAAGTAACTTACCAGGCACGAACAAATTCCTTCCATTTGAATTTTTGCGCATTCGAATAGCCAAAAACAAAAAAAAAAAGATATATATATATATATATATAAATATATGTATATATATATATATATATAAGCAAGCTGTAAGATATTTTGAAAACAAAATTAACTTATAAATTTGCAAATTTGATAAAAGTTATTTTACATCTGAAATTAATTCATACAAATTGTTTAATAAAAACATATTTTAAAATAAGGATTTTCAAAATTAAATTATGATTTCTTTACTCTTAATAACCTATTACATTTTCAGTTGTATGTTGTATTTTTCTGAACTTTATTTTACATAATTTTCAAGGACCAAAAACTCTTAAAATTCGTTCTACAATGCATATTTTAGTAATTTAAATACTTATAATCAAAATGAAAATTAGCTCCAAAAAAGACCCTCCACACACAAAGAACAAATACAAAAATGTACATAAATGTTCAAGAAGCAATTTGCTCAAAACAAAATTACAACAACAAAAAAAAAAAAAACAATTTACTAAATTTAAGCGCAAAAATATTTAAAAATGCAGAACAATATTATATAGCAAGTGTTAAATGTTGTTTGAACATAAGAATCCCAAGCAGTTACTTAAAAAGTGCATAAATAAACGAAAAGCAAAATGAATAATACCATAGATATATATATATATATTAAATGAAAACCACGAAATATTTATATGTAATATAACAAAACTCAAACTAAGCGCTATTGTAAAATAATTCACTTCAATATCCCTATGAAGAGCTGGCGAAAATCCTTTTTGCGCGCTGAATTTGTGTATAAAGCCAATGCTTTTGTAATTTATTTCATAGAACATGTTAGCCATATAGTCGTATGAATCGTATGCGCCGTTTAAAGCACTATCTATTTATAAGAGATCAATGTAAAAATCAACAAGAATTACTTAGAAGAACCTAACGCCAATTTAAGCAAAATTTGAATTGCAAAACGCAAACATTTACGCCGAGTTCCAAGAATTCCGCAACACCACAAATACACAACAAACAAAACAAAAAAAAATGAAAAGCGTTTTAAGCATTGTAAAATTTTAATTTGGAATTTAATTAGAAATATGCCAATATGCATATATGGATAGCCTAACTGTATGTGTGCCATGTAAAGTTGAGTTAAGGATTTTTTGGTTTTTATAATGAAGAATTTGCGAATTGTATTAACAAAAAGCAAAAACAAACACGTCGTCATGTTAACTAACAAAATTAATTATTAACAAAAGAACATTATGGTATTATAAACATACATATATATATATATATATAGTATATGATTATATATGTATATTATAAAGAGTGGTCAAATGCATATTGTATTTATTATATGATTAATTATTATGATAATATTTACAAAATATTATTTAGACATAAAACAACAACAACAACAACAGAACAAAATACACACATAATACTAATATTTAGTTCTTAAGAGAATAGAAAACAAAACAACAAAATGTGGCAAATTAATTTTTAAATATTACATAATATGTAAACGTTAAAAAAAAAAACAAAAAAAAACGAAAGAAATCGCAGTTCATTTGTAGTGCAAATAAAATGTGTTGACAAAAAAAAAGAAGAAAAATTAAACTATGCATACGAGAATAAAAGAATAAAAATACGAGAATACAATAAGCAAAGGTTTAAGTCATAGGCCCAAGATAAAAGTAACAACCACCAAAACAAATTTTTAGCAATAATGAATTATTGGGCCACAAAAATCCCAAGACGAGCAGAAAGTGAAATCAAAAGGCATACAAAACCAAAAAGAAGAAAAACAATAAATAAAGATCAGACCCTGCCCTAAATGTCAAATGCAAATGCAAGGGTCAAGAGTAGGGCCAACAAATAACTGTTAACTTTAAGAGCCAGATTAAAACTGCAATAAGAGATGCCCGCAAAAAATTTACAAGTTTAAGACACAAAGCAACAGACAACATAGCCAATTTAGCATAAAATAAAAAGCAAAGCAAATGACAACAACAGACAAACACAAAATGAACATGAAATAAAATTTAAAAATAAAAATGCAAAATAAATTATTTGCAGCGCATTCTTTATGGTGGGGGAATAAATCGGAATAGACAGGAGTTAAACAAAAATTGTTGCACATTTTTATACACTTTACAGATACATTTCTGGACTTTTGGAAGAATTCATATTTACAATAAAATTGTTTCTGCAATTTAATCCGCGATTCAACGTGAAATTCATCTGTGGCATGCCAACCATCTAAAAGCAAACTCAATCAACAATTTAGAATGATCTGTATGAGGCAGGGTATGCGTAACAATTGGCAGCGAACGTGCAATTTGAAATGCTAATGAAATTCAGCAAAGATTGCAAGTGCGCTTGCAACATTGTGGCATCAAGCAGCATCCAATTGCATCAATATCAATCAAAAAGGCTGCACCCCAGCAACGAAAGGGAAAGGCTACATCGAGTCAGAATCGCAATGAGAGGTGCGGTGGGAGGGGGACGCTGTGGGGCACAGTAGGCGATTCCGGTTTTCATTTCGTGCATTGGCCAAATGCGTTGTGCCCCTGCACTCGTCTGGCCGTCTGCTGTGGTCAGGTTTATTACTTGGAAATTAAAAGTACAACGACACCGCAGGACGGCATGGCCAATAGCAATCGCAACGAATATGTATATGCGAATATGGTCATGTGGCGACGACACTGCTACACTTTTTGGCCTAAAGAGTTGGCCAGGCCAACCTGTTTGCCTGACAACATCAACATCAACGGCATTGATAACAACGACAAGCAGCCAGGCAGGCAACCTGGCTGGGCTGACGGGCGACCGACAGCCCCTCTGTTAGCCGGTTTTTGCAACTTTGCGGCGCTAATGACGGCCAAGGCGCCAGATTACACGAGTTGCCAGCGAGTCAGTTCAGCGGGGGCGTACCGTACCAGTCCTCGCTGCCTCTTTTGTCCATATCAAAATGCCTAGTTTATCAACTGTGTGCTGGCAATGACCAATTGAAATTCCTTAATCGAGTGGAATAAACTCGTACACGGTAAGAAAAAAAAAACACATTGTCTTCATACAGTGATAGACAGGAACACAGATAGATATACAAGTATAGGTACAGATACAGATGCAGACACAGACTCAGTTATAGATACAGACAGATAGATAGAGAGAACAAGGAAGTATTTAAACAACTCATTTAAAAGACTTTAATGTTATATAACTTAAAAACAAAAACAAGAACAAATTATTGATTGCTGGATTGATTTTAAGTCCTTAAACTATTTAAAACATGAACTTAACTTAATTTATTACTTTATAAATAACGAATAAAATAGAAACCAAGATTTTGGTTATGTGTAACGGCCCTGAGGATACAAATTTGGTCAAGATGACTGACGTCAGCCAGCGCCAATGTCGACGCACGCGCCAAAGTGCCACGGCATAGCGAAAGGTGCACTGTACCAGTCTCTGGAAGAGAGGGGCCGCTGCAGAAGTGTGGGGAGGAGGTACATATTGAAAGGCCGCAAATATCCGCAATTGCCAAATGGCATTGCTGTGCACATTTCTTTTTAATTGTTGTCATGAGCAAAGCAAGGCAAAATCCAGAAAAAAACCAAACCGGCTACCCAGTTGCCAATTGGCAACGCTATTCGCATCTTTCATTTGTTTGTGATGGGCGACTCGTGGCAGGAACAACAAATACAAATAAAATGATGATAAAACCAAAAATCCAAAAAGCAACAATTATGCATGAATATCCATATATCTATAAAATTGCGCACTTTATGGTGTGCGGTCGGGCCAAAATTGAATCGACCGATTGATTCATGAATGCATTCACAAATAATGACTGAGTGTGCGCTGTGTGGGCACTATTTTTGTTTTAAGGCGTGGCTGTTACTGCGCCAAAATAGGAGATTGCTAACTTGGCTTACCGCCTTTTTTTGCGGTGGCTAATATTGATGAAGTTAAGCAATTAGTTGACTTACGGTGAAATCGCACAATTTGGCATTCGGGGAAGTGGCTGTTATTACATATGTGAGTGTGTGTGTGGTTATATTTTTGTATAATAAATCATTTGTCATAATAATCATGGTCAATTTTGTGCTGATAAGCAAATGTGGTAGTAAGGCGAAAACAACTAAAAGCAGGCAGAGTAGGAGTATTCATTTGCATATGCGAATTCTCAGCGATTTCATTATACAATATTAAGCACTTTTCTTATTAAATATTATTAAAATGATTCAAATCTGTTGCCATCGAACTGAGCAAAAATGTTGGCAAGGACGGAAGCTGTGAATCAAATCCCGATGGGACTCGAAGTAAATAAATAAGAATAAGCTTGACCTGAAGCCAGCGAAAACTTATTTAAATTATGCATATATGTAAAAAAAACGTAAAGAAATTTTTGAATGAAATCTATAATAAAATTTTTTATTAGCTTCAACGAGCAGTACAAGTAATTAATTCATTTATAGTTAATTTTATTGACCGTTGTACCCAATCACGCCTTCAGAATGGTTATACAATTTTGGCTTTCCGTGCACTATTCATTATCTGCGCTTTTTATGCCTACAAATTCATTAAGTTCACCCAAGCGACTCGACTCTTTTGCGATTTAAACGCGCTTAAAACGCTGACAATTAATTCATTTTCTGTTTCGTCCTTGCACTTTTCTTCTTCGTTATCATCATGATTATTATCATCGGCATCATCATCGGCATCGACATCATCATCGTCATCTGCTCATTGGCGCACGCACAAATAATTTTTCATACACTTTTATGAAATTTCACAGTTCAATTAATGCATTTTAATTTTAACTTTATTTTCCAATTTACTTCACACAGTTAAACGACGCGGCAAAATCACCAACAACTGTCCAATGAAAAAAAGCGAACAAAATTGACATAAAGATTGAAAAAAATACAAAATAAAAATAAAAAGAGGAATCCTCAACGTTTGCTGAAAATACGAGTACAAAAATTGTTAACGCAAAATTAAAAATGGTCTTTGATTGATTGTTGCACAATTGGCTTTGGTTTGAGTTCGACCGTAGCCTCCAAATGCCCCAACTCCTGCCCCTTCCCCATCCTCACCCCCTACCTCATTCATTGTAATTACCTTTTGGGTCATTTTATTTGCCCTGCGCACTTAATTAGCGCAGCCAAATAGGCGGGCAGTTTGAGGCGTGGCGTATTACGGACTGATTGGCCATTACGCTCGGATGCCCTTTTTGGGAAATACAATAAGTAAATACCAGAAATAAAATTAAATAAATTGCTTTTAATAGATTTTCCGCAGTTTTCGTTGGGCTTTTATATTAATAAATGAACTGCTGTGCTGTGTCGAAGGCTTTTCAATAATTTCCTTTGCAGCTTTTGCCGATTTTGTTACTCGGCTTCCCAGGCGACAAGTTTGACCATGCGGAAGGAAGTTGTCAGTCAGCCTGCAATAACAACAAACACTTAAAGTTGACTTTTGTTACAGTTTTATCAATTGCTGAGACTGCAAAAAGTGGTCACTTATAGTCAGAGTTGGCCAACTAATCAAGAAAGAGAGGAGTGGAGAGAAGAGAGTGGAGGGGCGCGGCCTGTGCAACTTATGAGTCGCGTTTCCTTTAACAAAAGCATTCGCATACTCAACTCTTGGCATGCAGCTTGGCTTAGTTGCATAATCTTCGTCTCCCAGTCTCGTGCTCTTTAATCATTATTATCTGCCACACACAAACACAAACACAAACACATGCATACACACGCACACACACACACACTCTTTTTGTGTGCATTTGGGTGTGCGGAAGACGAGAGGAAATGCCATCAAAATGACACAAAGCACAGCAAATTGGTGAAAGCCAAAAATTGCCAGCAATTAATAATTCCATATGGGGCATGTTGTATGCATCATTCTCACTCAGCTGACGTTAATGAGATGCATTAGATAGCCACACTCCATAAAGATCCGAGATTCAAAGCACTTTAGTTACAAAAGCAATTGTGAAACTATAGTAAAAATAAAACCTAGTTAAAATATAAGTGCGCTTATAACTTAATACGATGGAGATAGTGATTCATAGAGAGTTACTTCAAAAGTTACTTAATAATTATACACATATTTGTTCATAATAATAAATATATAAATATAAATACAAATATATCATAATTTTTAAATTAATAAATAGGCAATTTGCTTTGAAATATTATGATGCAGACTAAAAGCTCTACGTTCCTCGGAAGGGAGTCGACTTTAAATTTACATATATATATATATATATATATATATACATTGATAATCCTAGTCCACGTGATAGTAAAAAGCAAATTGAAAAGTTACACAGGGGCAACATCTAACAAATATATAACTTATTATTATCTTATTTATCTGGCAGATCGTGTTTCTATGCATAAACTGAAATAAAGTATTTTATATCAAGCACAATTTTAGCTAAGCCATAAATATATTTTTATATGAAAAATGCAAATAGGTAAATATGCAATAAGTGAATCGGTTTGCCCCCAGCATAAATAAACACAAACATTTGCCATTTTAATCAATCAATTGAAATGTGTTTCGATCGGCAGCCGGAGACATGCATAAACTGATGCGTTTAGCTGCCACGTACCCCTAAGCGTTTGGCATATGAATCAATCAGCTTCAAGACGTCAAATGCCTGATAAAAAAAAGCAGCAAAATCTGTCTGTAATGCGGCTCATTAAAAATTAATGGCAATAATAAAAACAGACCGTGAAAAAGACATGGCAAAACAATGCGAGCAGCAAAAACTGCAATTGAAGTACAACACTCATAAATAGTTGCTCAGGTGTAATAACTATATGCGATAATAGTCGGAAAAAAAGAAAAACAAATTCTGCAAACAGTGAGTAGTTCAAGTGTTGAAGTAGCTTAGGGCAAACTGTGGGTTAACAAATGGCAAATTACAAGGGCTTTCACTGGCGAACTGTTGTTGGTGCTGCTGCAGCTGCTGCTTGTTGTTGTCATTGCTGCTGTTGTGTTTTCCATACAATTGGCCAAAGCGACTAAAAACCTGTTGCACAGTTTTCCCGCATATGCTTTTTGGCAGGGTCAATGCTGCCGTAGAAAGCCATAAATAAAAAAAAATGTCATTGCAAAGGCGGCAGTGAGCAAAAGCGAGCGAAAAAGACAGCAAGAGAGAGAGAAGGAGAGAAGGAGAGAGAGGGAGAGAGGGATAGCTGCGCTTGCGCAATCGGTGGATGGACAAGTTTGGTGCTACACTTTAAGGATCGACAGCAGCAACTGCAACAGCAGCAGCAGCAACAACAACTGCAACTTCAATAACAACTTCGACTTCGAGTCGGCCGATGACGACGACGACGACGGCGATCGAAAAGAAAACGAAATGCTCGAACCACAACGGTTTCACTTTCATTCGCAACGCGAACGCGCAGCTGACAGGGTCGCCTAAGTTGAGTGCTCCCCGCCCCCACCAGCTGCTAGCCGTCTAAGCATAACGCAAACGAAAACTGAACCAAATAAATAATAAAAAAAATAATAAATACATTGTAAATATTCATTTTTCACATTGTGCACTCAAGCAATCTAGTGAATTACTTGCATTCTAAAGCTTAAAACGAAATTTCATTTATGTGTTGTTTCTGGTGATTAAAAGTGCGTTGTAATTGAGCGGCAATTGGCATAAATAATTGAGTGTTTTAATTGCAAACAAATCGCTCGAAATATTTAATGGATGCAGGTAAATTAATAATCATTTTAAATGCATATTAAGCGTGCGAAAATCGATCTCAATTATAAATAAATTAACTGGGCTGAACTGCTAAAAATTGCTATAGACATTAACTCGAGCAATTAAATCTACAAAACATTATTTAATATGCATTGTTAAGCCCATTGTGTCGTCACCAAAGTCTAATACTTTTTAAAGATAAGCCTAGCCAGATCAATAGATAACTTTGATAGCAAAAGATACTCTTAAATTATTCGTCTTAATATCAATATCCAACTCTAGTAAGTATATTTTGCATACCTTAACTTGCATTTAATTTTTAATTAGATTAATAATAGTAAAAGTTAAAGCTGGACTTTTTACGACAATTTTACTCAAAGTCATGTTTCATAAATTGTCAAATAATAATGAAAATGTTTTTTGGAAAAACTCTCCAACGAAAATCCGAAAACTATTTAAAAAATTACTGATGGCAAAGAAAATAATAAATAATTTCCATTCTGTAGGAAATCTTAAAATTAATTACATGAAACACTTAATTTTAGTTTAAATAACAAATTCGCCAAGCATAAAACGAAATTTAAAATAATTGAAAATCTGTTGGCAATATTTAATAATGCCTCCCATAAACTAAGCAATACAATGTTAAAGTGAAAGGTCCAATTTCGATTTATATTCGCGAAAATAAACACTTATTTGCACATTTTACAAAAAAATCAATTTTTTGAGTAATCACTGAATTTAAAGTGATTCAATTTGAATGTTTGAACTTTGAAATTGCGTGCAATCGGAGCCTGTAAATTAAAATGAGACTATTATTATTTGGAAAACTAATCTAGAGTAGAAATAAATTATGATAGAGTTGACTAGGCGTTTTGGCTGCACCTGTTTTCACAAAAATGTATCCAGTTGATTTGTTGCCGCAGTCGTTGTTGTTGTTGTTGTTATTGTGGATGTTTTTTGTTGTTGGACAAAAACCCGCTGCAGCGGCTAAGTGCATTGTAAGTGCTTCGGGCCGAACATGAATGCGGCAAGTGAAATATGTTTTGGCATGCATATTTAATGCCTATCAAAACACAGAAACAGCAGCAACAACAACAGCAGGCAATAACTATGTGAAAACCCGTACCGAACCATTTTAAACGCCATCAATTTCAATTTTCCAAATTAAACGCGCGTTCGTCCGAGGACTGAGGACTCAGGCCTTTTAGCTCTCAGCTCTCATCGATCGGTCGGCTGTCGGGCGAGCTCTCGGGTAGCCAAATAATTAATAATTCATTACATTGCGGCAAATTGCAGTGACATAAGCCCAAAGCGAACATACATACAAAGCAGTCAAGTTCAACAACCAACCAGGCAACTCGCAATGAAAGCAACCATTTACGAATCTTTAGGGAAAATGCATGCGAAAGAGAAAGAAAAACCACAACGCCAAAAAAATCACAAAAGTCTCTCAAAAACTAGTGAAGCCACTTAGGAAAAATGATCGGCAAACTTATCGCTGAAAATCAAATAGGCACCGATTGAAAACTCCTCTCTTTTCATGATCATTTCTTCGTTTTCCGTGCATGGCTTACTGGCTTGACAGCTTGCCGTTAAATGTTTTACATTCGTGGAATGCGTCGCTTTTTTCTTTTATGTTTGCGTTTTTTTTTTTTGAGAGGTTATTCACATCGAAAATTAATGCTCTTTATGTTGGCCATTTCCGTACACAGCGCCAGTGCCATGTGGCCTAAACTACAACTGCTAGCGGCGACATTGTCTGTCATTGGCATCTGTCTGCTAGCCACAGCCAAAGAAACCCACGCATCTTCATCGCATTCTGGCAGCAGCAGCACCACCACTCTGCCACAGCCCCTGCAACCACCGACAGTGGCGCAAAATGCGACAACGCCAACGAGCCACGAAAACATTGACAGCAACAACTCCGATGACGCCTTGACTGACAGCTTCAAAAATGCGAAGGCGGAGGCGGAGGCGGAGACTGAGCCTGTGGTGGTGGTGAGTCAATGTTAACTCTATGATTTTGACAGGTAATGAGAGTTGCCTTTTGACAGTTTAATAAACAGGAGTCGAGGGACAAGCTGATACTGGAGCTCAGCAATGATCGACCCCATGCCAGTGAGGAGCTTAAGGAAGCGGAGCAGAAGCAACTGAAGGAGACAGCGAACTCACAACACTTTGTGGGGTAAGTTATTAAAAGAGTTAACCAATCCTGTTAGATACTCAGAGCTCCGCACATAATTAATGAGTTTTCAAAGAATATTTTTCTCATACCACATTTAATAATGTTTTATATTTGAAAGTTCATTTCATTTTGGTTTACTTCAAACTCAGCTTAACGGAGAGGCAAGTTGAGTGCAGAACACATTTCCCATATATTAATCAACTCTATATTACTGCATACAGTTTCAACTCCCAGCTCTTTTTAATTGAATAATAATAATGATTTTTGAGAGTACCCAAACAGTTTCTGCATATAAAAATAGCAACGATATATAAAGATTTTCATTAATTGAATTTCTTTACTTTGCTTACAGAAATAAAAACCTTCAATATCATTTTAATAAATTCTCCTTTATTCGCAACTTAACAGCGTTCCTGCTTTTCTGCCCACCGCGCTGCCCATGCGGCAAGAGGAGAGTGGCAGTGCCACAAAATCACCCACAAATGGACATGGCTATATACAATTCGATATCAACGAGGAGATGACGAGGGAAACTGCGCGTCGCGAGAGGCTGTCCAAGTCGAAGAAGGACACGGTGAATGACGTGCTATCGAGTCTGTTTCCCAACGGCTTTTCGGACATCTTTCGCTACAGCGGTAGGGAGGCAATCACAGAGCCAGCCACTGATGCACCCAGCACCACAGCAACCACAACGAACAATGCGGTGGTGCATGACACAACTCCTGCAGCTGCAAGTGCACAAAGTACAGATCCTGCAACGTCAGCGCCCAAGAATGAGACCTATTACAGCTATCAGACGAGCGTGTCGAAAGAGTATCGACGTGAACTGGGACCGGGCCACACAGAAATCGTTGTGGAAAAGGTTAGCAGTGCGGAGAGGGAACCCTTCAGGGACGGCAGCAATCACATATCCAGGGATGAACTACTGCGCATCAATCGCGCCGCAATCGCATCCCCTGTGCTGCCCAGTCTGCTGCTGCGACCCGATTTCGAGAGCGAGGACAATGAAACTCTCGTCGCCGCCGAGAGTGCACCCATTGTCATACTGGACGAGCAGGAGACCGAGGTGGAAGAGGTCCAGCCGCTTGACGACAATCAAATTGCAGAGACACGTAACCTGGGCGAGATGCTGTACCAGCATCTATTGCCCGCACCTCAACATGGAGCGCAGTCTGAGTCAATCTCCTATCGGAATCAAAAGGGACCCGCCGAACAGCAGCAGATCAATGTGCACATTGTCCACGACGAATCCCTATCCAAGGCACAACAGCAGC
Organism: Drosophila basisetae; assembly: GCA_035041595.1. Taxonomy (NCBI): domain Eukaryota; kingdom Metazoa; phylum Arthropoda; class Insecta; order Diptera; family Drosophilidae; genus Drosophila; species Drosophila basisetae. The sequence continues at coordinate 3,704,273 of JAWNLB010000144.1, forward strand.
AGCAGGAGGAGAAACCCAAGACACAGCCACAACACCCTCTGGATCACTATCAGACGCACTCAGAACAGCGCTACCAGCAGCCGGAACAACATCACAATCAGGAGGCACCCTCCAGACATTTTCTTAAGACCTTCAAGCCCATGGTATCAGGCAGTGCCGACGGACCCATAGTCAAGGGCAGCTTTCACTACGAATCTGGCACATCAGCGCCACGCACAAACGCAAAACCACCAAAGGAAGTACCTTATGAAATTCGGCCAAGCTATCAACGCGAGTTGCCTCAACCTCAAACTCAAACTCAACCGCAACCTCAACCTCCACCTAAAGCTCAAGTGAAACTTCCACAGTCCCAGTTAAATACTCAAGCTATTGCTTCTCCGGCATCAGAGCCCGCTGCTCCGGTGCACTCCAATTATGCTGGTCCCACGCCCAATAGTCTGATCTATGTTACGGTCAACTCACAGAATTCCGAAGCGCCTTCACCTGCCCCTCCTCAAGCCGAGGAGCAAGCGCATCCACAGTTTTTCAATGCACACGACTATGTCTTGGAAGCCGTCGCCGATGCTTCGCAGCATAATTTTCAGCATGCACCGGCCCCCAAGCCGAATGCTCAGCCCGAAACGCAGCTGTTGGTTAAGCCCAATGGTTACACATTTGTGGAAGTACAGAAATCAGTGAATATACACAACAAACTGATTACGGAGAAGGACGGCCATTTGGTTGAGATGCACGAGACCATCTACCACCAACCACCCTTTGATCAACAACAACAGAGCCAATTCTCTCTAGGTTACGGTCCCAAGGAGTTCGTGTCTGCTGATGCACCAGAAGCAATACCGAAACCTGCCCCACCTGCCACCAACTACGTGTCTCTGGCTGCGAACCCGATAAATGTGGAGCAGGTAGAGTACGATAGCTCACCACAAGAGGTCGCCAGCTCGCATTCATCAATTCAGCTGGGTGTACCTCATCAGGATGGGACACATACACAGACACATCACGAAGCACCGCATAATGTTGATGGTCCAGATGTGCCACATATACCTGTACATCAGGAAGCTGCTCATAGTGTTGATCTAACCCATCAGGAGCTACCCCATCAGGAGGCACCGCACACCATTGTTGTGGAAAAGCATGTGCCCAAACCGTATCCCGTGCCCGTTGAGAAAATCGTTGACCGTCCCTACAAGCAAATTGTGGAGAAGCACATCCATGTACCATACCCAGTGCCGCAACCAGTGCCGGTACCCATTCATGTCGAACATTACGTGGATCGACCCTATCCCGTGGAGACGTACGTCGAACAGCCTGTTCCCTATCCGGTGGAGACAATCATTGAGAAGATTGTAGAGAAGCCGGTGCCCGTTGAGGTCGAGCGCATTGTGGAGAAGCCCGTCGAGATTGAGAAGATTGTGGAGAAGTATATTGATCGACCGATGGCCGTGCCCATTCATGTGCCCGTTGCCATACACATTCCGATGCCACCAAATCACTCGCCTGGCGTTAACTTTGTCTCCCATCCAAACTCGGTGCAACCCTGGCCACATGCCTCGATCGGTCATATTCCGCCCAAGGTGCTGCAGAACTACTACACCCGCATGCTAAAGAAACTCCTGCCCCAATTCACAGCACCCAAATCAGTGGCCAAGTCACCAGCAAAGACATCAGTCCTTGTCAAGCCCCCGATTCGACCAGTAAGGGGTGAGGCACCCCCGGTGGCCACCTTCAGTCTGGCCGATATGCGTTTTGATCTGCGACCACCGCCTCCACCCCAAGGTTCACCTTGGCTTCAGGGCGCCCGTTACATTTACAATACACTACCCTCGGATCTGGCCGTTGCAGCTGCCTCGGCGCCTGTTCACATGGTCAAGTCGTACATAGGTCCTGTGCCGACGACCAGCGCGAGTGGGGAGAGCAATGGCAGCGAATTCGATGAATTTCAGCGCTGGCGCAATGGTCACACCCTGAAACGTAGTCCCGACTTTGGTCGCAATCTGCACATGGAGTATGGATTCAAGCCACCTTTGGTGCCTTCGTTGGAGATCGATGATAAGGGCATGCCGCTAAAGCAGTCGGATGCGGAAGTGCAATAGTCGCCGGAGTGCAGATTGCACATATTGAAAGATGTGGAAATGAAAAGCGTGCCAAAAGATACAGCTATAGTAATTAATGTATATTTATGTAAAAAATATTTTAAATACGCATTTAATAAACTTATTTCAAATCAAATTCAACATTTGCAGCACTCAAGCATGAGAGAGAAATTCTTCAAGCTGATAAAGACTGCTGTTGACTGCTTAAATACGATGGAATAATAATTTTTCTTTTTGCTTAAATATTTGCATAATATAAATGGGAAACAAGCCAACCTCACTTAAGTAGTACAAATGCTTGCCACGCAGCAAATCTGACGCCTTCAATTAGACGCAATATTAATTAAACAAATGACAATGACAGCAGCGCCGTGGGACTGTGCCTCATATGTTGTATCTGTTGTCGGTCCCAATTAAAAGTAAGCCCAAAAGCGGATTCGGCAGCAAAGAGGGGAAAAAAATTATTAATTTTCTTAAGTAGCATTTATGTAAATGAAAAATTCTTCATATGTAAAAACGGAAGGGTTGCCGCTTGCTGCCCCAATGTCTTCTTATCTTTAACTGCCAGCCAAACAGACGCAGCAAGTCCCCTACCCCTTCCCGCTCTCCCCCTAAAAAAAGGAGCCAAGCTCAGCGCCCCAACGCCTCCAATTTTAAAATGGTGACACGTCTGCAGGGAGTGCAAACGGCCGACAGAGGGCGGCAGTGTGCAAAGATTTATATGACAGCTAATAAATTTACAACACATGTAGCTCAAGATATTAGAAATATTTTTGGGTGACAAGCGCAGGGCCCTCACGTACTCACGGTGGGTGGTGGGTGCGTGGAGGCTTTGAATGTTATTGAAGCATGCTTTTAGGCGAGGCGGCAAAAATAAAAACAGCCTCGCCAAATATTTGCACAACGCCATCGAAAGGCACGTCGACCCACGACGACTACTGCAGTTGACATCTGACGGCAACAAACTGTCAATAGTCAAGGACGAGCGGGGAGCAGCATGTTCGTTGGGGAGGATGTAGGCTGCAGCAGGCGGGTGGGTACAGGCAGACAAACCGTTTAGCGCACGTGTTGGCGGAAACGGAAGCACTACAGCAACGCGCCAAGTGCCAAATGGCAAATGGAGAATGGCGAATGGGTAAAAACCTAAAGAGGCAAAAGGCAAAAGGCGACATTTTGAAAAGTTATGACAATGGACCTTCAAGTGCCTGCTCCTGATTCATGTGGTTCATTGAAAGACACAAAGTGATCGGATTAGTTGGTTAAAAGTGCTACTCTTGTCTACGAGAGCAGCGATTTATGCTAACAATCAATATTCATGGATGATAATCTTTTTCATAACTCATACATCTTCCTGAAGCAGCAACAGAGTTGTGCGAGCGTAGCTAAAACAAAATCTTTAACAAATTCATCTTTAATTATGGCAATTAATTTACTATGCGATAGCCGGAACCGGTGTGATATTTCCCCTTACAAGGTTTGACTTGGCTGGCGATTCAGATCAGGAATATAAATACCTTAGGGGGTCGGAGAAGCTTTCTACTGACTGTTACATAGATTTGCATAGAATCATTATACCCTTTTACTCAATTTTAATGGATTCACGATATGCAAATTAAATGATGTCATTTTAACTAGTTGCATGCCTTTTGCAATACTTCACATACATCAATTATGAACAATTTATATTTCGCATTCCAATCCAAAACAGAGAGTTTCATCAGATATAATTAAAGCTGATGTCAAAAAAAGAGCTTGAAATAATTTTTTGATATGAAATTTGAAATGCAGACAAGTGTAGAAAATTGCGCATTTCGGCACTAATTCGAAACGTGCATGCCACAAATGAGCCATTTGAGTTCTGCTGCTGCTGCTTTGCCATCGAAGCCATTTCTGACACACATAAATTGACAGACACTTCTCTCACCACTATGCGGCATGACCTTTCCACCACCCCTCCCACTGACAGCATGTAAATGTGATTTTATTTAACTTGTGCCGAATATGCAAGCATAAATCAAAAAATTTATCATACCACGCCACGCCCACGTTCGAAGCATGTGCATGTATGTATATGTGTGTGTGTGTGTGAGATATCAGAAATCAATTGCAGTTCGCAATGCATTCGGCATTTTGATAAACTCCACAGGGGTCGGGGTCGACGGTGTCATGAAAAGCAGCCAGCAGCCAGCAAGAAAGATAAGCCAAGGAACAATTGAATAATTTATATGCAAATAAATAAAAGTATTTCAACAATTCATTCGGCTGGCAATAGGAAGCAACAACAAAAAAATGGCACAAGTTGTCGAGAAAAACGCGCTTGGAAAAAAGCGTGTGAAATATATTTTCAGGCCATGCCACAAAAGGCGTAATACACACAAATACAACTGCAACAGCAACAACAACTAACAACAGTAGTAAATAGCTACTATTGGCGACGGCGACAATTTAAAGCTGGTTTATTTTTCTCCTTTTTTTGGCGTTATTCTCCAGCTCCAGTTCTATCCTCAGTCGCCTTGCCCCAGCCTTTGGGGGGTTGGCTGCTGCTGCAGCTGCATGTCATTGTCAGGGGCTGCCAACTCTGCGTTTGATATACGATTTGGATGTGTTGGCAAGCCGCCCAGTTCTTGGGCCTAGGCGGGTGGTGCGGTGCGGTGTGGTGCGGGTTCGGCATACTGCGAGACAAATGCAGCTGAACCGAAAATTGCATTTCCGCTTTGAAAATTGCGCAAACTTCCGCACACAGAGAAACGAGAAGAAAAAAAAACAAGAAAAAAAATGGAATATAAAGAGTGCTAACCACGAGTACGTCGCACGAGTCGCTGCGTCGCCAGACAATTGGCAAAAATTTTCTATAAAAGTGTGAAATAGGCCGGCCGTTTGCCAACGAGCGGATGACATGCCGTAAAGTGGCCCCCTCCCGTAAACCACAAAAAACTTGTCACACAAAAATGTACGCAAAAATGTCAAAAGCACACTCACACACACACACACACACACAGGCATGGAGGGAGGAGTGCTTTGGTGGACAGGATCCACAACCCAAAACGACAATGTGTCAAGCACTTTCTGAAAGGAATCTTACATGCTCTAGCTTAATGAACTAAAATCGAATAAATCAAAAAAAAAAGTTTGATTCTCTATTGGTGAACTGGGAGAGTTGGAAAAACAAATAAGAAGCGTTCAGCACTTCTAAAATTAATCCGATTGCCAATAAAAAACATTGTTGACATGATTTTTTTCTGTTTCATAATTTGTAACGAATCGAAAGCTGCTTACAGTATTCATATTTAAATGTATTTACAGCTTACTTATTTGAAATGCATTACAAAAGTCTTAAAAATGTGAACATGCCGCACAATTTGTGGCAAGTGCAGGCAATGAAAAGTTTTTTTTGCGAAGTTGTCGCCTGACACGGGTTCGTGTCATGGCTAACTATTTGACTGACTGCTGCTGTTCGGACTGACTGCTTAGTGCTAATGGACGACAATTTTGTGGCGATTGTGCAGCAGTTAAATTGCTCCTATCTATGGCCAAGCGAGATTACAGGTGCAGAGACGCCAGTCAGCAATAACCGCAAACACTTGGCAAACACGCACACACACACAGATTTACACACACATGTCAAAAGTTTAATTTGCCAGTTGCAGCTCACAAAAATGTCTGACGTTTAACAAGCGGCGACAGCAAACGAACAAACAAACATGAAAACGAACACAAACACTCACACACAAGTAAACACAAGCACACAATCACTTGTGAGTGTGTGTGTTTGTGTAGGTACGCCACAGATTCCATTCAATCAGCGCTGCAGCAACGAAAAATATGACGCAAGAAGTTTGCCACGTGCTAACAATGTAAAGTGCTAACAAAACTTAAGGGTGTGAAGAGTGCGGCAACAGAATGGTCAACATTTGGACAAAAAACATATAAAAAAAACTCGAGAAACTTAACTATGCATATGTGTGTGTGTGTGTGCGAGAAAGACAAAATGCCTGTTTAGTTAACAGAGCTGAGCTAGCAATTGATATAAGAGTTAACAGCTTGACTTAACAGCTGTCAGTTAACAGGCGCCATTTTCAAGATCAAGCCTAAAAGCATGCTATGTTAATTAATTGAGCTAGCAGAGCAGTCAGCAAAGTCACCAAAGTCAGCCAATTATTGTTGAGAATGACTTATAATATCGGGCTAAGTCCTTAATTTAGGCTTGAATTGCAGCCCACAATTTGCAATCTATGGCCAGCACTAGTGCATAAAACTAATCAAAGAGCTCAAATGCAATGCACTAATAAACATGGCACAAAAATAAATAAGAAAAATGAGAGAAAAAAGAAAATAGAGATTATTGGCAAGCCAATAAGAAATTTCAGCAGCAGCAGCAGCAACCAATTTGATTGTGTATCCAGAAACAACAACAAAATAAGGATATTACAGGAGCAGGAGCAGAAAACCGTTATGGATGAATCCTTCACATAGAAAAGCAAACCGGCAACTGACAATGAAGCCGAACGAAAGACGCACGTTGAAGAACGAGATGGATGCAGGCAGGCAGGCAGACACAAGCTGTGCAACAGCAACAGCCACAGCAGCAGCAGCGGCGGAGCAGAGGCACGCATAGATGATTTTGATAATAATAATAACAACTACTACTATAATGAAAAGTCGAGAGATGATGCTGAAAATTACAAGCAAAGCTGCCTGGCTAAGAATTTCAATCAATGGTCGACACAGAGATTCAAATATATATATATATAAAGAGAGAGGCAGTGAGCTGGTTGGAAAGTTTTGTGATTGCATAACTGTGTTGCGGCCTGCGTTGCACTGCCGATGACTGCCACACAGCGGGTGGCCGAGCTACCAAGTCCAAGTCCAGGTGCAGGCAGCAGCTCCGGCCAGCAATCGAGCAGGAGTGGGACTAAGAACAACATTCTTTGCGTGCATTGAGCTGGCCATCTTTTGCCAACCCGTTTGCCAGCAAATTTCCGTCAAAAACAACAACAACAATAACAACAACAACAGCAACTCTTGCGGTACTTTAAGCTCAGTATCAAGTTGGCAGCTCCATCCTTCGGCTAGGCAGGCAGTCAGCCAGTCAGGCAGTCAAGCAGCTGCAGCATCTCTGGCCACACTTTTAGCATGCGTGCGGTTTTCGTGCAGCGCGGTCAGCAGGTCGACAATGGATTGCGGATTCAGATGGCAGCCGAAACCTGCGCCAGGGGCAGGGCTGCGAAGGGAGCAGATTGCAGCTCCCAGTATATTGGTAAAGTTTCCATGTTCGACTTACAAGCAGCAGAGGGTCATTTGGGCAGAGCGGGGAGCTGGTTCAAACTTTGGTCGCATGGGTCGCTAAAAAGTAAAGTAAAAGTGCGAGTAACAACGAAGTGTTTAGTTTGTGTATGTATTGTTGGTTGTTGGCTGACTGTTTGCTTGTTGTTTATTTGCTTGTGCAAGTGTGGTAAATTATTTAGATTGGAAAATCTGTGTGGCAACAACAACACCAACAAACTGTGAGCCTGTCATGCATATCGTGCTGTTGAGTGGATTGCGTGAACCACTGAGGGCGACAAGGGTCAACCAGAAATCATTTTAAAAAATAAACACTAAAGTCATAAACTAAGTCTTGAAATGTTCTCAAAGTTTTGGCGATATTTAATGATAAAGTTAAAACTAAAATAGGATCGGGAAACTGTATTTACTGTATTATTAAAAGAGCTAAGAAATAAATCGAACAAATTATAATACATGAACAGTAACTAATAAAACTCCACAGTTGACTCGACTCATGCTGGGAATCTTTGCTTGACAACGATTACTAATGGGTTCCACAAATTACTAGAGAGAAAAACACTAACTGTGAAGTACACTTTTAAGGTATAAAAGAGGTTACCAAACAATTAATAGAAACGGGAAACTTGTAATACATAAGAACAATCAAACTCTTTAGTTGTTTATCTTTTGCCAAATGACCTCGAGATTATTGCAAATTTAATTTAAAAAACATTATGTCTGCAATTTAATTATTTAGAATTGATATATGTCTCAATCAAACACCTAAGGAGCTTCTCGCTGATCTCAGAGATAACTGATGTTATTTATTGCTGATTACGTAGACAAACAATTGTAAATTCCATCAATTATTTATACTACTCCATCAACATGCTGCCATCCTCCTAACTGACATCTTAAGTGATACACGAAATCTGTGACCCAATCTACAAAATGTACATTCGAATCATTTCCAACAAGGACACAAAGCAGTTCCGCAGTAATAAGTAGTTAATGCTAACTGCGGCACAGGACGAGTTTCCATTCACAATGGGAAAGCCTTCCCGGGATCCACTCTGAGCCCCAAAGCTCAACCTGCATACGGCCAAATTACTTTAAACTGTTTACACTTTGCGTGTGACTTGCCACACGCCACCTGACGTTGCAGCTACCACCCCAAAAGAACACACAACACATAAAAGCTTACATTTGCCAAGTAATTTTCACGAAAAATGATTTTCATTTCCGCCAAAAATCCCAGTACCCAAAACAGCACCCTCCGAAACAAAGTGCGCCATTTTGACACTTAATTATTTCAATTGAGAGAATCCTCAGAACATTCCCCAACATTCGTTTGGCTCCCTTTTGTGTTCGGAGCCCAAAAGCTTTTCCACAATATAGAAGCGCCTTTTTTTGCTGTGTGTCTCGTTAACAGCACTTTACAATATGTGTGGATGGCAGATAGAAGGAAATCCATTTTGTGAGCCTTGTCCACCCAACGCCCAACGCCCATCGCCCATCGCCCTGTCGGCTCTCATTGTCTCATTGTCGCCTTTGTCTGATGATTTTGTCGCAGTCTCATTTACAATATTTGTCTCTCCCAGCAACAACAACAAATGAAATCAGCATTAGCTGCAACTGCCGTTGGGTTTAAATAGCACACAACGGTAAACAAGCAACGAGCAACGCGCAACATGCTGCCAGGACCGCAAATGATAAAGCAAATCACTGCAAGCCGCTCCAGGACATAGGGTCACTGACTCTGGGGTATATTAAGTAAATAGAAACCGAGATCAAATTACTCTATTTGATTAATAATATAAGTATATTTGTAATTACAAAACTCTCTTCTGATTATATATATGTTTTCCATCAGTATTTTCTTTCCAATCGATATTACTAATTATTTTCTGATTATAAGGTTATATTATAAAAAGTAAAGAGGTATACAAATATATATAGTGTATCATCGAATGAATTATAAACCTGATTTATACCAAAAGCAGATCTTTGCATTGCAAACCAAATGACAAGTCAATAAGACTCCTTCCGAGGGAGAGAGAGAGAGAGGATTTCAAAAAGGGCTGCTTAGCCGAATGGGGCCATTTGCTGTGAAAGCAATTTAACAATTTTAAATAAAATTGAATGCGATTGCGTTGAATTACATTTTGCGGCCGGGCTCGCATTGTCTCGATAAAAATGAAGTGGCTGAGGCCCCAGACTAGGTAGCTAAGCCCTTTTCAGCCGAAAAATGCGCAATGTGAGTGAGATATATATATATATATATATATATACCTATACATAAATATATATATATAGGTATGATACTAGTAGACCCCAAAAATTCTCTAAAGTGGGCTGGCCTAACAAGGCAAATGACATTGCTTTCCCACACCACCCAAAGCTCACTTGGTAAAATTGTCAAAGCGATTTTCGAAAAGGAATCGTTGGAGTTGAGTGTAATCAGTGGGTTTTGTGGGCGTGGCCCGAGACAAAGACAATTGAAGTTAATGCGCCCCAACAGGGCCACGCCCATCGAGGACAGCTGCTGGCCATGCGGTTGTGCCCCATCGCTATTTTACTTTGGGATTATTTTGTGATTTATGCGGTCTTCGAGTTGACATGCAGATTTAGATTAAGAGCAGAGCGAAGCGAAGGACATTTAGTCCTCTCGAACTGGAAATTGCCAAAAACGCAGCCAGCAAATTTAGTGGCAATGCCAGCGCAGCGAGCACAACACGAGCATAAATTTAATGGGGGGAGTGGTGTTAGATAAGGGTGGGTGAGTTACAGAGCAAATCGGCCACTTGGCGTATGAGTGATATTTTAGTTCGTCCTTTGCAAATGCCATTTGTGGCATTAAAAGATTTTGGATATCTCCGGCAAGCACAAATAAAACATGGACTTACTATTAAAGCAAATTAAATGTGCCCAAGTCGGAAATAGTTGAAGGGGACTTGTAGGTGGAGGGAGGGTGAATGGTGGTTGCCATACTCAATAAAAGTTTAATTAATTATATGGCCACTGTGATTTTGGTTTATTGCATCTGAGCTGCTTGGACAGCGTTGAGCTTCTGCATATTTATCATTAAGTTTGGTCAATTAATTTATTCAGCTGCCAGCTTGGATTAGGCTTAGTACGACTAAATGTGTATACCGCAGAGGATACCTATTTATATTTTTTCTTGTGCTGTCTTTAGAACTGTCGTAGGTCTACTTAATGGAGATTAAGTCAACGTTTTATTTATAGGTATTGAAAATGAATAATCTAATGATAGTTAGCCAACAACTTGCAAGCTTTGATGAATAGCTAAATGAAACCTTTTCTAAAATTGTTTTATTTTCGCTAGAAAGTAAGTCGCAATTGAACGAGCTAAAAGTTAGCAAGTGTGAGAATCATCTGCCAATTGATTTCAAATTGTTCGTAATTGCAATTAACATTGATCAACTATCGAAGACAACAACAGTAAATTTCCTGACAAATTTTTAACAATTTACGATAAGCATAAAGTTGCACTTAGATGGCATATTAGGCACCCCCATGACTCAAGTGCCGCCTCCACACTCAGTATGGCTGCCTCAATGAAAAGCAATCATTCGCACAATTAGAAATCGTACTTAATATCAAATTGTCTGCAATTACAAAACATTTGAAAGCTACACACAGCTACAAGGACTGGACCTGAACAATGCGAGAGGAAGAGTGGACGCGGGTAAGACAACGAGATATGGTAGAGTCGAACAGGGCCAGAGACAATAAGCAATGGGAACGACACATGAGCCCAGGGTCAGGCATACAGCAGAGAGAGAGAGAGAGAGAGAGAGAGAGAGAGAGAGAGAGGGAGCGACTGAGCGAGAGGGAGAGGGAGAAACTTAACGAAAGAGACAGAGAGAGTGGGAGAGGGAAATTCACAATTTCTGACTTTTTTGGTTGGTTTGCTTTGAGGGCAGTCAGGCGTTGGAAAAAGCCACAGCAACAATAATGTAAAATCAAACAAAACAAATCGAACAGAACTGAACTGAGCTGAAAAACAACAACAGCTACGATAACGAAAATGTTGCAAGACCCCATCAAGTGAATTTGACTTAAAAATGGGCAAAAAATTGCGGCAATTAAAGTGGCAAATTGTCTCGAAGAGGCAACGTTCAATGATGTAGGGTTTCTTGCTGTCTCTCACACCTACTCCTCCTCCTTGGGCCCCTATCACTTTGACTTGGCTATCAGATACACTTCCATATACATTGGCATTGTCATTGCTCCCTCTCCAACTTCTTTGCCTTCTCAGTTGCCGATGTTTCGCATTGTGAAATGGAGCCTTAAATGAGTTTTCAGTTGACTTCGTATTGGTCTTCTTGTCTTGTCTCCACAACCTCTCCCTCCACCTCCTACTCCTCCTTCCCTTCCCCACTCCAACCCTCTCCCACTGCTTCGTCGTCACATTTATCAGACAGCGTTCAGATTGAAAGCCTTCGTCTGAGTTTTGAGTGAGAACCCTTTTAGGCATCTTCATGTTGCCATTAAGAGAAAGATTATTTAAAAGACTGAATAAGATGCATTTATTGAAATTGTGTAAAATAATGCAGCTTCTTGCATTTTGCTTGGACTATGAAAAATGCTTTTCTAAAGCAGAATACGAGTTTTAAATTTATGCAGAACACATTTTACTTCTACAAAAAATACAGATAGACTTCAAACTTCCATAACTTTGTGAAAATATGAAACAAGCGCTTTTTAATCGTGCTTTTGAGCTCGACTTTAATACTTAATTAAATGCATGCTAATTTATATCTTCAAAAATTGCCCATAAGGACAAGACAAAACTTTCCTCAGCTACAACTTTATCAAAACTCAACCAATTTTCAAAAACCAAGGATTTTTAATCCTGCTTTGATCCCTAGAATTATATTACATTCAAAGTTGAAAACGCTATTTCAAGTCGAAATTCATTAACAAAATTATACATTTAAAATACACCCAATATAAACTAAAAGTCAAATTAAACTACTCTTTTTGTGTGTTATCGCAAGAGTTTTTCCAAACGGATTTTGTATGATTTCAGTGACAGGCAACTTGGCAGATTGGTCCTGAAATATAACCAGCCCATTGGCAATTGCAGCTCCTTTAGGAGTTGGTCAAAGGCACACTCAGGCAGGTGGACCGACAGCAGCTGTTATTTCTTATTATATCCGCACGAGAATCTCAATTAACATAACTCACCCAACCAATGGCCGAAGTGTGTGTTGCCATAAACTAAACTGCGCCCGCATTGTCGCCCAGATAGCACCGAAACTCTGAACTGCCTCCCTATATATCTGGGAGCTTCCTGTGCCGAATCGGAATCCAAAGCAGTATTCAGGTCTGGTGGCCATCTACTCGGCTCATTGTCAAACTGGAAATTGTGTTCATAAATCAGAAACTGTCGCACATGTGTGACACTTCCCACTACCCACTAAAAGCACACACAAACCCCGCCTTCGTCCCCCTTATAGCCTACCGACGTGTATTGTATTGTCATTTTGCTGTGCTCGTTGGATTTTCGGGTGTTGCGTTGGGCACACTACTATTTGTGTGGCCGTATGGCGTAATTAGATTTCGGGGCTACTCGGCCTGACCACGAAAACGGGAAGTGGCAGACAATTAAGGCAGTAGCAGCAACAGCAACAACAACAGCAGCAGCCTCTCCAAGCTGGCAATGAAGGAAGCATTCGACGGCTCAATTAAAATTTACAAAACTGATCGCATCGATATTGAGCGCTTCAATAAAACCGCCAGCCATTTCCTCCTAGCCAAATGACCAACTGTCCAAGATAGAAAAATAATACAAAAAAACAAAATTGAAACGATACCATTTAACGGCAATTAGCAATTAAACGAAAATGTGGCGACTAGTCTGGTCTGGTCTGGTCTCATTGTCAAAAGTGGAGCACGTTCATTCGTCAAGCGACATGTGCAACATATTAAATTGTACGCACTTTAAGCGCCAGCGTCAACATCAACACATTTTTGGCCACAAAATGTCGACCCCAGTTCCTCATGGATGTGAATTTTTGTTTTGCAGCTTTGCTGTCATGCGTTAGCCTCTTAGAGGGGAAGCAGGTGGGGGTTGAGGGAGGGGAACTATGTCTTCGTTGTCATCTCAGTTACCATTTCTCAGTCTCAGTCACAGTCTCAGTCTCAGTCACTTTGTTAGTTGGTTAAACTTCCGCACCAGGAGAGAAGACGACGACGACTGCATCCGCATGCAACTTTCTGTGTGAGATTTCCGCCTATTGCAGCTGCAACTACCACTCTGCCTACGCTCAAAGGGGGCGTGGGTTGGAGAGGACACATGGTGGCGATGGAGCTATCAGCAGCAGCTTACTTCTTGCCATCATTGTGTGTGCTGTGTCTTGAATTTATTGCGAGATTGTAAATCTGCCACGATTACTGCAATTATGTGGCCACTTTTGAGCCTGAGCACACAATCGCCCTCTGGCGTTCAGAGCTCAAATTGTGGGAGGGTTTGCAATACTCGTAGAAAGACAGTGAGCAATTGCCATTTGGCGCAATCAATAAGTATAAGAAATCTGAAGAAATAGAATATAGTTTTATGTCTTGAAAAAACATATATTACTGTCTATTTTGAAAGAAAAACTGCAACTTTGTTTTCGTCTTTAGAATTCACATCATATTAAAATATTTATCTATCAAAATCTATAAATATCTATGTATATTATACACTTTGGGAAAAAAATTTTAAATTGCTGCAATTTTATTTAGTAGTAATAAAATCGTAGTATAATATTGTTTGTAATCGATTTAGTGATAGCTATGCCAGCTTTTACCGCGTTTTGATAGTAATATAGTACTTTATCTCTTATAATAGATTAACCAATAACTCAGCCAGATTATAGCCCCCTTTGGTATCCACACCACTGACCCGCACATAAATCTTCAGCTAATAAGTCAATTTCAATTGCAGCGACTGCCACAAACCGCTCCTCAAACCCATTCCATAAGAGTCATGTGAAAGTATAGCCACCCCACACCACAACTACCCCCCGCTTTGGATATCATAACCGACTTTATTTCGGCGCCAAATCTTGCACTAATCGTTGCAGTCGCGCCGCAGATGCGCCGACACCGATAACTCAAGCCAGAAATCCCAAACCTCGGAGCAGTTTCAGAGCCACAGCCACTAATAAAAATAATCTGTCAGCTACTTCATCTGCGGCAGCACGTGCGTGACTGCAACGACGACGTCGACTGCGCTGCTTGCAACGTGTTGGCTGTGGCTCGTTGTAATTTACGTGGATGTTGCCAGTTGCTAGTTGCAAGTTGCCAGTTGCCAGTTGCATAATGGTTGAACTTTCACATGGCGCGCGCTTGTGCCAATTGTTGTTATCCAATTGCCAGCCAGCACTCAAAATTCTTCCTATAAATCATGTAATCAGACATGATTAGGGTGTCCACTTATTCGTGTAGGAAGTGCGTGCAACTTGTGGCAATTAACAAATTAATTATACAACCTCAACGGCAAAGCTCAGCCAAAATGCATTAAAAAACCGCGTAAATATCTATTATTTTTTTATCTCTTGATGCTGGTCATAAACAACATTAGCCGCAGTCATAACAAAAACAATAGCAACAACAATAACAACTGCTCGCACATTGCAAAGTTTATGGTCAAAAGTTTGCAGGCACTTGGCCAGAGACATGGCCAAAAATGCGACTCGCTGTTGTTGCCAATGGCCAAAAGACAAATATAAACGGCAGACAGGCTAAAAATGCAGGCAATAAACAAATGCCGAGATAGAAGCGAAAGCTAGTCGACTACTGAATGTCCTTTTAGAATTGGGTGAAATGAAAATGACCTCGTTCTTTTTATATTATTGAAAATTTGCATAATTAAATGCATGAAATAAATTCAAATATTATTCAATTATTTCGTGTGCCAAATATTTAGCTATAACCTAAATTATTATAAGGCAAGAAACAAAAATGTAGATAAGTTCATAAATAGTTCTCAGGCATTTAACTTTATACTGTAATTATAATTAAGTCAAATGAAAATCAGCTACATTTTCATTTCATTAAATATGCTTATTAATATTAAATATATTTATAAAATATGCTAGTTAAGTGATTCAAACAAATATTATTTAAAAATAATAAAAGAAATTACATTAAATACCAACATATAATAATTTTAAGTTATACACTTAAATTGTTTTTACATGAAATAATAATGTCTTTATTTAATTAACAGAGATTTGCTGTGCGTCAGATTTTTTTGAACATAAACTAATAGCCGGAATCGATTTACAGCACACGTGCATTTAAATTAACTCAACTTAATAATGTAAAACCTATTAATAAATGCATTAAATTCATTTTAAATTAAAATATGAAACTTAATTTTCGTGACAAATGATTTCTATTATCTAAAAAGTGAAAGATTTCATGCATATGCATTTCTATTATATCTGGGAATTGTATTAAAAAGTGGGAAATGCTTGCCACAATGCCAGATCTCATCACCATTTAATGTGATGCACTCTGCTTAATAACTCAAAAACAACAGAAATGAAATGTAAAATGCAATAGTAACTAAAACAACAACTACGTCCAAAACAGACACAACAACAACGACATCGACAACAACAACAACGGCGACGACAGCGACAACTTTTTGAAAAAACGGAAAAACTGGCTGGGGATCTTAGAGAAAATTTCGACGCTGCAAGCACACACAAAACTGAAGTGGCGCGAAAATTTGAGGCACAGTTGCAAAAGCAGCGCGCAAGCGTGCGGGTTTTCCTCCAGTTTTGAGCAGGCAGCGCCCGAAAGTAAACAAAAGAAGACTCAACTCAAATTAAAAGTCGCATTAAATAAATGAGAAACGAACGAAGTGGCGGCAACGACGGACCAACTTTATACAAAGCTCAATGCTAAAGTTAAATTAAATAGACAAAGTTTGCTTTTTGCAAATGTGCAGCAAAAAAATAAAAACAAAGAAAGAAGCACATTGAACAATATTATTTTCAAAAACTGTATAATAAATGTTGAAACGTGACGCTAAACGCAGATAACGATAACAAATTTAAAATACTAAATTAATGAATGCAAATGCAACTAACCGACATTAAATAGATTCACCGATTTTATAGTAATATTAAAAGTCAACAAGTTGAAATAATCTCTATAAAATAAAGAAAAAAGCAACAATAAAGCAAAATAAGCGCAAAACATTTATTTGGTTCTCAGGGCATCAGAAACTCAAATAAGCGCTTAAATATTTAGCATTTAAAGGGTTATTAAAATAAAAAAAGTGAGCAAAAAAAACAGCAGCAACAACTGCCACATCGTTAAACGTGGCAGCAACAACAACAACAGCTCGACCCCTCATTTGTCGCACTTCCGACGTGCCGCAGCGAGCGAAGCGACAAAAGTCGCACGCAAAACACGTGGAAAGAAAATGGCAAGAAACGCGATAAGAGACAGCGGCCTCATATGCATGGTAAGTGTGAGAGGGTCAGCGATAACTATCACAGAGTATGCATATGCATAAATAAAAGGAAGTTGGAACTGGGGGCATGGGGCATGCAACTACTGTAGCAACAAAGTGCAATTGAGGCGTGAAAACGACAAGGCTCCGAGAAAATGGCCGCTGTCGAAAATGTCGAAATTAAACGGCTGCAAAGGTCTGCAGATGATGCGAGCTTTTCCGCTACAGATTTTCGCCCAACAAGTGCTTCGGTGGAAGTGCCATTATGAGTGGCCGGAAACTGACGTTTCATGCATGTATAAATTATTTCAATTTAATTCACCCACCACACGGAAGCCTTTCCCCATCTGTCGGGCACTTGAAATTCAATTAGCTGGGAAAAATGTCTATTTTATTTGAGCTGCGTTAGATTTGCCATTGGCCAGACTTATTTATTAAGCACTATAAAATCATAAAACAAATATATATATTCGAAATGCATTCCTTTTCATTCATTCATTCATTCCTGTGCATTCATTTCATTCGCTTCGCTTTGAGTGTTGCGCAAGTTTTCGCATGTGGCATTTGCTTTTATGACCTCGAACCCCGTTCATAAAAATGTTCACGGTTATCTAACCACACCACACAGACAACGGTCCATCTAATAAAGTTGCCACTGCCAGTGGAAAAAACTGAAAAAAAATGAAAAAAAATTGAAACATTTGCCAATTGCAATCGAAACTGGAAATTTGCAATTTAAATGGATGGAAACTTTGCGGCAATTTCCAGCATTTCTTTTGTACACTTTCTCACTGCGCATTTCCTTGTGTGTTGGCCTCGGTTCCTGCACCACTATTCAGAAGCCCGCAGACTGAGACAAACTGAGAAACACCCATTCCCTTGCACATCCAGCTCTCCCCATCCTCCCACTGTTTTCTCTAACAGCCTTTTATGTGCATTGAACTTGACTTTGGTTTTCCGTTACGTACAGCAATACAAACATGAATGCATAAAAAAAATAGGAAAACTGGTTCTGAGTGCAGGCCAACAACGAACTCTGCTGCACTCGCCCCTCCTAGTCTCTTGGCTCGCATGGCCAGCAACAATTAGCCAAGTTTTGCCCTAGGTCTGGCCCAATTTTCTTCAACTGTCTTGCAACGTTTTTCCGCCTTGTTGGCCACAGCAAGTTGCAGCAGTAAAAACAACTAACAATTTGCAAGTGGCATTAAGGCAGCACAACAAAAACAATTGCAACAACAAGTTAATGAAAACGCCTGCACACAATTCGTGGTTGCAGCCAAAACAAACAAACAAAAGCCAATTGCTCGCAAAATTTCATGAGAAAAATTCTGCAAATGCTAAAAAGATCCTTTCTAGTTCAAAAGACTATTGAAAACCAATAAGAAAAAACCTTGAATCAAAGTTCATATTATAAAGGAACTGTTAACTTTTGAAAACTTAATCTATTAAAAACCCACAAACTAAAACTAGCGTAAAAACTTGAATATAAAATCATAAACTGGTCATTTCAGTTTGTAAAAAGATGTAATAAGGATTTAATTTTTAGATTCTTCTTCTTTTTCTTCTCAAAAACCATTAAAGCAATTGCCATAAGCAAAGATGTCGCAAATCTTTCGACGCTCCATGAGGCCATAAAAAATGGTTTACTAGTTTCCGCCGCACTTTTCAACTCGTAAAAACAACGTAGCAAGAATTACTTGGTCAAAACCAGCACCAACAACAACAAAATCAACTGAGAATAGCAACAATTTTTTTATTGAAGTTTTCTATTGAATTTTAAAATTGCCCGCGCGTGGCTTAAATAAAATGGAAAGACATTTCCTTAGCCCAAACAACAATAACAACTTTTTGCCACTAGCCCATAAGACCAAAGTGTTAAATAGAAAGCACATAAAATTTTATGTAGTGAAGAGTGGGTATAAGGACTGAGCTACTGACAGCAACTAACTGCAAGGATAACTGGTGCATACAACAAGTGGAAAACAGGGCTCAAGTTGCCTCGAACAGGTAGGCGTATTAGGCACACCGGGGAGGGTTGTGGAGAGCAGGTGGAGGTGTGTGTGTGTGTCGACTGCACGCTGCCTGCTGTAAAGTTCATAAAAATTCACTCAGGCGCAGTTTTAACGGCCGTTAAATGTTTACGCGGTTGCATTTTTAACGACTGTTGACAGTTCATTTGGATTTGGATCGCAGGGCTTAGTTAAATGGCCATTGACTATGCGACATAAAACTACATGCATATTATGCAGCTCACTTTGTGGGCTTAAAGAGCGTACAATTATAAAACAGTGAGAAGATTTGCATTTAGTTATTATAAATGCAGAGTTACTATACGAAGTATCAATTAGAACAGTCAAAATAAACCAGGAAGATTTTATTAAATATTCATTTATTTCCAAGAATACAAAAGCCCAGTAAATGCATCAATCTGTTTATTCCATTCTATGCCAAGTCATATCCAAATCAGGTAATTGTAATATTTACCTCATTTGATACAACCTTATAGATTATATCATCTTCAGCACCTCACAATAAAGTGTTGCTTTATGATTTCCATTCTGATTGCTTAATTGCACCAAAGTTGGTCCCAATGGCTGCCTGGCCGACATTGCATAATCAGAGATAATGTCGATGCCATAATTGGACTTATATAAGCTGGCGAGTAAATCAATTCAAGGCAATTCAATGCTGGCCAATGGTTAAAAGCCCACAAACTGGTCAATAAGTTTAATGACCATAAAAGCAATGACATGCCACAAGTTCAACAACGTTGTTGGCGTGAAAGTGGAACCAGACACATAAGCTGAACATGAATGAGCTTGCATTTTTGGCATGCCAAACAGAGGGGTGGAGTGGGCGGAGGCAGCGTGGGGTAACTGTGAATTGGGTGCCCCGTGGTGGCAAGTGAACCGCTAAGCGATCAACGGTTGCAACGCGTGCGCAACGGGTTTACAATGCAACCGAGAATTGAGAGTCGAGTTGCAGTTGCAATAGCTTCCGTCCAAATGTGGCAAGCACTTGGCCGGTTGAAAGTGAAAGTGGACAAAAGCGGCTGAGGCAAGTGGACAGCTTATTGACTTATTTATGGTCCGAGTGCTTCAACATCAACACTAATATTTTATTAAACAAAGTCAAGTTGCTTGATCCCACAAATGAAACCTTAACATGGACTTTAATCATTTGGAGAAGCATGTATACAACTCTCTGTCTCTTTCTTGCAGCTGCTGTTTGCCTTTGGCTTGCATATCACACTGAGTAAAGCAGCAGACAATTGGCAACGCTTTCCCACACTCGACACATTCGTCAGCTATGAGGTAAGTATTCAAAAAATGATTGCATTTTATTTGAGAAAGAAATAAAATAGTTATGTTTGCCGATTCAATGTAGACCTTTTGCCGCTTGCGGTGTTTGCTGTGTTTCCTTACATTGCCTACCTCTATTTTCATTACCGGTCGATATGGCCTCTGCTTGCCTCTCTTTTGTTACGGACTGCTTTTAAGTGCTCTGCACACGCGACACAAAATTAGAACTTCTGTGAAATTTAAAAATGTATAATATTCGAAGAGAAAATACAGATAATTCAAACTAATGGGTAACGAAGCTAAATTAATATTCTCTCGTCTTCTCTTAAGGACATGCAACGCTATTTTGATCAGCGCAACTTGCGCAGCATGCGGCACATCGAGAATCCCAACGATGACAGCTATTTGGCCGCCTTCAATCAGTACAACGAACAGCCAGCCAATCCCACGCAGACTACAAATGTCCGCACCAAACGGGCGGAGCGACAATTGCCCAGTGCTCCGCGCATGTTGCGTTTCGATCTCAGCGATGCTGTGGAGCCCAGCCAGGAATTGAAGCAGCTACTCCGCCAGTATCAGCAGCGTGCGCTTAAGCCAGCTCCCACACCTACACGTGCTCTAACACCAGCTCCAACATCAGCTCCAGTTGCTGCTCCCAGCAGCACTGCAAAGCCTAGCAACAAAAGATCTCGGAAACCGCGTCGCTTGCGCAGATCAACTTTGAGTCAACAGCCGGCCAACTTCAAGGTGGAAATGATTCCCTTCGAGGCGACAGATGCCCGCGAACCGGATGCCATCACAGCACAGCTTATCCAGCGTGCCAGGGCATTGGATTTGCAAAGGGAACCAGCTCCGACTGCAGTGCACCCATCCGCCAAGCAGCCCAAGCGCAAATCTAAGCGCTCCAAGCGCTCAGCTCCGCTGCAGTTGGTCAAATTTGAGCTGGCGGATGCAAAGACATCTCTGCCAGTTGCGCTACAGCGCACTGGGAAAAATCTAAACCCAACCAGTCAGCTCACGATGGAAGCGAATCAGAATCAGCATCAAAATCGAACAACCCAAACAAGCCAAGAGGACAATATGCTGATGTCCGGTGAATCTGCAGCAGAGTCCAAACGCTTGTATGTCTACAAGGAGGCGCCAATCAAAGCCAAGAAATCGATCAGCACACTGCCGCACGAGGTGCAAAAGGTCATTTCGCATATAATCAAGGATGGCAACGGGGGCAAGGCTTACATCAAATATCTGACGCCCCAAAAGGTAGACTACGACCACTACAAGGCGAAGACCGTCTCGTATGTGCCCAAGCCCACGGCCTATATCAAATATGTGGCACCCAAGCCCGTGGAGCCGGTGCATGTCCACATTCAACCCGTGCCCGTTGTGGAGCAGTTACGCTACGTTTATAAGCCACAATATGCGCCGGTTTACCAAGCGCCGCCCACCATCCAGCAGCCGATTGTGGTGCAGGAGACACCACAGGCACCACAGGCTTTGGAGCAAGTGCATCACACCTATACCGCTGACGCAGCTGCCGAGTCAGCTTTGCCAGAGCCGAAACTAAATGTTATTCCACCACAATTTCGACCCTCCAAGCCGGATCCGTTGTTGGAGTCGGCGCCAGTCTATGGACGACCCATTGAGCAATATCAGTATGAGATTCAAGCTGAACCAGATCCCACCCAATCACCACTCATTAAGATTGAGTATCATGCGCCCGCAGATAAAATTAACGAGCACTACAAACAGATGCCCGAATTCCGGGAACTGTCCACGCTGATTGGAAAATCACCAGACGATCAAATCCATGGACTCACCTATCTGCTGGCCAAGGAGATGCAGGCCAAGCTGCAACGTCAGCCTAAGCAGCTGTTGGTGGCTCAAGTGCCCGATCCCCGTCCGCAAGACAACACTGCGCCCATACTCTTCCATCCCGGACAGCAGCAGCCGCCACCAGTTGCCGGCGCATTCAAAACGGATCTCAGCTCGCTGGGAGTGCAGCCGGGTCGTCTGATTGGCATGGGCAAAACGAAGCAATATGTGCCCATCGTGGAGTCGAGCAACAACGATGTCAAACAACTGCCAGCCGTGGCCAGCAGCTCGCCCATAAAGCCCACGGCCAGCTCATTCATTGACTACATGCCAGGACACGGATTATCGCATGGCTACGAGGGTGTTCGCAATGTGCAACCCTTTACTACAGTGGAGCACATTGTGCATCAGCCCACACTGCAGAAGCAGCCACTTCATCCTCAGGCTTATCCTCATTCTCAGCCTCTTCTTCAGCCTCAGCCTCATGCTCATCAGGATATACTCGCCACATCCCTGCCAGCCCATCTCGAGGGCGAAAAAATTGAGAATGGTGTGCATTATGTGCACAGTCCCGATGACAAATCGGTGAGTTTTAGTTGTAGAAATTAATATGATATTTACAAATATTTAAATTTCCAGTTAATTCCAAGTTTTTATTTGAAACAAAATATGAAATTTGTTGAACCGATAAATTTCAATTATTAAATCACAAGTAGTTGATTCCAATTAAACAAAAGAAAGAACGACTATCTTAGATAAGCCTTATAGACCAGAGGAGGGTCGAAATTGTTGACATTCTGAACTTATCTATACAATTAAAAAATCCACCGATTATTTCCATAAAAGCGATGTTCAAATAACACACATACTTGGTGAGTTTAGTTAGGACAAGAAAGTTAACAAGAATCTGACAATCGAACAAAAATCGATACAAGCATTAGTTTATGGCGACAACTCTGGCAATAACAATGCATTAAATTAAAGCATACCTTGGGGCTGGTCACAAAGGCTTAACGCACCCGAAAGTGTGCTCCCATTGATTGGCATAGGCAAAAACACAATCAACATAAATAAGGCGAACTGCCCGAGCAGCAACAACTACAATAACAAGAACAACTCCCCAGACACGACACGACACGACAATGTGGCAGTCACAACAATGGAGCGCCTGCAGCAGATTTCCCCTCACTACTACCGCCCCTCCCAAACTCTATAAAGAGTTCTCCCCAATTGAGGATTGAGTATTGGAAATGGAAATGGAAATGGGAAAGTGGATTTTTGGACTCATCTCTCTCCCACTCTCTCGGCGTCTCTCTGTATGTTTGCAATTCAGTTTGATTGCCGATCCATGTCTCGCCGGTAATGCACTTAATCGAATAATTTTCAAGTTCGACAAGCATTTTCAATGTCGTTAGCCACGTCTCCTTCACCTACGTTTAACCAAGTGGGAATCTTTTACCTGCCGTCTGCTAGCCGAGTTGAGGCCACAAAAGCAATGCAAACGACTTCGACTTTCATTACGTGAAGCAGATTATTGCAGACTGCTTCTGCTGCTGCTGCTGCTGTCTGTGGATATTTGCAGATTGCGGCATTGCCTGACAAGTCGAACCCTCAATTGATAAAGATATACGAGTCGTGGTAAACGCATACATACATATCTAGCTACATACATATATAGCAAACTGTTCCCTTTTGGATCACCTTAAGTTTTGAAGGCGCTGCCACGCCTCTACTTGCACTTGATTGCGTTCGCAGGCGGCAACGTGGCTCGCTTCAACTTTATTTTTATACACACTTTTTTAACCATATTATTTTTTCTTTTCTTTTTTTTTTTGCTATTTTACGGTCTGAGCGGAATTAAAATTCCTTTTTGTGAGTTGCAGAAGTTTTGCCGTGTTTGCGGCACGACGACGACTTGCATTTAATTTAAATGCTTTTTTATGCCGCAGCAACCCAAAGCAATGGCATCAACTGCGTGTGTCTGTGCGGGTGCATGTGTGTGTGTGTGTGTGTGTGTGTGTGTGTGTGTGTCTGTGCGTCTGTGTCCATTGAAATGTATCTTAAGTCTGCACGTTGCACTGTGCAAACTGAAAGAGCAACCACAGAATATCCAACTATCTGCACATAAATGGAAAGGTGAAATAAATTCGCAAAAAGCAGACAATAAAATCAATGAACACTGTTCGAAGCAATCATTAATATTTGATAGAGTATTGTATGATAAAAGGTAGTCTAATTTTTTTGCGACGTGGGTCCAAACTTTCCTCTTTTTTTTGTTTAATTAAGGCTTTTAAATTGGGTTTTGACCTACAGACTAATACTACATTTAAAGTTCAAAACCCGATTCTGGCTCGACTTTCATGAATTCTGTACATCTTTGCACAAATTACATTATGACCAACTGCATATCTGAGTAAAGAAAGTTCCAGCAACTTAAAAAGCACACAAATAACAATTCAGAATCGAGTACAGTAATACATGTTCGACCAGTCTTTATGAACGTCTTTTAGCTAACAATGAAATTACTTTTTACATACTTCACACTACACCGTCTTGCTCTTTATCTTACTTGATTTCGGGACATGCCATCTGGTAAACGAATTGCGTCAAGGTGCGGGTCGGTCGCCCCGTCATATATCCAGCAGTCAGATAGGGAATGAGGCCGTAAGTGGTTAGCATGCCTGTGCCTCTGGTGTCGATGTGGGCCCAATCGGCGCAGGGCACCAACTCATGTAGGATGGCTGCACCCAGGCAAGAGCTGGCCAGACCACGGCCATCATTGCTCAGATCGTAGCCGGTCTCGTCGGTGACTTGATTCCTGTAGTACTTCCACAGGGGCATGCGCCACATGCGATCACCGGTCAAAGAACCAGCCTTCTGGAATTGCTTCCACACATAGTGCGAATTGGAGAAGATGCCGGAGGCACCGCCGCCATAGGCTTTCTGTACACCCCTGCCAAGGGTAGCCACATCGACGACCAGTCTCGGCTTATATGTCGTCTGGCCATAGATTAGAGGATCGGCTAACACGACAACGCCAGCCTTGTCCACATCCCGAACGGCCATGGAGCGGGCATTTAGCATGGTGACAACATCGCCCGGCTTGACCGACATTCCCGATGGCATATTCTCGCACAGCGGGATCACACAGGTCACATTTATTGGCAGCGATAGAGCTGCGATGCAGCGCATCATTCCAATAATGGCAGCGGCAGCCGACATACTACCACGATTCAGATCCATACCCTTGCATCGTCTCAGATTGATGCCGCCCGAGTTAAAGGTAATGCCCTTGCCGACAAATAGAATGGGCTTGTCTTCGGGCGCAGTGCCGCAATAGCTAATCTCCAGCAGCACAGGCGGCTCACAGCTGCCCTTGGCAATCATGAGGAATGCATGCATCCGCTGTATTTCAATCCAGTCCATGGTGCGCACCTCGACAGTGATGCCGCACGGACACAATGCATCTACGGTGGCCTGAGCAAACATGGTTGGTGTCATGCAATTTGCTGGTGCATCCGAGAGTCGCCTGGCCAGATTCTGTGACTCCGCCTTGAACATGCCACGCGTCCATCCATCCAAATCGTGCGAGTCGTACAATTCCAAATGTGGAACCGGCAAGCGTTTTTTCTTGGCCAAGTTTTCATTGAATCTCCAAACGGCCAATGCGGCTCCCTCGGCTGCCTGTTCCGCATAATCCATGCCATCGACAGAAATAGATCTTACACCCAGCTTCTGCAATGATCGCGCACCAATTCCGGCAGCGACGCGCACATTTTCCATGCCCTCGTCCAGCATTTCCAGCTCATTGAATCCGATGCCCTCGATGCCCACTCCAACGACAGCCACCGCATTAAAATCAGGATCGATATTGTTGAAGACACGTCCATTACCCAGTGCACCATTCACCCCCGACTCACAGACAAGTTGCCGCAGCTTGCCCCCAGTGCGATCGTTGAGCTTCTCACCCGACGGCGTGAACTTTGGATCCTTGTTGCCCTCCTTCCTATAGATTCCGACAACGAGGCCCTTGCCCCCGCCCTTGCCTTTCGACTCATCGCAAGTGAATCTCACGGCCAAGTGCTGCAACGATTGCTGCTGCTTCTGCTGCTGGTGCCTCTGGAGTCCCATAACGCTGCGAAAGACTTGACGGCGCATGTGCTTCATCTTAAGGTTTATATCTTAAAGTTCCTGTTTCACGAATAATTTCGAATTTTTCGTAGAAAATTTTAAAAAGTATCAAATGTCCGGCAAGCTAACAAAATTTTTTATATCAGACGAGAAATTTTGTAGTTTTTTTTTGCAGCTTTTAAATATTTTTATGAAAATACTTTCTCTGTTCTGTGCCAGCCTGTAACTAAAACAAATGTGACTTACATTCACGACGTATTCAGTTAGTTGCCGGCTCAGATCGCATGGGTAATGTGATAAACATATTTTTCATCAGTCGAGTAGTTGATTTTGAAAATGAACCAGATACATCAATTGAAAGCTCAAATAAATTCAAATGATAAAGAAAATACTTGCTAATTAAATGATGCGATTTGTGAATTTATTTAATTTGTATTCCGCATATTCTTGGGGAGATTTCGAAGCTTACATTGCTCATTGTTGTTGAACTCCATAAGGAACTATGGATTCTTTAGCAGCAATTGTCTTACTTAGACCAGCTTCTTGAGGAGGTTTTTTAAGTTTCAAAGCAAGAAGTATGGAAAAGTAGGGTGAACTATGGATTCCTTAACAGCAAGTGTCTTACTCAGTCCACTTTCGTTGAACTCTGGATTTTCAGAAGCCAAGCTATTTACTTTATGTGATTAAGGGTTTAAGACAATAATTCATATTAAGGGTATTCAACTTATCGCTATTCCCAATTTCCAATTCAGTTGAAAGTGCTGTGTGGGGGGCTGGAAGTGGTATGGTTTCTACTCAGATGCTATTGACATCCTGGGAAATTCAGTGAGCAGAGAGAAGGGCAAAATGGGCGACGACAAAGCGCCAAAGAAAAGGAGCCAAGAAGTTGATGTCGCTTTTGCAGACATGCCATAAACAGGCAAAAGTGCAACTGCAACAAACAACAAACGACAAATAGAAGAAGAATACTAAGAAGCAGACGGAAACGAAGACGATGTCAAAGTGGCAGAGCAAAAGTTGCCGCTGTCAGTGGCTCAATTCGCGTCGACAAATCGACTTAAAATTGTTTTTGAGCCGCGCAACAAAAACTGATGTTGACATTTTTCACATTATTTTCTTTGATTTTGCAATTGCCAACTGCGAAAAGCTGATTAAATTTTATTTATTGGCTCTGTAAAGGGGAGAATTGCATAACTGGCAACCGTTTGTTAATGTGCATTAGCAAGGCATCAAAGTGTGGGCAGTGCAGTAGACCAGCGCACAACATTTCCCTTCTATTCCTACCCGCACACACCCAACTCTTTCCCCTTGATCAGAGCAGGAACACACACATTGTTTTACTGTCGTTTAGCATGATTTTTAATAGGCTTTAGGCCTTGTTCCTGTTGTCGTCAGTGCCAATGCCGGACTTAGCATCCAACCCGTTGACTGGTTGTAAAACTGAAAAACCATTGCACTCACTTCCCAGGCAAAATGGAAAACCTGATGAGCATGAAGGCAAGCTGCCAGATCCTGCCGGCCTTTCTGTCTGCATTGTCTGCCTGTCTGTCCGTCCATCTCTGACAGCCAAACGACACTTGTTAGGCTCAAGTTTTGGGATTCCTCCGCCCTCACAGCCTCACAGGACATACCATTGCAATGCTCGTCATGGGACTTGTTTGACAGCAGCTGTCACACACACACACATACAGACACATGAACACACACACACACACACAAGCAAGAACTGGAACTGAAGCAGGAGACGGTAAACGTTAGCAGACTGTGAAACATGTTCAGAGATTTTTGGGGCATTTGTCATTTTATTGTGGTCGAAATGGTTGGTAATGGTTGGTGTGTGTGCGTGTGCTAACTGCTGCTTGAGCCTGTCCAGTGTGACCAGCTGCAGGTGCAATATTTTCCAGCGGCTAACTCACATATTTTAATTCCATTTTTATTTCAACCCTTTTGCTGTTGTTTGTTTGTTTGCTTTTTTTATTATTTTACTCGTTTTCTTTTCGTACAAGTGTTGAAAAGAGCTTGTCAAGTAGTGGGTTGTTTTGTGGGGTTGGGTACATAACTTTTATTTAATGGAGCTTGCCAGGGGAAACATATGTGCATTGCTAAGTTCGGGTATTTGGCATTGAAAAGCACTCGACAAAAGGTTTCAGCTTGGGACTTGCCACGCACATAAAACGAGAAACGCAAAAGGTTGCAAGCTACTTTATGAGCTGCTTCCCTCTGTGCCCTGGGTGTGTGTTACTGGGGTGAAAGGTTCTGGGTTTTGTGTACACATCCAGCCGGCATATGTTTCTAATGTGCCCCATCTTAGTTTGGGTGCTCTTAAAGCTTTGTCAAATTGGATTTACTCAAACAATTGTGCCACATAATAAAGTGCGGCATATAAGCTGAGAAAAGTCCAGAAGTTATAGTAAATAACTTTGAAATGGTTAAGTACTTACATAATAATACTAAGTGTCGATAAAATAGTATTTCACTTATTCTGAAAGTGTTAGGCTTTGAATCAAAACTGATACTTTGGCATTTCAATCTATTTCAATTCGATGGCACCACATTAGGACCGTACTTCTCTACTTTATCTATGCCCAGCCCTGCCATTACTTACAGCTCTCGCTCATCAATTTGTAGTATTTCGCATTGTGGTGCGTAAATTCAAGTGGCATGCAAAATTAGATTCTGAGATATATAATTCGCTGGGCACAGCTCAGATATTAGGCCATTGTCAGCTCAGCAGTATCCAAAAAGTTGACCCAAACCAAACATTGACTTTAAATTAGCTTCACTTCACTCGCTCGCATAATAAACCGCAGCAAAAACTCAGCGAACTCAACTGCTATGAAAGAATATGACAACTATATTCTGCACGCCACAGCTTAGATACCCTTCACATAAGTTATTTAAGACGTAGCTATTTTTGAAATTCAATAGATCAACATAAATGAAATATCCATCGAAAAAACGTTTACTAAAGTCTAGTTTGCATAGAACGAATAAACTGATCGACGGAGCAGTTATTGACTATATAGACTCCTCGACTGATGTTGAAAAAGATTTTATATGAAATATATATAGTACCCTCTGCGAGGGCAAACAAAATAGTTGGAAAAAAAAACTCAGATAAAAAATTATACCCATGGCGAAGTCTGTTGACGCCTGTTTCTGTTGCTGTTCTTCTGTTCAACTTTCACTCTCTCTCTCTCCATCTATCTCTCTGTCTTTCTCTCGATTTCGCTCTAGCTGCATATTGACAGACACATTCGCATAAAAATCACGTAGTTTGACATTTTTCCAGCTTTCCTCTTGTCAGCTCGTAGCTTGGACGCCATTTGTTTGTTCTTTTTTTTATAAATTTTTTTACTTTACTTTCTGCAGCAGCTGTCACGCAATCAGCCCAAGCACATTTGCTATAGCAAAGCCAACAAACTGATAACTCAATTTTGGTTAGCCTTGCACCTCCGTCCCCCACTCTACCGTAGACCACCTTAAAGCCCCACCACCCCCGACAAAATGCTCAATCTGCTCATAACTCGAGCGAGAATTGCTAACAAGCGAGCCATAAAAACTCTGTGTGTGGCTTGCAGTATTTTTCTCTGGCTTTCTCTCTTTCTCTCTCTCTCTCACTATGCTTTTTGGGGGAAGGCGGTTGCGTTGCAAAATTGCTGTCACTTGCCGCGCAAGAAATTATGCAACATACATTTTTGGGAACTGGCTAGGGCAGTGGAGCTCTAATCAGAATCCCAGCCTCATAATTGCGTGCAAAACTTTTTTTGGCCAACTGTGAACATTGACGGCAATTGTGTCAATGATTGCCGTGTTGCAAGAGGCGCCCCAGCGTCGCCAAACGTCAGGATGAACGTCAGGACATTCATTGCCTGCTGTTGAACACGTTCTGACCAGGACACACACACTCACACACACACACACACACAAATACTAGAAGGCGAGCAACTCGGAACGCATTACATTGTAAAATTGGTTTTTGTAAATTGTTTGGACACAACATTTATTTCCATTTAAATGCGATTTGGCTTGCTTTTTTGGTCCACTCCACACAACGACCGGCATTCTGTGGCGCCTGTGGCCGAGTGTATCCGAGTGTGTGCGAGTGTGTGTAGGTGTTGGTGAGTGTTGCTGAGTGTGACCAAGCCAACACTTGTTCAATTTTAAATGAGCATGCAGCTCGGCGCAACTGCTGCAGCTGCCACTGATGCCTCTCAGTGCCACAAACCCCATTATTTCTTATTCAGAAACTCAGCCGGAACTCCCCCTGTTCCCCCCATCGCTGTCAGTAGACCCATGAGGTTTTTGGCACTGGTTTTTGGGCGAGGTGTGCTTTGCAGCGCTTAAACGAATTGTGTGAATAATAAAGGAAGCACGGAGGTTGCCATAGATATTACGTTAGTTGCCAGCATGGATTAGCATTAGGAACAGACTATGATGCCTCACACAATATCTGCTCGTATTCCCTCGCAAATGTGGGCAATTTTCAGCAGCAGCTCAAACAAAACAAAGAAATCTGTTCATTGAAAACTTCTGAAAGCAAATCGACAGTAAAAGCTGCTCTTAAGTATGTGAACAATTGATTTCAAACATAAAATTACAAACAAAAATTTATATATATATTAAAATTAAAGTATTTAGCAAAAAAGTCTTAATCTCAATGTTGATGTTGTTTTAGGGTAATGAAAATTGTGAAAATAAAGATTTTCTTAAGTGCATTTAAAGCTTATGTCATATTTAAGTGAGGCATGTATTGTTTATCGTTTGGTGACATCTTTTTATAGTTAAACGTTGTTTTTTGCAGCCTTCATACTTTTATATAAATATTTTAAATAACTATTTTCTTGCTTATAATTAAAAATAGGCATTACGCAAGAGTCGATAAATCGCACACTTAAATTAGAGTTTTCATGTATTTTAATCATAAATTAATTTTGAATTTCACATGGTTTAAATTTTCATCAACCACAAAAGTTCTCAAGGCAAACAATTTGTCAAAATCACAATAAATTCAATTAGCTGATAAGCAAAATAAATCATCAAGCCGCACGATGATTTTTGCGGTCTAATGATAAGAACAAGTTGAGTTCAGATGAATTCTGTTCTGTTGTGTTGCGTTGAGTTGAGTTAAGTTCCTGGCCAGCGGCAATGAGTTAACCACAAAATAGCACCACACAAAGTAAAAGGCAGTGGGCCAGGCATAAAAAGCCACAGGCAGAAACAAAAGCCAAACGATTTTAATGAGCCTCACAGTGGCTAATAAATGGCCAGGATTCAGGATGGGCTTGGAGAGGGAGGAGAGGTTTGGGGCCTTTTTGAAACGGAAATTCAAATCCAGAGCATATAATGAAAATCAACAACAATGCTGATTATATGCAAATCAAAAGAAATAAAAGCCAAAGCGCGTCCAAGTGGCATATAATTTTGCAGTGCGTCAAAGGCATTGCTCAGAGCCCCAACCCCCTCCAGCGTGTACTCCGTTTTGTAATAAAATGTTGGCTCATGGCTTCGCCCACTCCAGCTTAAGTGTGGGCCAAAACAAGTACGAAATACGCGTCCAGCTACAATAGCTGTTGTTGTGTGAACTGTGAAGTGAACTGAAAGTGCTGGAGGGGCAAACCTAGTGAGTTGGAGTGTTTCTTCAGCTACAAGTTGTGTGTGCATATCGCTTTCAAAAGTTAAAAAAAAAAAATTGTTGTAGAACTCTCTCAAAAGCTGCTTGGCATGACAATTTGCCAATGGTAAAGCATACTTTTAGGCAGACCCTGGACACTGAGCTCAGTGGGGTATCTAAACAATTAAAATAGTTGAGAATTTGTGTTGTGCTGACTTCCCCAATAAAAGCAGAAGAATTTACATCAAATTAATAAGAAAAGAAAATTAGTTATTATTCAATTTGTAATTATGTGTATATTTATGTACCTATTTAATACAATCTCCCATTATTATTTAAATTAATTATCCAAACTTCACTAAATTTAATTGTTCAGACATAAGTATTAACCGTTAGGCAATTTTTCTCATCAGTTATAGTTCACATAAACAGATTTAGAACTGATTTTACACTTGAGAATTTACGTAAAGTACTGAATAATTGTTTGTATCTACCATATTGCTGTCATCCCATTTTCTCTTAGTCTGACAACTTGTGCATCCAAGCCAGTACCCGTCCTCAAATTGTCAAAAAAAAATATAAACGAACTCACGTCTTATGTCCTCAAATTGCATTTTGCACTCGACTCGGCTCACAATTCGCCAGCACTTTTCGAGGAACGTGTTAAATGCAAAATGTGTTTTCTTCACAAAGCCATAGCCAAAGCCAAATGGCAATTGCAATTTCTAATAAATTTCGTGAGAGGCCAACTGTTTGTCATATTTTGCTGCAGCTCTGGCAAGTGCCTTTAGCAGCTGTCCTATTGACATTGACATTACTCTATATATCTATGTACATATATTTGTATAGATAGCATACCGCTTTCGTCTGCTTCTAATGGCAAGTCAATTTACAGTCACAGAAAAATTGCAGCATCATCCAAGCTGTTACTGTTGTTGTTGGCCGAACAAACGAATGCTGATTTACAGATAGTCAAAAAAAAAATATATATATATCTATATATGTGTGTACGTATGCCCATTTTCAATATGGAACGTGATGTGCTTTAGTCATTACCCCCACTTTCCCCCTGCCCTGATGTCACATTCTGAAAGGCAAACATTGACCAGTGTTTACATGCGAGTCAAGTCTTGTTAGCGGCATATCCTCAATATGCAATAACCTTGTCGAAAAGCGGGGGGTTTTTCTGGTAAACGCTCTCATCGTGTTTCATCTGCATTGTAATTATGTTCATTTAATCAAATCAAATTTGTAATGAAATTCTGCGACTGCAGCGCATCGTAATAAATTGCTTGTCTGGCCCGTGACCATACTCCGACATTGGAATGGAATCGGGATACAAAGAAAAAATCAAAGAAAATTTGCATATTCGCTGGCAATGCCGGTTTCTCTATACAGTCGATACCCTATAATGTATTGGTTAAGGGTTAGCTAGGGTCAGCTTCAACAAATCAGAAAAAACATAAAGCGTATATATAAATACAATAGGATTATATTTCGCAAATTAAATATAAATATTTAGATGCTATAACTTATTACAAAATTCGATTTTTTCCTCCAACTAAGCCGAAATAGGTGCATCTACTTTTCTGCAGGGTATCGTGTAATCGTTCACTGCCAGCTTTCTTTTCTGTTTTGTGGTTAGTTTCCAAACTATGCAACGTGATTTGGTTTGCTGCTTTGCACGTCAAAAATCTATTAACATTTTGCCGCGCTGTTAATGAAGGACTTGCCATTCTCCTCCCCTTCAATTGCCCGATCCTCCAACTATTGCAAAGGAAAAATGCAAGAGCCTGCAGAAATATTTTTTTTAACATTTCATTAAAAGCAAACCACGATAAAAATTTAAGCGCAAATGTTGGCAAATTGCTGAAGCGTAGAAATTCTTAATTATAATAAATGCGCTTGCGGTTTAAAGAAGACAAACAATGAACATATTGAGGAGGGATGAGCGGAAGAGGATTGAAGAAATGAAGCCAGAAAACAAGTGAATGTTAATTTGAGCTATAGTTGAGCGTTAAAAAATGCCTCGAAATTCCCTGAGCAGCCAACTATTTATGGGTATTTGAGTAATTTCAACGAAAACAGATTCAACGAATTTTTATGAAAACTTTCATGAACTTCATTTCAAAGGAGAACAAAAGATGAAAAGGATACGTTTACTTATGTATTTGGGATTAAAATGATTTCTTAGTTTTCGAAATTCATTTGCTAACTTAGCCAAACTTGCGGGCTGCAATCAAAACCTAGAGTGAGGCATACAAATGACAACAAAATACTCAACAACAAATTGAATAACTCCTTTTTCACCACCCCAGGAAAGCCATTCTCACTCGACGGCACACAAAACCACAAAACATATAAATTTGGCAAAACGCGCCAAAAGCTTTACATAGGACATTGAGCATTTTGCATACACATTCGCCGCAACTGACAAGAAAAATGCCTGGCGAACAACAATGTAACTTAATTAAACTTAATTTACAACTCATTAACATATCAAAAAGTTTGCCGCGCCCCCACACCCACCCACACACACACATACATCTCGCCCATGCCATAAAAACCACAAAAGCAGACCTCCCTAACAAAACATGTAGCAAAAGTTGTGACAATTGTCGAGCCGACAACGAGATTTCCCTGGCGTGAGTGCGGAAACGGAAACTCACTCACATAAATATACACACACACCCATTCACATGCTTGCGGCAACCAACAGGATAAAACATGACGACATTTGCTCAAAATATTTATTTCATCTTGAAATGTTTACCAGCGAAATACTTACAGCAAAATACCAACTCCAAAATTTTTGTCGACATCTACAAAACAAATCTATGCAACACACATGAAATGAAATCACGCTGATAGGCAGTGGGCGTGGCCGTGGCAATGTGGGCGCTTAGCGGTGTGTGCTTGCGGGTTGAGGGTTTGGTCTGTTGTGTTGTGTTGTGATGTGAAGCTGGCGCAATAGCTGTTTTCTATATATATTGTTGCAAATTTCATTACGCACGCGCCTGCCTCAATACAATTTACAATCACATGCATAACAAAGCGCCATGTGAATGACAGTCGTTTCCAAACCCCCCACACAGCAACAACCACCCCCCTCAAGCCCACAAGTGCACACACGCACAACTATGTGTGCTTTACGCCCGCCATCAGCGCCAGCCACAGTGAGAAACTCCATTGTCTATTGTCACACATTGTGGTATAGGGTATAAAGGGGTATGAAAGTTATGATCTCAATTTTCTGTAAAATATTTGATCTCTTCTGAATGAACTTTGTGCGCAGATAATTTTACTAAAATACGACAAAGATAGAGATAAATACAATTATTTATTATTTGCTAGCGATGTAATTTCAATTCAATTCGTAACTACAAATGAC
The DNA here is from genome assembly GCA_035041595.1 of Drosophila basisetae. Classification (NCBI taxonomy): domain Eukaryota; kingdom Metazoa; phylum Arthropoda; class Insecta; order Diptera; family Drosophilidae; genus Drosophila; species Drosophila basisetae. The sequence goes on from JAWNLB010000144.1 coordinate 3,739,365, forward strand.
AGCCGTGGAGATCATCAATATTGTCAGCTAAATTAAAGATAAGTTAATATTGAAATTAGCCAGACATTTATATATATACGCAGATCTTGTAAACACATATTCTAGTGAAATAAGTTAATATTCTTATTAGACAAATATTGATGTATTATACATACAGATAATCTGCAGAATAGATATCTGTCAAGTGCATACGAACTTCGTTGAATAAATAAATAAAAATAAAACTAGCATTTCATTTATTTGTGAATGCCGTTGATGTTCTTGTTGCTGTTGCGACAGTTGTCTGCAGTCTTCACTGTAGACGACAGCGGCCTTAATACATTTCCCATTTTGCATACTCTTTTCGTCATGTGCACGAATTGTCAACCAATCAGCTTACCAACTTACACACAAATACTAGCGTAGATATTCGAATGTGAAACTAACTTGAACTAAATCTGCCACCCGTCCTGGTGGGCTCTGCTCTCTTCATTACAGCTGCATCAGTATGCCTCAAAGTATGCCTTTGGTTATCGCATACGTGATTTCCATACCGGCAATGATTTTGGCCACAAGCAGAATAGGGATTTGCATGGCGTGACACGCGGTCAATATCACATTTTATTGCCAGATGGACGCGTCCAGAACGTGATTTATCATGCAGATGATACGGGCTTCCATGCGGACGTTAGCTTCGAGAGCGGAACAACTAGACACTGAGTAACGGCCAGAGGAAAACAGGAAATCCAACCGTAAAACAACAACAAAGATGAACCAACCTAAACCAACCCAAAAACGACAGCAACAACAACAACGGGCAAATGTGCAATCAATGGCATACGTGTGTAAGTTTTAGAATTACCTTTGTTGGATTAGGTTAGGTTAAAAGTCAGAAGAAGAAAAAATCGAATTGAAGAACTATTTTCATTGATAACTAACTATTTAGCCAGAAATCGTTAGTGATTTGACTATTTATTCCGCAATCATAATCTGCATACTGTTTAACATAATAATTATAATCTTCTTTCAATCTATACAAAAATTATTGATGCCAAATTTATTTGATTATTTGTATTGCTCGGCATTCTAATTTCGTTAAACAAAAAACTGCTTAAGTTTAGGGATGTCAAACTTTTACTTATTTCTTTATTTATTTTTTTATTTAATCCATCGATTTTGTTTGTTTTTTTATATGAAGTGTATAAATTAATCAAACCAAATGAAATGGAAAAACTTTAAAGAATATTGTAAAATTTGATTTTAATAATTCAAAGTATGTTTTACATTTCTTTGTTTTATTATATGTGTAACTTTCTAATAATATAAGATCATTAAATATAGTTATCGAACTGGGAACCTTGTTGTTTTTTCAGCCACTTGTTCACTTCTAACAAACAAATCCAATTAATACAAAAAACAACAAGTTGTGTGTCACCAACAAGCACAAATAAATTCAAATAAACGCTATAATAATTTACAGATTTCTGTAAAAAAAAAAAAAAAAAAACAGCCTTCCTGCATTTTTAATGGCAAGCAAAATTTGTTGAGTAAAATATCGAAATAGTTAATCATTGGCGATTGTGCCATAATTCAATTTACAATTACAGGCGACAAGGCGGACAAGAGGAACGTAGGAAGAGGCAGGCAGAGACGGAGAAGGGGTCTGCGGTTCCGGTAGCCTGACAAATTGCACAATTTTCAATGGAATTGGAGTGGAGAAAACCTTCAAATGGCAGATGCGCAATTGCATCCATAATTGACTTTTAAAGCTGTGTAATTGCTTAATGTTTTTATTTTCGTTATTGTGCGTTAAATGCGTGCATCAAAATTCAACAATTTCAATTTAACAATTATTCAAGCCTTGCCACTGACCTTTTGCCTTCCGCTTCGCTATTTTTTGCACACAGCTTTTTTTTATAGATTTGAGAAGGTTCATTAACTCAAGCAATGCGTGGATTTTATTTAAAGAAGGCTAGTTTCAAATCATATTATCGATGATTTCTGTCTTTTCGAGAAGGTTTATTAACTCTTCCAGTCAAAAACAATGCGATGTTATTTGAAGAGTCGAGTTTCAAATATTTTCAATGACATTTGTCTACTAGCACCTTAAGCATACATGTGCTCAACTTTGTTCTACTCTATTTCCAAAAAGTTTTTAATAGTTTTAGTTTTAACAATTTAGGGAGATATTAATTATTAATTGTTCAAAAAGACACTTACAAATAAATTTCAAATTCCACAGCAGACTTAAAGGACGCTATGAATCTTCACAGAAGTTGAGTCCGGACCAGATTCAATATATCTTTAAAATAATTGACCTAGAGCGAATAAAAAACTTATTAAAACTATAAGAGGAGGTCACCAAATAATAATAACTATTAAAGTAAAATTAAAGCCCATCTTAGACTTGGAATTTAAAGCATTTTCCGAAACTCATGCGGCGCAAACAAGTTAATTGGGTTTTAAAAAACGTGCAAGCGTATCTGTGTCTCGGTATTCCTCAGTCATCGTTTGTAGCTCTATTTTGGATAATTGGCATAACACTCAAATGTCAATAAATTATGTTATTTCTTGTTGCTTGTTTAACTGAGATTTAAATTGTAGCAAATTTCTTGGCAGTTTTTTCAGCGCCCATTCGAGACGCCCATCATTTATCACGATTGAAGGTCGTCAAAGAGGCTCTCAGTATGGGGTGTCAAGGTGTCTGGCTCTCGGCATTTGCTGCTTGCTTGTGTACTCAAAATAGGTTTTAAGTTGTACTTTAATTAATTTGAACAAATCGGAATCGAAATCACATAACCAAATCGAAGTGATTTTTATGCCGCATCATCGACTTGACGTGATGTTTCAGTGACTTGCCCGTGACTTGACTTTAGGCATTGATATCATCACAAGAAACGCAAAATGCTTCGCTTAGAATCGGAATCGGAATTGGAGTCGGAATCGGAATCGGAGTCATCACAGCACTGGAATCACATGTGGCTTTGGCAGCTGTTTGCTACCATTTAAAGTTCAATGTTGCCAACAATTGTAGAAACAAATTTCAGTGTCTGTATCAACATGTCTGTTATTGTTGCTGTTGCCGTTGGTTGTCTTATGTCGTTGCCAATTTGTTGCCACTTTGTGAGTGGTGCATTCAAAGTCAACCGCTACAATATCCACACCTTAAACTCGCTGCCACTGTGGCCACTGTGGCCACTGCTGCATCTTTGGCATTCTTTTTGTTTTTGTTAACTATTTTTAATGTTTTAAGTTATTTCTTTTTTAGGTTTTGTGGTTTTTCATGACGCGGCGCTCATTAACTAGTTTAACTAGCATACACTGCCACTGTAAAGCATGGACACGTGTTGTAATGCCAAATTGCCACTCAGCTTTTAGATTTCTTGCTTATTTGGCTTATTAGAATTATATTATATACTGCTCATGCTGAATTAAAAAGATCATAAGCAAAACAAAAGCATCGGTTAAAGTATTGGCAAGGTTTCTTTTTTTCAATTTAAAGTTATTTCTTCTTGCGTTGATAGATGTTTTCAAAGAGTATACAAACTGCCAATACCCACTAGTTTTATAAGCCACAAAGCTGCATCAATTTTTGGGCTAATGTACAAACTGTTTAATTGATTTGACATTAAGAGGTATGGAATGTAATTTGTCGAAGTTTTGAGCGGGTCAAACTGTGCCAAAAAAACAACAAAAAAAAAAAAGAAAAAACATCCCGTAGAACGAAACCGAAACATTTGCAACAACCATAGAGTGGGAGGCAAAATTATTATGATCGGCCTCATCATCGTTAGCTATGAACTAAAAAGTTGAGCAAATGAGGTTTCACTCTTGTACAGCCAATTTGGAGTCTCTGTCGTATGGGTGCTGCGAGTGATTGACATTAATTGCCAGGCCGAACGAAACCGAAACAAAAACAAATTCCAAACCGAGATGCCACCGAGGCAGACGCTCACACGATGAGTTTCGTTGCAAGCGCAACTTGCCACATTGAGTGCACTCATTTGATGTGCGTTTTTATGTTTATGTTTCGGTTTGGCTTCATATTTTTTTTCTGCTTGTGCAATTGTTATTTTATAATTAAGCAATCTTCGAGTTAATTAAATGCGAATTTTGACAAGTGCATGCCGCAAAAGATTTATGAAGGTTGCCCACAAAATCAAGAGGAACAACTAAAACAACTCTGAGAACCAAGTGCATTATAATTACCCACGGAGTTATGGTTATTATATAAATCAGCACATTCTCCGTGCCAGCAAACAAAGTTAACGGCTATAAGAATAATATATGTATGTGACACGCCCACTTGAAAAAACTTTTACGGTATTCGGATTTTTTTTCGAGTGCCTCCTCTGCTGGTGCTGCCACTGCTGCTGCTGTGTGGCATTTGAAAAGAAGTTTTGGCTGCGATAATAAAATCCCATTTAAGTTTGACGATAAGTTTTGACCATTAGCTGCTGGGTTTTTGAGCAGAAAGCTGGTTGGAGTGGGTCGGCGCTGTCATTGCAAGTTAAATGCTTTAGATTTTCTATTTCCCTTTTTATATTTTTATGCCAACGCTTTTGCCAAGTTATCGAGCCAACTGTGGCCCTGGGCCCAAATGCAATTGATAAGCCGATGCCGACGCCGACATGGCCAAATGGCAAATGGCTTGGAAACTTGGCTAAAGGTTTTTTCGTTTGGCCTGTTTTTGATAAATGAGCCCAGATGAGCCTTTTCAAATTATCATTAGATACGCAAGTGTTTCTTTTCACCAAGTTATGCCATTCTAGATGACAAAATCATTGGACGTCTTGTCACTATAAAGTGCAAAATTTGCTTGATATTTGTAATTTATAATAATTATTTGCTTGACTACAGGCTGTTGCGATCATAGAAATATTTTTTTATGAATAGTTATCAATATCGTCTTGCTGAATATAAAGTCTACAAATTGTTGAAAAAATCAGTCAAATTAAATAACCGATTAGGGACTGATTGCTTCTTGTTTTTGGCTAACTCAAATGAAAAAAAAAATACAGATCTGCTCGATAAAAGGCAGCTGATTATTGATCCATTTACAAAAGGCCTATAACTTTGTTAGCCGCATTCCCTGAGTAAAGTTCATCCTACAACCACTGAAGTTTAATTGGATCACATTTAAGCTAAGTATTTATACCCCTTGGTGTACATCTCATTGCACTTTAGTTAAATCCTTGCACAAGTGAAGTGAAATAATTAAATCTGGGCACTGCACCTGCCAGTTAGTTGTTCGTGTCTTGTGCAACAAACTGAGGGACTCGCGACATGTTTGCCCGGATGACTTGATGTGCCACCGACGACACAGTATCAACATCAACATCAACATCAACATCAACAATGGCAGCACAAAGTATCTTTCTCTGTCTCCCCGGTGCAGCAACGACAAAATGAACAACAACAGCAGTAACGTAAACACGTAAACAAGTCAACGCAGGTTACGGCTCAATCGCTCAGGATCCGTATTCTCATCCGCATCCATATCCGCACAGCACGGGCACGGATAACGTGGACAGCGAGCGTGTCGTGATTTCCTTTAGCTTGCTAAATAAAAATTAACAAGGATAAATGATGTGCAAGGCAGTTGCTGCCGCCGCCAACACGGGCAATTGTCTAGGTGGCTAGGACAGCAACCAGAGAGGCGACAAGATTGCCTGGACGAGGGGCAGGACTTGCAGTTGCTCTCTTGCAGTCGCGTCATTTGATGCGTTACTTTTGTGTGTGCGTTAAATTGATTAAATGTGAAATTGGAATATGCAAATGAAGCCGACAACACACATACACACATACACACTCAAAGCGGGACACTAAGAGGGGGCGTTGCTATGGGCGTGGCCGTCTGTGGGGCGTTGCTGAAATGTGATTTATGTTAGGTGCAAAGTTTTTCGCACAACTTTCGGGTGCAATGAACGGAAGTGCAGCGACTCAAGACGTTAAACCAAGACGACGACGACGATGACGACGACAATGCAAAAGGATGCCAAAGCCCGGGGAAGGTGTGAAAAAAATTCGCTTAATTTGTCTAAAGAAAAGCCAAGCGCATGAAAATTTCCATTAAGAAAAATGGTGGCGAGTGTGGCAAGTGACAGGCAAAGCTTCCCTTTAGTTGCAGATTGTTTGCCAGCACGCAAAAGCAAAAATAAAAAAATAAAAAAAACAGCATCGAGAGGGACGCAAGAAACTTATCTGGCTGTTAAGGAAATAATGAGCGCAATTCAGAACAATGAAGAGCTATCAAACGATAGTATAAGCAACTAAAAGCATACTAAAATATATATATATATGTGATTTATATACTTAGAAAATGTTGATCATTAAAAGTTGTTGAAAAGTAATAAAGCAGAAATCTGAATTGTGTAAAACACTTACAGTCACAGAAGTTTTCCAATGGGTTCAATACAAGAATTGCTATGGAAACTATTCATAAATATTAAATATATAATTATTTATCAGGTAAGTTGAAACTAAGATACGATTATTTATTATTATTATCTGTAAATAACTTGAAATGCTTTACATAAATTTATAGGCTATTAAAATAGAATATATTAAAAATCTGCAAGCTGATACGCGGTTAATTATTTATTTATTAATATTAACTATAACTAATAAGGCAAGTAAAGTTATTTAATATATTCCAGCATACCGATATTTAACTCAATTGGCTTCTTCTCTTGCCTGCTGACTGGCAAAATTAGGGTGCAAAATAAATTCCAAAAGTTGTTTGCTACTTGTTTTGAGCTCAATCACATTGTCTACAAGACATTTAACCCATTTGTAAAAGGCAGTCTCCACTCCCCATAACAATATGCAAATTACCTGGCGCATCTGGACAGGCGACTGTTGCAGCTTCAACATTAACTGCAACCACTTCTCACACCAGACACCGCAACAACAAAGCCAACAACAACAACAATCGATAGCTGGTGGCAATAAACGCAGCAATTACACAGTTGGCTATTCTAATTCACTCATTTTTGGCAAAAATAGGTGCGCCCCGCATCGCTGTCTGGTGTTTTGCCAATGGGGTTTCTATTTCTATTCTACAATATTCCTCCAGCCGAACAACAACAGCAACAATGGGCAGCAGGTGATTCGCCTAAATGTTGCACGAAATGCGCAAAAACAAATTCGCGAAAAATCGAAAATGCTGCAACATTTAAAAACATTTCAAATGCTCGACTACCACATACCTAGTGGATAATTTAGATAGATAAAGAAAGATAAAAGAAACTTTATATTTAGCTTAAAACATATTTATCTGTTGTCAATAATCTACAAAATGTCCTCCATATTATGGAGAGGGTTTCGTGGAAATCGGCATATCTTTATTTTGACCACTTCTATTATTTCTAAAGGGTATGAAAACATTTTTAAATGCTTCGAAGCGACTGGCGAGCGACAGCAGAATTTTGGCTCTATTCTTTTAAATGTTAATTTGTGTAGCCTCGCAACAATTCAATAACCAACAGCAGCAACAAAAACAACAACAGCGGTTAGCATCAAAATGTCAACAGAAACATATTTTAGCCAACATTTGGCATAGCCATTTTTAGCTGTCGCTTAGCTGCTCTGCATTTAGCCATTGTTGTCTGCTTCCGTTTTAGCCTGAAGTACATCACGTTATTAATTAACGGGAGCTTCGTTTGCATTGGACACTTGAAGTTGTTGGCAAGTTTTTTGACTCCTTGCCCCACCACCCCGCGCTCTACGCGTCACACTTGAATGTCTTTGACTTCGTCATCGTCTTTGGACTTGACAAACGATCGGATTTGAAAAAACTGCAACTGTTTGAGCGGCACTGCGATGACAGTTAAAAACTGTAAGCTTTGATTTTGGGCAACAAATGTTACCCAAGCGCGAATTCATGTCAAGTTTGTAGTTTTGTATTGGTCAGCACTTTAAAATGTAACTTTATGTAGCTATGTGAAAAGGCATGTGCTCTAATTACATTTTAAATAATCTTTTCGTAATCGCAGCTACCACAAAATGCACTCAAACTGTTTTTTGGAGTGCTGCTCCAAGAAATTTCATAGCTCTCGTGCACTTAGTTCAAGTTGAGGATTGGACACTGGAACTGGGACCGAACCGGTATGTGGATGTGTGTGTTTGGTGCTGTTGTTGGCGTTAACGGGTATTATGTTGTTATGACAGTTTGACAGACCATGTACAATACCACACAAGGCTCAAGTGTCACGGAAATTGAAGCAGACAAAACTCTATAAATATCTTGTATATATAGCATTGTATCTTTTATAATACCTAATCAGAAGTGGGCATTATGAGTTTTTCAAAACGGTTGCAATGTAAGACTAATCGTTAAAATTTACCACAAAAATTGAAAAGCATTCGAACTTTTTTGCATTTATAAAACTAAATTATAAAAGAGAAACATAGAAAACAAATGTTGTGAGATAAATATTTAATATTTCCATTAGCATTTTGTATTTTTTTAAAATATTTAATGAGAAACATAATTATTAAAGATTTACTCTTGAAAGATTCTTTTGATATTTGTTTGCCGAATATAAATATATATTTCCCTAGAAGCGTAAAATGCACCAACTCATGCTAATCAAAGAATTTATGTATATATGATAAATATGGCAATATGTGTCAAGAATTTCTATTCAATTTAATGCCATTGTAAATTAAACAAGTAAATGTTATTTTATATTCAATGAAGTGCATACATTATTTGCTTGTCAAACCTTGCTTCGCTGCTCTCCTAATTATTTTCATATATCAAACATTCACACACACATGCATACACACACAAACACACACACACTCGATCACACACATATCGTAAGTGGGCAATAAAATTATAACAACCGCAGAAATCAGTAATCAAAAATGAATTGCTTTTAATTGTTATTTAATCTTTGCTTGTCTTTGGTATATCGAAATCGTTATATTTGTTTCCATCTTTCTCGTTTTTGCCTAAACTATTCAAGGTTAATTGGTATTTGAAGCAGTTTGGCTCTTTATTATGTGGCCTGAACTGATGACGCAAAGAAGAGCTGAAGAGCAGTTTGGAAGCTGAAAGAAAAAACCCTTCGTTGGCAACACGTCGCCAGCTTTGTGCAACATCAGCAGACCGAGGAGGAAGACCTCATAACAAAATCGTGTGGCGCAGGCCAAATATGGATAAGTTGTGATTTTTAGCATGAGCCTCACGTCATAGATTGAATTTTGACATCAAACAAGAGGTGCAATTGGAAATATACTTTTATATATAGATACTCGTATATATATAGATATCTGCGGGAAACACGTTCACAGCTTATGCAATTTTCACTCGCCGATTTTGTCACGTTTCGGATTTCTTGCCAACTTGTTGTGCGCTCTCAATAGTGTTCTTGGGCATCTGAGCTTTCTCAAAGGGCAGGCCGCACAACAGCAACAACAACAGCAAACAATAACAACACCAGCAACAAAGCCAGCAACTGACATTCGCTGTGACATTTTGCGAATAGGCGGAGGAGGCTGGACTCAAAGTCAGTTGATCAGTTTTTTTTTTTTTTTTGTTTGGGTCCCAGACCAGTGCAGAGAACGGAAAGCCAGTCATAAAACTTAAATATCAAATTTTGTGCATTTAATGAAGTCATTGCGGGCGTTTTTACAAGTCTGTTGCCCGAGGCAATCTCTAATTCCACAGCATTTAATAAAATGTACAACAAATACAAGCAACTTGTTATACATCCGCTAAGCTACACAACCTGCTCTAATGATCATCAGCAATTCATTTATCATCTAACAACAATCATCATCATCATCTTCGACAGCAGCAGCAGCATCGACAACAATTGCTGCTGTTGCTGATGCTGCCGTTGATGATCTGCAACATTTTTCATTTCAACACTCAAGAAGCTCTCTCAGCGCTGAGCAGAAAAGAGCAACATGCTCATTCTCGCAAAGAGAGAGCGAGAGAGCGAGAGAGAGAGAGAGAGAGAGAGAGAGAGAGAGAGAACGCAAATGAGAGCGTTAGATGAGATTGTTGGCTATTGTTGTTTGGCTCTTTAAAGATGATCTAGAAGTTCAGCGCTATGAACCTGCCTCAATTGTTGGTTGTAGTTGCTGTTGTTACTTTTTTTGGGTGCAGTTGGCAACGCGCTGATGCTGATGCTGCCTCAGTCGCTGCCTCTGTCGCAGTCGCAGTCGCAGTCAGCGCAATCGCTGACTGTTGCGACTGCGCGTTGATTATAAAAAGCAAGCGCATCTCCATTGTCTACCCTAATTCAAAACGTTCGTGTACTTTGTGCGGTACTTGTGCTGCCTGGCATAGAAAATAAATTAAGAGCAACAGCTACAACAACAACAACAACTACAACCACAACAACAACAATTGCATTACTATATTGCCAAGTTAAGCTGTTGGCCCAATCGAAAGTGAGAGGCGTTCAATTTCAATTGCAACTGTTGCAAAAGGACATTTCAAATGTGTTATTTTGTGTTTAAAGTGTCGCAAAATAGTTTAGCTAAGAAAATGAAATAATCCCCAATGAACCTATAATTTATTTGTTATTAAAAGTGTTATTAACTTAAAATTAGAACTTATATTGTAAAACGTTTAACCATAAAATTTGATTTTATTTTGTACAATTTTTCACTACAATTTAGCGCGGATTTAACAAGTGGAGCTAATTCAACGCCATTTAAATAAATTTTTAGCAAAATGATGTCCTTCAAATCGTTTGCATTGCTTGTAAGTATTCCTCTAAACAAAAGCTTTCAAAATGAAAGATTTTATCAATTCTTTTGTTTGGTTAACTTACAACATACAAAATATTCTTATCCTGAACTGGGAATGTGAACCAAGTAAAGACTATTAAGCCAAAATAAGTGTGAGAAAAATTTGTTTAGCCTTTTCCGTATTTTCAATACAAATATTATTAAAACTAAAAGATTGTTTCTGTCTGCATAAACAAAACTATTTAAGATGATACTTCTGATTATTGCATTCTAAATAATTGTCTATCAACTTCATCTGTTCATCTTCTTTAGTTACGCAACCTTAGCTGAGATTTTGGTACACAAATCCTAAGCCTACATAAATCAGCCACAAACAAATTATTTGAGCTTTTTGACTCACCCGCCCCTCTCCAGCACTAAACTAAAACAAGAGCTCGCACAAAGGACAACACGTTAAGCTTGTTATATGTCAAATTTGTTTATAAGCATGTGGGTTTTTGTCCTGGCACAGATCCTGCTCCTGACCAACGCTGTGGCTGACGGACGCGTTCTCTGAACTTTGCTGTCCGTTGTCATTTTTCTTTCGAGGCAATGCATGAGCTTAGCTCAGTTTTTTTTTATTACTATTTTGTTTTTTTCGTGCTGTTCTTTTTTATTGTGCGGTTTTTGTCTCTGATACATCTGTGCGGTGGATTTGCTTTTTTGATTGCATGCTCCAAGTTGGTAGCTGCTCATAATTTAAATCTTTAGTCAGTGTAGAAATAAAAAGGAAACGACAAAGCAAAACTGTTTGCTCAACTGCCGAAAACTAGTTGAGTGCTTGGCAAACACACACACACAATTTTTGGCAACACTTGGCGTCAATGGTAACAAAAACGATTACATAACTTCCATATCGACTGGAGTGTTTCAGTCAGCCCGATGTGAAAGTCCCAAATCGAACAAATTGCAAATAATCAAAGACACTTAAGTGCTGTGCGTAATATATGTATGTCAGCAAGGAACACACACTCACACACTTGCAATACTTGAGCATACTTTGGGGGTGGTGCCGTTTTTGTCTCATCTGGCAACAGCTGTGGACTTTACCTAAAGTACGAGTACGCCCCCAAATCAGCAGCAATAATATTTGATTATTTTCAACAACTGCCAGCTAAACACTTGGCTCTCATATGAGGGTTTGCGCAAATAAATGGGATACAAAGCACATTCTTGGCCTACGCACTCAGCGCGTGTTCGCAATCGCAAAGTATCGATAAGTGCACTCATACTCATACCAGATGTGTATTGGAATTGATATATGTATGCCCAGATCAATGGTAATTGTCAAGTGGAAAAGGAGCAAAACATTTGCAAGAGACGTGTGTCATTGTGTTTAGCTACATAATTAAACCAAAAATATTCGTTTGCATTTTAAGAGTGTAAATATTCTCAAAGTTTAACTAGCTACAATTTAATATATAGTGGTCAAAGGTCATTAGCTAGTAATTATGAAAGAAATGCAATCAAAAACTAGTTAGAGTTTTCATTTTGTGGCAAAGAAAGGCATATTAGAAATACTCCAGTTAGCGCAGCCGGGCAACCTTCATAACTTTCACTTGTTCCCATTAAAGCTGCCCCGTACCAATTTTATAAAAGGAGTGGGTGTGAGAGACGCCCCAAAGCAGGCAACAAATAAAGCAGACTTAACTGCAACATTGCTGGCTGCCACAGACAGGCTAGGATGTACACACACACACACACACACACACACACACACACACACACACACATACATGCGTAATAAAGCAAAAACAAAAAAGAGGGCGTGCTAAATTGTTGGTGCGACACTTGGATGCTATGCAGACGAGACTCCTTCTGTCTGCTTGTGTTTTTTAATGCCTGGGCTGCCAAGCAGATAACCGGCAAAGGTAGCACAAACAGAGAGACAGGCAGACAGACCGACAGACAGACAGGCAGTGCATGCCGGGTGCTTGGGTCTGCCAGACTAGGGGCACATCAGGAAAGGGAGCTGGGTAGCCACTTGCCAGACGCGTGTAATTTGCCGCTTGTAACTTTTTGACTTTTCACTGCCATTTTTGTTTTTCTAAATATTTTTCATTTTTTTTTTTTTTTGTGTGGTGGTTTTTCACTATTTTTTGACGCTAGCTAGACACGCCCAAAAGTAGACTAGTATGCCTGCCCATGGGACACTCGCGCTTTGGGGCGCACTCGAAACGGGCTGGAGATCATGCAATAAAAGGCAACGTTCCCTTTAGCTAGACAAGTGCTAGACAGAAACCCAACCAAAAAAAAGCGATGTTGAACATGTTCATTTTGGCCAGCAAAAACAAGGCGAGAGGCAAAACCATGATGCAGATACCTAGGGAACGGCTGGCAGCACTACCATAACTACTGGGCGCATATATTAATATCCCCCATTTTCAGCTGCTCATTTTCGCACGCGAAAACAAAAAAAAAGACACCAAAAAAGGGCCGTCAGAATGCCGTTGCCAGAAAATGATGGCAGTCAAACGCATCCGCAGCAGTGGCACGCTTTTGAATTTCAAATGACAGACATAAAATATGCATCGTTTGATATTTGGCTGATGGTTTTCGTTGCCAGGCGAAGGCTGCCTGCCTGATACCCAATAAGCAGCAGCTGTTGCTGCTTCTGTATGCTGCTGCTGCTGCTGCTGCTCTAGCACCATGCCCGGAATCTGTATAATATTCCAATGCAGGCAGCCAGGCGCAACGTCATGGCATCATAGGTCAATGCTGGCTTTGATTAGACGACTGATTATGGCCATAAAGCCACGCAGCCACAGTCATAGTCACAGCCACTGCAACTGCAACTGCAACACACACGGTCACACACACAACGCCACAGTCACAATCACTCTGCCCTACAGGCTGAATGATGACGATTGAAGTGTGAACAATTGCCCAATTGTGTGCTCATCCCAGGCATTTGAATACCCTAACCAAAGCAGTTAGGCAGTTTGCGCCCGCAATGCCACTTGAATTATTTACAATTTGGAAATGGTTAACAAAGCGAAAAAGTGACATAACTAGGCAAATTTAATGAAAACAAGTTAACAACTTTACAAATCAAAACCCCAATAAACTCTACAATTTAAACTGATTAGTGCATACAATATTCGATATGTAATCATTGGATTCTTATTGCATTACAAATTCGATTTTAATTGAAATGATTTACGAGATTTCATTAGCTGGCTTGATGTTTGTGATTGGGATAATTGAGCTACGGTCAATCGTATGCTCATTGCATGTGTGGCAACAACATCAAAAATACAACAAATTATAATAACAATGCCAAAATAAAAAAATTTTGCAATTTCTGCGGTTTGCCAGCAGAACAACGCAAAAAGTATGCACAAAAATATCTCAGCGAAGGCAATTTTCCATTAGATGATCGCTACAAGGCGACAAGCGGTGGTGGCGGTTTTATTGTCTTTGGCCAAATGTTGCACAGCATAGCAAAAAAAATAAAAAGAAGATATATAAAAAATGTAATGGGGCTTGTGAAGAGTGCAGCATGAACGATGCTGTGGAAGGCTATGTGGTTTTGGCTTTGTCGAAACCATCTGGGTCTAGGTATGTGTGGTAATCTAATTAAATCGAAATTTCAGCTGATTACAAAAGCAAGCAACAAGCCAGCAGGCAGCAGGCAGCAGGCAGTATGCAGCATGCAGAACGTCAGCAGTTACAGCAGCCACCAACGTGGTGGCTAATTGCCAAACGTTCAACGGGGCGTATGCGCAATGGGGGCCAGAAAGGCACTTTTAATTGCATAGTTGTCCGTAAGTGTTGCTTTGTATTTGAAATTACTTGAACCGCCTTTAAGCCTGGCCAAAGTGCTGCATATGAAATTAGATCAATTGGTTTGTGGTGCACGAAGAAATTTTTGGCACTGCTCAATGCAAAGCCTTAAACACATAAAGTCATTATTTTCACATCTTAAATCAGCTTTAAATTATTTCTAACTCACTTTCAATTCACTTAATATAGTAATTTCGTGCATTTTTTACATTTTCACTTACTTCTTTGCTTTTTACACTGCACAACAGCAGCTGCAATTTTTTCGGCTTCCACAGCTGCCGCCCAAAACGCTTTTATTTTCAACTCGTTTTCAACCTAATACTTTGCAAATTGCCACCAACAACCATTTGAGATATTTGCAACGCTCGATGACTCTAATATATAATTTGCCATACACATTTTTTTGTACTATTTTGTCTTTAATGCCGCTGCCATAGCTTATTTTGAATATTTATGTTTTTTCTGTACATCTTTTTTTGCACGTTTTCTGCTTATTTACAAAAAGGTTAATATCTTTATGGAAATGCTGGCGGCGTCAATTTTATGAGAGGTTTTACGGTGTGTGGCTTATGGCCAGTAAATTCGGGTTAAGTAGGGTTAATGTGGTGTACAGGCAACTGAGAGCTCATTTTTTGAATTGAATAACTCATCATTTTTAAATTAAAGAGAATATTTTGCAAGTACATTGGAAAGCTATTAACTGCTTATATTATTTTTCTTTGACAAATTGCAAATTTTAGTACAAAATCAAACACAAAGTAAAAAAATCGCCTTAAATCGTTTTTAGCAAAAACATTGTAATCAAAGCAAGCCGCCAAAAACGTTGAATCGAAACCCAATCCCAAATCCTAACCTATCTCTGCCACGATCCCAGGAAGCCTAACTCGGAGATACATGTGCCAGACAGGCGCCAAAGTCACAGCGTGTCTGATCTTTAGCATTGTCCTTGGCTTGGAGTTTTATCTAGTCTTTCCTACTGACAATTTCTGGTTTTCAATACTTCATGTGAAGTAAGCACGCGAGCAAATTGCGCAAAAGGGGTGGGGAGGGAAAGCGTATTGATTGAAATCGCAGCTGAGGCGAAAACAAAAGACTTAAACAACAAACTTCAGCAAATAAAAAAGCCAAGCGAAAAAAAGCAATAAAAGTCATTTCCCATTGCACATACTCACGTGGAGCGGAAGGGGCGGCTAAGGTGGAGGGGCAGGGGCATGGGGAAGACTGTTGCGGTTACTCTTTTTTTTCCTTTTTTTGTTGCCATTCACATGACCCATTAACTTTTATTTGGCCAAATTTGCATTTCAATGCCCCAAAGTGGGGGCACACAAAAAGCGCTGCAACATGCAACAAGCGATGAAAAGGTCAGCCAAATGTTTGTTGTTCTACTGAATGTCGTGCATGTTGCAAGTTGCAAGTTGTAAACTGCAAGTGTATGTGGCAGCTGTTGTACTATCTAACATCAATGTAGACGAGTTGTTTCCTAGCACCCAAAAACAAAAAAAAAAACAAACAAACTTTGCTAACTTGCTTAATTGCTGGGAACGTTGCAAATTCCATTAAAAAAAAAAAAACACCAGCACACATGAAGTTGCATACATATACATATTTATAGAAAAAAAAGCAGAAACCAGACCCAACATGGCCCAGAGCTTGGCTCGTTAGGCACACCAGCATCGTCATAGTTATGCTTTAATCTCTACGTAGGCGTTGCAGAATGCTGTCGAGGGTGCTGTCGAGGGTGCCGCTCAAAATTAAGGCAAGTGCATCAAAGAACTGCAACTTGTGCTGATGACTTAATAACAGTGAATAAATGAGAAATCCAAGTAAAAGATTGTGGAAAAACCTAAACAAGTTGCCTAGAAAATGTCATGAGATGATCAACTGCTGCTGATGTGACCAATTAAATCAATTACTTTAAATGCACTTTTGCGTTACAAACAAAACTTGACTTGAACCAATATTTATAAAGAATATTATGGTTACAACAATTTTATTGCCACCATAAATCCAGCTGAACTCTTTTCTAACATACACAGTTGAACATTTATTAAATGTTAACCGCACATAAATCAATTTGTCAGCCAAGTTTGCCATTTAGCCGCAAGTCTCAACCAGTATGCAATTGTCATATATGTATATGTAACTTTTTTTATTTATATTTTACTAGTTCTTTAGTTATAGTTGTAGAATTTGCCATAGCTCTTTAAACTGGGTCGTGATCAAATGTGAAGACAGAGTAGGACAAATATACAGATATTGGAAACTGATTTTACTTTTATCGTGATCAGCTCAGCATGAGCTCAAATTTTATATGATATTGTAGCTTGTTTTGTAATTTAATGCCTTTTTATGCATGCCATCCAAGAGTAATGTTAAATGTCTGCATATGATTTGAATCAAAGACAGCTCACAGTTAAGATAAATCCATAAACTTTTAACTAATTTGCAAAAAAGGAGATTCTTTGCTTATGCCAAAAATAATTCAAGTAACCAGAAACTCAATAGAACTCATAGTATAGCTATAACTTTAATTACGAAACATAAAAATGCATAATGCCTGGCATTATTTAATAAATGGATTGGAGTCATTCATATTATTTACAAAGAAACAAACAGCTCCACATTAATACCAGTTTCTGCTATGAAATTATAAAGACTCATCTGCAAAGCATTTAATTTGAAGCAGTAGCCACAAATTCGCCAAAAGTTTTGACTCTTTTGTTTGCTTGTAAGTTAATTGCCCAAATTCGTTGAAAAAAAAAACAATATCAAAATGGAAACCATCAAGTGGCAGTTGGCAAACAACGTGCCTCACTCACGCGCTGCCTACCTGTAATTAATTTCAACAATTTTCATTGTATTTTTTTTATATTTTTTGCTAGCGTCAAGTTGAAGGCCCAACTTGACGCACCGCTGACAAAAGTGGGCGTGTGCGACATGCAACACGAGAGTTACTGAAATTGTAGATAAATACAGACATTTTGCACAATTTGTTTTAATTTTAATTAAATATTATTCATTTATGTTGAATGTGTAATTTGCTGCCCAAGATTTCTTTCGTTGCTTAATAATGGCAATTTTTAATATAAAAACGCTTATCATTCATAAGGCTTATCTGTGTAATTACCAGCTCAGCATGTGGCGTCAAAACGTAAATAAAAATTAACAAAAAAAAAGGCAAACTCCAAAAATATAATAACAACAATAATGCATATTAAATGCCGCACATAAAGCGCACAATTGCTATTTATTAGATTATGCGCGATTAATGATATTTCAATGCGAGCCGGCTCGTGCTTTGTGTGGCATGCGGTCATTTCAATGATTAATGCATTAAATATTATAGCATGTAATTATGTTTAAATGAGGTTAAAGTTAATACAAATTAACTTTTATTTAAAACGCAAGATCAATGTCTAAAGTTCTAAAAGATTGCCACAAATCATGGCAAACCAAACCACAAACCACAAGAGAACCACTTTGGAGAGCCTTCAACTGATTTTAATTGGAGCTGTGAACAGACATTTAGCCAAGACATAAACCACACGTAGTACACTGACATAGTACTAAGGAAATCATTATCATTTATGATAAAACTACGTAACCTTACCTGAAGCGAATGGTATTCAAGGCTTAATTTGTGATTCACTTACGAGTGCTACTGCGTCTATTTTTCACATAGTAGACTCTATCCGGTACTGCATATAAAACTCTGTTATATATTTATTAGCAACAGTTTTGCATTTGCAACCACTGTGCTTGGCCCAGTCTTGGCCCAGCACTAATTCAATTCTCCAACAGCAGCTGCAAACAAAAGCAAGTTACAATAACGAAGTCGAAGACGTAACTCGATTTTCAGCTGTTGATGCTGTTGTTGTTGTTATTGCTTGGAATGCAGTTAAATGCAAGGCTTTATCCATCTCAATCTTTATCTGTCTCTACTATTGTATATCTTTATCGTTTATCGTTATTTTCTGCAGCATTGCATTTTGACTGTCGACGGTTTGCGGCAATTTGTTGTCCGCTCTTTGACTTTGCCCTTTATTTAATTTACACGTAAATTATTTTTACTTTTTTGAATTCACAGCAAATAAAATACGATTTTTTTGTAAGGCTTTTTGGCTAACAGTAATTGCATTTGTTTAACATGCAAAATTGCTGTTGACATTCTTATTGCCCTTAACGGGATTTGGTTTTGGGCAGCTTGAAGGTTGGGACCACCCTCAATGTGCATGTTCAGGTAATTGGGGGTACTTTTGTAGTTGATTAAATTAAATAATCTATTTGTGTTAGTTAAGAGGAGAAGAACCGTAATTGAAATTTAGTTTCAATCGTAAGTTGACTGCGTTAAAAGCATAATAATTTTTCTCTCAAGTAATTGAATAATTAAGTTTGAGTAATGTCAACCAAAAACTATAAAACACATTTACAAAATTCATTAATTAATTTTAAATAAAATTAATATGCAAATAAATTATAAATAAAAAAATTCCGACAAATATCTATTAGCTCAATCAATAAATGCAGCTAAGCCTGTTAGCACCTGTGATCTAAAGCCGCATCTCACGCGGCGTATGCACAATTTATAAATCAGCGAACAATTTAAAGCAGTTTGTCAGTTGACTTTGACATTGACCATGGCCTGCAACACTGGCTGAGATAATGAACAATAGTTAAACATATTTTTGCAGTTGAGCATAGTATATAGTAACATGTATTCATTATTATGTAAAGGCTTTGCAGTTGCAGCAACTATTTCCGCAATCCGCAAACTGAAGTTGCATTTAACAAATGCAAATGGAAATAACGACAGCCAGCTGACAACACAGCCAGCTAGAAGTCCGGCAACGCTCAGAGCTGGCCTCACCTGACCAAGTTGGCCAGGTTGATGGATGGATGATGCATGTGTCAATTAGCCATGTTTGGGGAACTAAACAAAAAATAAAAACTAAATAAATAAAAAGCATATGCGGTTGGCTGCCATAAATTTCTGAGTCCGCCGCATTAATTGTCAGTTTCTAACCTCCGCCATTTGTTGCCCTTTCCATGGAGGCTTTTCGCTTTGGACCGCATTCTAAATACGAGTGAATTGCAACAAGTCATCGTCAGCGTCAGCGCTGCTTTGGTTTTGTGCACCTGCCCCAGAGCAGACAGCAATAACAACAACAACAACAACAACAGCACAACTGAATGTCAGGCGCGATTTTATCATAGCTTCTATTTCTATTTACCGTTCACTTTTTTTTCTAACTTAACCTTTTTTAGCGCCTCTATTTTGATGCTTTTATAAATGCCAAGTTTTATTTTGTTTGTTTTTGTATTAAACGTAATTTTTTTGCTCAATCATTGTTGTTCTTTTTTGCCCATTGCAGAGTTTATCACTTGCTGCCATCACCGCCTACGTTTACGCCCAGATAGCGCCCGGCTCGAATGCGTATTTGCCGCCCACCAAGAATGGCTACGAATATCCCGAGCCCAATAAGCCATTTGTAAGTATACAATGCCAAAAACGTGGTCCACTTGAATCGAATTAAAAACTTAAATCTGTTTGAATAAATCAATTGAAAGTTGAATTTCTATACAGGTACTAAATGAGTTTGCAAATGTTCACTCAACACTTTTTTTGTGGCTTCAAAAACATAGTCAGAGTGTTGCAAAAGCAAACAAGATGCTTTTAAATTGTTTACGGTGTATGCAACAGCCACAAATATGCAACGAAGAGCTGCAAATTGAATTAAAGTCAATGGCTAATTATGGTCATAATTTTCATCCGCAGCATTCAGACACTTCACTCGACCTGCCGACAGGCCTTAAACCGCTTAACTTCGCCCCCTCTCTCCCACTATATATTTATGTATTCATATATATACAAATATGTATATATATACATATATATGAATATCCCTCTCATCCTCTCTCTGTCTGTTCATCACCACGAAATCATCAGTCAAGCCGAATGCTCAATGCAGTCACAGGCCAGCCAACACTTCAGTCTATAAATGTTCAGCGTCATGCCGGCATTACCTTTGGATATAAGCTGAGAGAGATGGAGTTGTGTGTACAAATAGAGACAGCAACAGTCCTTAGACTGCACTTTTCAATTTGAATGTGCACGGACCCAAATGACGTTGCATTTGTCACCTGACAGCATTTGGAAATCGGAGGCGTAGCCAAACCACAGCCAACAAAACAAATCTTTGGCCAAGACGGGAATGAGTTAACCTTTTTTTTAATTTCATCGCCGTCATATTTGCAGAAGGTTAAGTCAGAATAATTGATTGCAATACTTAAAATGAAATGCATTTCCGGGCAAAGCAGTTGCAATCTTATAAAGCAATGTAAGCTGTCAACATAATGAAAAGTCAAACAGTGTGAAAAATGGAGTTTAAAATTAGTTGCACCTGTCATACTTAAAATACAATTTACAGTTCTTCAATTAAAATCTTTCAAATCTATATTCACAGACACCTGGCCAGCCTGGTAGACCTACACCTCCCGGAACTCCCGGACGCCCACCAGTACCTCCACCACGCAAAACGCCTGGTCAACCAGGCGAAGTAAGTACAACAGATAGTTAAGACCAAGCCTGCCCAAACTCAGTTTTCCTTGCACCAACAGGATCATGTGCACGTTCCGGGCATGCCGTTCGACTTTGAGTACGCAGTGCAGGATCCGGAGACGGCTAACGACTATGCGCACAAGGCATCCAGTGACGGCGATGTGGTCACCGGCGAATATCGCGTTCAGCTACCTGACGGACGCACCCAGGTGGTCCGCTATACCGCAGACTGGAAGACCGGCTACCATGCGGACGTCAGCTATGAGGGCGACGCATCCTATCCACAGGGACCTGCTGCTGGAGGACGTGGCGGTGGCGGCGGCGGTGGTGCCGGTGGCTACAAGTACTAAAGGGAGCAGAGTTCGCACCGTTTCGCGTTTTGAGTTATGTCTGTCGTATTAAAATTGTTGTGGCTTCCATCAGAAATGTCTAAACTTTATGGTATACACCAATAAATATTATCGATAACTTTGTACATGTGGAACTGCTTTATTCAAAATGAAAAATGAAAATGTGTACGTGAAAATTGGGTCAGAATAGCGCTCGCAATTTTAAACGCAGTGTTAATATAGAGATCAGATCATAATAATGAAAATCAGATCACTTTCGACGAAATTATGGATGGAATCTCGGTTTTCAGTCAAGTTTTCAAAAAGTTAGTCATGCAATTTCTTAAATAGTTCTTATAATTCTTGTAATCAGTAGTGGATAGCCAAAAGCGACATCAAGCGTCATTTTAAGAAAACTACAACAAATCAAAGCTTCGCTCAAGCTTAGTGAAACTTGCGAAAGGAAAGCACGCCAGCCTGCTCAGGTAAGCTTGTCAAAATCTCTATTTTATGGAGCAGCCTGCAGCCCTCGCATGGAGCTCAACTGTCAACCGCTGTCAGAGAGCGCAACAAGTGTCGCTCAGCTGTCAAAGCTCGCTCAGCTGACAGACGACAACAAGCAAAGTGCGCAGCTGCGAGAGGAGGTAAACAGACACCTGTGGCGGCTCCATCGTTGTAAACAAAGCTCGAGCGCAGTCGCGACAAATGTCAACGCAGGCGCAGGATAGTGTATGAGCAGCGCAGCGTACGTCAAAAGCGCAAGCACAGCAGCTAGCTCGCTCGCACCAATGGGCGGGCAAGCGATGAACTCATCGGTGACACAGAAACGTCAGCGAAACGTCAAACAGCTAACGGCAGTATACAGAGAAAAGTTTTTTATGCAGACCAACAGAATTTTCATACGCACCAAACACACAAGGCGAAAAGCGTGCACAACTTTGAAAAACAAATTTAGAGTTTTGATTTTTTTGAAAATTACCGAAAATTGTTGAAAAACGTGCGAAAATGTGCAATGCGTGAATGGAAAAGTTGTTGTTTTTTTGTTTTGTGAAAGTAGCTCGCGGAAAAATGTTTGTGCAGGCGTAATGGGGAAATCAGGCAGTGGATGATGATAAAATGTGTGTGTGTGAGATGTGTGTGAAGCGAGTGCAGCAAATTGGGCTACAAAATTGAAATCGAGGCTCGCGCATTCGTGTATAATATATATGTATATGTCGCGGCCCAGATCGTTGCAGCCAATTGAGCAATATGGCGAGACCATTTTGGGCCTGGCGCCGCCTAAGCCTGAGCCTTTTATTTGTGTTCATCTACTGTGCCCCTGGCATCATTGCCGAGAAAATCAACTACAATCTGTGAGTGGGCCAAGTCGCCATCAAGATTACCCCCTGTTCTAACCAATACATATTCACACACATATATATATATATATATAAATACGTATATAGTGTTCATTCCTGGGCGGACAAGCTGGGCTTGGAGCTGTTTTCACTGGGCGATTTTATCACCAGGCGCAAGGAGGTGCAAGAGGTGAGTGTGAATCGCCTCTATTGATTTTTCCCACATTGTTTTTTGTTGTTGACGTTTGGCGACGCGTCGGCAGCAGCAGCAGCAGCAGCAGCGACGTCATATTTGGGTTAAAGGCTGCCTGAGTAGGCAATTATATACACAAAATGTTTGAGGCATGCGGTACATATAGCACCACCCACTCCCCCCACACCTCTTTCTTGCCCCTAATTTCTCCCTTCCGTCCAGCCCAATTGTTGTATCTTTTTATGAGGTCAGTTGCTGCTGCTGTGTAATTTATTTTTAGTCAGCGCAATTGGATTTTCAAATGAAATTGCTCTACGGAGGCGTCAAATACAAATTAGACATGTGGCATGTGCGGCATATGGTATGTGGTATGAAGGCATACTGGCAGAAGTTCGTACATGTATCTATATATATACATAGGAATTTAAGTATTTACACTAAGTCTCTGGCCATTGTACCTTGACAATATCTTTGGTCGACAACAAAGAATAGAAAATTCCAGATGGAATTATTGGAGAAAAGCATTTCCCACAGTTGCCCGATACATTTGCATTGTTTTTGAATATTCTAGCAGAATAAGTAGGACACTCATAAAAAATTGAGGATTTAGAGTCATAGAAATTTAAAATAAGCAAAACCCAATTACACTTTGTCACAATATGACATTTCTTGGCTGCCACCATGCGTTCGAGGACCCAGATGACGTCGAAGACATAAATATAATGCCCTTTATACAAAACTGCTCAAGCCTTGGCCAATAACAGTCAGATTTATTATTAAAAATCTCAACAGGACTTTAATTCTTCGATTTTTCTTAATCTTCGGGTTTTTTTAATCTTTTTTGCATCTCACGCCAAAATTTGCAGAGCTTCAAGGAAGCAAAAGTGGTGACGCGTCAAGGTGGCGTCATTGTCGAGTCGATGGCCAAAGAAATCGAAATGATGATGGATCTCAAAGTCAGCGCCGTGCGTGTAAGTGAATCTCCCTTAAAATACACTAAATGAAAACCATGTAAAAATTGATCTTCGATTTTAGCGCATTATGGATACCGCTGAGAATACGGCGCTGTCGCATCAGAATGATATGGCGGACAAGATGTTCTCGTACTACAATGCAAAATCGATGGCGGAGCCAGGCGAACCAACACCACCAGCACCGACCACGCCACCCGATATGGATGATCAGATTGGCGAGCCGTTGATCTATGTGCCACCGAAGGTGTTGGTGCTGGAGCCGAGTCCGGAATTTCAGAATACGCCAGTTAATTTCAGCGTCAGTTCCGTGCATGTGCCGGTGAATGTGTTTGATCGAGGTTTGAGTTGTGCTTAAAAAACTTAACAGCTGTCTGTCTCTCTTCTGTCTCTCTCTCTCTTTCTCTCTCCATCTATCTGTATCTCTCCTTTCTCTCTCTCTCACTGTCTTCTGTAATTGTAACCGTTGATCTCTTTGTTAATCACACTGCGTGTCGTTTGTCTATCGTAAAAGCTTCTTCAACTTCAACACACACGAGCACACGTGAATGCCAAAAAAAAAGAAAGAAAAGAAAAGAAAAGAAAAGAAAAGAAAACACACTGCGTCTCTGTCTGTCTACTGCTAGCCTGTCTAAAACCGTAGCACTAACTCTGTTTCTGTCTCGCTCGTATGCTGTATGCTATATAATTAGTTGCCGTTTCATAGTTAACCGCTAACGTTTGACCGTAATCGTTAACCGTTGCGCCTACTTTTTCTTTTTCAATTTCCAACCGCTTACGTCAATGCGCGCCAAAACAAAAATCAAATGACGCACGCGCGCCCACGCAAGCAACGCATCGCCGCATTCTGCGCCGCACAACTGTACCTAATGGCCGATAGTTGGAGATGGGCGCGTGATTTTTCAATTGAATGGGGAAGAGAGGATAAGCTTAACTTACGATTGGCTGATTCTTTGCTATTCCCGTTTTCACAAAAAATCTGAAACTACCTCCTTCGATGCAGAACAGGAATTTATATATTCCTATTATATATACTGCCTGTAGTCGGAGATGCTTTTCGGCAATTGGAATGAGTTCAAGATATAAAAATAATTATTTGAATTTTCTCAAGCTCTCTTATCTCCAAGGTAAATGTAAAGAGAGGCCATATAAGCATTGATTAAAGCAAAGAAAGATTCTACTAATGAACACTCCAAATGGTAGAAAATATCGGGATCGGAGATGCATCCTTCTGTCTATCACATACTTATGCGTACTTTTCAATATACGCTTTTCCCCATTTTGAATGGATTAAGGATATAAAAACAATGATAAACTACATTCGAATTAAAAAAGCTTTCATCTCTAAGCAAAATGTAGCTACCAAGTATGGTTCTTTAACGAATATACCCATATTGTGCAAACAGCTAAAGTATTAGCCTATTCCGCTCACGCGTTCATCTCTGAGGGAAACAACACTCATCGCTGGTGTTGCGTTGCGAATTGTTGCTGGGGGTGCGCGTGCGTGGCGCTGTGAATGTTTTATTGCCGACACGCGGAATGCTTTGCCAAAAACCGTACAACACCCAACTAAGCCACTTTAAACACTTGAGCCCATAACCACGACCACGACCACGACCACGACCATGCCCACGAATATAAGTCAAGCAAAAGCATACACACACACACACATATATACATACATAAACACACGCGCACACCTGTGCCTGCACTGCCTTGTGCTAATGTTTGAAACGCATCATAAATCCTCAAAAAGAAAAGTAAACCAGAGAGACATTCTACTAGGTAGTTTGTATAACCAGCCAAGACAAATACTAATCAATTTGTGTATTAAAATTCTTCCCGTTTCTTTGACAAAAAAAAACAATTAAAAATAAAACACGAATCATCGGCCACACATAACGAATACAAATCACATGAACATGAATACGAATACGAATACACAAAATCAAAAACAATAATCCACCCAAAAAAAACACAGCGTCGGATGTTATAAAAGCGATCCAATGGTCGGAGAATTTGGATCAGATATTTCGTGATAATTACAAAAACGATCCAAGTTTGTCGTGGCAATTTTTTGGCAGTTCGACAGGCTTTATGCGTCAATTCCCTGCATCGAAGTGGAAGAAGGACGTACCGGTTGATCTATATGATTGCCGTTTACGCTCTTGGTACATGGAGGCGGCGACGAGTCCAAAGGATATTATTATCCTAATGGATGGATCTGGTTCAATGTTGGGACAGAGGCTAGATATCGCAAAGCATGTTGTCAATACGATACTTGATACATTAGGTACAAATGACTTTGTGAACATCTTCACCTTTGATAAGGAAGTGAGCCCAGTTGTCGGATGTTTCGAGGACACACTGATTCAAGTATATATATCTTTTATTTCACTATCATTTTTTCAATTATACATCATTTTCTTTATCAATTATCAATCTGATTTTTCTTTATCCCACTCAAAATTCTATACACACAAAATACAATTAAATTACTGCACACATTCAATCGATGCGGCTTCAAACACAAAACAATCCCATACAAAAAAAACAAAATCCAAAAACAAAACAAAAACAAAACAAAACACAAAAATCGAATATGTTTTTTGAACACTTCGAAATGCATCCAGGCAAATCTGGGCAACATACGTGAACTAAAAGAAGGGATTGAATCGTTTAAACCCAAATCGATTGCCAATTATACCGCTGCATTGACAAGAGCTTTCGAGATATTGGAAGAGACGAAGATTAATTCGCGCGGTGCGCAATGCAATCAGGCGATTATGATCATTGGGGATGGGGCACCCGAAAACAATCAAGAGGTCTTCCAGTTGCACAATTGGCGCGATCCGCCCTATAGGCCGGTGCGTGTGTTCACCTATCTGATTGGCAAAGAGGTGGCGAATTGGGATGATATACGGTGGATGGCATGTGAAAATCAGGGCTATTATGTGCATCTCAGCGATACCGCTGAGGTGCGCGAAATGGTATTAAATTATATACCAGTTATGGCTAGACCCCTGGTATTGGGTAGGCACGATCATCCGGTCATTTGGACGCAGGTCTATGCGGACCTCGAGGTGCGTAACACATTGTCCCCAAAGGGACACTCTAACTCTTACCCCTTACAAATTCAGCAAAGAAACGAACAAAAAAAATCAAATTTAAATGCTATCTAGGATACAAAACTCTCCGACTATTTGTGGGAGATCAAGCAGTGCGAGGAGCAAAAGGCCGATGTCCTGGAATACTGGCAAGTCCGCGATCGCATGTTGGAGCCGAGTGAGATGCGCAGGCGCGAGTATCGGCGCATGAAGGAGGTACACATGATGTTTTTCATTTATGGATAATTGCTTCTCAGTAAATCTTTTTTGATATTATTTTTGCAGACCTGGAATCAACCAGTGGACTCCAATGTCTATCAGTTCATGACCACCGTTTCCATGCCCATTTACGATAGACGCGAAAATGCGGTAAGTTGAGACCATTATCTGGTGATATCTGGTGTGGCCGTATGCGCGTTACAAATCCGTAATCAAATCGAAAATCAAACCAAATTAAATCAAAACAGTTAGCACTGCCAAAATTCTCAGACCAAATCTTATAAACGACAAGTCGACATCGCATCGCAGACAGCGACGCGATCATTATGTCTCTCTCTCTCTCTCTCTCTCTCTCTCTCTCTCTACATATATATTTATATACTATATATATATATCTATATATATCTCACCCTCAAAGTTATCGATAACATACACAAAAAAAACAAAAATCAAATAGAACCCAACCATATTCTATCTATATTAAAAAAAACTCACTATATACTACTACAACTATATTAATATTTTATGCGTTATATATATATAACACACAACAACTACCTACTACTACTACTACCAAAACTATACACAACTATACCACAGAATATCACCGAAGAAGTTTTAATAAATGAAGCACTCTGGGAATTGCAAACACGTGAGGTACAAACTATAATGCCAAATTCTAACAAAAAACTACAACAAAAAAAAAATAAATATTTAAAAAACATCCAATTCAAATTTGAGATTTGAGTAAAATGTATTTAACTGCTCCTTAAGCGAAAGTTTTATATACGCCAATTAATCGCATATATCGTATTGAATTCCAATATTAATAATATTATCCAAGTATATATAAATATATATTTGTATTGTATATCAATATACTTATCTAAGTCTAAAAGTAAACAATTTGTTATACTTTGCGCTACATAACATTGCATACCTATTCCATATTTAACCGATATACTTAATATAACTAATTATACCTACTCGTATATAACACTAGCTAACATGGTCTAGGACCATGCTATTTTATTAGCAAATTTTTTTGCCATTATAGTTGACCACGTACTCGTTTGAGCTACTATCAAACAAAATCCAAAAACGTAAAACATGAACAAAACGAAAATATATATATACATATAATATATATTCAAAATTGCAATTCGATTGGTCAAGTGTTTAAACGATATACCACGTAATTATATACTATAATTATAGCATATATAATTTTCTTTATATATTCGTAAAAGTACCATTAAATAGCTATGCCTAGTTACTTACTCAACGTAATCGTAAATTATAATATATACATATATATATAGAACATTTTATCTAGCATTTTGAGTAGTACAATTTAACATTTGTTGTTTTACGTAAGACCAATCATTGGGCAATATACAGCCACGTGCCTTGAGCCAAAAAAAATAAATAAAATACATTTATAAAGTACTCGTATATAGTTCAATTGGTTCTTAAAAACAATCCCAACTAGAAAACCCCATTCAATGTTAGCGATGATGATTATTCATTGATGTTTAGTAAGTACAATGAATTGAGCAAATCGAACTGAATACCACGCAAAACTTAGGCTAGTGCTGAGGCCCTATAGAGCACATGAAACAACAGCAACAACAACAACAACAACAACAAAAATAACAAACAGCAACCGAAACAGAAACAGCAACAGCAACACAACAAAACATACAAGAAACAGTTGCCAAGCACCAACTAGAAATACACGACTCGAGATGAGGCATCGAATCGAATAAGTTTTTATACCCTTCATAGGAATCAGCCTAAAAGACGGCAATGTGTAGGCAGAGGCACCTTGGTTGCAGCGTATTAGTTATTAGTAATATATAGTAAACACCATAACACACTCAAATATTTACCCTAGCTCCCTGCTGCGCCTCGCCCCACCCCCTAAGAGGTGTGTAACCCCGAAAATATTTAAGTTTGCTTTCGTTTCTAGAGATTTATTTATGATTAAAAAATACCAATACAAATTCACAGCTCATTAATCTAACGACCGATATAAATCCGGCTGCGAAAATAAACCTTCAAGTTGTGAGTAAATTGTTTTTAAGTCTAAGCAACAACAACTGCAACAAAAAAAAAATAAAAAACAAAAAACAAAAAAAAAACATTTAAAATAAACTAAATTCAAAAATTGCAAATTTATTCAAATTCAATTTGCTAAATTAATTGTTTCGATTAACGTCTGTGCCGCATGCAATTCTCTTTCTTTTGCAAAATAAAAATTGTGCTTTTGAATTTGAAGCACCTCCCAATTGAGCACATTCTTATTTTTTGGCCAACACATCCCACGCCCATTTAAATCTTTCTTTATTTTGTATTTGCCTCACATTTTTGATTTCCTTGATTATGTGGATATTTTTTTTGCCACTGTCCGTCAAATGCTTGGTGCTAAAATAAATCAAATTTAATTACTTATGTTTCTTATGCGTAATCCTAGAATCTTAGTTCTCTGTTTTGGGCTTTTGCTAATGGGCACTCGATCAATTTCCTAGGCAACTGCAAAATCTACTAACTGTCTAGTTGAACTGCAATCTATACAAAACTTCGTGCCACAATCAAAAATCAAAAATCAACAGTGTCTTCAACACATAATTTTCCTCAACTCGTTCACATAGAGTTTCCACTCTATTTCCACAAGGTGCAGCGTCTTTACACATTTTCACTGATATTGCAACACAGCGCTGCACGCACACACTCACGCAGGCACGCACACACACATACACACGCACACAATCAACAGTGACTGTGTGAAGGGTATAAAAACTATGAAAAATACACAACACCAACACCACAAATACTTCAAACAATCAAACACCCAATAAACCCCAAAAACTGTACTTTCCAAGTACGCCTTTCACACCACATCTTGTGTATTACTCTGTCCCTGCTCCCCCGACCCCGCCCCGCTATACACTATGTAAACAGCTTCTTTTTACCAGTTTTTCGTTGATTTCTTTCTATGAATTCTCAATGAAATTGTAAATTACTCTTTCCTTCTTCGTTACTTTGCTGAAGCGTCTAAACTGAAATTTGCTAAAAAGAAATAAAAATTGTACAATTTATTTGTTATATTTTATTAACACTGCGTTATTTTGGTTAACACAACCACTGTACGCTCTCATACGCTCTTAGTACTACTCTGCTAGCCATGTAATTAGTTTTATGCTGTCAAAACAATTAGATAAAAGCTAAATTTGCAATTTACTAAAAATTATTTGTAATTTTAAACATCAATCCAAAAAAAAACAAAAGAAACAAAAAGAAAGTAATAATGCCATTTGAAAAAAAAAGAACTCTTAAAACTGTATTCGTAAGTTATTGCGTAGTAAAAAACAAATGCTTCTCATATTGTATTTGCATAAACATTTCTTACGTTTCGTTCCCTATTCATTTTATTTGTTTTGTTCAGTGTAAGCCGAATCAAAAAATTTCATTTTTGTACTAGCAATGCCATTTATCAACTTCAAGTTCAATTCATTTTCAGTATTTGATTAACATGCAAACAAAATAAAATTCTCTGTACTTGTACTTGTATTTGCGCTAAAAACCAAAAAATACATTTAAAAAAAAAAAAAAAAAAAACTCCAAACTTGTGTATATGTTTCGATTCACTCACATCATAAAACAAATCATTTTGTTAAATTTGCTTAAAACTTTTATGCTCATGCACAGACAAGAATCGCAAATATATTGGGCGTGGCTGGTACTGATGTGCCCATCAATGACATCAAAAAGCTGCTATCGCCGTTTATGGTAAGCGTTCAGTGTTGTAAAGCCGCCGAGGAAATATAAATAATAATGAATATTCCTACAGCTTGGCGTGAATGGCTATGCGTTTATAGTAACCAACAATGGTTACGTACTATTCCATCCAGATTTTCGTCCAATTGTAAGTTGATAGATTGAAATACTTGTAATATTTATCAGTTTCAAACACTAAAATGTTTACATTTTTGCATGAGTAGTTCCAAGGTTATATATTAAAACCAGCTTACAATAGCGTTGACATGATTGAAGTTGAGCTATTGGACGACGATCGAGCCGCCAGAGACTTTAATCCAGTGCTGATGACGGTGAGTTTACAATTGCTATAAAAAAACATATTTCATATATTTTATCATAAATTTATGAATCAATTTTTATTAGATACGCGATTCTATAATCAATCAATCGACCGGCAGCAAATGGATGCTGGTAAAGAATCATTTCGATGAAATGGTAAGTTTGAACATTTGTTTTTAGATTTACGTTATTACTTCATTTATACCTCTCTTGAACACTTGACAGAAACGTGTGGCTCGCGTCAAGCGTCAGTATTACTGGACTGCTATAAAAAATACACCATTCACATTAGTCATCACCTATCCGGAGCGTTATGGTGTAAGTCGCATGGAGCCACGCACCGAACAGGATATTCATCGCACCTATATAACGGGCAAAAATATACGCAGCTTCTTCGATGGCAAACGCTGGAAAATTCATCCCGATTGGTAGGCTTACAGAATAATTACATTTTTATTGGTTTTTATACTCTGATACCGATGGGAAACGTGAAACTTCGAACATCTGCTTGTCTGTGTAAAATCCATAATTTAAAAACTACAATCACCAAAATTTGTTGGCGATGTCCGCCAAAGCCAGTAGGAAGGTTAGAAGAAGAAAAATACTAGCAACCGCCTTCGAAGATACGTAAAATAAAAATTGCAACCTTATAATTGGTATCAGAGTATTTCGTAGTCGGTAACGACCGAATGCAACATTCTCAGTTGTTTATTATTTAATTTATTAACTCGAATTCTTCAAATTTAAGGCTATTTTGCAAGCAAACCAATAAGACATTCCGAACGCCCGAAACTGAACTTTTGTATTTTGTGGATCGTATGTCTGAACCTGGTTGGCACTGGCCATCGAGTCGAAGCGCTATGCCCCCGGAGCATGCGGCGGCCATTTTCTGTAAGTAGAGCCCGGCAAACACAGCTCCAAGATTGCCACACAAATTCTTATTTTTATGCTTTTGGTAACTAACTAAAACGCCGCTGTTGATGCTTTTCGAACTAAATTTTCTGCATATTGTACTTTGAAGTTTCTGTTTACTAAAATTATGCTCGAAAGAAAACCATAACAAATATGAATACTAAAAGATAAAATGCAAATTTCGATTAAGATTTCAATAACCATGCAAATTCACAGCTAACAACTCATCAACTGGCCGCTATCCATCAATCAATGAAAAAGAAAGCTACTATTGTGAGTAACGAATATACCAAAAAGCCAAAGTCAAGTCGTAACATCCAAAAACTCCCAAAAAAAAAACAATAATAATAATAATAATAATAATAAAAAACCAACAGATTTACACCAATAAGTGCACAAAATTATTTTGAGCTATGCACTTTGCACTTTGCACCTTCATTTCATTTGGCGAATTCTGTTGCCACGTTCAACGAATCGGATATGCCTGATTAATAAATATATATAGACTTAACTTATGATTTCAACTTGTAACTGTAAAAACTATATGTACTAATTAATACTCGTATATGTGTTGCCACCAGTTAGCTGCGGAATTTGCACAACAAAAGATCAAAATGCATGAGAATAAATAGATTACGTATTATTTGATATCATTTATTGACAAAGCTTGGTATTGAAAAACAAAAAACAAAAAAAAACGGAGTAAAAGGAGAGCATGTTCGCTTGCAACGCAATGGAAACGTTGAGCGAAGTGTGAAGGCGGCTCTGATGAGAGCCGATTTATAATTGGTATACAAATATTCGTTTTAAGAACTTTGACAACTTTGTGTTACAGGCGATCGCCAGCTAATGCAATCACTCGTTTTCGATGCGCGTGTCACGAAATGGTTCTCCAACAACACCACTTTCAATGCCCGCGACAAGGACGAGAAGAGGTAAGTGCCTAAGGAGGTGTCTATGGTATTGCGATAGTGCAATTTGTGCTAGACTTGTCTTGTTGCACACACAGTCAAGTACAGTCAAGTGATACTACAACAACTACTTATCCCAAAAACCAGAGAGGCAGAGCACATATTAACCATTATAATTTATGTGTAACGCCTTTCTTTTTTTTCTCACATTTATTTGCAATTTTTTGTGGCGAACTGTTTTTATGTGTATCGATATCGTTGTTGTTGTTGTTTGTCTCTTTCATAATGAATTTTTTTCGCACCCAACAAATGAATACTGCAATCTTTGAAACTCTTGTACTCTCCACATAACATAATGCCTTTCATAATGTCTGAAATCAAAAATACAAATACAACAAAAAAATAAATATGAAATACCTCCTCTAGCGTAAGCGCATCAAGCCCAATAGCCGTACTAATGGGTTTGCTGCCAAGGTAAACAGAAAATACTCGTCTTAAACTTTACTTATATGTACTATTATCATATTATCATAATATTCTTATGTTCTTTAAACATTATACGTACTCCACTATTACTTTGCTAATATCCTCGTTTCTGTTTTAACAGACACGAATTCAAGCAGAGATTTGGCATCACCGTCGCCTTTTTGGCCACACACAGTGGTTTGACCCGCTGGCACGAGTTCCACTCGAATATGGCCGAGCAGCCGGGTGTGGGGTAAGTCACCCAACAGACAAACTACAGGAAACACTATAAGCACAACTCTAACCATTTCAGTGAGAGCTTTAGCCAGAACAATAAGCGCGCCATCGATGAGATCTGGTATAAACGCGCTGTGGACCAATATTTTGTGCACAAGGAGAGCTTTGTCTACTCGGTGCCCTTTGATGCTGGTGGTGCGTCTCTCGAGAGCCCCTTTAATAGCAGAATATCTAAAATACATATTTCATTTGCAGAGAGTGGCTCAGAAATAATCGTAACTGCCAGTAATGCCATCTTTCACAATGAGAGCTCCAAATCGGCGCCAGCTGCCGTCGTCGGCTTCCAGTTTCAGCACTCGGCTTTCTACAAGCTCTTCCATAACATCACCGGCAATGTGAGTGGTCTTTAAACTTTTGAAATACAGCATACAGCATACAGCACATAATAAACAACTTTTGCAGGCCTGTGCTGTGGATGATAAGGTCTGCTATATACTCGATAATAATGGCTTTGTGATCATCTCTTCACGTCTACACGAGACGGGCAAATTTTTCGGTGAAGTTAATGGCGCAATCATGATGCGCCTCGTCGAGGAGAGGGTGTACAAGCGTGTCATCGTCTACGACTATCAGGCAGTGTGCTTTGAGTCGAAGACCGAAGTCAATGCTTCCAATATGCTACTCTCTGTAAGCATAAAGTGAATTCATTTGAACTATTTATTAACCCTAAAAGAAAACCCTCTCTCTCTCTCTCTCTCTCTCTCTGTCTTTGTCTCTTTTAGCCACTTTTTCATTTGCTGCGCGTGAGCAAATGGCTGCTGCATACGGCGCTGTGGTATATTGTACAACTGATGAGATTGGCGCCGGGCGTTGCGGGCCATTACAATGATGTCTATATGGATGCGAATGGCACCGAACCGGAGCCAGAGCCCGATGACAATGGCCAGACAAAGAATACCGCCTGGTTGCGCTACCTGACACTGCATCGCACGCGGCTCAAGTCGTGCGACATGCAGCGAGAGCTGTACATGTTGTACAATGAGAAGGACAACGTTGTCTACAATATGACAGCGCATGCATGCGAGCGGCCATTTGTGGTGCTGCCCATACCGAACAGTAATCTCATACTGCTCGTCATCGATCAGCTGTGTCCCCGAGATGCTGCCTTCGTGCTCAATGTGAACCCGAAGCCAATCAGCTATCCGCTGGCGCCCAACGAGACCTTCTCGTGCTACAAGCACGTACGCGAATTCAATCGTGTGCGTCCATCGAGTTGCATCAGTCGCCATGCGAATGTAAGTGACAGTCTCTGTGGATCTCTCTCTCTCGCTCTCTCTCTCTCTCTCTCCACATTTTTATAGATATATATGTATGCAAATTCACTCTGCTTATTTCTGTTTATCTGTCTTACACAGGAGAGCAACATCAAGTTGTGTGGCAAGGGTTGCACGATCTATGCGAATCTCATGTTGCTATTGCTGAGTCACGTGTTGAGTCGCTTGCTTTAACGGCGGTCGCCATATGTTTAGCTAATTGTAGGCAATATCTATATATACTTATATTGATAATGGTTTTTTGTATAATACTATGATAGTTAAAAACAAAAGAAAAAAAAAAATAGAGGGGGAAGGAGTACGATTTTTTACTATACTCGAAAAACGCTTGAGCGCTGTTCATTTTTTCCACAATTTTTGTCAAACTTAGTGTTAAGATAAGAGGTGTAGCTACCAAAATGTGTGTTTGTGAGTTTTATGTTAACTATTGAAACCATGTAACAGTGTGTGCACTGCCTATGATGGACGAGGTGCTGCTGCTTTATTGTAGACCTTCCAATAGACAAACCAAAATATACATACATATATATGTATATATATATATATGTATGTATACTATATATGTATATATATATTTATGTGTATATGTATTATGCTAATTAAATACAAATTCCAACAACGGCCTTAAACAACTCGCAAACGTATAAACATTTAAAAATTTAAATATGAATAATAAAGAAAAACATTTTGTAAATGCCGCTCGCTGTTAAATAGGCAAAAATATTTATATATTTGCGCACACTGTTCCATATAATAAAAAAAAAAATACTGCCCATGTTAAGTGTGTGTGTGTGTGTGTGTGTGTGTGTACGAGTGGGAGTGTGAATGTCGTGTCTGAGAGTTTGTGAGTAGCATGTGTCTGTGTGTGTGTGTGTTCAAACCTAATTTAAGATGGCCACCATTTGTAAGTAAAACTTAGCTAATTATTACTACATACATATATATAAATAAATATATTAAAAGAAACGGAACAAAATACCTACAAATAATGCGAAATAATGAACCATTTCAATTTACATAAATACATTAACAAACACATAACAAGCCAGGTACATGCTATACGTTTAAGTAGCTTTTGTATATTTGCTTAGCTTAGCCAAAACAACAACAACAACTACCAGAATATACTATAATAAATACCAGAAGCCATTCAAAAGTTCGGCTTTGCGAAGCATTCAATACTTTTATAAACATTCGTTATAACTAATTAGCCTAAGCATGGAAAACCCATATAGAGTAAAAACAAACCAAATTCATTGTTTTTATATAAAACATACATACAGCAAAAAAATGTAAAACAAAAAAAAAAATAACAATAATAATAACTTCGATTGATACCTAGCATAACCCACAAGTACCTATTATAGCAACTTTTTATTACATACTAACTAAAAAACTACTTGATACGAGCTACGAGCCACAGAACTGAGCAGAAGCAGCAGCGTCTAGTAAATTTAGATTTAAAAGTCAAAAGAACAAAACAAAAAAACAAAGAAAACATAGAGAAATACTAATATTACATTTAAAATTCAACTAGTTGAAATTTACCAGAACTACACAAAGCAAAAATGTCATATGCAAAGTTTTCAACATTTAGCCAATCTTCAAATTTCCAACTTTTACTCACTAAATCAAGTACAACTCATTTGGATTCCATTTTTTACACCCAAAAGCTTTAGACCCTCCCGATTTCCGTAGTGCCCATGTACCTATCCTTGTGCCATTTGTTATTTACTATTTAAAATATTATACACTTTGCACTCTGTTATTTATTTAGAACCATTGAACCCCCTTAAATACAATTGAACCATTCCTCCTCTGATTACTTAAGTACTATTTATTTCGCAGATAATTGAGTAAGGACAAAAATAGATATTAGAAAATTAAAAATGTAGACAAGCCGTACAAGGCTCTTGAACTCTCTTTTCATTAAAAAAAGAACATTACATTAATGAATATTTGAAATTAAATAGAATAATGAACACTGTTTCCAATTCCGCAATGCTAACGGTGAAACGGAATCAGTTCTGTGACGGAATCGGAAACAGCACTGATTACAGAACAAAAAAAAAGAAAAAAAACATCTTTATTGAGACGAGAGATAAAAACTTCCTTTAAAAACACTCACTAACCACTGCAGTTTGTATTAAACTTAATTCAAAAGCAACAACACTAAATACATAGATATTTATATATATATACATATATTACTTAAGCATATATTATTATTGAATAAACAGGAAAAAATTTGTCAAAAGTGCTAAAATATCAATACCATGTTTTATTTCACCAAAGACCCATGAAGTTCATATATTCTGGAATTCTCTTTTATTATTTCTCCGCCAGATGAGATTTGTAGTGATGTGCATATCTTATCTTGGAACAACACGAGCCTGTGGAAATACTGAAGGACACATCTTAGCAGGGGCCCTTGAAGCCGATATGCCAACCGTGGACCGCACTCAAAATCAAGTCTTACGCAGCTGCAATCTATTATAATTTCCTGATATTTATTTTTTTATCTTACAATGGAATAAAATCTTTTAACTCAGCTCAAAAATGTATTTCATTTACAAAACTACATAAATTAGGTAATTTTCTATTCAAATTATGATGAAATGTCCCACTCTGAAATGTAATAGTTCCGATGCCAAAAACTTGTCAAGCTGAAACGTATCCTTTTAAATAAATCAAACTAGATAATCAATTTAATCTTCGTTACACTTAAAAATTTATTTTAACATTAGTTATATTATTTTATACAACTTTCTTTCATATTACAAAAAATGCCTTAAATTGTTAATTAAACGCTAATTTAGCTAGACGACGATTTAGAGTTCAAACTTTATAGCTTTTCAACTGCCTTTTAAAATACATGTATCAATTGTATCATATAGTTGGATGAAATTTGTGTTATCTCTTACATAGTTGTTAAAATGGTTTACAAATATATATATACTATATACATATGTATGTATATATATATTATTGCAAATCAGTGACTTCTACTAGAGATAATTAGTTAATGTATATATAGTGTGTATATGCTGCATGCACGGGGGGCTTTAACAAAAACTAACGTATTTTACAGTACAAACGTGTAAAATGAATAAAAATATTATATATGTATATATAATAAGCCGCAAGTCTCTCTTGAATCTCAATTCAGAAAATGAACGTCAATAATTAACGATTAGTATTATGCATGTACAGATATATATGATGAAATCATAATATTGTATCTTCTGATACCATTAAAAGGTTTCCTCTTTAAGGATTCCGGTCGGGTGTTCAGTAGTCAATGCCGTTGCCTCCATTCTGTTGCATGCGCACGGATCGACGTCGCGTCAAAATGCGCGCCGGAGTGCCGCCCGCTGATGCTGCTGCTACTGCTGGTGTCGCAGCCGCATCGATTGTGCTGTCCTCCACCACTTGTGGTGCTGGAACCACTGTCGGATCCACTACATTAGCTGTACCTGCTGCTGCTGCCGTTGCTGCTGTTGCTGCTGCCGTTGCTGCTGTTGCTGCTGCAGTTGATTCCTCGCTGCTGACCATGCCAGTTACCGTATTGTCCATCACCTGCGGCGTCGTCGCTGGTATTAGACCTAGATTTATTTCCTCCTCCAGCTGTGAGCTGCGTCTGGTGGCAATGCCTCGCAATTTAGATTTTTTCGGTGGCAACGTTCGTGGTGCGCTTATCTCACGCAATACGGGCACAATTGGCGTCAACTCCTGGACATTGCATGCAATTGGGACGCTCTCCTCCTCGTAGTTGCGCTTCCGGGCCAATCGTGCAGCAGCACCACCATTTTTGCTTATATCATCACTTGGCGTCAAGATGATCTGTTCTATAACGACCGCCTTATGTTCATTGTTGTTGCCATTATAGTAATCAGCAGCCGTGTGTTGTGTTGTTGACGCGGTTGCGTTGTTGCTTGTTGTTTCCAGGCAGGCATTCTCAACAATCGTTTCCAATTTGCTGCTGCTGCTGATGGGTGGTTGCAATTGGTTGTTGATATTCGCATTGTTATTGCTGGTTTTGCCATTTGTTGCCGCCTTCACTGTTGTTGCCACATTTTTACTGGTTTCTTTTTGACTGCTAATATTGTTGCTGCTGTTGTTATGTGCTTGCTTGAGCTGGATATTTTCCTTTTCCAGAGTCTGTATGCGATCGCGTGTTGTCTTTAATTCCTGTTGCAAGAACAATATGGTGCTCTGCATGCCCTCCACATCCTCATCCAACTCCTGCAAAAAGTCATCTAGCTCTGCAAGCAAATCGAAATAACGTTTAGCCATTGATAATACTATTTTGTTGGACTTCGCATACCTGATTGAGATTTCTTGACCTCCTCGCTGAAGCTCTTTTGCATGGCCAATTCAGTTTCAAGCTTTGCCAGCCGTCCGTTCGATGTCATCTTGCCCAGCTCCTCGTTCTCCTGGTACAACAGCCGGCACTTGGCCATCAGACGTTTGCCCGTATTTGAGTCGGGCGTAAATTTCCAGGCGGAGAGTTCATTCTGTGTCTCCTCGAGCTTGGCTTTGGTGGCCTTCAGCTCCTTCTTGAGACGCTCAAAGAGCAAATTGACAGCCGGATCGAGTAGAGCAGTGCGTAAGGCTAATGCCGTCGGCGCCTGTTGTGCCTTATACTCAGCAATTTGGCTCTATTTAAGAAAGGCAAATTGATTAATGTGAATATGGTTAACTAATATCTAAAGAATGTTTTTACTTACCACATAATCCTGAAACTCCTGCTCCTTGTTGGCCAGCCGGCGCATGAGTATCTTCTCGCGACGTTGTGCGTCGGCGCATTGCATCGCCATGCGCGTCTGCTCCAGCTTGAGGTTATCGATCTCAACTGCGCCGATGAAGTGGTGCGTCGTGGTGCAAAGACAGACAAAGTAGAGGGGAAAAAACCAAAAGACAGCTTGTTAGTAAAGCTAAAGGCAGCATATGGGGACACAGGGGCTGGCTGGAGGCAAAAATTCTATTCGATTCGATTACGAGTACGAGTAAAAAAAGCAGCAAACAGCAAACGCAATTGTCAAAAAGGGGGTGCGGCATGTGGCGGGGGCAACAGCTCCCCACAGGCTACACCTAAATACAATATACAATATATTTTACAAGTCCTTTATGTGAATATTGTTGATGTTGTTCTTTTCTTTTTGTTGTACATATTTTGTTTATAATTTATTTGTCTTTCTATTTTTATTTATTTTTTTTGTTTATTTTTATTGAACTTAATACGAAATCATACCAATGCGTTGCAATCATTCGTGTAAGTTCGTGACATTTTTCAGCGCTGTTGCTGTTGTTGTTGTTGTAGCTCTCTCGTGTTGTTGTTGCCGTTGTTGCTGACGTTGTTGCTGCTCGGATTGCTGTTGTTGTCGAATTTTTGATGTTGTTATTGCTGCTGTTGTTGCCACTTGCACACGTTATTTCTTGCACTAATTCTTGCTTATCGCTTCGAGATTAGCTTCTCTCTTGAGACTCGTCTTGAACAAATTACTCAACACTGGCTTGCACTTGTTTGCATCGCATTGCTGCTTCTTGCTTGATTTTTGCATTTGCAATTTGCTTCTTGCTTGCTTTCTTTATTTTTAAATATATATATTTTTGTGGAGGGACACTGTGGAAACAACAAACGGTTTTGAAAATTTTATTGCAAAACTGAAAAATATTTAGAAAAACACTTGTGGGGAAAAACTCGACGCGCGCACTTTCTTTGCTTTCCAAAAAAAAGCTCTCATCAACATCAACATTAAATATTATTTATTTTTTCTTTGTGGCATTTTCGAACACTCTTTTCTCAGAGAAGCTCTCTCTCTCTCTCTTTCATCATAATAAGCAGAAGTTCAACGACTTTCATTTCATTTCTTATTTTTATTATCTTTTCTTTTGAAATTTTGTTGTGCAAAACACGCGAATTTGTTAAATATGTTGAATTTTTTGTTAGCTTGGCGTTATTACGTTTTATTCGTTTATTTTTAGCATATGCAAACAAACCCCGCGGCACCGTTATTATGGGAGTGTGTGCGTGGGTGCACGTATTGTGTGTGCGTGTGTTTATTGGCTAAAGGCAAACAAAACAGTTTGGCCTATATTACAACCAGGGCTGCGACTCTATTGAATATTTAATATTTGTATATAAATGCTGTTGGAACTAGTTTTCGAAAGTTGTCTGCCTAAACTACACTTACCAATTTAAAAAAAAAGATTAATATTGCCGTTTTTAATTATGTTTATATTATAAATAGATAAATAAAATTCAACCATAAATTTCCCATTAACCTATTAACTATTTACCATTAGCCTCTACCTATTCTTATCTGTTATATTTCAAGTTTCAAACTTTAGTCTTTGCCCTGGCACTTAGTCAATTTAACAACACGCGCTAATTAAACAATTAGCTTCGACAGACAGACGAATGTTTTTTTTTTGTTTGTTTCGTTTGCCTTTCAATAACTTTTATTTGGCTATTAAATATCTGTCAGTATTTGTTTGTTTTTATAATCTTATCGCAGCAGACAAAATCAACAAACAAAAAACAAGCACACTCACCTACACACACACACACACACACACACACACACACACAAACTCGCTAATTAAGCGCGCCATTTATGTACTTATACTTATTTATATTTGATAAATTGGTTTTATTTTTATTTTTTGGATTACATTTGCAGTTCATTTGTGGGCCATGATTTGCATTAAATTTTTTCAACACTGGCAAAGTTCTTGGCTTAACACAAAAACGGGAGAAAAAGATTTTTATGAAACCATTTCTTTATTTATTATATTATATATTTAATATGTTATGCACTCGCTTATCAAGCACTTTATTTTCTATCTTTTACAAATATTTATATATTTATTTTTGTTTATTTTTTTACTGTTGTTTTGTTGCGAGGCTGCAAGTGGACGCTGTTAACAGCAAAACAAAAGAGAATGTGAGGGGAGAACGGTGGTGGGGGGCCTCGACAGATGAAGAGAGAATATAGATAAATATACGCATGTATAGATATATACATATATATATAGTATATATA
Source organism: Drosophila basisetae (assembly GCA_035041595.1). Taxonomy (NCBI): domain Eukaryota; kingdom Metazoa; phylum Arthropoda; class Insecta; order Diptera; family Drosophilidae; genus Drosophila; species Drosophila basisetae. The sequence goes on from JAWNLB010000144.1 coordinate 3,781,606, forward strand.
GAGAAAGAGAAGGGGCGCGCGCGCAGAGGCTTCAGATACGAAAATGCGGGCACGTAGACAAAAAAAGACGGCAACGTGAGCAACGCTGGCAACGAAATTGGCCAGAAACGTAAACTGTACACACGGCCGAAGACTCTTTTAGACGACGACGAAGACGAAGACGAAAGCGAAGACGAAGTTTTTTGAATTTGATAATTTTGTTTACACTGTTCATATATATATATATATATATATATTGATACATTTATTTTATATTTTTAATCATACATTTATTGCATGTATTTATTTTGATTTAATCAGCATTTTAAATAGTTCTCTTCGCACAAGCACTTTTCAACACTTTTCTATATTTTATTCTGATTTATTTATTTATTTTCATTTTATTTAGTTCGATTTGCACACACTTTCAAATTCACCTTTTATTTATTTATTTTATTTAATTTTTTGATTATTGCAAAAAAATTACGCACTAAACGAAACGCCAAATAACGCTGAAAGTCTTCAAAGAGTGTTCGCTTCAATTGATAAAGTTCGATGTTATTTTTTTTATTAGAAACCAAAAACAAGGCACACGTGGAGTTCTTTTTTTCTCTATTCAGTGTTTTTCTTATATATTTGAATAGCATTTTTGCACAAAAACTCAAAACGTAGTCTGTGCGAAAACCCAGTGGATAAAAATACAACAACTTTGCGTATAAATTAAGGTGCGCGAACTTCATTTAATATTAAATTAGAATTATCTCAGAATTGTAATCATTTGTTAACTAACAAATTTCAAATACATATTTTATGAAACCACTGCATTAACTGCACTGCATATTTCTGTTTTTATTTGTTAGTTCGCGCACCTTGTTTATATTTACACGCAATTTACTCAATTGAGGAATAAACCAACAAAAAAAATAAGCAAATTAAACAAATTACACAAAATGTACACACGGTTTATAATTGTTTGTTGTTGTTTCTTGTTGTTGTTGTGTTTAAGTTTTGTTGTTATTATTGTTTACATTTATAGTCTCTTATATTATATAGAATATAATATGCTTAGTAAACATATATATATATATATATATATATATTTTTTTTTGCTATATATATTTATGCATAAATAATAAGTTAATACCTTCAAGCAGACGTCGCTGTTCGGCTGCGACGACAGCGTCAGCAACAGCGGCATCATGTTGTTGTTGTTGTAGTTTCTGCTGCTGCTGCTGTTGTTGTTGCTCTTGGGTTTGTTGTTGTTGCTGCTGCTGTTGTTGTTGGTGTAGATGGTGTCGATGCGGCTCCTGCGTTTGCTGCGACTGATGATGCTGATGAACATGATGATGCTGATGATGATGATGATGAGACGACTGTTGCTGTTGCTCCTCAATCACGGACGGCGTTGGCGATGCGGGACCCGAGGGATTGCTAATAGCACCCCCCAGCCCCAATGCCCCCGCACCAACACCGCCAGCGACACCACCGGCACCTGCAGCTGCACCACTACCGCCGCTGCTGCTGGTGCTGCTGTGTAAATTTGGATCATATTTTGTTGTTGGCATTTTATCGTAACTGTTCATCAAGGGTCTCTGATCGTCCATAGTCATTGCAGCGACACTCATTACTCAATTAGTTGGTCCTTCTTTTGCTAGCGCCAAAATATACATATAATATAGAAATGTGGGCACACTGAGCATACACACACAAAAACCAACACTCGCTGCCAGCGGAGCACCCTTTCTTCGCTTCCTCTCTCACTCCCACTTTCACGCTCTCACGCTCTCTTTCTCCCTCTCTGTTACACGCACACTTTATAGGCCTGCGCTCACCAATACCAATGCATAAACTCTACGGCGACGCGAGGCAAAATGCGAAGAAAATATTTTTGATATATTTTCGTTGGCAATTTGTGCGTACTTGTTGCGTATTTGCAGCGTTGTATTATTGATTACTTGCTGTATTGTTCATTTAATTGCACTTTTTCAATTGATTTATATGGTTAGATACACTTTAAACACGTTTATTTTTACAATTTTCTTGGAGCCGTCGGTAATCGCTGGTTAGCTGAAAAACTTATGCTCAGCGTTGCCACACGCTCGCATAGCCAAATTCAAAATGGTGGACGACGCGAGAGCACTCGCGATATAATACCAAAAAACGATATGGCCACCCTTATTCATACAAGCACACAAACAGCTGGTCACATTGCGAAGCACACACAATGTTTACTTTTTCACAAGAAGAAGCATCTTTGTGGCAGCCCTGGTTTTAGTTTGCAAATTACATAAAAGTCTGACAAAAAATAAATATGTTGCGACAAGTTGCTGGAACCACGTTCGCCAAGCTGCTGCGTGCCACAAACAGCACCGCGAATGCATCGACAACAATAAAAACCGGCACACTTGGCGGCGCCCTCAGCACGGTGCTGGCACGCCAGCAGCAAACGATGCCCGTCGTCGAACCCTCGAAAGATGCTCTGCCCAAGAAGGGTTATTCGCCATTCGGCACCAAGCAGTCGAGCATGGCAGAATGGTCGCTAGCTAGATTGGATGATCTGCTCAATTGGGGTCGCAAGGGCTCCATTTGGCCACTCACCTTTGGCTTGGCCTGCTGCGCCGTGGAAATGATGCACATTGCTGCACCACGGCAAGAATTCATATTTATTTGTATATTTGATTATTTTTGTATAACTGATTAAATTGTAGCTATGACATGGATCGCTTTGGAGTTGTTTTCCGTGCCTCGCCGCGTCAGGCGGACGTCATCATTGTCGCTGGAACGCTGACAAATAAAATGGCACCGGCTCTGCGCAAAGTCTACGATCAGATGCCCGAACCCAGATGGGTCATCTCGATGGGCAGCTGTGCGAATGGCGGTGGATATTATCACTACTCATACTCGGTGGTGCGTGGCTGCGATCGCATAATACCCGTCGACATCTACGTGCCCGGCTGCCCCCCCACTGCGGAGGCTCTCTTGTACGGCGTGTTGCAGCTGCAGAAGAAAGTGAAGCGCATGAAGACCCTTCAGATGTGGTACAGAAAGTAAGGATGGAGGCTAAGCCCACGAATTGAATAAGCGAAAAGTGTTAAATAAATATTGTATGCAAATACGAGTATAGTCAATAGCACAAAATGTTTCCTTTACAAAACAAAACAAATGAATTCAAATTTAAATTTAACTAACGATACAATCGCTTGTGACGTCACTTGTAGAAACTGCGTCCCTTTGCATGTTTATGTTTTTTCCTGCTTGCCAATTTGTGACGTCAGTCATAAGGCAAATGCCTGACCGACCTCTGACTATCTATGATCTCTCACAGTGCTGCCAGATCGTTTAATAGATACAGCTGTGCAATGGCCGATGTACCCGAGAATCTGCAAGTGATTAAATTGGAGCCACCAGGCACTCCGGAAAAGGCCAACATCAAAGAGCGTTTGAATCTGCATGTAAAGCGACGCTTGCAACAGGATCTACCCCTCTCCAGTCCAGAGACGCCCCCGGGCGACATAGTTGCAGCCACAAGCAACAAACGCTGCAAAACAACTGCAACACAATCGAAAGAAACACCGAAACAGAGGAAACCCTATCAAAAGCGAGTCGACAAAATTAAAACAGACACGGGAAAATGCAAGAAAGGTGAGTGCATTATTTTTATTACTGGCAAATTGTAAATAATACAGCACTATTATTTGCAGCACAAGCTGCGAGTCCTGCAGTTTTGGATTTCGAGGCATACGATGAGTCTGTCGAGCATGAAGCCTCGCCAGAGAGGTCGGATCAGAAAAACATAAGCCGTGATCGCTATAAGAATTCCGATATACTTAATATTGTGCTGAATGCAAAGAAACGAGCGCTAATGCAAAATCCGGAGGTTCAAACATTTTGGTCAAAAATTATGGCATCCCTGAAGAACTAACTGTGATGGGGCAACACTGGCTGCGGATGTGGCGCCTTTTTTGAAAAATGTACAATGTTGAGAAGAGGACTAGTTGTGAAAATGGAGTAATTTAAGAGTTGTAATGCATAAAAATTATACATAGTCTGTATTGTTTAAATGTTATCGAAGTCGTGTTTCATTGACTGCGCATACTCTGAGAACTATGGTCTCTCTCGCTCTCTCTCTCCCTCTCTCTTAAGTGTAGCCGGCCGCTGCTTCCGAGGTTGTTTTTTGATGCTGACAGCCGCAGAATTTTGCAGAGCCGCTCAGAAAGAATTTCGACGTTTTTGGGGTTGGAAGGTTTTGCGTCGCGTAATCGCAGTGATTTACCGTCGAAAATAATATACCATAGTATATAATTGTCTAAGAATTTGCAAAAGTGTTACGACAAAAAGGTAGTTGAATAGTGCAATTAAAATTATTAGCGAGACACCAACAAACAAAAAAAAAACCACCATGCGAGAATAAAATGAAAAACTATCACAATAATATGCCAATAGGCCATGTTAGATAATCCCGTTTTTAGGTTCGTGTGGCGCGTTTGCTATCGATTTAAATATTATTTTCTCTCTCTCTCTCTCTCTCTCGCTCTCCCTCTCCCTCTCTTGTCCTTTTGGCGAGCTCATTTTCTCTTTTGCTCTTTGCTCTGCGTGTATTTTTTATTCACCCAGCTCTCACACTCTCTTGCTGTACCTTGCTTTGACTTTGTGCTTCGTCCTTGCCTTGCCCACAAAATTTGCACTCAAAACGAACGCCCGTCCGACCGACAAACCACCCACCGCGAGCCCTTTCTAGGCAGCTTTTCGCTTTTCGCTTTCGTTCACTTCCATTTCCATTTGGCATCAGCTTCAATAGGCCGTTATTCTTAACGTACGCTGCTTTCATTCGAAAGAAATTCGCAACGGCGCCAACTTGCCAATAGTCATACAAAAAAGAAGGGAAAAAAATGTGCTCGCCTCTTATGTAAATTAAAAAAAAGAAAAAGAGAAAAGAATTCTCCTAGTCGAAGCGCTTGTTCAAAATAAATTCAATAGATTTTCCATTATATAATTGTGCAAAAGCCCTTGTGGAGAGTAAAAGTGACGAAAACAAAAGTGCAAAAAAGTGATTACAAAACAGTTTCAATTTTTCAGAGCGCACAATTATGTAAATAATAAAAGTTTAACATAAACAAACGAACACAAGAAATGTTTTTAAATATTTATATATAAATATATATATATAAAAAAAACCTTTTATAAATGAATTAATAGAAATCTCCGAGCTAAATGTTAAATAATTGAAAGTAACTATGAATCCTGACCTGTAAAAATTAACTTATACAAGACTTAATTTTACAAACATGTTTTTTTCCTCACTTTTCGCATTATACAACATGTTAGCTACTGTTAACTGCCACAATCCAACAACAACAGCAACAAGAGACTATTAACTGGCTTTCCTCTTAGTCAGTAGTTTCACTCAGGTTCCCCAGTGTATTTTTTTTAATAGCTAAATCAATACTCAGAACAGAAAGAAGGAAAAAAATAGGTAGTGAAAACCTTTTGCTTGTTGGTAGCTGCTTTTGCCCTTTTTGCTAATTGTATGACCATTACTATTACATAAGCCACAAAGCACAAAAGCGGCACAAACAACAACATTTTGTTTCCTTGCCAGGAAATGCCAGGAAAGTGTGGAAAGGCGGAGACACATGCCACATAAACACACACACACCTAAATATATATAAATATATATATATATATATATATAACATGTATATAACTATAGCTAGTACGGATAACCCGAGGAACTGGGAACTAGGTCAGTTATTGAATTTTCACAGGCAACCTACCCACGCACAGTGTTGCATGCAACAAAACAGATAGCAGCTACAGCTATATATGTGCAACCGATGCTCAAATGCACACCAAATACAACATTGCTACATATTTACTGTTAACAAACAAGGAAATCGAGGCATTCCGGTTAACAAGTCAATTCTTCGATTGACGTTCGCCATTTGGAGCATGTCAATGAGCCATAAAGACACACGACAACAGCAACAACAAAATGCAATAACAACAACAACGCTGTGATTGACTGACTGACATGACAACGGCCCCTTGGCTACCTTATTGATTGGCACACCCCCCACTTGCCGCATCCTGCAGCTGCGCCCACTGTGCCAGAGACCCAAATTTATCCAACTCACACGAGGCGTATGCGTAATATTTGCCTTTTTGTCATGCTCCGATGATATCTGTGTGTTTGTGTGATGCAAGTTAAGTGAGTGCAGGCAGCATGTGCCGCAAATCTAGTCGACTCCTATGGCTTCCTTCAGTGCATTGCACTTTCACCGATTACGTATACGACTTCTCGGCCCCACTCAAGTCGAAGCCCATCTGTGGTCGAGTTTGGCTCGAGCAGCACAGTTGGACACCACCAGCCACTTCAAACAGTGTGCGGCATGCACATCCTCTGGGGTGGCAATTATGTGATAACCATTTTGGTCCTCCTTGACATTTATTATGCCCAGCAGCTGAAACAGTTTTTGAACTATTTTAAAGAGATTTGTACAGCATTCTTATATTTTTATTTGTTTAGTGAGTTGTTAGTTTGAAAAGAAAATCTCCGTATTTAAATTAGTTTGCAGATAACACTATAAAATACTCCAATCATAAGTTAGGAAAATTGTATATTATTTATTTCCCAAAGCTATTTTCATCTTTTATTTAAATTGAATACCCGATTCACAACATAAGCTGTACGCAGATTTGCAAAACATTCGCTTGTCAGCGAGTTAACAGTATAAATAGCTGTACTGTGAGCCGTATCGCTTGGCATTATCATAATCCACAACAAGTCATTCGAGCAACCTAAGAGACCCATCAACACGAAATGCTTAGCCTCACAGAACTATTAAAAGCCCCCCCAATCACTCCTAGGTGCGAGTGGGTTACCTTAGCTACAGGCTGGTTTTGTTGCCCATGCCGCATAACTGTAAGCCCCCACAGCGCCATTATATATAATGGTTGGCAACAACTACACGCTGGGAAAATCAATTCCAAAGCGATTGGCTGCCTATGCTGGGTGGATGACACATAGGAAACATAAAAAAAAAAATGAGCAAGAACAACAGCAACAACAACAACATCAACAGTAGCAGCAGCAGCAATCATTGCAATCCAATTAAATGACCGCTTGGCTGCCTGCTGCTGCTGCCTGCTGCTGCTGCCTGCTGCTGCTGCTCACTTTTCGAGCGTAAAACGGGCACATTGAGTGGCAAATGCACTACTGCAATTGCACTCAGTTTTACGTTCCATAAACTTGAGATCCACTAATTGGGCTGTGTTCTAGCACACAGCTAGCGTCATCAAAGCCGCAGCGCCACAGCTCTCTCACTTTTACTCTCAGTTGGAGCAGTTGCGGTCGCTCTCATTTGCGCTGCATTGCGCCGCTGCGCTCGCCATACAAACCCCGCCACCCCCTCCTCCCTTTGCAGTTGCAGTTTTCGCCTATTTTTGAAAGATAGGCGGCCCACTTTCGTTCGCCTTTTTTCCTTTTCCGCAGAGTTCTATTTATTTTTGTCAAGTGATTTTCACAGCGTCAAATAGTTGGAGTCTTCAAGTTTATTCACTTTAAAATGCTCGCGTGTCAAATATTCCGTTTTAAGTTTAATTTGTACAAATATTAAAAACTTGAAAATAATAATGCAATAAAATATACTATCATAAACTTAAAGAAATATTGAATATTATATATAACATTCTATGCTTTTAAAGAAAAGGTCAAGCAAACAAAATCCAAAATTACAAAAACACGTGCAAGAATATAAATATAAGTTACATAAGCCCAACTATAAATAAATGCTGACTCAAATAATTAACTCTCTAGGGAAAAAAGTCAAGCAAAAAAAAAACAAAACAAAATAAGTAAAACTATGTTCTTTGCCCACTTTATTTCAGCTAACATGCTTATTTAAAACAAACCAACAACAACAAACAATAAGAGAATTAAATACAGAAACCGTTTTGCAACACACAAGTGCTAAGTACACAAACAAAAAGGAACAACAACAACAACAACAATAGCAACAACAAACAAAATGTCGCCTTTTATGGAGAAAACGTTGCTGTTGTTAGGCGTGCTGTGCTGCATACAAGGTAAGCGCCCAGGTTTATGCAATACAATAATAATACCAATGAAACCCCCCGCCCCCCAACACCACCGCACACCACACACAAACCCTTATACTTATCGCTTCCCCACTGAAAATGGTTTTTTGCATTGTTAGACAACGTCGCCATGGCATTTACGAGTGCTCTTTGCATGCATAATGCAATTTGATATGATTATGTATGGATTTGTTGCAATGAGTGTTATTCTACCTCTATTTCTATATTCATCTTCTTCTCCAGTATCCACTGCCCTAATGTGCTATGACTGCAACAGCGAGTACGATCCCCGTTGCGGTGATCCCTTCGAGCCCTACTCCATCGGCGAGGTGAACTGCAGCAAACAGGAGCCCCTCGAGCATCTTAAGGACAAATACAAGCCAATTCTCTGCCGCAAAACCGTGCAGAAGAGTAAGCTCTAAGCAAATATGAATACTTCTAGCATTTTATCTCCTTTTCTTATGAACTGTGATTGATCTTTCAGTTTATGGCAAGACCCGCATAGTGCGTGGATGTGGCTATATACCCGATGAGCGTACCGATAAGGAGTGCATAAGGCGCTCCGGCACCCACGACGTGTCCGCCACCTATTGCGCCTGCACCAAGGAGCTGTGCAATGGAGCCACTGCCGTTGGAGCAAACCAGATGCCTCTGATCCTCGCATTGGCTGCCGGCTTTGCGATCTTCGTCACAAGACATAGCATAAGAGTGGAGAGCTCATAAATATTCTCGTTCGGCATTTGAGATTAAACGTCTTATAATGATTTTCTTTATATATGATTTTCATTGATTTTAATTAACAATTCCTCTTGGGCATTTTTCTTTTTTCTTTTTGTTAATAGATTTTTGGAATATATGGCAATATAAGGCACACTTAGATGGCCACTTAATTTAGTTGCATACTTTATTTTAATTATACGTATGTGTTCGTAAGCGTAAACAGTGAGAATACTATAAAAAAAAAATATAAATAAACTCTGTACTTAATTTGTTGGGCTCATAAAAAATAAAAAATGCATATAAAAAGTACCTCTAATAATGTAATTGTAAAATTACAAAAAGAAAAAAAATTCTATTTGGGCGGTAAAATCAATTTAATTGTTTTATTTGATAAGCTCATTTTAATTCTATATATTCATTTTAATGTGTGTACATCCGAAATATGTAATAAACAAAAAACTGCCAGTAATTGTCTCCGCCTAATACCAAAAAAAGTACATTTTCATGCCCAACTTTAATAACTAAAATAATATTTTGTAGTTTCTCAAATACACTAGGAAAGGATATTTAGGATTCTGAAAAAAATTCATAAATTTTAAAAATGTTTCCATACATTTAGGACACTTTATAACTTAAAAGAAAAAACTTGACCCAACAGATAATAAAAACATAAATTCCATAATATAAAAAGCTCTTTAAAAAAGAGCAAATACATTTTCAACTACTAAATCGCGATATTTACATGCAACAAAGAACCCTAAAAGGTAAATTTTAAACCAAAACTCTTCATATGATATTTAAAAAAAAAATTAATTCAATGAGTACATTATAGAGAATAGTTTTTGAAATAACTAGGACACAAGATCATTTGAAAAACAAAAAAAAAGAAACACATATTTCAACTAAAACTGACAACAAAAACATAACAGAAAACTATTTACAAAAAAAAAAACAGTAAAACATTCATTCAAATTATGAAACTATTAAACAAAATCATACTTTGTCCATTTTTAGCTTCATACAAAAAAAATTAAATAAATACAAATAGACAAATAAACAAGTAAATCTTCCTAATGAATAAATAAAAAATAAAAATTAAAAAAAAATTGTCGTGTAGCAGATTATTGTTTTAATTTTAGTTTAAAAAAGAAGGATTAATTGTTAGGCACAAATCCAAAGTCACGGCTAATAGGCAAAGTTCAGTCAACACAAAACAAAGTGCAAACCCAACAAGAAACACTAGCCAACCAACACAAGACACAAAACCAAAGACATTTCAACACTTGATTTTGTGTTTTTAATGAATATACAAAACTTCTTATATTTGCATACATTAATTGCCCATTTCATGCATAGTTACACTTATATTCACACATACATATATAGAGCATGATACTTATTTAGTTAAATATTATTAAGAATTATATGGACAGCTAAAAAAAACAACAACAACAGTGTGAGCATATGTAGATAAACTTAACTAATTTTAATTTACATACGAGAATAAAAAAATACAAATGTGCATTAAAACAACAACAACCAAAAACTAGCCGTTGTATCTAAATAATATATATGAAAAATATATTTTGTGCATATTAAATTAGTTAAAACTAACAAAAAAGAAATCTTATCGAAACAAATGAAAAACGTTTTGAGTTATAAAGTATAATTTGGAAGAAAAAAAAAAGTATAAACCCTCTTCTAATTTTATAGTCCACCTTAAGTACCCGATAAAAAGCATACCAAAACACATCACTCACAAAGAACCACGCAATAATAATAAATATATTAAAAACTAAAAACAAAGGAAAAACAATATATATACATTTATAAAGAAAAATGACAGCGTGAATCATATCATTGAGCTTTGCTTTACGAGTGACGAGATTCTAAAGTATAAATAAAGAGAAATCACACAATATAAATGTTATATGAGCAAACAACAAATTGCTAACCACAAAACAAACACAAAAAAAATCTCGAAATGCAAAAATATAATATAAAAAAATATATATATAGATAAAAAAAAACAAATGTTTGGTTCATCTACAGCATCTACTAAAAAGATCTATAATAAATAAACATATTAGTCCTAAAAAAGTTTCGAAAAAGAAAAGAACACAGTTTTGAGTAATTATATAAAATAAAACCAATACACACAGTTGCATAATAATAATAATAATAATAATAATGAATATATGTGTTTTGTCTGCGCTGGCTGAGTCGTGAAATTATAATAATTTATATTTTGTTTATGAGTTTCTATGCAAACCCAAACAAATATATATGCAAAAATGAAGTGAAATAAAATTTAAAAAAAAATTAAAAAAATTTAAAAAAATAAAATAATAAAACCAACAACAATTTACAAAAATTATGTGAACTTGTTAATTTTTAGCGTTTAAGTCTGTAAAGCTCCGCTTGTAGATGAAAAATCAATAAATAAACTAAATACAAAATTGAATAAAACGATAAAAAAAAAGTTATAAACTTTCACAATACACAATAAAAAAAACAAACTTTGCTGTTTTATCGACTATGCAGCTCATTAATAATGATATATGCGCATTGGGTAATGGGATTTTGGACAATGAAATAGTATACCAATATAGATACCAAGGAAAGACTAATTTCGAAGCGAAATTGGGTTAACTAACGTCACAGCTCACTTTTCTCGATTGGCTTGCAAACTCTTGTGTGTGTTCCATTAATGCAAATAAACCAACAAAAAATAAACTAACAAATTCTCAATTAAATAAAATGTTATTAATATTAACGTTAAAATTTAATTTATAATTTAACCGCTTAATCCAGAAATGGTCTCTTATAGAAAAGTAATTGATCAGCTAAATAATATTTTTATTGGCGAATTATTTCTTTCATCAAACTTTATTTGTTTTAAGAAAATGCAAAACTTTAAAGAGAAGTTATTTAATATGTGATTAAGTATAAATTAATATGTACTTGCAAAGTTAACTGAAGTGTATTTTTATGTTAAGTTAAATTAAGATATTTGGGAAAATTGCTCGCTTGGCAATGGGTTGTGTTGGGTTGCGCACTATTTTGATGAACCCAGCCTCTCCCCATGTGTTTCCAAAGGAGTTGAGGGCACGCCAATAGTTCAAATTGCTTTGCGTATCATAACCATAGCCGACAATTACAAGAAATTGAGAGCTGCTGGCTTGGGCACGCACAGGGGGCACATAGACACCACTGCTGTAGTGCATGAATCCAAATGTAGCAGGATTATATTCCACAATCACAGGGAATCCACTTGCCACGTAGCGCTTGAGTAGATTATCATTGCCATCAGGAATAATTCCGTAGCTCTCCACCATAATGCTATCTGTTGCCATAGTGGGCACACACATGCCCTGATTATTAAGGGATTTATCGGGAGGATATTCCAACTCGTTGACCAAGGACGTACCGCTCTTTTGCGTCAGATAGTCGAAGCCAATTTGAGGCACCTGTGTGGTGCAACCAGTTCCCATTCCAGCGCAATCGATTAAGCTCTGAGCGGATATATTTGATGGCGTCATCTGTAAAAGCTGCAGGGCATTCATTATTTGTACGGACTTGGCCAAAGCATAGGCCCAACTGCTGCTGCACACGGTGCCCTGATCCTGTGCCGACACAGTCATAGTGTTAGCTAACATGTCAAACTGTGCTGGTGCCTCATCAATCGGCGCTACTGGCGTCATGTTGTTGAAGGACTTTGATGGATAAACGGATTGTGGCAAAAGTGCCGCAAACGTTATCAATCTGATGTCAGAGAATTGATTCAGCTTCACGTGATAGCTGCTCGCGTTGCGATTTGCTAGCGCTTCTTGTTGAGCTATCAAATTTTTGTGATAATTGTAGTAATACTGAGCATTGTTTTTCTCTGCAGCGTTGGCATAAGTCTTTCCAAATTCAACCTACACAGGATACAATTCGTTAGGAAAATGAGTATAATTTGTACATATTAAAAAATGAAAATATTAAAAAAAAATCTTTTATCAACAGTTTATCGTATCACATTTAAATTATCAGGCGAATACTGAGTTCTTGTACGAAACACAGTTTTTCTTATTCTTCCTAACATTTTGCCATAACTTGTCAACATCGAACAATTTCATTAGGTAATCAATCCTTTATCATTTTTCTTGAATATTTAACTCACCATATATGCTTCGAAATCTAATAGGGCCTGTCCGTGATTGTAGGCATAGGCGCCCGCGAACAGCGCACAGCAAAGCAACAGTTTTAACATCTCGGAATTGACAGAATACACTAGTTAAGCATTGAAAATTGGCAGTACCTTTATATAGTTGGACGCATCCATAAACTTTCTTTATGGCTCGACAAGCAAATAATAGATAAACATAAAGTGCAAATAGATTTCTACATACAAGAATGGGGCATTACAATCATGACAGTCGTTCTTTGCCAGCCCGCAAATGCTTAATTCGCACTTGCCTAATTATGATCGTATAGATATATACACATATGGCTGGTGTTCTTTCGGGGCCAGTCAATATCGTTAGATACCTGGGCGTGGCGTGTTTATCTATTCCACTGCTGTTCTCACTGGAGGTTCTCATATCTCTGTTAATTTGAAATTTCCACTGGCCTAGTTGAAATCCAATGTTGTTCCCAATTCATAAACCGCCTGCATTGGCATTTCTCAGCAATCGCTGTCATGTTCTCAAAATAATAAACTTTGTTAGGCTTGACAATCACGCAGATGGCACAGTAATGCATAAACAAATGATAATAATACACAAATCTTTTATTATACAATTATAATTGCACAATTTCTATCTGCATAATGCGGAGGTTGCTTTATCGCGTTGATAAGTTCGGATTCGTGAGTAAATATGATTCATCTCAGTTTTTTTGTGTTTATTTAACACTTAATTTAAGACTTAAATCTGGAGTAATTAATATTAATCAATATGGGCCTTTATCTCCCGGTGTGTTGTCTATATCACAATTTCCGTTTGCGTAATACGAAATGCGGAACTTGGTATGTCCCATCGATTAGTTCGTATTCTAAATGTGATTCATCTCAGTTTTATTACGTTTATTTAAGACTTGAGTGTACTTCCCACTTTAATGCTTGGTATTCATGGCTATAAAATATGGAGTGATTAACTAATCGTCAAGTCACTCTTCAAGTGCAATCAGATCTTTAATTTTTGCAGAATATTTAATAATATGTTAATGTAAATATTGCTAATTACCTAAAAATTCCATTTCTTATCACTTATCTAATCTACTTTTCGTATTAATAAATTCGTTTGGAATTAGAAAGTTATGTAATAAATAATTTACACAAATCAGTAAAAAATATACCTCGTAGAAATTGTATTAAGCTCTCATCGAAACTTTCTCATTCCCCCAAGTCTGTTCACATAAAATAACTTTAAATAGCGAGCATTCATCACTCTTACATTTTGGCAGTGACATGGAGTGGGCTTATATTGGTTTCTAAACCATCAAAACTGGTTGCAATAATTAACATGCTTTCTTTGGATCCCCAAGAGATGATTCAATTCACATGTGTTAGTTGATATGCCCTTAGTTGAAATTGTATTTTCGTAAACATATATGTATCATATATAAATAAATTTAAATTCATCTAAGTAATTTCTATGAAAGTTTATGTTTAATAAGTTTACCTGTTAACAAACTGCACTAGTTTATAATCATCATTGTGAGTTAAACTACATAAAATGTCAATGTTTAGCATGATCAGAAAGATCAAAATCGACCATTAAATGCACTACCCTAACCCTTAGCCATCATAAGAGTTGAAAATGTTTACATTCTAATGGTTTTAGTGATTACTGATATGCCACCATACAATATCGGTTGTAAATATAATTACCAGAAAACCGTAATTAGGCAGAAAGAGCCGAAACATTTGACCAGTTAGTGATTAATTTAAATTTAAGGCGAAGACGATAAGATAGGTAACAAATCCGAAAAATAACACATCAATTAAAGTTGGGACTTATGCTGAGCAGGTTTTCGTATTGTTTGTATGTTGGTTCGAAAGCTTATAAAACTGAAGCGTTTAACGCCAGCGCGACTTAAAACGCTGACAGTCTCCGAGGCAAAAGCATCTTTACAAGATCTACACACGCGTCCAAGAGCACAAACTCCGAACACCCAACAGTATTCACAATAGGAAATAAGTGACGAAAGGTGATTACAGTGCATCTCTATATATTTCAAAAAAAAAAAAAAAATCGAGTGTGTGTGTGTGCATTCAATCTTCGATTATAGCCGTAATGAGCATTACAATCGAGTCGGCATTGCCCAGAAGACCCCCCATTTCTCACAGCTAACTGATTAAGCGCCTTTCACCCACCATCAAAGTTCGATTAGGCCGCCCATGTGGATAAACACGATGATATGGACTATTGAAAGTGAAATTTTAATCAGATATTTGGTATCTTTTGTTATGTCGATTCGATTCACTTGCCAAGGGCAGAAATTTCACAAAATACATAAGACCCACACAAGTTAGCCCAGTTAATCTCGACCAATGCTAATTTTGTGTTTATTTTATGGATTTGTAATCGTAACATGTTAATCGGTCAATGGCATTCATAGCAAATTGAATTTTAAATTTATATGTTCATGATAATCAAAATGAAACACTTCAAATATTCATCTCATCTCTTAAAAAAATCACAAATGTATTTCCTAGAATTTAACTATTGAATTGTTGACTTAATGATTCAAATCGAAGTACCGCTTAAAGTCAAGATGATGATGATGATTGGTACACCTGCTATCAGGCGATTATTTAACTATTATTTAACTCTTACATCATCGACCTCTCCACTCTCTGCATTTCGCCGTATAGATGCGGATGGCCCAATTGGAGATGTTGCAGCTGCTCGTTTTGTTGGCTTGGTTAAATGCTGCGTCATCGCAGACACTGCAATCATTCCCAAAGCTGTGCAATGTGCGCAACTTTGATGACTTTCTGGAACAGACGGGCAAAGTGTATACCGACGAAAGGGAGAGAGAGTTTCGTGAGAGCATCTTCGCAGCAAAGAAGTCATTAGTGGATCTGTCCAACAGTCGTGTGGGCAGCTATCGCCTCAGCATTAACATACTCGCCGATTTGACACGCAAAGAAGTTGCCACACTGCTCGGCTCCAAGATCTCAACACTGGGCGAGTAAGTCCAAAAACGAAACTTATCAATGAATTAATTATTTTTGTTTTTGTTGCAAGACTGACTGATTACCGAATTTTGCCATCAACGAGCAACAAAAACCCTCCCATAAATATTTTTGACTGGCTTCAATTTCAGTTACTGCCCAAGCAACATCAAGCTCTTTTTTAAGTTTCAACACACAAATTAATCACCAGCGAAAAGCAATTGTTTGAAATGTTTTTTAACTTTGACAATTTCGAAAAATGGAAAAGACTAACGTTTTTTGTTGCCAAACTTTTCTTCTTCCCAAGAGTTGGTTGATACCCATTAAACCCATTAAAAATGGGTAATAAGGCTATAATGGTTTTCAGTAAAAGTATGTAACTGGCAGAAGGAAGTATCATCGACCCCATAATGTATATATATTCACAGTCCGCTTGCCCGTCCGATTGCTATTCAAGTAACAATTTTTAAAGCTGATATACAATACACATTGGCAAATTATTGACAATTTTAATTGAGGTTGGATTAGAAACTACAAAGTTAAATTAAATTTGGCAATATAAGCAGAATATAATTAACAGCCGGGTTCAGGGTATTTCGTAGTCGTGCTCAGCTGGCTACAGCGTTATTACTTGTTTTTCCAACTAATACATTTTCTCCCCACCTTTCCTTTTTAGGGAATACACTGCAAGTCACATCAACTTTGTGCCCGCTACGCCTCCATTGAGTGACAAGCTGCCAGAATCGTTTGATTGGCGTGAGAAGGGTGGTGTGACGCCGGCTGGTTTCCAAGGCATAAACTGCGGATCATGTTGGTCGTTCTCCACCATTGGCGCCCTTGAGGGGCATCTATTTCGACGCACTGGAGTTTTGGTGCCGCTGTCGCAACAGAATCTGATGGACTGTGCCGATGACTATGGTAACATGGGCTGCGATGGCGGTTTTCAGGAATACGGCTTTGAGTATATACGGGATCATGGCGTTACGCTGGCCAACAAGTATCCGTATGTGCAGTCCGAGATGGAATGCAAACAGAATGAAACCGCTGGCAGATATCCACGTGAGAGCATTGTGAAGATTCGTGACTATGCGCGCATCAATCCGGGAGATGAGCAGAAAATGAAACAAGTGATTGCCACGCTGGGTCCATTGGCCTGCTCGATGAATGCCGGTGCCGTATCCTTTGAGCAATACGAAGGCGGAATCTACGAGGACGACGAGTGCAATAAGGACGAAGTCAATCATTCAGTTGTTGTCGTCGGCTATGGCAACGAAAACGGTCGCGACTATTGGATCATCAAGAATTCCTACTCGCAGAACTGGGGAGAGCAAGGATTCATGAGACTCCCGCGCAATGCCGGAAGCTTCTGTGGCATTGCCAGCGAGTGCAGTTATCCCATTCTGTGAAAACATCTCAGGCTCAACATAAGTATGTGGTTACTCACAAGAATACGAATTTATTTTTGTTAATATAGTTTGTAGAAAATATATATAAAGCCTGTTTAAAAATCATATTTTTTCATCATATTTTTTATAGTAAAATTCTAGCCTTAACTCTGTGAAAAAATCCCACCTCTAGACAAAACTATATTTAAAGTTCGAAATTGGATTCTGGCCCCAAAATATGCTTGTATCTTTTATCTTTCAATTCCCAAACATAGACCATTCAATTTGTTCGTAAATAATATCGAATGTGTCGTATATCATCATAAATATACTGTATTTTTGTGCCGTCGGATAGTACATTTCGTAAACAGGAAACTTAATCACAAGCAAATTCAAACTCAATTGATGTAAAACTTTGCATAAGATTTATCTAAACTTTGCGCCTATAAGCAGGCCTTGTTTATGCATCAGTAATCAAGAACGTCTCAAGATTTTAAGATAAATTCGCTGGAGTTTCCTTTGCGAATGTGGGTGTCTTCTGCGTGCCTGACTGCTGAAGCTCTGACTGATCCCACAGCAGGGCAAGCCGAAGTAAAGGAATCATCAACACCAGTGCCAATTTTGATTGATGTGGAAGAATCATCAAATCCATTGCCAACTCTGATTGAAGTGAAGGAATCATGAACAGCAGTGCCAACTCGGATGGTTGTGGACGCCTAAAACGAAGAGTGCGATTTGTTCGCTTGGCAGGTATAAGGTATTTATTTGAAGAACTTCTGTAATGAATTGTTAAAAAAATGAAAAAAAAAACATTATCATATTTATGATTCATAGGATAACTACGAAACAGCAAAGCCTACAATCTTGGCAGGTAAACTTACATGATGGGCATCAATGAGTTCAGCCATTTGTCTCAGGATGAATGGGCTAAACTATGTATATCTTAAGCCTCCTTTTGTTCATACAGACGGATGGTCCCAACAATCAGGCCGACAGACGAATGGAAATGGCTAGATCCAGTCAACTGTTGTTCCTGATTTGGCATTTACTACCCTTTACCAGTATGGCTCTTTTAAGGTTTTATTGTTATATATAAATAAATAATTCTACCCACATTATCGCAAACACCAAAGTTCATTAAAATTGAAATTACGCAAAGCTTTCATTTCGTTTTTAAAAATATGTGTTATAATTTATTGAATGGTTTTCTCCTTTGTTTAGTTGGGATTGATTTTATTACATTATTGTTCACTGATTTCCAAACAAGTATTATTTATATATATAGTTTAGCTTCGATTTGTACCGATCATGAATTGTTGTTTTGTTATTTCATTTTTTATTATAACTATTATTATTTGTTTTCTTCTGTGTCAACTTGTGTGTTCCAATGCATAAATTTGTAATTAATTATTTAACGCTCACGATCTCTACATGAATAATTTATAAATTTACTGCGAATTTGTGTGTGTTTTTTGTTATTTTGGCTTTAATTAATATTCAATTATTTTTGCATTTAGCCCTTTTGCACATACATACAACATTCATAAACGTACAGCTGGCTTATACAATGTACATATACAATACATAAATATATAATATATATATTCTTTTATAACAAATATTCTCGTAGTTTAACATAATTTGATGCTGCACTAAACAAACATTTATGTCAATTTATTAAATATGTTTACATTCATTGATATAGATTAAATGTTCAATTGTATAATATAACAATAATGTTTTACTTTATTATACTATACAATTCTTAAAGCGCTCAGCAATTCCTTAAAAGACTGTCCAAAAGTCTGTTCCTATGAATATTTAATTAAAAGAAGTAAATGCTATGAATGTGAAATTGTTGCTCTGAACTTCTCTTTCCCAGAAAGGATTAGAAATTCGAAATTCTTTTGAAATCGCAATCTATAGTTGTATAAACATTTTGGACAGTCTCCAAGAATTCCTATGGGTCGCGCATTTATGTGCAATTTTCCACTGTGAAATTGGAAACAGCGATTAGGTTTCAATTCATACAAATACCAAATCATAATCAATGATCTTTGGTGTAATGTTAAAAATAAAAATTCTTAAGAGTTTTTACTAGCATAATTTAAAAAGTGATATTTTTCCTTTACTTTCTCACTTTTCAGACTAGCATTACAAATTTCCCAATTACTTGTTTGTAGTATTTTTAAATATTTGTGTTTTTTTTTCAATCTGCTTAGTTTTCTTTCACAATTTAGTATTTTAACAATTATAAGCAGGTTTGTTTTTTGGTTTTTTTTTTTATAGAATTTTTACATTTTGGCGTTGTGTTTTATTGTTTCCATATATGCGCTATGTTTGAAGCGACCCTGACCATAAAAGTCTAACATTATTCAGAACTATTTGATCCAAAAGAAAGCAGAAGAGAAAATGTTGCCCATGAAAAATTCATGTACATTTTTCGGGGGTTGTAAAATGGATATGTTTTGAGCAGTGTTTGTGAAGTCTGCTAGTTAACTAGTGTGGGTCAATTTCAATGTATATTCTTTTATTGTTGGCGTGTGTGTGTAAACTTGTATAAAAAACATTTTTGTATTTGCTTTGCTTATTTTGCGAATATTACTTGTCATATTTTGCTGTCAAGCCAAACCCAGAGCTGAGTATATAAGGGGCCAGGGTCTTGCACAAGAAAAATTAATACGATACACTAAATAACTAACAACGTTTAAAGCATATAGTATATTTATATAGTATTTAGTATATAATATGTATATATATTATATTCATATATATTGCAACAAAGTTTTACTACAAAAACTGCACACACATAACTTAGGGAACTAGCTTATAAATTATTATCATTAATATTATTCTGTATAAGAATTAGGGCTTTCAACTGAGCAGATCTGTTTGCTGCTTATGGTTTTAACCTTGCTGTAGTAAAATGCAATGGCATTGTTGTTGTTCTTGTTGCTGTTGTTATTGTTGTTGTTCGTATATGCTTGACATCGGTGTATTAAGTTAAGCCAACTTGTGTAATATAGTTGCAGTTGGTGTAAAAATTGTATTTGCCATTTTTGCACTACCAAAAAATGTGGAAAAGCACCACAACTTGCTAAGTGATTCGCTTAGTAGGTGGGTTGCTGATACTCCATGCCCGAAGACTGTTCCATGCCACCTGCAAAAGGATTCAATCAACCATTCAAGATTTTCAAATTGGATATAAATCTGATATAACTCACCCTGCTGTGGCTGACCAAATGGCGAGGCGCTGTATTGTTCGTTATCGTTGTCCATATTGTAGCTATATGCCTGCTGGTGCACCACATTGGCCGGATCAGTCTCAAAGGCCGAAGTGAACTCATCGCCGGCGCCAATCAGAAAACGCTTATAGGCCATAAAAGCACACAGAGCCTGTAAAATAAACACACTCCCATTAGAACTACTTTCAACATGTAGGAATGTGTTTAGTCACTTACCCAGCTAAAGATGCTAAAGAAGCAGAACACAATGGCCGTCTTCATGCTGCCGGCGCCAATTCCAAGTGGGGGCATGGGTGCTGAGCTCCACTGAGACCACAAATAGAAGAATGCGATAAAGTATAAAAATGCCCAGGCAGCTGCAATTCGAACGATTAGCGTGTGAATCAAAACTATTGAGAATATTTTAATGTACACACCTGAGAATCCCATGTCGGCCATTACGTAACGTTTTCTGCTCTTCACCGATGACATGCGCTCAAACATGAACTCACCGCCAATGAAATACATGGAGGCAAGAAAGCCCAAAATGCCAATCGTATTGCCATATTTACAGGCCATGCCATCATTATTATATAGGCACATCTCCTTTCCATCCTTTTCGACCCAGCCCTCGGAGGATATACAGCCAAAGACCACAATCGAAAAAAGCTGAAAAATCACAACAAAAATGCCAGATAATTATTTAATACTGACGCCACGAAAAAAAAAACACAAAAATCACAAAAGTCCACAGAGCCGCTCTCCACCCTTCCAGCATTATTACGTATTTATGGATATTAAAGAGCAGGTGCAACAAGCCAGAAGTTCAAGTACACACAGATTCTCACACATACAGGACGGGCACGTATTTGGGTTTGTGACCCAATTTCAATTGAAGGCCAAGTTTAGTCAGCATAAGAAGCGCCTGGGGATAGGCAATGCCAACTGCAATAACAAAGCGGGTCCTTGGCCAAACTTGGCAAACAACTGTTGTTGCTTTTGTATGTCGTCAGCCATTAAACGTAAATGAAAAGCAAACTCATGCTCTAAACGACTGTTAACCATTTGTGTCTCTTGCCAAGTCTATCTAAGACTATGACGCACACGTTTTGCCATTAGAAATGGCTTTGTTAGCCGCTCAATGCATTGGCTTATGGTTTATGGCCTTTATTTCAAATTTTCATGGCCGTGTGACTTTTAATGGCAACAGCACCAGCTGTCTCTTGTTAGCCATGCTCTTATTCACAATTCATTTAACTACTTTCATATAACAAATCTCGGGTCAGTCATCAACACCACAATCGCACCAAATCGGAGCGATTCCCGCGACGAATTGGACACGCACATGTTGAACGATTCTAATTAAGAAACCTAATTATGATATAAAAACTTTTTGCAACCAAAGATAAATAATGTTTCTAAATAGCCAACAATGTTATTATCTATCTGTGGAATAATAATTACCTTTTGGATAGAATACTCTATAAAATAACGAATGACAAAAACATTGCCTTGACCCAGTTAGGTTGTCTAAAAGAAAGGTTTACCTTTCAAATTCTAATTTAGTTATTAAATGAGGAAAACTAAGCATTAACTTAGAAAGTCTAATAAATATTACATTTTCGTTGCAACACATTTGAGTTAAAGTTACACAACTCAACCGTATGCAATTTAAGATTTCTAAAACGACTGGAAACAATTCTGAGAATTCTAAAATGTGATTAAAATTCATATTCGAGCAATAAATCTAAAAGAAATGCGTACGTTGACGTGATCCCCAGCATCGTAAAAGTCACAGAACTTAATAAAAATACCCTCGTCGTTGACAATAATGGTAAAAATACCATTAAGCTTTGTCTAGGGGTGGAGTGGGATTGTATGTGGGGGTGGTGGGAGGTGGGGTTGCCTTTATAAAAACTTACCCAGCATAGGGCCCGTATGACAACTTGAGGTTTCATGGCAAATGTTAGTGGATCGAAGGCGCCACCCGCCTTGCCACCGCCATAGGCGCCACCAGCATTAATGTTGAGTATTTGATTGAGCACATCCATTTTCCACGCCTACCACTTGTCTGCGCTACTATGTATATAATTTTATTATATGTATATATTTAGTATTTTTTTTTTCTTCTCCTTTCTTTCCTTGTTAGTGAAAACGTGCGAGAGCTGCGCAAACTTTTTCGTGCAAGCTTGTTTTATTTCACGTTTTTCACGTCTTGTTGTGAAAAATCGAATGCTTCGCACTACGCCACAGCTCAAGGGCAATGTGGGGGCGTCTTGGACGTTGGCTTTGTGCCTCTATGTGTGTGTGCCTGTGTTATGCTGTGTAGTTATATACACACATATAATCGTAATTATGGATTACCGAACACCAGAAATAGCAAAGCAAAGAAATTGGGACAAATTTGCGCGCGAACGACGCAGAAACCGCAAAACCGTTATTCAAAACAAACAAAAGACACGCGCGCACAAATAATTTTTTGTATTAATCATGCATAATTAATGATAATAATTTCACGAAATTTCAAGGGCCTGATTTTCACTTTTACTTTTCGCACACACAACGACCAACGCGCAGGACTAACAATAAGGTGTATGAAACGTCCTGTATACGTCGTGCATATGCTCAGTATATACATGTGTGAGCGATAGCAACGTCGTTACTATCGATAACTATTCAACTATCGTGATATGCCCTAACGTCGTCAACTGAGTTGCCCATAAGTTTCTTTTTTAAATAAAAATACTAAACGGTTGAGCAGCATTGTATTCAACTATTTGGCAACTATGTATTTCGTTGGACGTGCACACTTCTCGTGCCCCCTAAAAGTATGCAACAAATATTTGAAATCGTAAACGAGCCAATAGACCCCAATTAAGGGCAGCTTAATCAATGTCACAGGAGACGGGCAAGTAGCGCAATCTATCCATGAATGCAAATTAAAGGCTGGTCGGTTGGTCTATGATCTATCTATCAAATTTTACTAACCATCAGCTGTTCTTTTTATGGACCATATCTAATTAAAAAAATATATTTAAAAGTTACAGTTTTAGCCAAGTTAAGATAAGACAGCTTAAACTCTGCTGTTAAAGGACAATTTAACTATCGGCAATCAAACTTTGTTATCCCACTATATATATATGTATATATCTTTTCAGGATTTTAACAATCTTCTAATTTTAGCACCAATTTTTGGGCTGATAAGACAATCAGTGATTTTTTAACAATATTATATTTGCATACAATAACACAGGTTAAAGTTGATAAATGCATTGCTGGCTTTAACTGGGATTAATTGCGAATATGATTTATTCGTTGGTAAATTTAGCTGGACGCTTCTCCACAAAGGCTTGCATGCCCTCCTTGCGATCGGCCTGCAACGGAAAAGAAAACAAATCATTATGTATAAACAATTGAAGAGTATTACGTAATCAATTTGTCTCACCGTTGAGAATGTGGCATGGAAAGTGCGACGCTCGAATTTGAGGCCCTCCTGCAGAGTTGTCTCATATGCGGTGTTCACCGACTCCTTGCACAGCTGCACAATCAGACTCGAGTGGCTGCCAATTTTCTCGCCCAGTTTGACTGCCTCGGCTACCAGTTGATCTGCTGGAATCACCTTGCTGACGAGGCCAACCTTCTCGGCCTCCTGCGCATTGATCATGTTGCCGGTGAGGCACATTTCCATGGCCTTGGATTTGCCAACGACACGGGTCAAACGCTGGGTGCCACCAGCACCGGGAATCGTGCCCAATGCAATCTCTGGCTGACCAAACTTGGCTTTCTCACCCGCATAGATAATGTCGCACATCATGGCCAGCTCACAGCCACCGCCCAGCGCATACCCGTTGACAGCGGCAATGATGGGCTTCTGGGTGCGTGCCACCTCCGTCCAGTCGTTGAGGAAGTTGCCCTGAATGCACTGTGAGTAGGTGTTGGGTGCCATCTCCTTGATATCGGCGCCAGCAGCAAATGCCTTCTCGCTACCAGTCAACACAATTGCGGCGATGTTCTTATCCTTGCCATAGCTCTTCAGCGCGGTGGACAGCTCCATCATCAGGCCATTGCACAAGGCATTCAGTGCCTTGGGACGGTTCAAGGTGATAAGAGCAACATTTTGCTTCTCTCCCGTAACCTCAGTTTTAATGTATTCCCAGCTGCTGTTCGCTGTGTGAGTGAGAAAGAGATGGCAAACCCAAATTGATATCACAAGACTTACGTAATCGTTGTTTCTTCTTTTCTGCATATTTAGGCAACAGTCAATTTTTAAATAAGAAAAGTTCTTATACTACTTAAATACTTTTTTACGTTTTATATATAAAGTGGACTTTGGCCCGCATATTAGCTGTTTTTTATACTCACAGCTGCAGAAGCGGGTGGCAACTTGTGGCTGGCGGGCGGCAGCCTGGACCAAGCTTTGTGCACGCACAGTAAACAGTTTTGCAATGTTGGCCATCTCTAACACCTGTTTTTTTTTTTTTTTTGCAATTACAATAGTTATTTAACTAAGCAGCGCACAGAATTTTCAGGCTGTTACTTACGATCAGAACGCTGGAGCAGGAGTGTGTAGAATGCGATCATGCTATGCTTGAAGCCGGTTGGAATTGGTGATGGACCAATACAGCTTCAAAGATGAATCGAAATTCGTTAGTACACAATGCGTACGTCATAAGTGACCATCATTTTATTGAATAATTAATTAGCATTTTAATGCGTAAATGAAGTAGTTACACAGAAAACATAGGTTAAACTCAATTTGCGCCTGATATCTATTTTAGTTTACCATGCGGCGAACTATCGATATACTAAACGATTTTAATGCTTACATGCAAAGTTGATTTCGATTCCTTGAATGCATTATAAGTTAGCCGTTTATTTTTAAATAGCAATAAAGTTCGTTTGTTGTAATTCATATAAATTTATTTGTCGTCTCCAAAGACTTGTTCAGTGTATTTATTATACAAAATATATATAATATACATTTAATATTCATTTTCAAAAAAGGTTAATTTGTAATCATGAGATTTATGAAGAGTTAATCAAAAGAAAGATGCTATGTATAAAACAGCATTTGAATAAAGTCTATAATTACATTCAAGAACTCTATAAATTTAACACTTTCGATAAGTGCAACAAAAGAAAAAAAATGAAATACTTTGATGTTGAGTTTAAGTAAACACGCCAGCGATGCATGAGAAAATGTGGACAGATGTTGCTCTCACTTCTTGTGCGCAGAAATGGGCGGAGTGGCATAAAACTTGCGCTTCTTCATGGTGCCCTTGAGTGGCGTGGCTACAAAAACAGGATAATCAAAATAAGCAATCAATATTAAATATTATATAAATTCGTGTAAATACCGTAAAGCGCAAACAAATCCCTATTGTTACTGGGCACACGCTTGATGGCGCTGCCCGGCGGTGGCGATGGCTCCAAGGCGAGATACTTCTGCCAAAAAGTCCCCGGCAGTTCCAGCAACGACTTAATCACCTGCGACTGCGTAAAGGCTTCTGTGTAGAGGGCATGCTGATCCGGATCCCGCGATGAATAACCCATAATTGTCGGTCCAAATATCTTGGATATATTATCGATGGGCATCATTACCACTGGGCAATCGGCAATGCGCTGAAAGTGCAACATGAGAAAGGCCATTGTATCGCGATTGGCAGAAGGCATTTGCTCCACCGCCTTGTACAACAATTGCTCGGCCAGTTTGTTATCCGGATTTTGAACCGCATTGGCAAAGTCCTTCCACTGGCTGGTTGGTATCAGTGGCTCGCGCAACGTGCGCAAGAAATCTTTCACACAGCAGCACAGCACATAAATGTCCGTGTTGCCCAAATGTGGCGTCACCTTGCCACGCAAAAACTGTTCCTTGAGCGCCTTATACTCCCGCTCCGACGACGACATGCGATACAGACCAACCTCGGTGAGGCCACGTGCCTCAATCTCATTCACACAGTGCACAATCAGTGCGGGTATCATTGGTGCAATCGTTGGCGCAAAGTCACTCAGGTAATGCATCTCCGTCTTGGCCGTCGGAGTGCCCGATTGGGGCACACAGGCGACAGTCAGGAGAAAGCGACAGTCGATGTGGCAGCGAACGGGACAATCGCGACATCGCAAGCCCACAGATCCAAAGCGAATCCTATCAGAAATGATCATAATATTTACATAAGTAGAATATCTTATATCATATTTGTAATTTTTTACTGTACCGTTTCTGGCACTGGACACAGTTGTCTCCGCGTAAAAAGGTCTTCTGGCTGAAGCTGTGCTTGCGCATTAAAAGACGATTCTGTGCCGGCGACGAGCCCATTGCCATGGGATTGTGTGGTGTTTGTGGTGGCGCCGTTGGTTCTTTCACAGCAGAGCGACGCTGTGGCGTTAAAGAACTCTGGACTTCGGCTGGAATGTGCACCTGGGCAATAGGGCCGGGCAGCGATTGAATTGTGGACTCCGCTCGAATGATACCTTGGCCATCCTGAGGTATTGTCACCTTGGTGGTGGCACAAAAGCGCTCGGCGCCCTGACCCACATCCAATGTATGCTGATCCACGCGACCGCCGGATCGACGCGATGTCATCGTTGGTGTGCCAATGTTGCTGTTGTTGTGACCACCGCCGCTCAAGCGGGAACGCTTATTTCCTACACACGGTACCGGATTCTTGGGCAATGACGGACGATGGTCATACCACGACTTCGAGCGACGCACATCAAGAAAATCATCCTCCGAGTGTGTGATAGATAAATCCGACAGCAACGAACCTGTCGAATTAATGTCCCCATACGACTTATCCTCGTGCAGGGTATTCAGAGATTTACGCTTACGCGTCGCTCCCGACGGCAGCGTATTCAAGAAGGCCAACTTATCGCGCGTCTCATTGTTCAAATTGCGCTCGTGTCGCAGCAGATCGGCTACGGCCATTATTTTGTGCTCCATCGCGTCGCGTTCGTGCTCCGCCTGGCGACGTGACTTGATCTCTGTGTCGATGATGCGGCGTGCATGATACAACTTCCCCTCTAGATCGCCCATCTTGGCCAGCGATTTATCCAGCTCAGTTTGCAATCGCGCATTTTGTATCGCATAACCATGGCATTTATCATTGTACTGCTCGAACAGGCGCAGAAAGCGAAGGAACTCTAAATCATAATTGATTTATAATATTTTTATAGTTTCTTTTAGGAGTACCTAAGAAAACTCACCCTCCTCGGCATTGCCATCGATCATCACCTGCATGCAGCGTCGCAGATCATCAAACGACGCCAATACGGAGAGCGTCATTTTAATTAATTGTAGATATAATACTATTGCGCTGCTGCTATTTTCTGTGTATTACGATGTTCTTCTCTTTAATACACACTTTTACACAATATTTAGTCAGATATAGTCTTATTTCCAGCAATAAGTACGGCAAAGAGGAAGCACGCTGTAAAAAGGACGCGACTTTTTCTTCTTTTGGAGTGCCGTTGTTTCAAATATTTTATCTAGATATGTGCGACAAGCGATAGTCTTGGTATCGTACAAAATTAGAGTTGCTCGTGTCTGAGCGATGATTGTAAACGTCTCACCACTATCGCTTGGGCTATGGTATTTTTTAGTGCATTTTGAGAAAAAGATTTGCCGCTTTCGGAATTTGGATTAGTCGAAAAGATGTCGGTTGCCTCGCCACCAAATCCCTCGCTGGCATTGCAGAACAAACGTTGGAATGGCCTGCGCCACGTCCTGGAGCGTGAGGGACTCTTTTGCAAGGATGACTTCACTCCGTCGCCGGACAATCTGGAATTCCTTCAGACCAAGTGCAAGGTGCTCATCATTGGTGCCGGCGGCTTGGGGTGTGAGCTGCTCAAGGATCTGGCACTGATGGGTTTCGGTGATTTGCACGTGATCGACATGGACATCATCGAGCTATCCAATCTAAACCGCCAGTTCCTGTTCCGGCGCACAGATATTGGTGCCTCGAAAGCGGAATGCGCTGCTCGCTTCATCAATAGTCGAGTGCCAACTTGTAAGGTGACGCCGCATTTTTGCAAGATCCAAGACTTTGATGAGTCCTTCTATCAGCAGTTCCATATAATAGTCTGCGGACTGGACTCGATTGTCGCCCGGCGCTGGATCAACGGCATGCTGCTCTCCATGCTCCGTTACGAGGAGGATAACAGCATCGATGTCGCCTCGATTATACCCATGATTGATGGCGGCACCGAGGGCTTTAAGGGCAATGCACGCGTCATTTTGCCCGGCTTTACGGCTTGCATTGAATGCACCTTGGATTTGTTTCCGCCCCAGGTGAATTATCCACTGTGCACCATTGCGAATACGCCGCGACTCCCGGAGCACTGTATCGAGTATGTGAAGCTGATACAGTGGGACAAGGAGAGTCCGTTTGGTGCCCCACTCGATGGCGATGATCCGCAGCACATTGCCTGGATCTATGAGCGTGCCCAGGAACGGGCCAACCAGTTCAACATAAGTGGAATCACCTATCGCCTCGTGCAGGGAGTGATAAAGCATATCATTCCAGCTGTAGCCAGCACCAATGCTGTCATCGCTGCCGCCTGTGCCATGGAGGTGTTTAAACTGGCCACCAGCTGCTACGATAGCATGGCCAACTATTTCAACTTCAACGATCTCGACGGCATCTATAGCTACACCTACGAAGCGGAGAAGTCCGACAGCTGTTTGGCT
This sequence comes from Drosophila basisetae, assembly GCA_035041595.1. Lineage (NCBI taxonomy): Eukaryota > Metazoa > Arthropoda > Insecta > Diptera > Drosophilidae > Drosophila > Drosophila basisetae. The sequence goes on from JAWNLB010000144.1 coordinate 3,810,863, forward strand.
TGCAGCAATGCGCCACAGTTGCTGACTATTGAGGATCCCAATACGACGACGCTGGAGGATGTCATCAAGGAGATGTGCGAACTGCCACGATTCCAGCTCAAAAGCCCGGCGCTGACAACCGTCATGGCCGATGGCAAGCAGCGCACTCTCTACTTGGCCAGCGTGAAGAGCATCGAGGAGGCCACACGCAAGAATCTGACGCAGTCTTTGGGCGAACTTGGCCTGCAAGATGGTCAGCAGCTGACCATCACCGATGTCACCTCCCCAACGGCCATCACCATTCAGCTGAAGTATCAAGCCAATGAGATTGAGATGTCATAAAATGTACACTTGGAAGAAAAACTCAAAATAAAACACAGATTTAATCTGAATTGTACATTTTGTATGTATTTTTAAAATACCAAATCAGAAAAAGCAGTTTTATAGCTGAAATTTCACATGGATGACAACGAAGATAACAATTGGATCACATTCAATAGCTCATGTTCAGGATGAACTTCTTGCCGGTGAAGCCCTTGAAATTGAGTGAAGCAGCTGTTGCATTTTTGAACTGGTCCAGTGGCACCATTTCATGCGTTGGAGCAATAAATTTGCCCTGAACCATTAGCTGGCAGAGATCTTGGAACATCTGCTTGCGCTCCGGTGTGTTGTAGTGCTCCTTGGACCAACGTGTCATCCAAAAACCCCTAAATGCAATGTCCTTGAAGATTAGTGGACCGGTAGCGACAGTTACTGGTTCGCGAGACATGCCACCGTAGGTGACCACAACGCCGCCGTTGTCCAAATGACGGGACACTTCCGTCGCACTCTTGCCGCCCACACAATTGAAGGCGAGCTTGGGCCGCTTGAGTTGGCCCGACTTGAACATGTCGCTGGTGCGCAACTCCTCCTCGGTGAGCACAGCAGTGGCGCCCAGGCATTCGAGTAACTGCTTCAGTTCGCCAATCTCTGGGCGATTGCGTACAATGCCCACACTATTGATGCCCCAGGCGCGGCACAGTTGGTGCACCGCCTGACCAACGGCACTGTTGGCTCCATTCTGTATCACAGTATCGCCCGGCGATAGCTGCACAAAGTCCTTGAGCATGCGATATGCGGTGCAGGGATTTACGGTAATTGTTGCCGCCTCCGCTAAGCCAACTTTATTGGATATCGCCAGCAGTTGATCCTCATTGTAGACAGCATGTGTTGCCCAGGTGCCCAATCCGGTGGCTAGCGGCACCACATGCTCACCCGGCTGCAAACCGTTCACCTCCTTGCCCACACAGACAACTTCGCCGACAAACTCATTGCCAGCTATGGCCGGAAATTTTGGTTTCACGGGATATTTGCCTACAAATCAACGTTTCTTTTCTTTATGTAAAAACAATTTATGTTTACTTTCACAGTAGACTTGCCTTGAATGGTGTTGATGTCAGCGGGATTGATGGGAGCTGCCAGAATTTTGACCAGCACCTGTTTGTCCTGCGGATCCGCCAGTTTATCCTCCACCAATTTCAACACATCTTGCGGCTCACCGTGCTGTGTGTATTTCAGTGATTTGGCCACAACGGACATCTGCCGGTACAGCTGTGAGGGACGTATCCAACTGGACAATGTTTTACGCAACATTTTTGTTGTGTTCGTTTTGTAGTCTGAACAATTGAATAACTGTCAACAGTATTTGTTTTGTTTTTACACCTGCCCAGCTGCTTTCACCTGTCAGCTTTGCAATATAAAATATTGATGTTTATCGATTATCTAAATAAGGATATGCATAGAATGCGATTGGTACGCGTCGGTTTGTCGGTATTAGCGGGACATCTCCAGCAAGCCAGCCCTCTACTTAGGGATGGGTCTACGCTTGCCAGCACACCGCACAATAACACAACACTACTAAAATCTACACATCACTAGAAGCAGCTGACTGAAAATTGAATGCGAACAGTGGCAATAATAAACATTCGAAACACCAAAAAAAAAACTAAACCACAATAAATATATATTTTGTTTTTATTTAAATGAATATTTCACCCATTCGGCTCTATGCTCTTTCTTATGTAGACTGCCTGCTTTCCTCAACCTCTAAAAACTATTCAGTAATACAAATAACCAAATCCTCTCTTGATCATAGCCGTTATTTGACGCTGACAACTCCCCCTATGCGGTCACAGGGTGCAACACTGTGACCAATAGGTGGCGTTGCTATTATAACCCTCCCAACGGTAGATGGAGCCATCGACATAAGGTTTCCACTGCAACATCAATGCACATTTTATGTTCTTTTATTTAATGTTATAAAAAAGCATATCTCAATTTTATCAACTCCAGACACCAAATATGCAAAGAAATTATTTGGTGAGACCGTTCTGTTTCGTCAGTACTCAAAACCGACTTTTGCGCGCCAAGAAGCGAAAGTTTAAAAGTCAACAACGTTATGTCTTCCACTAATTGCACTGTGCGGGCAATCACGCAACTTCCGGCGTCCGGTTCCGTTGCAGCCCCAAGGCAGTGCTGGTGTTTGGGCTTTAGCAACCACATGCGGTTGGTTGCCGCCATAATAATATTCCATTAGCACTAAATGCAAATCTGTTTTTGCGTGTCTTGGCGGTTGCAACACTCATAAAAGTGTAAAATTAAAACCTAAACGTCCTTCCGTTATTTAAGAATAATATCTAGTCTGACTTTTGACTTATAACCCATTTCTTCCATTTCCATAATTGAAAGTGTTTTCCGAAACGCAACCGCATTGACAATTATCATAATTTACGTTTCGTTTTTTGCAAAATCAACAGGAATCAATAAGTAAGCGACGTCTGAAAGAAAACTTCATGTCCATAACCCACTCCAGGTTCCACTTCTGCCCCCCCACACACAGCCTTCCGCTGCCACCCCTCTCCCATTTCTGCCATAATTATCCGTGCGGGAGTCGCTACCCTACATGGGGTATATTCATTTTGTTACATAACACAGAAATTTGATGTTGAAATAACATGGTTTTTCAACTGTAACTGTAATCGAATTGATAATTTCCTAGTTGATAATTAAATTGAATTTTGTTTGCCCATCATAATCAGTGCTTGACAAGTCGGGCATTCGCTACAATATGGCACCCTTTGTTTTTATTTGCATTTACTGTTGCTGTAAAAGACGTTGCCCCGGGTTCTCATAAGCTAGTCAAATACAGAACCCTCTGCTGCCCATGAGGTCCTTCCCCTCTTGCCAACGGGCAGGCAAGGAAAAAATCCAATAAAATAAATGTATGTGTGAACTGTATTCGTTGTTGGTCGCGTGCAGCACTTTAGTTCTTGGCTAGCATGTGGCTCCCTCCCAGGTTTCAGTTAGCATTTAGCATTCGAGCTTGCCGGATTTGTCCAGTGCGAAGCGGTGTTTGGTGTCCTTATTCTTTGCTAGCGAAATGTCCACGCCACGTAGTCAACAACCTAATCCACGCGCCAACGTCTTCATATTGGTCAACCTGGGCTGTGAGGCATTGTACGTAATTGACCAGCGTCTGAGAGCCCAACAAATTTCCACCGAACAATGTGTGCAAGGTGAGTGCGAGCGGGGAGGGGGGTGCCCCATTTTTTATTAATCGTCTGGTCACTTGTCTAGTTATACACGATGTGACGACGGTGCTGCTGGAACCAAAATTTCTGGAGTCCATCATCAATGGGTCGATGCACAGCAATGCCCAACTGCTGACGGCGGATCAGTGCAAGTTTATGGTCAATGATATTGCAACGTGTTCGGTGATGCGTCTGGACGAGTTGTCCATGGAGAAGCTGTGGAATCTGATGACCATGGTGTACAAGTGGCAATTGTTTGTCTCCCGACACCAACATCATTTGCTGGACATCACCATCCGGCACTTGGATGGCATCAGCAAACTGTATCCGGATGCAAAGCGACATATGCTGATTGATTTCAGCAAGAATACATTGTTGGATTTCTGGAATGCTTGCGGCGAGGAGCAACAGCTGTCCATTTATCGGAGCAACAAGGCCTGGCTGCAGTGCTTCAATGTGAAGATATCGCTGCTGATACGTCTTGGCTTTCAGGCTTTAGACGGTAGTTTCTTGCCTGTTTTAGATCATGGTCTTTACAAGGACTACGTGCAATGCATTGGCGACAATATCTTTGTCATAAGCAACAAGCAGCAACAGCAACAGCAACAGCAACAACAGCAGCGTGAACCCAATCGCATGGATCAGTTGGCGGCACAGTTGAGCGTTGGCCAGACGTCGAGCAGTGCTGGCGAGGATTTGCAGGCCATGGATGCGAATCAGCTGCAGAAGCAAATCGAGCAAACATTTTCACATATTTTATTTCCCGATTTTGATAACAATGCGGCGGCAGCAGCAGGTGCAACAGCAACAACAACCACATCTCAAGTGCAACGCCATCCTGGCTGTGAATTTGTTCAGCTGAGTAATGTGGATGAACAGCAATTGGCCAATCCACCTAGTCGCAGTGGTGGCACAGGATCGTCACTTAATCAGCAGCTCCTCGACTTGTACAGCAAAATGAACTGAAAATTGACTGTGAAGTGAATGTGAAAATAAATGTGTGGCGCCATCTAGCGGCAAGTAAGAGCAGCATATGCATCTAATGCATAATTAAAAAATATTGTATTTGTTTGTAAAATAATTACAAAAAAGTGTTTTCTTTTTCTCTTTTCTTTAGCAGTTTCGAAGACATTGGTGATCCAAACAACATTACAAAAATTTTGAGCATGCGACCTAGTTACATTAATGTTTATATGCATAAGGCAAGGACCTAAAAAATTCTGTATGCTTTTTTATCTCATTTTCAAGTGACACACAAATGATGATATTTTGTGGGTGTAAATGTAAAATGAAAAATTCACAATTTGATAAATATTAAAGAACGGTTTGATTGTGTATGTTGTGTTTGTGGTGTGTGGTGCAATTTAAATCAACAACTGCTGCAGCTGCCAAATTCGTTAAGAAACTTATGGCAGCAAATTATTATTAGAGAGGGATAATTAATGCTTGCTCGTCCAGATGTAATTATAGAGTTCGTCGCTGTGTTTCTCTTGCGGATGGTCTTGGGAGTGGTGGTGCTGATGGTGATGATGCTGCTGGTGCTGTTGGTGGTGGGATGGCGGGTTGTTGCGAGGCAGTCAGTGTATATGTGTGTCCCAGACACAGATTTACATTTTCGCCTTGAGCGGCACCGCATCCATCATGACATGCAGTGCCATTTTCAGGCACTCCTCGGCGGAACTGATCTGGGCGCAGGGGAAAGCGTCCGCGTATTGCGTGAGAAACTCACAATATTTGCGATAATTGTTCACCGCAAAATCATAGTTATAGGCACCCAATAATTTCATATCGGTATCATCAGTCACCAGCGGCACGCACGCCTTGTGCGGCAACTGTCTATATTTCAGATAATCCAATTCGCATGCTTCGCACTTGCAATTGAAACGATACTGCATCGAGAGCGTCTCCTGGCGCTGCTTCTTGCTGAACACAGCAAAGTGGGCGCTGTGTTGATTGGACCAAATATAAATATGATTATTAAAATTCAACAGGCTGCCTCTGTTGCAATCTTACCCATAGTTATCGTAAAGCACATCGCCGGCCTTGATTGGTCGCAGGACGAATAGATAGGCCTGGACGCCCTGATTGATGCGCATGGTGTTCGGTGCACAGGAGTGATTGATGAGGGAGAGAAACGCGTAGGCGCCAGATGCGTACGACTGATCATCCTTGGTCTCATTGGGCTGTTCGACGAGATCGATGCCATGCATATTCGATGGTGATGTCTGTAGATGTCGGAACAATAGATCCGTAAAGAAATTACGTCCATCCTCGCCGCCAAGATACTCCTTGAGCGGCGTATACTCAATGATAAAGTGCTTGAGGACGGCACAGACAACCGAACGCTGAAAGAGATCCGATACGGAGCGTAAATGTTGATTCGTCACCAGGCCGTGGATGGCACGATAATGCTCCTGGGGCGTTAATTGCGTATAGTCCAGATCGAAGACGGACTTGTGCTGATTCTGCGGTTGATCACAGTACGCCATCAGCTCTTCAATGCTGCCATGCAAATCCAGCGCACTCAACGTCGTGCGCAACGCAATTCCATGGATTTTGTTGAACATGCGATGCAGCAGATCAATAATCGGGCATTCGTACTTGTGGAAAGTGCTGGTCGCCCGCTCCTTGCACTCCTCCGAACAGAACATGGCCGAGCAGCAACTGTCGCAGGGTATTAGCGTTAAATAACGCTCCTCTTTGCATGTGGCACACCGAATATAACGCATCGGCGCCAACAGGGATGAGCAGAACGGTTGCTCGACGGCAATTACATCACCAACGACCAGATCCCGGTTCGTCACTATAAATCTGCCCTCGTCGGGCGTTTCGCGCATCTCTAGGCAATTGGCGATCGACGGCACCTGCGGATGCGATTCAAAGCTCAACTTGAACCTGTAGGGCACAATATCCGGCGGCTGTTGCTGCACGAGCTGCTGACAATCGCGCTCCCGCTTGTCCAGCTTGTGACGCAGCCGTTCCGGATAGTTGGCCTTGCGAGCCAACTCAATATTAGCCAGGCACTCCCGATACCGTTTCCACTCGAAGAAGACTGCCGATCGATTTGCATAGCCAATGGACAAATGCTCCGAATTGGGTTCCGCATAGCAAATGCTCTTGTTATACAATTCCAGTGCCTGCAAATAAAAAAAAAATATATATATATATATATTTTACAAATTTACAAATTTTAAATATATATTTAAAATCAATTCTTTATCTTTTGGTTACTTGCCTGAAAATATTTCCTGTTTTTTAGCGAGAATTGCTCGTTGCCAAGCATGCGAAATTCGACGCTGCGCTTATTGCATTTATTCTCGCGCAACGACACAGTGAGGAATATCTTTTCCATGTATTTGAAGTCGATCAGGGCGTGCTCCACAAAGTTCACCTTGGAGTAGTTCTCTTTGAGCTCATTGAATTTACCCGAAATGATTGCAATCAGTTTCCAGTCGTTGAGCTTCTTCACCAGATCATCGCTCACATCGTATACATCCATTATGATTGCTGTTGCTTCTCCTCCTCTTCTTCTTGTTGATTACTTAAATTATCCTCGTGTTTGTTGTTGAATACATAAACGCACACACACACACACATACACACACACACACACTACAAGTCGTCCTCCTCGCCGTGTTTTGCTTGCAAGTCGCGTGTGTTGCGTCGCCGCCGCTGTCGCCGTCGCTGCTGTTGCCGCCGCCTGTTTTTTCACGAACCGAATATGTTTGTGTTTGTGTGTGCCGCTGTTGTTCAACGGTTGGGTTGTCTCTATCTATGGCTTTAATATGAAACTTCACAGAGAATTTCGTTCAATATACGGCTAATTTATTTATTATACGCCGAATTCTGATTAAAATTTTAGCAGCTTAGTTTGGTCTTTTTTTTGGCGAATTCGAGTGCAGTGTGACCTCATAGCGCGAGCATAGAAAAGTCATAATCAGCATGCCAGAAAATACCAGCAATCACGCGGTTGGTAGCGCCGCCGTAAAAGCGCCATCTAGCGCAAATAGCTGGTGATTTGCCGTTTCGCAAAGAAGTGGATAGATGCGCTCCAGCTATATATATAAATATATATATATAAATATATAAATATGTATTAAATATATTTTTAGCCAACGTGCTTCTTTTCGTTTGGGTTAAATAAACAATCTCTTTAATAATATCATGTTCTAAACAATTTGTTTTTTCTATTTTGTCTTTTTTGATTACTTCTCCTCGCACCATTCGTTCTCCTTGCGAACCTGTTCCTCCTCGGCTGCTGAGAAATCGTTGGCAATGCCGAAAGTCTCGCGAATGTCCTGCAGGGATTTGCCTTTAATCATGTTGGCGCACGTCTTGCAGGTGACATCTAATAGGCCCTGGATGTTTAGATAATTGGCCGCCAGAATGAGCTCGAACAGTGTGCCCTGGTCGACTTTGAGGAAGTCGGCATCCCACGATGAAATGTCATCGGTGCGCTTCTCTTTGTTCTCATCTTCCTGCGGCTGCTGCGGATCGTCCTGGGCATGGTAGGTTGCCCAGTGCAGCACTTTGCGCAATATCGCCGAATTCACATTGGGCAGCGGCAACACACTATTGTCACTCTCATCCCCCAAATCTTCGAGTGCCGTTTTAATCGTCTCCGAGCATTTGGCGATCTCGATATCCGTGTCAAAGATTTCCTTGTCAGCGGACTCCAAGCGAATTATTGGCATTGCTGCAGATTGCTAAAATAATATTTTTTATCGATTTACTCTTGTTTTTATTTAAATAATATTAACATACACGTTGCTTTTATTGTTGATATCGAACTTTCGAGATTTTTTATATGTTTTATTGCCACCAATTGTAGTATTGTTTGTTGTAGTTTCCAAGGCACCCACTGAAAAGCTAAAAATAAGTGCTTTATTTATTTTTGCTGCCTTCGCTTCAACGTGCAATGATGTTAATAACACCAATATTAAAATAAGGAAAACAATAAATTGTGCAAATAAGAAATTTTACAAATTGCACTAATCTGCCAAAAATCCTTGCCGTAATTTGTAAAACCCAAAATTTGTGTTTTCTGCGCTGTTGACAAAATAATGTTCCTTTTGCCGGGGTCCGCTAATGTGACCATACCTCGTGTATCCAAAAAAAGCTTTATAATAATAATTAACATGGCAATATATTTTCAAATAATTAAAAGTATTTGGGTGCCAAAAATTTATGGACAATCAATTTGGTTGGAATGGTAAGTCTTAAACGGAACAGTCTTTGGTTCAGAACAGGATATCCGTAATCAAATTGAGTGACTTCGTTATAACCGTTAATGCTGTTTCCACCAATAGGGTTATTGTCTGGCAGAATACGCCCAGCAGATCCTCGTGTTCGTATGAGCGCAGGAAGAGAAACAGGAAATATGCCGATACGACCATAATCACAGGCCAGATTAGCGAGAGCATCAAACGGGTTGCCCAGAGAATCACATACCAGGTGACGATGAGGAGCAGTACAAAGGCGATCAGTGTGCCCATATCCGTGGGCATGCCGACATTTTTGGACACGTACTCGTATAGAACGATCAGGAAAGGTGAGTCGCGCCAATCGCCAAATTCTTCAAACTCATTGTCCCGCATTTTATTTCTTTATTTAAATTCTGAAAATAGGCAAACTATGTTAAATCGTATTTTGAGGTGATTTCCCAACTTAAAAGTTTGTCAAAAGCGGACAAAAGATCAGCTGTTCGATGTTGAGGCGATTGAAATTAGTGTCAAAATACCCTAAATTATCGTTTGGTAATCGAAAAATACCAAATTGCTCTGCTCACAAATTTGTTATCGAGAGCAGCCATCGCGATTAGTGAACGCACGATATCGATATTATTCAAAATTGTGATTTTATTCACTCGAATGCTTTATCAAACTTTTGTGGGGAACCTATGTGCGTGTGCATTGAACTTGCAGCCTTCTTCTCAGCATACATTCAATGCTCCTGGCTTAAAATAGAACGGTATCTGATGCCAAGCTTTCCAATGGAAAACAATTTCCTTTTCCTTTGAGCTCACATTCATGGCCTGGTTGATTACGGTTCAATGTACTTCACCTGTAGCGCTTTTGTTCTAAGCGAAAAGAAACGAAACAAAATCACACAACAAAGCCACACTACCCCTATATTTTTTATCGAGACACCAGTAAACTTTTCGACTTTTAGGAAATTGGCTGCTTCAGCTGTTTCATGTGGTTACTAAACTAAATCACACATTTCCATTCGCTGCAGCCTTATAAAAAGACAACCAAATACTTGTTTGGGTTTTATTGTAAGGCATTAATTTTAATGCGTTATTAATGTTGAGTTTAAGGCAATATCAAAAGGTCATTGCTCATGGAAATCGTTTAAGTTTTGACCATGTTATGGCACTGATATTTCGAATTGTTTCTCGTAATTATCTAAAATCGTAGGTCATGACAAACACATTCTTTTCTACCACATTTTATTTGTTTTTGTACTGTTAGTAGAGTATTACACAGTCGGTTATGTACGGCTGAACCATTGTCCGTTAATAGAATGTATATATACATTTTTTTTGTTTATATTTACGAATCGTTGATTTTGTTTTTCAACTGTAACGGTAACTGACAGCTGATCAATCTGTTGAGAGGCGTGTTGTGGGCTCGTCATTCCCTTATGTGACACTCAATGCTGTAAGTGCTTATGTATTAAATTCTGCAGTAAGAGTTGCGAAAGGGGCACACATGATTGCAACAGGTTTGACATATGTGCTTAGATATATATAAGTTTTGCTTTGTTATCTCGTATGATTTTTAAATGTTCAGTGGCAGTTTACTTTGTTTTGGGACAACAAATGGTAGAAAATGCGTGAAAAGTGTGTGTAGAATACAAAATGAAAGGAAGCGGAAATATGCAGGCAAAAGTCAAGGAAGCTACACACACACCCACACACATGCACACCTGCGCACAAAAGGAGATATTGTAACACTTTTACGAACGTTGCAACAAAAGCCAAATATATAATACCAGGCACAACAACTACAATAATAATAACAACAATAACACCAACACTAGCAAGAACAAGAACAAGAGCAGCTTGTCGTTGTTTCTGCTATGTTATACAAGCAAATAAAGGCGTGACACAGTTCTTGCATTCTGAGTCCCACACACTCACACGCACACACACACATATATATATATACATATATGCTGTTGCAGTAACACATTGTAGTCTCTTATTTATAGTCCTGTTGCTTTTGCTCCTTCTGTCAAAGTCAGTCAACCAGTTCAGGCATTGCAACAAAGTGACATAAGTTGCCCTTTGTCAAACGGGCCTTCTGTGCTGTTTGCATGTGCGGCAAACAGCATAGGTAAAAACCTGCTGTGCCATGAAAGTGGCGTACTACGAGTTGTAGATTGTTTTTGCCACCAAATGAAGTGCTTGATAAATGAATCCTTTCCACAGTTGACAACCGAAGCACAAGCAGCACTACTCCAAGATCAATTTATTAAGTAATTCAAGCAAATAGTTTTTGTTCGCTTAAATTGCAATTGGAAAAAGGATACTAAGAGCTTAATGGCAACTCGTATTTAATTGTATTGAAGGGCAGCATTTTATGTTTATTATGATTTTCTCAGCTTTTCATTTATATACGTATATTTGTTGCATTTTATCAGTCAGAAACTTCCAAGCATTTTAAATTGCTGACCAAAGATTCTAAGTAATTTTTTTAGACGATTTCATGCATTTGTCAAATTCTGATATTTATTAGAACATTCCACTTGATGTGCTTTGTGGAATTGTGGAAACACTTATAGTTTTACTTTCAGCTTGCTTTCACTTGCTTTCGATTCGTATTTGTAGCGATAGCATTTATCGGGCGACCTTTCAACTTTATGCAGTTGATGTGTCTGTCAGATTGGCAAGCATTGCACATGTTTACCGTTACTTTAGATGACAGCAGAAACTAACCGCAAAAGCTCAAGACCAAACACCCGCCCAACCTGCCCCAGATCCTGCTTGTCAAGAAGCAGGAGCCATATGCCACACTTGTCCCACGCCAGTGCTGCAACCATGCAGAGGTGAGCTATAAAGTGCAGTCGGCTCCCACTCAACGCTGACCTGACCTTTCAAGCTGTGTGTGTTGAGTGTGTGTCGCCTTGCATGCTAAAAACCATTTGATATAGTCGTGTATATTGCCGCGACACTTGATAAAAGTAATGAGCATCGACCTGGCCAAAAAGAAAAGAAAATTAGCTGTTGCGCGAAAGTGGTGCGACCAGGCAGATAAATACAAAGAGAAGGGGGAGGGCTGGGGGTTAGAAAATGTGGGGCAGCTCATCAAATTGCTTGGGGATCTTCTGCTGTGAGCCAGGGGAGTGTGTAAAAGCAACAGGTTTCCTCCGGTTTCTGTGGTGTGTATTTTAAGTTTAAATTGATTAGATATATATGTATATGTATATATATACATACATATATACTTACATATACATATATATATATAAGTAAAAGAAACTTTCCAATTTAGGCAGTATTCAGAAAGCTCACGCTTCGGGGCCAATTATTAAAGTAACTAAAGTATAAACAAAGCAAGGTGAAAGAAAAAAGCAACAAAAAGCGGGCAACAAAAAGAAAAGGAAGCGAAGAGTGAACTGTTGCCTGCTTTTAGGCCGCTTTTTAAATGGCAGCGTGTAAAATAAACTTGGACGCCTTTTACGCATTTTTAAGTTTGCGTTGCTTGCGCATAAATGAAATTATTAACAAATAAATGAAAATGCGCAGTAAAATTTAATTATATGTACATAAACACACACATATACATGCATTCACACACACACACGCACACACACAGGCACAGGCACACGTATATATTTATTTTTTAATATTTTCATTCAATTTTGTAGGTTTTGCCCCGTGCAGCAAACATAAATATCAAAGGTGAGACTGTGCATCAAGAAGCCAACGAGACACTGACTGCGTATGTGTGAGAGTAGTTTATATTTTTCTTTACGATTTTCTGTTGTTGTCTGGATTGGATCGGAAGTACCCGGAGCGGGTGCTGGATGATGATGTGGACGGTGTGGAGGGTAAGGGGACAGACTGGTGTGCTCCGCCTGTCGTGTCAATTCAATCAACTTGCTTTCTTGCCGATTCCCCACGAGCCTCTTATGGCAGTTGGCTGCCTCTGCTGTTGCTTCTGCTGTTTGGCTACACAAATGAAAATTTATTGTATATGCTTTATGCATGCGTTGGTACAATATAGGGACACAACGTATATAATAAATTTTCAATTTGCTGTACAAGACACTCGACAAACTGCGTAGTTTAAAAGTGAAAAGCATTAATAAAAATATCGCATATACATATTGTAATTTGCCAAATTGAAAAAGTTTAGCCCAACAAAAGCTGAATTTTATCTGCCCTTCGTTATGCTTTGGCAGCGTGGCTTGCTTGTAGTTTGCTTCTTTTTATTTATGAAATAAAACAATACATTGCTCATACGCTTGAGTTTGCGACTTAATTAATGCTTTTGGTGCGCATTCTGTGTTTTTTTTTTTTTTGCCTTTTTGCTTAAAGAGCTTAATTATTCTACTTGGGTCCTGCTGAGAAAAGTTGCGTCTGAATAAAAAATGTAAAGTTTTTGCCGCTCTGCAGTGTACAAAGGGAACTCTAAGCTTTCTTTGTGTGTGTGTGTGTGTGGAGGCGTTTATAAAAGCATGGCAAAGGTAACTAATATCTTGGGTATTTACCTAGATGCCGCGACTGCTCTTTGCAGCTGCCTCAGCTGCTGATGTGTCTCTCCTTTCTCTGCCACCACTCACACTTACCAGTCATTTACATATGCGACGCAGGTAAAACTGCAGCACAGCCAGAGTAGACCAGCGGAGCGGCACGGGGCAAGGCAACGTAACAGTCAACAAGCATTTCAGCATGCTCCTGAGGTCGGTGTTGCATTAAAATTTATGCTTACAAAGCCGCTTAGTCAACAACTGTTGCAAAAGCTGCAGCTGTGTGTGTGTGTGTGTGTGTGTGTGTGGTGTGTATCGGAAGTTTTCCCACGCGTTGTCATTGTTATTACGGAGGGAATTTTACAGTCGCAGCTGAAGGCAACATCTTAATACCCAATGAAAAAGTCTCACATAACAGATTTGATTTTCTTTGCTCATTTTCTTCCTTTTCGGCCAATAGATTGTCATTATTTTACTCTGTACTCTGCTTGCATTTTCTGTCACGATAGAGAAGAATGGGATGCCCCGTTCAATAAATAAATGCATTGATTTTGGGGCATAAGAAAGCAATTCGACAATTACTTTTTAACTATTATTAGCTTGTCTCCACATGATGCCATTACTGATGATATAAAAATGTTGGATCGATAATGGATTTATTTGGCCAGACTCATCACTTCATTTAGATTATGGATTTTTATATGATACCTGTCCTTCTAACAACCATAACAAAATAGAATATTGTTCGCTTGAAACTGAGCTATATGTCTTGTCGCCTGATGCATTTAGCGATTGGTGCTTTGATGTATTTTGCAAATGGGTCTTCAAGTGTTATGGTCGTCGGGGCTTTAAAGCTCAGCGCATGCATGGCATTATATTAATGATCTGATATATCTAAACAGATGCTCGTATATATTTATGTCTATATATGTGTTTATATATGCGCTAGGCACATCTCAGAGCATGAGATGACGTCACCTGGGGCAGATGCTGGAGCTTGAGCTGGGGCAGGTCACGTAAAAGTAGCTCGTTAAAAATTGATGATGTGCATCAACGCGTGACGATATGGCATTCAGACTGAGAGCGGGACGGCCACACATGGCCATGTTGCATGGGATTTTCGTTCTTAACCCATTTGATACTGGCCCACCTTTGTTTCACCTTGGTCCCCATTTTTCGGCTTCGAGCGTTTATCAACGTATTTGTTTTTAACATTTATGACATTTTAAAGCCGCATTAAAACTCATAAAAAAATCGGCAATAATAAAGGCACAAATGTGATATACAACTTTTTCTAAATGTCTGGCATACAACTGGAGGGCCACCTCCTTCACATGAAATGTACACACATGTGTGTGTGTGTGTGTGTGTGTGTGTGTGTGCAGTTGACTTGTTAACCGGAGCACTGATATATAAATATGTAATGCATGTCAGTTTGGTTTTGTGCTTTGATTTAATAGCGGCTGCCGGCATCAGCGTTGTTGATTTATGGCTGTGCCTTAACCACAGCCCACGTCTCGCATTGAAAACTTTGCCAAGCGCCCTGAGGCCAGCTTTAAAGCATGCGAGGGACAACTTATGAACAATCAGGGCTTGTGGAGTTTACGATACGCCGAGATCAAATCGATCTGCATTACCGTAAAGGTTGCGCAGGGACTTTTTACATTTAATCGAAATCGTACCTATTCGTAACCGATTCTATTGCAATCTTTATTACTTTCGATAAATTATAACATTGATGTAATCGATAAGCGGCTGTTATGTAGACACTGAAACTGTTATCTTTAATCGCTTATGTAAAAGCACATATGTTTATAAATTGGTTTGTTTGTGCTTTTTACTGTTACTTATAGTTATATATATAAAGAGTATATTTACACATATTTACCAAACAGCCCCCGTTTGTTGCATGCATCAACCAAAAGAACTAAAGCAGCAAAGTCGGCTGCTTGGCATACGTAAATTTAATTAGAGCAGAGACGCGCTCAACGCCCCGAAAAGTGTTCAGCGAAATGAGTAAAATGTGAAATGTGAGAAATATGCGAAATGTGCTAGAGCCTGACATAAATGCATGCATATTACGCCTGGCTACGCACACAGATACTGGCGGGCGCACAGATGTAACATATTTGCAGGCGTTGCGCCCATAAAATCGCCCCTAAATTGAGCCATATAAAAGGTTATGTGCATTTCAAGCGAATGTGTTCCAGAAAACACTTGCCTATCAATTTTGATAGGTTTACTTTCGATCGATTTCGCTACCTCAAGTAAAATTTGGCATTGCTTAGCTGAATGAAAGTAGCAAGCGTTTTCTGGAACTTGCTTTTTATTAACAGTAAATCACTTTAAATCAGCAGCATTGCTACAAAAACGCGTCTTACAAACCCACAAATACTTTTAATATTGCACTGTTCCATTTACATAAAATTGTCCAGGGCAGACAGCGCTTAAATAAGTTGAATATATTTTCTTTAACTTAATTGTAAATTCATTTAGCTGTAAATGCTTCATTTCAAAGGAACATTTTTACATTTTGAACTTCTTGCAATGGAACAGAAATCTATTTGGAGAACTTCTTTAACTTATTATCTTTATCGCTTTTAGCTTTAAACTGTCGCAGCATAAAATACTTTGCCCATTTCACTAAAACTTGGCTATATTTAATGATTACCTCGTTGTCTGATATGATTCGCTGTTGGGTCGTTGGGTCAACGTTTACCAACCGACCGTCTAAATGTCAATAAAATCTCTTAACAATTAGCATTACTTTGCAAACTACTTTGCCGACAGAAAAACTTGCGACAAGTTTATGCAACGTCGGCTCTTGAGCTTGGACTGTATTGATTGCGGCCTTTTAGCCTTGTGGCACCCTTAAGTCCTTACTCACTAGCTAATTGGATTTTGGCAACTGTGTGATATTACACATACGCCATGTGAGAGCCAAAGTAACTTACACTTGCCATGCTTGAGTTGACAACTCAACCTTTTTTGGGTCCAATAAGCAAAATGCTGAATATGTTCATTTGTTTTTTATGCTTACCGCTGCTGTGGCACTCAGAAACCGAACTCGGCGCATGTTATTTACCTAAAATATTACGCATACACCACAGTTGGCAATATGTATGATGTGCCAACACCAACACCAAAAAAAAAAAAAAAAAGAGAAAACACAGAAGGAATAAACGCCCACGTGTGCTGAAATGCTTTTCAACCTAATGGAAAATTCAACGCGTTTACCTTTTTTGATATACGAGTGCGAGGCTAGCACTTGCCTTGACGGGCTCAAACGGTTTGAGCGTGTATGTGTGATGTGTTGTGTTGTGGCAAGTCAAGTCGAGCAACGCTTAAGCTTTAAAGCAGCCACTTGAACACCTATCTACTTTTTCTCACACATGTGTGGCAAGCACGCGAGTGAGTCAGAAATTTTGGACTATTTCCGCGTTGATAAGTTTGTAAGCAGAAGCTTTTTTGCTTTAATTTGAACTATTTTTTGTTAATAAAAACCTCTTTAAACCTGAGTTAATATATATGTTAATTTTTGCAGTGGTTTTAGTTTGAAGTAATATACCACAGCTGGCAGATGTTCGGGGGCTATAAAATGTTTCCTTTGACGCAGTCAGTTCTCCGCATTAGCCTTTTGCTCAGGATTTGCCATATTTTCTGATTGAATACAAAAATTGCTTATCAAATAAATACGCATATTAAGAGAGTATATATGTTACTTTGACATTCTCAGCTATTGTATTGTAAGACTAAACAAATTTTGACTGCTTCATAGTCTGTATTTGAAAATTACGGCTTAATTAAGCACAGGGTATTTGAAAGCCATCACTTCTTTGTATATTTTGAATTCAAATTAATTTTGATCAAATGCAGCACGCAGCGCCTAATTTCTTGTTAATATTTTATCAAACGCTGTTTAATGAGAATTGTGACAGCACTTGCCAGAAGCAAACAGAAAAAGGTTCATGTTTTTCCCGTGAAATTTAAAACGAAGATGGTGGCTAAATTTGCTACACATTTCTTGAAATGTAATCTACTTGAGTACATCCAAATTGCATGCGGTCGTCATAATTATGTAACATTTAGCGACATTTCTTGGCGTCAGGATTTGAGACTGTAAGGAGAGTAAATCAAAACATGCAAAGAATTCAAAGCATACTTTTCCGCGCATGCAAAAGAGGATGGAAAATATAAAATGAAATGAATTCACATTGGAAATACGTTATATTTCTTACAATACGGCTGTACATTCATGAACATTTTAATTTAAATTCGAGGCGAATTCAATGGAGAAAAGTAACGACTGTGAGACAAATCCAACTGACTAAATTAATTAACTATCTTAAATGCTGTGCTCTGCATTAAAAGTAACTAACGACACAGTAAGTTTAACGACAACAATAATAACACCACCTGAATAAAAAACAATTTAGAAAGTGTCGGGCTCTAAGGGACGACTACGCAATACTCTGTTGTCAGTGTAAAAACCCTTTGCATATCACAACTATAATTTTTGAGTGTATTATTTGAACATGAAATCGAGCCAGAATATCGTTTCCAACTTTAAATCTAATATTAATCAAGAGGTCAAAACAGCACTAAAAAGTCTTGGTTTTTAAAATCGGATCACATTTGACAAACTTACGGCAATAGAAAAATGAAAATTTCATATTAATCACATATTAAGTAAATTTTGTATGTTTTGTATATGAATTACATTAGTAAATTCAGTGCTTATACAAACCTGACACACTCTTAAGCAGAGTATAGCAGTAAGCAAAACAAAACAAAAAAATGTAAGAAAAAAAATAAATGCAAATAAGAAAGAAATTAGATGAAATAAGACGTTTTGAGTTCTTCAAAAATTCATAACAAGACGCACAAAGTGCTCAATTTTATGAAATGAAAACAGTAAGTGGCGGTTGTTGCCCTCACTCGCCGCCATCCCCATACCTACCGCAACAGATGCTCACTGCTGCTGCTTAGTTTATATTATTTTTTTATGGTTTAACATGAAATATGCAAAGGTGAACGTTTGACAAAATTATTTTGTAAGCAGCGCGCTAAATTGTCAAATATTAACGGGATGGCAGGCAAAAAAGAGATGACATCAGAGTATTGAAAGTTGCAGACAGAAGATTTGGTCACATTTCGAGATACACAGCAAAAGTTGCAGTTGAAGCTATTGCATCACACACACATTGAGATAAGAGAGAACGGGAAAAACGCTGACGCATGCGGTCGGTAGCAATGACATCACTTTACACGCACGATTTGTGGCAAATGCTGCCATAATTTGTGCCTCGATGCTGCGATGCGAGTGGGCGCAGGATGACCAATGCAAGATGGCGACGGCTTCCGCGCGCACAAACGGAAGCCAGCTACGTCGCTACTGTCTCTCTTTGCATATGTGTATGTGTGTGTGTGTGTGTCTGTGTCGCCATTGTCAACGTTCGTCTTTGCCATTTGGCCCACACACTTGCACATTCGCATACTCGCCCATTTGCCACGCTGCTATTTGGCTGGCGTCCAAAAAGCGCACACACACACATACACACGCACAACACTTTTGAGTACAGTCAGCAAAAAAGCTTACTCTCCAGTCATGCGACGCTGCAATGGCAGCAAAATGTAAAAATGTGTTGCATACCTTGCGGCTTGCAGGTGACAGCAATTAGCGTGTGACAGCTAACTCAATTTCTATCCACATGACGGACACAGCCAATGATAGCAGGACCAGCAAACTTTTTGCAAATCCATGCATTCGTCTTTCTCTCTTTCTCTCAGTGAACAAATTGTTCAAAATGCTTAAGCATGGGAAAATGCCACGAGTAAGTAATCTATGTAATGTCCTGTCCTACAAAAATAGCTACAAACCGCTGTGAAGCCATTTTAGATGTTGAGCAACCGAAAATAAGGATTGGTTTGTTTTATCATAGCTAAAGTTTTTGGGGGCTTAAAGATGGTTGGGATTGTTTAAGGTCCATTCTTTTGCTTTTTAGCCACAGTAAAATATTTAATAGATTGTTAGTTTTTATAACAACATATACTTAAGAACTATATCTATAATAAATAATGATAATAATTATTTAGGTTTAATAGTTATTTTGGCTTCAAGTCAATATAATCTATTAGCCATATTTTTGTTAAAAGAAGCTAGAATAAATAAAACAGTAAAACCATATACCAATAATCTATAAATATATCCACAAAAATTGAGCTGCTTTTTATGACACATTTATGAACCAATCAGTAATTGAGTTTACTTGGATTATATCCATAAGTGCGTCTCACTCACAAGAAGAGCAAGAGTGGAGACATCAGTTTACCATAATAATCTACGTTTGCATTTTAGCATAAAATATTTCCAGCAAATGCCAATGAGAGCTCCACTTAGATTATTCGCGACAAACTTTGACCTGTTGTCAATGGAGCACTAAATGACGTTGTCTATCGAATTCTATCAGCACTTATAAGCTGACATCATGCGCTGAAGATGATATGCCAAAAGAGCTCCACTTCCCATTTACCCTTGGTTCAATGCAAATGTGCGGCAGCAATAAAATTGCAAACTTGCCGCAATCGCCTCTCAATGGAACAATGAGCCAATGAGTTCAGAATGGGCAAACTGAGCCATTGCCGCCAGCATTTTTGGCGGCAAACGCCTACGCGACAATGGCAACACACACACACACAGAGACGAACGCATACATTCACACAAATAGTGGCTGCGGCAGACAACTGTCTATGTGCGTTCGCTTAGAGGTCTGAGTGTTGGTCATGGCACTCATTTCTGGCTTGTGGCTGCTTGAAAAATCATTCATTGAGAACGCCACGCACACAGTGAGACAAATTGCTTTGTTCCACTATATCCAGTATATACTTATGTATATATATATATGTGTGTAGCACATCTAGTATATATCACTGTTTGTTAGTTTTCTAGTTGGCAGTCAAAGCTGATTGCACGCGTGGGCGTTTTGCGCTTTTGTGTCTGTGTTGTTTTTATATCCCAAATACATATTTGTACTTTCCAGCTATTTGTTGTAAACTACTACGACTCTATGAAGTCTATCTCTCTCTAGCAAGCTAAAAGTGTGTGTTTGTGTGTGTGTGTGTGCCATTAAGTTTCATTTTATGACAGCGAAGCCGGCAACAGTAGCAGAAACAGTTGACGCAGCGTCTCCACTTTCAAAAACTGGAAATACCACGAGCCGCGTGGGCGTCCTGTCAAGGCAACGCGCTTTTGACACCAACCCCTCCCCCCACCCCTTTCTCCCACCAACGATGCGCCCCCGCAGGAGTTAAGAGGAAGACAGAGAGAGCTATTCTGTATGCCCGTTGCACGTCGCTGATTTTTCTTAATGGAATTTATGCGAGTGTGAAATTTATGTTGGTAAAAATCTTACTGAACTAGCACAAAAAAAAACAAAAAAAAACAACAACAAAAAAATAGCAAAAAAAAGGCAAACAAACAAAAAAACTATTTTTAGCCAGAGAAAAGATACTTATTAAAATGCGTTGCCTGCCTTGCCACACACGTGCTGCTGGCCAAGGCGAAGAGTATATCCCCCAGCTCAGATTGGCTCGCATTAATTGCGGTGCGTGGGAAAGTCGCTTAGTAAGGATGCCGCATCATTTCCCTCAACCATTGAGTCATCATTTGTATTGGTATTCTTTTATGGCGTAACGGTTGTTTACATGTTTATCTCGCTGGCATGTTTGTGGAATTTCCAGGCATTTCGTCATCGATAATCAGACGTCATGAGCCCTTTGACATATACATATACATATATGGAAATATATATATTTTGATGCACAAGCAAATCATTGTGAGTTAGTATAATATTTATATCAAAAATGGTGTAAAAATTGTAGAATTTGTGCTAGCTTTAAACTATTTTATAACTGTCATATCATCTAACTCCATTAACATCCGTGCAAGTTCATTTTATTTGGTTGACTGTTGTAATTTTTGCACAATTCATTTTTACTATCCTCTTACATTTTATTATTCTTTTTTGATATCAATTGCCATGCTTGTTTTAGTTTCTTTTTACAGCTTAAACCAGCTAAAATCTTTAAAATGATATCAAGCCGTTTATACTATGATTAAGAAGAACAGGCCAATTTTAACCAATAAATTGAAGAGAATGGTTCATGTCAGAACAATAAGTAGTTAATAAGTAAATTGCAAAAATATGAGATTATTAATATGATAGGCAAACAAATTGAACTATAAAATATCTTACGTTTTGTATAATATGTAAGCAGAATCTTTTTGTATTTTTATTGCATGCATTCACTTATTTTTATGTGTTGCATCAACAATCTCAGCTGAGCTCTTTGCCTTTCCTGCATAACCTGCCTGGCAAGGACAAAGGCAAAAAGTGAGTGCTTACAAAATAGGTAGCTTGTAGGTAATAACCTGGCTGAGGCATAATAAGCTGCCGCATATTTGGCGCTGTTCGCAAAGTGGCAGCTGTCAGTAAAATGCCAGGTCAGAATGAAAGAAAAAGAAAATAACGAACGGCGGCTTTAAAGTGTTGGAGCTAACATAACGAGGAGTGCGATTTGGAGATGGATAGATGGATTCAGTGTGGATGGAGGACACCTGTTTGGTAAAGACTCATGCAGTTGGCTGGCTACCTAGCCACGAATTTGCCTGCCAATAAAAGCCATAAAATGCGCGACCCTTTGCCACGAAATGTTGCATAAAATGTCAGTGTGACAGCGGGCGGTGCACTTCCTGCAAATGGGGCGGGCGTGGCCACAGCGGGGTGGAATACGGGCGGTTTTCAAGCCATTATAAAAGCCCATCTTGCAATTGTATGTGTGCGTGTCTGTGTCCCAATAGTTAGATATGCGCTTTTATTGTCATCATAATTTATGGTTTAGTGCGCCCGACTCATTGTGGCGTAGGCGTGGCGGCTTCTGCTGCTCCTACCGCCCACATATGGTTCCCACACACACACACACACACACATTTGTGTGTCATGTGGGTCGCGAGCGAATAAATTGCTTTTCAATCAATTGAATTTGCAGTTACTGCACTCGAAAGTCTCCCCACAAAAGGTCGCGCCTTATGGCCCCCAAAGAAACATTATACACACACACACACAGACACACATGTAGCTAGAGTGTGTGCGATAGACAGAGAATGCAGTCTCAAAGAAGGACTTTTCATTCATAGGCTGATATCGACTTTTCAGTTTTCTACCATTGACTGGCAAACGCCCCCGAAAACGTTTTGTATTACAAATGGAAATTTGTCGAATTTGCCAAAAAGATATTATATAATATATATAATTTCTCATCTTTTTTCTAGCTGTATGTGTGTGTGTGTAGAGACAGACGCCGTCGCCGACGCCACATGGCGCGGGAGTTGGCTTATTTATGATGTAGTTGATAAATAAAATAAATTTAATTTAAAGCACATTTCTGCTTATTATATTTATGCGCGCTATTTGTGTCCACAAAATGTTTGGTCGTAAATAATATTAGAAATGGCCAAGCCCCAAAACCACATGCCTCCCACGAAAAACGGGGCCCACCAAAAACAAACCCATTGAAATCGGCCTCGTAATGCAGCATAAAATGATAGCTGCAGCTGACAGCAGATGTGACATGATAAGATAAATAAGCAGATAGGAGGTATGAGTAACCTAAAAAGCGGTGATTGGCAGTTGCGTCATTTGCATTGTTGCATGATCTACAGATGCTGCCTAAATGTTATGTTGTGTTTTTATGCAGCCGTGCAACGCAAAGTCGCAACTGCTATTATGCCACAAGCGCAGTTATGGCATGGTTGTATTACAGAGCAAGGGACTTAGTAACCAGATGCAGACTCAAAGATTCAAGGACATGCTGTTGCTTAACTGATTGCATATGCGTTGCTTAAATGAGTTGGACACGCCCCCAGAACGTTGCAACATTTGGAAAACCACTAGCCGGTGTGGCAGGATTGAAGGTCGATGGCACCATGGAAAACTCTTGCAGATAGTTTATAAAACTATATCTCAAATATTCATTTATAGCCTGAGTAAGAAATAATGATTGAAATTAATAGTTTTTATATTCACTTGAATTTTTGAGTATTTTAGAAAGACAGATTTCATTACAGTTTATACTAAAGAACGCATGTCAACTTTCCATGAAGAGGTAGCTTAAATATCGCTTATAAATAGTAGATGTAATCTTTTAGTAATTTTTTAAATTTATAACAAATGATAATTATCAAAACTAAAATAAAATATTGGTTGAAGACAAATTAGAGGTTGCTTAAACAGGAGTTATAAGTATAATTCTAAAACAGCTCCAATCTTCTGCTAGTTTCATAAATAAATAATAAATATAATTAGAAAAACTAATCGTGATAATTGTGGATTGTCTTCTACGATGATAAATACGAGTACATATTAAAAATATAATTTACAGCTAAGCACAATAATAATATCAACGACATCTCGCTTAGTTATTCCTGAATACACAAAAACCCATCGGGCCAATGTGTCTGTGTCTATGCCTATGACCACTCGCAATTTTATGGCCAAAACGTGTTCACAAAATTATGACAAACCGCCATAAAAGTTTCAAAGCATTTCAGCACACACTTAGCGGTCGACCAACACGGTCTACATACCACCTTTTCACTCACCTCACCCTCCACTTAGGGTGGGAACCCACAAGCCCAACTAATGTGGAAACCTGAAATAACTCAAACATTTCCAACTTTTGCTTGTAGCTTTTAGCAGGTTTTTGCTCTTCAAACTTTTGGGACAGGGAATGAATTAGTTAATATCCAAATGAATGTTAATTGTGAAAATTGAAATATGCATTTGAGGATGTTTTCACGTAATTGGTTTACTTTGTTAAGTCTACTTCAGTTTGGGTTCGTTCTTTAATCAGATTTTTGAAACTATTCTCTAAATACGGCATTTTCTCACTTACTTTGGAATACTTTAACTTCTTGGACATAAATGATTTTATTATGCAAATAAATTCGTTTGCTCCAACGTTAATCTGCGTTAGTTGGTGATCAGATTTCAATGCTGCTCTTAGATGTTGACTTGTTACATTCAAGTCGCCCATTTTGACCCTCCTGTTATGAGGTGAGTCGTGTTTCCTGAGTGTAACTGCGTGTCTTGTTTACTTGGTCTTATGCTCATAATTAATAATTATGCGTACTGGTATTGCCATAGACAAAGTCACAAGTAAGTGAGATAAAGAGACACCGAGGGATAGTGAGAGGGGAGAAAGACAGAGACAGCTAGCCAAAGAGTGTAATAGTCAGAGTCTGACCATAATCAGTCAAGCACATTATGCCTATGCCTGGCCTTAAGTTGAATTTGCTAATTTTCAGATAATTTAAGCGTTAAGCAAGCTCTCCGTTAGTTGCCACAAAGACAACAAAACACACTAATACACACACACACACACACACAGACAAAACCATTGTCAATTAGTTGAAGTTAAGCGATTCGCATTTAACAGCTTATGTGTCCAGTGTCCTGCTGTGCGGCACTAGGCTAAATTTGAACAACTTCGGCCAGCTGCAGTTTGTAAGTACACATGAATATTGTATTTATATGTGTATGTGTGTGTGTGTGTGTGTGTGTGATAAACATACCCAATTAAAACTAACGGGATTAGTCTAATGCTGAACGCACTCGAGCGCAGTTTGCTTTAATTAAATCGGCTCTGACAGCAGTCTGAAGTTGTCAATTAGCCAACTGCTGACAGCAACATTTGTAGATACAAATGCAAAATAAACAAGTTAATAAATGTAAAATGTCCCAAAATAAGTTAACGCCCGATTATTTATAGACGAGCTGTAGGCCAATTTTATTGGTACACGTGTTGCGTTCCGAAGATGTGCAAATATTTGCCATGTAATTGAGCAACGGATTAGATTGCAAAAGCTCGAACGGTTTCAGGAGCGGCTGCAGCAGAGCCCCGATTATGAGCCGGATACGGAGTCGATGCCTTAGCAGCTGCGTCTAGACGTGAGGGCGCGACCGAGGAGACGACTAAGTAAATGCGATAAATATACCGCTAGGATAAATTCAACAGCTGGAAAAACACACACACACCACACACACATGTATTTACTATGTGTGTGTGTGTGTGGGCAAAAATTGTTCAATGGTTGGCAAAACAAAAGACGATGCGATTTGAAATCAGATACTCATTGCCTCGACGCAGTCTGAGTCTTCTATATTTGTTTTGTTTGAGTTAATAACTTAACATTTCGTCTTAAATTGAAACACAAGAAGTAAATGGCAAATTGAATTACGTGCAGGTATGTATGTGAGAAGACCTTGGCCCAATAGCATTTACCTAGCAATTCCTGTTAGCTGCTATTGCTGTGTCTCGTCCGATGCTCTTCACCAACACAAACAACGCCCACAACGGACTCAAACATTTACTTATAATGATCTATGTGATTAGTTGCAAAAAGCATTGCCTACTTTTCAGACAAGTCGCATCGCACGGTGGAACAACATTTGAGAAAGGTGACAAGCGATTATAATCACTAAAAATATAAGTTTGGATTTTAATTTGTTCTTTAGCTTTTGGCTATTACTCTCTCATTGGAAAAAAGTAAATCTGAATAAATTAGTTTAAGTTTAGGCCAAAGGCAAATCTTTTCTTTTTTATTCTTGTTCTATTAGTTTTCTCGAAAAAATACTATTTAAGTGAATAAGGCGAAACGTATTTCTTGGAAAAAGCCTTCAAAGATATAAAAACAATGTTCCTTAAAGTTGTCATTTTTATCGCACATCCACTGTGGGAGTTGTCAGTTTCATGCTGGTGGGCGTCGCCCTTTTGCTCAAAGTGAATTATGTTGTTAGCTGTTTGTCCGGTTGGTGTTTATCATCTTTGGCTATGTAGTTGTTGGTGTAATTGCTTTAGTTTTTGGCCATTGATTTGAAAGGCAAAATTAACTCAACACAACTGTGGGCGTAATTTATGGAGCTGCTAAAGGGCAAATGCTCCTCCTTATTATGCTAATTTGCCGTGTGACTACCATTAAATGCAAACGGGTGTGACGTCATGCGCCTTGATGAGCAAATGACAAAATAACAAGTATATTGCGAAAGTTGATAAAAATTGCGAATGGCGGAAACAAGAGATATTC
This sequence comes from Drosophila basisetae, assembly GCA_035041595.1. NCBI lineage: Eukaryota > Metazoa > Arthropoda > Insecta > Diptera > Drosophilidae > Drosophila > Drosophila basisetae. The sequence goes on from JAWNLB010000144.1 coordinate 3,837,254, forward strand.
TCTTTTTGCGCCCACGGATTTGAAGTCGACTTCTTAAACACAGAAAAATGTCCTTGACCAGTTTGGAGGTGGGACTTGTGGCGGGGAGGATAGATGACAAAAAAAAAAATTATTACACAACAAGAAAGTAAAGTTGAAAAACAACTAAAGCTGCCTGACAACCAAATAAAAAAGTTTCACTCTGCCCCTCCCCAGTGAAGTTTGGCCCGTTTTATGTATATTGTTGATGATGAACGTCATCAAGCTCAAATCAAGCGAGCAACAACAAATAAACAAAGCGGCCAACTGCTAGAAATGAATGCTTACTTATATAAAACTCATCAACGTCATCAAAATGGTTGCCGTTACCAAAAAGCATACAAAAGCAACACAAACAGCAACAATAATGACAATAATGAAACGTTACAGTTACATTTTCCCATTGCTCATCGTGTCGTTAAGTGCCAGACAAATGCTGAGATGAACACAAGCAATTGCAGCCACAGGAGCAGGGGGCGTGGCATGGTGGCAGGGCGCACAACTTCATCTGGTATTGCCGCTGTTGCTGCTGAATGCTTTTGTCTCTCTCATTTGTATGCCGGGCTCACTTAGCATTACTTAAAACAAACACTGCGCCACAATGACCACAGGATTTGCATAAAGCGCAGCACAGTTGCCAGCATTGTCCTTGCAGCAGCGCAGTTGTGATTCGATTAAGCGCCAGCTGCTCAGGCCGACAGCCCGGAGGGTTGGCAGTGCCAAAACAAGGATAAAGCTGGCTGTTATGCCGTCGCATGCCTTGAACTTGAATATTCCTTTGCCACAGGCATTCTCGGCTAACACCCCGTTCTCGACTGACCGCTAAAAGCAGCTGGTGCACAGCTTCTTGTGGCTGCCATAGCTGCTGGCAGCCTTTTATCTTTTTCGCTTTTATTCACTTAAACATGTTTACCAAACTACTTTCTTTAGATATTTTAATCGATTGAATTAACTATTTCTCTGGCAAGTATGTCAACCAAATAAAGTATTTTAAACATTAGTTAATGAAGAATTACGTTTTTAGTCAAATAACGTTGTAAAGCAAAGTTGTATAATTATTATCATATCTAAAAGTCTTTCGGTTTTTTGTAGTTGCATATCCATTTTTAAATACGAGTCCCATATTATTATGCCGCTCGATTTGAACATGTTTGTTTGCCACCCTTTGGGGCACATAAATTATAAATCTATAGTTCGTTGGTATGTCCAATTATTTTTAAGTACCACGCACACTTGTATTGAACGCCCCTAATTTTGTTTTTCCTATTTTCACACTCAGCTTCAGTTAATTCCTATTTTTTGTCTACATTACGCATACGCCGGATTGTAAACGGTATTCTTGGCAGCGAGCAACACCGTAAAACTATCTAAAAATAGCAGTTTTTCCCCCCATATTTAATGTTCCTTTCAATGTCAACCGTTGCACGCTTAAAGGGGACAGCTCTCATCCGGTTTCAAAATTTAACTAGCTGGCAAAGTTTTTGAGTGCCAAGTGCGGCTTGGGGCTCGTCAGGCAACGGGTTTGTGGTTGGAGTTGGATATTCGGAGGCCATAAATCAGTTGCTGAGTGCAGTTCTGGGTAAAAATGCTTATATGGCATATGTCACATGACCATGAACTGTCGCTCTAGTTAGTCGTAACGTTCTCTGGGTTTTACAGTAAGGCACGATACGGTGCTTTGAACTCGGCAGTATAATTACTGGTATATATTTAAGGTTTCTTTTTGAATTCCTTAGCCATTTTTTTTGGGTGTTCGAACAGCGCACAGCAATGACGACACCTTCTGACGTTGACGGTTCACATTTTTGATAGGATATGCAATTAACATATTTGCTGGCTACTGGTGTCGGCAAGTCCGCGGTGTACAATGTGAACAAGGCAGGTCCAAGGACACTACCCTGCGGTACACCAGCTCCAATGCGGCGGATGTTTGATCGTTCGCCCCTAACTTCAACCATAAAAGAACGGCCAAGCAGGTAGGACCTGAGCAGTAAATACTGCGCCGATGGTAGCAGAGACTTAAGCTTAAAAAGCAGGCCATCATGCCATACGCGATCAAATGCTTGCTGGATATCCAGGAAGACGGCAGAGTTGTACTGCTTATTTTCCAAGGCCTCGAGGACGTGCTGTACTACTCGATGAACTTGCTCTGGTGTACCGTGGTGATGCCTGAAGCCAAACTGATGATCAGGAATGGCCCTCTGAAAGCCTCTAACTGCCGACAATCTTCCAAGAAATATTTTTTCAAATATTTTTCAAATATTTTGGTCAGCAAGCTTATCGGTCGATATGACGAGACAAGATTATCTGGCTTGCCAAGTTTCGGAATCATCGCAATCACAGCGCACTTCCACGGAGTGGGGAAGTGGTGGATGCGAACCATGGAGTTAAAAAGTAGCACCAAGAACAATACTCCCTTCTCTGGGAGGGCCTTAGCAACTCTGCCGTCAACGCCATCATAGCCAGGGGCCTTAGTGGACTTAAGCCTGCGAATCTGTAAGCGGACCTCAGTAGGGGCGATAGGGGTGATCGGTTGTACAGGATCTAGATCTGCATTTAAAAATGCTTCAGTGTCCTGTACCTGGCTGGGCGATGCTAGTGCAAAGGGCGTGAAGCGACTTTGCAGCTCTTCCGCAAACGCCGATTCAATATCTGCATCCGATCGACACCAAGTGTTGTCAGGTCGCATAATGGGGATCCGCCTGAGTGGCTGCCGCTTGACACAACGCGTTGCCTTCCAAAAATTGAATCCATGATTCTTACGGGTCTATCTTTTTGTCTTTTTATCTGTCTTTTTTAACTTTTGTTTACAAGTATTATTAAAAAAAAGTTGGGCCCGTATTACCTGCTCGAAGCCAGAACCATTTGGGAATTACTTCAATGAGTACGTTGAATAAAGCACCACAAAATATGCAACACTTTTTTTTTTTTTTTTTTTTTTAATTGTCATTCCGTCTGGCAATGCAAATTTCAAATGTAATTTTATTTTATTTTATTTTATCAATAACTTTGCACGTTATTTCCGAAAAAAAACAATAATAATACTTGTAAACAAAAGTTAAAAAAGATAGATAAAAAGATAAAAATCTATAATCAGCTGACCCCGGAAATGCCGAGGAACTGCACTTTCCAAAAAGGAAATATTGTTTGCTGTTTCTTCGACAAAATTATTCAATTGCTTTAGTAAATATCGCTCTGGTTGTTAGCTAATTAGTTGGCTAATGCTTGAGTCACGGTTTTTAGCCCACTGTGCAACTCCATTGCACTTAAGTCCGTAAGCCCAAATTAGCCTGGTGTCCTGCATGGCATGTGAATGTTGTCTGCTGTTTTCATGCCCGCCTCTGGGGAAGGAGTGGGCGGTGCCGCTGTATTACGAGTGTTTCAGCATTGTGTGTATCAACAAATAGGCATATTAGAGAAAGACAAACAATTGGTGCCGTGGGGAGAAATCAATAAATGAACTGAACTGAACTGAACTGCAGAGCGGAGCCCGAGCTGAGCTGAGCTGAGCTCACAGCGCGTGCGAGTAATCAAAATGACATTTGTTGCGGTCACAACGATGGCCCAGTAAAGCATGCTATAAGTTTCTTCAGTGCCTATCGATGGGCGACAGACATACATTTGATTTGCGCAAATCAGCGACCTAATCGCCAATGAAATGTTAATTGGATCAACATGTAAAATTCGCCGGGAAATGTCATGGGCTGGATATGCGCTAAGCTGACGTTGCAATCAATCAAAAAACATATCACACGCGGCCATACAAATTAAAAATGACATTTCGCATCTTAATAAACTTTAATTAATTTTAGGGCAGCAGCCGTAACAGATTGTGGGCGTGACAAGAGCTGAGCAGTCATTTCAGCAATCATCAGTTTACCTCACCAACGACAAGCGGCGCAATAAATTCCAATTAAGTCAAGTGAACGGCAACTCAAAGCTGCCACACAAATGAGGTGCCAAATGGAGGCACAACACATACTACCTAAAGGTCAAATAGTTGGCATATACATATATGCCTGCCTAACTGCCTGCCTGTATTTGGTCTTGTTAGTTGGCCGGAGCAAATACTTTATTTGCAATTATGTTAATTATTCACCCTTGACCAGGCTTTTGGTTTGTAACGATTCAAATTTGGAGCAAGTCTATGTAGAATATTAATGAACGACTGTTACCATTTAGATTAGTGATACAATTTTCCCGGAACTACTTACTAAATTCAATTTAGGGGCTGAGGCTGAAAGCATTTCAAAGTTCATTAAAAGCACTGATTGATATGTTTTAATACCATTAACCGATTGAGGATGGTTATTGATATGACATTTTTTCCTAATAAATTAGTTTGATATATCTTGAGGTAGAGTTCTTCAAACTTCACTCTCATTAGGTGCATTCGTGTATATATCCATATGTAAGCGCCTACGCCTAACTAGTGTTTGCCTGATCAGCCCGATTATTGCCGCACTAGCGCACATCGAATTTGCCATTCATCCTTCGGCGCCTTTTGGAGAACTCTGAGCAGCTTTCAATGGCCACTTCAGCAAGGGCAGGTTTTGACGCTGAGCACCGTTTGCCAGCATCGCAAATATTTTTCGGGGAAAAACAAGCATACGTAAGGGGGCGCAGAGGGAACTTTGCCCGGAGGACTCTGGGCAAATCAGAAATGTCAATATTTCTAGTTGAGCGCTGCAAAACAAGCGGCTTGAAAAAGCGCAGAGCAACGACATTTTTGCCGGAAACTAATTTAAGAAAATTATACGAATGCGTGCGCCTTGGTCTGCGGAGGCAACTGTTTCAGTTCTGGACTTTTGTGTGGACACCGTACACGGAATGGGCAACACTGTCTGAGGCGCAGATAGCAACCCGATTTGCTATTTGAAGCGGAAGTGACCCTTGAAGTTTGATTTTATTTGTCCGGCGTTGCCATTGGCAAAAAGATTTAAGCCAGCAACCTCTCTCTCATCTCTCCTCCTTTCATGTGCAGATATTTGTTTGTATGTATTTATTTACTTATTTATTTGTTGCTGCTCAATTTTTAATCAACGGCTTTGGCTTCTTGGCAGCGCCACGTACATTTTATACAATTTCCTGTTTGGCTGTAGCTAAAAGTCAAATAGCAAAAAGCAAAGCAGAAGACAAAAAAAAAAAAAGTAATAGAAAAAATGGAATAAAGAAAAAGAAATCTAACTCGGCTGGTTGTCTATTTTTAGGTGCCATCCAACAGAATTCAATGTCAAAGACAGTTGCAAGCAGCAGAGTGGGCATCAGGAGGCATGTCTAAGGGATGCGAAGAGTGCTCGAGTCTGAGAGTTTGGAGAATGAATGCCAATTGCAAAAGGCGCTCGTGGCGGAAGTCCGTAAAATTGACATCAAGTACCAACTTGAACATAAATAGTTAAGACACGTCCTAAAATGCAGCAAGCAATTTGATAGTTATCAACCGTATCAGAATTGCAAAACTGAATATACAAATTTATAGCATACTTATGTGCGATACATAAAATAAAAGAATGAAATGTATTATTTTTATTTTGAATACAATTGTATACAATATAAGTTTCCCAGCCTGAGTTAACCAACTCATTGACTATGTAGCCGATTAAGATTGTGCCAGTGGGGATTGGGTATGTGTAATAGTAATGCAAGTTCATATATCATCTTTACTTTCTAATTTAAAATAAGAAGTCGAAGTCTTCAAAATGAACACTTAACGGACCACCGATTAAACCATGGTTGGATTTTTTTTTTAAATAATTCATGTATTTAATCTTTCCTTTCTCTAAAATTGAAAAGTTTACGAAAGACAGGAAAATAATATTTATCAGCATTTTTACTTGAAATTATAACAAAACTTATGGACAACATAATTTAATGTTACATTTGTATATTCATAATTGAAATCCGATATAAAGCTATAAAGCATTAAAAATATTATAGATTTTTGGATCGCAGGTAAAATGCTCTTATCGATAAATTCAGTGGAAAGTCGGAAAATGTTGCGCTGTACATGCGACGAGCCCAAAAGTTTAAATGAGTGACCAACAAAGGTGTCAAAGCCAGAGACAATAGAACCATGCAGCAGCAGCACAAATACACGCACACACATACAGATACACACACACACACAGGGCTTCGTAGCCTTACATCGTGCTGTTGCTTACGTCACAAATTTGCGTAGGCGTCATCATCGTGTGACTGCGGCGCACCCACTGCCTCGTCATGCCCAGTCGTAAGTCCTACTTGTCGTCGTTGCCGTAGTTGTCGTTGTCGTCGTCGATGCTCATTGAAAAGAGCGCAAAAGAGCCACCGACGTCGCCGCCAGTCAGGCGGTAAGGTCTCCACGCCGTATACTTGATGATGACTTCCCCAACTGTTTGGGGCGCTGTTTGCTCAATGAAACTCGTAACTTCGATTTTTTGTTGTTGACGTAGTCGCCGTCAGTTGTTAAGTGCGCCGGCGCCAAACAGAATCATCTGTTGTTGTCTCCCTGTTGCCACTCCCTCCATCCCGCCATCCGGCCCCCCCATGCCAAACTGCCCGCCTGTCAGCCTGCCTGCCTTGGCCCAGCCAATGCATTTCGCTTGTGGTAGGACATCTTATAAGCTGCTGCTGGGCACACGATACAAGAGACACTGGGTATGGGAATGGAAAACAACGGCGCTGCTCAGCTCGCTCAGCTGTTTGCTTGTAGAATTTCTTGAATGTGTAGAGTTTTGTGCAACAAATTGTGTATTAAAGCCGGCTTTTTATCCATGGGTGTCTATATGGCTATAATGGTATGGGTCCAAGCAAAAAGTGCTTATATATCTTTCAGCATTAGTGTTGTATATATTATGCACGTATAAATTTGAATACCAATAAGAGAAGCAAGCAAGTCTACAGTTTATTTTAAATTTTTTTGTAGAGTAGAGTTTAAATGTAAAAATACACATCTTTTTATTTTTGATATTTACCTGTTGTTGTAATAAATAATAATGGATCTTCTATATATTATGGTTGGTAGCCTTAACGACATTTTGAAGCTCTACAAAAATACCATCGCAATGTGAAGGTACCGAAAACAAACAAGCAAACAACAATAGCTACAAAAAAGCCTGCTCATTCACATTGTGCGATGCTAGCTGAATTTCATCTGGCATTAAAACTATATTATAATTTGTACTGCTCACTCGTAAAACGTAAAAGCCACAGACATTGTGACGACAACAGTTGCGGACCAAACAAAACTAGCCATGGCACTGGCACAGGCACAGGCACAGGCCCACCTGCTCCAAAACCCGAACCCACCCTCCGATGATGAATTTCAGAAGAGGCACACACACACACACACACACACACACACACACATACTCATGCGAAATCACTAACAGAAACTGAACCAGCAGCAGCAGCAGAAGAAGCAGCAACAGCAGCAGCAGCAGTCGTCGATGACGATGATCCTTTTGCATAGTATAAGTACGAGTATAACTATGAATATAATCGTAGTTTCTCCTTCATTCATGGTATGCTTGACTCGGCACTGCTTCCATTCGGTTTTCCATCTCGTAGTTGCCTGCAATTCATGTACTTTTGCTGCTGTCTTGTTTTGCTTTTTACAACTCTCGCAAATGTGTGGGCGTCATCGTTGTTCGAAGTCGGTTGTTCGAAAGAGGGGCATGCAACGAGGGGTAACAAGGTGCTTGTATAACTAGAATGACAGAAGTTTCTCGGATGTGCAAGATGCATTTCAGGATGATGAATCGAATTGATTTGTGGACAGGGCTTATGAGCAGATATTCCCTAGCGATTCTTATTGATATTACATCTTACTTATAGCAATCATTCACTTAAATTTTGTGCTGTTATGGGAAATGTGAGATTACTTTTAGTAAGGTATAGTTTCTTCTTATACAAATTGAGCTGTTGTATAAAAAACACGCTGGTGCAATAACCATTTCAATGGTCCTTCTTTGAGTTGAAATACTGTTCATACTGTTCAGTAGTCTTATTCAGAAAATAAACCTTTTTTGTGGTTCGCAGGGGTTTTTCTTTCGTTCGCAACTTCAATTTACTTAGTATTGTGAAATTCCCTTAAACAGTCATGCAATATTCTATATGGCCTCAATTACTTGCTGCCCTTTTTTAAAGGCACACAAATCGCGTCTATTACTAATTTTAGCAGGACTTTCCCTTGACATGTGCCTGGTCAGTTAATTATCTATTTACTAACCTCAATTTGTGGTTTAACCAAGCTAAATCAATTTTGCAGAACTAAACCATGAAATCTGGTCACCGGACTGTTGTTGGCAGTGAACAATGGAGAATGGATGAAGCAGAAAAAGCACACTTCGCTGCTGCTAATGGGAAAAGCCAGTACGAAAATTCGAAGAAATAGGGGAAATAAAAGGGACATCAGATGAGAGATGCCGGCAAAATAGGCGCACTGTGTCTGTGTGCGTGTTCTCTCTCTTCCTTTCTCTCTCTCTCTCTCTTTTTCTCTCTCTGTCTTTTACTATCTCGCTCTCACACGCTATCTCTCACGCTGCCTCTCTCTCTCTCTCTCTCTCTCTGGTTTGTCCCCTCTTGGGGTCGGGCTCTCTCTGTCCAGTGTTCCATTGTTCTCAGATGGTCTGGTGAAAACTCTACACATGACGCAGCGACGCTGACTGCTGAGACTTCGGCTTATTGGCATCGGTGTTCGGTTGTGGTCTCGGCTTTGGGATTCGGCTGCAGCTTCAGCTTTGGCTTTGGCTTGAAAACAAGTGGTTGAGCGTGCGGCCTGCTCAGTATTGAGCGAACAAACGTAAATGTCGTTTCGTGCTCGTTGCCCGTTGACTGAGTATAAGCGCACAGGAAGCAGCAGTCGCAGCAGCAGCAGCCGTAGCAGCAGCAGCAACAGCCAGAAGCAGTAGCAGGACGCAGCAGCCAGCGGCCAGGACGATACAAGTGAAATTCGAGGCACGGGCGACAACAACAACAACAACAACTAGCAGCGAATTGTCCCGAAACGAATGCACAACGAACCTCGCACGACGACTAGAAACGACACAAAACTCACACAGACACACACACACATAGACACATGAAGTCAGGCGGCACAGCTATAAAGTTGAAATACGAAACGCCTTGAGAAGAGCAGCGCCGACGTCGCAGCCTGTGACGGCAACAGCAACAGCAGCAGCAGCAGCAGCGACAGCGGCAGCGACCGCGTCAGGCGGCCCAAGCCAAAAGGCAGACAAACAGGCAAAACCTGCTGAGACGATACGACGAGTCCTTGCTCGTCGGTTCATACGTGCGGAACACTGAAAGGAGACACACTAGCTAAAGTTATTCACACCAAATAAAAAGACTCCACACACCAAAAATACATTCAACAAAAACAAAAACAACAACAACAACAACAAAACACAAGTATAATAACAACAACAACAAGCAATCAAGTGAAATTCGTGAATTAAATACAAGTTTTTAAAGTGCAAACTTATTTCTCCCCTACCAAAATAAATAAAAATAAAAATATATTACCAAAAAAAATATTTCTTAAAAATTTTCGAAAAATTTTCAAAACATAAAAAATAAACTAAACAGCAAAAGTCGTGCAAAATTTGTGAAACAAATATAAAAAATTTAAATAAAATATACATAAAACTAAAACAGAAGTGCCGCAGCTGAGCGCTAAGCAAAAAAGTGCTAACAAGTTCCTCCAATAAAACAAAAAAAATATATTAAAATAAAAATATATATACAACAATAAAAATAAAAAACAAATATTGTTATAACTATAAACCAAATATACAAATTATACACAATACAAGTTTTCTTTGAAGTTTTTCTAAAAAAAAAAACAAAACAAAAAGAATCAAAAACACAGTGAAGAAACGGCGAAAAGAAATTGTAGAAAATACGGAGTAAAGTTCGAAGAATACGAAGCAGAAAAGAAAACCCAAGTGCCGTGCGTTCAAATTGTTCTGTAGCCTTAGACTAGCTGCATGCCGCTATTCTATCTAGAAGAGCATTAAACATCCAATTTGGCAAGCGAGCGCGATAGAATCCAGAATCCAGAACCCAACGGGAAGCTATAAACACAGCAAGCGGTCAAAGCAACGATTCTTAGGCAGCCGCAAGCGACTTCCGTGCCAGCAGCAGCAGCAGCAGCAGCAAGTGGAGAGAGTAACCGTAAAGTAAAGCCAAAGTGCCGACGGCAGAGATTTTCATATATATATATATATACTTCATACATACATATGTGCATAGGAGTGTATAAGTGTGTGTATATATATTTATATACTAGATAGGCAGCAACTAGTGTTAGAGTCGGTGTCGTGAGTGTGTCTGTCTGGTGCAACTCCCTCGACAAAGGCCAACAAAGTTCAAACAAACAATACACGGCCAGACACTTCAGTTGAGGAAAGTAGACAATTGATTATTGATTTTGTCTAAAGGCAACTTCACCAAAGCCAGTGTTGTGCAGTGACAGGCGCTACAGTTGCGCACAGTGTTGTGCAGCGAGTATGAAGACTTACAAGCGCTAAGCACACGTAAAACCAAACGCAAAAAAAAACAAAAGCAAAATAAAACTGCAAGTGAAAACAAGAAAGACTCGACTAAACACACACAACAACTCCCACAGACACACACACACACACACACACTCTCTCTCTCTCTCTCTCTGTCTCTGTCTCTCTGTCTCCCTGTCTGCCCCTTAACCCCCTCGCAGTCGCAGTCGTACTCTTTGGCTCTGTTAGGTGCACACAGACTAGCCGCCAACATAAGCCGTCTAATTGATAAACTGCGCCAAAGCAACAAAAAGAAAATGTTCTTCTCGCTCGCACAGACGCTCGTCTGCGTGTTGCTCATTAATGGCGGCCTCTATGCACTCCATTTGAGCGGCAACAGCGAGAAGTCCCCGATCTCCAGTTCGGGATCAGCAGCGAGCTTAGCCTCCAACTCGGGCTCGCCAATGGTCAGTGGCGCCTCGGGCGGCTGGCAGCCGCAACAGCAGCAGCAGCTGCTTCATCAACACACCGGAGGCGGAGCGCCACCTGGCGGTGGGTCTGGTCATGGTCATCGGTCCATGTCGGACTCACATCGTTCGGCGGCAGCGGCTGCTTTCGATGCGACCACGGGCCGCTTGAATAAGGAGATAGCGGATATGGCGCAACTGGAGCGAGAGCGTCTAATGTTGCTCGGTCTGGCCAAGCAGACGGCCGAGAGTCCCGATGCGCCGCCCGGACATCATGGCAGGCCAATCATTGCGGGACGCATACAAATGCAGCCCAGCGAGGATCTCGATGTCGGTGATTATCCGGCGCTGTTGCAGCAGGCCGCCAGAGGCTTTATGTTTGGCAGCGTACAGAAGCAACCGCCATCGGTACCGCTGGCTGCCAATGCCGAGGATTACGAGCAGTTGCGTGAGTTTGGACGTCGTCCAGTCAAGTATGATTATGGACGGATAGTGCAGCCACCGGAACCGCATGAACTGGATGGTGAGACATTATATGAGCCACTGCATGGCTTTGGCGACTTTGATGATTTCTCCGAGCTGGAGTCAAATCCAGAGGACACGCATGTGGGCGAGGATGAGCTGCTGCGCGAACTGGATGCCTATCAGTATCACGGCCTGGAAGAGGATGCTGCAATGCAGATGCCAGAGAATCCGTATCGCACACTGGAACAGCTCGAACTCGGTGCACCGGAGACTCTGCAACAGCTCTTCGAGCATCAGGAGCAGCCAGCCAAATCGAATCCCAAGGTACATGTGCCCATGGGCAACTACAACATTCGCATGCAGCAAAAGTGGGCCAGAAAGCGTTCACAGACACCGAAGCAACAACAACCACAACAACAGCCGACACTTCAGCGCAACATTTTTGGCCAACATTTTAAACAGCAACGCGGCAAATTGGCTCTGGCCAATTCCGAAGCCACCGCCAGCAAGCACCTGAAGGCCTCCGCACGTTCCGGCAGCTCAAGCTCGGCCAAGATTGAAAAATCCATACAGAATGAAAATGGCGACAATTTAGCAAATCACCAGCAGCAGCAGCACGCTAAAGAATCATCTGCAGCTGCAGCAGCAGCAGGAGCAACTGTTGTTGGCAAAGCAGAGCAGCAACAGTTGTCGCAAAAATCGTCACAGCAGGAGCAGATCAAAAAGGATTCGGATCAGCAGTTGACGCATCCCAATCACAAGAGATCGGGCAATGCTGGTGCGGGTGCTGGCTCTCTGGGAGGCTATGCGTCGCCTCCAGTTACCCACAGCATTGCCAGCCAACTGATGCTGCGCAGTCAGCGCGGCCAGCGGCAATATGATGTGCCACAAATCGGTGAGTCATTTCGATAAGCTATAATGATATATACAGTATTCATAACAAGTATTAGTATAAGTATTAATTTCATAATCAGCTGTCCACAAGTAAAAAGTTACAAGATACGCTTTTACAGCAGAGTCCATATTTTTAGAAGTACCTCAGTCTAGCTTTAAGCAGTCTTTGCTCGAGATCTGAGCTCATCTGCTTGACCTAAATTCAAATATATAAATATACTTCTGTGACTCATTTACCCAAAAAAAAAACTATCTAAGCCCTTAATATAATAAAACTATCCTAAATTAGGAATTTAGCTTCAAATCCCAACCGTGAAGAACAACAATGTAATATAAATATTGTGGTCTCTGGCGATTTTCCTAATTATAAGCACCCAAACCATGTTACTATAATTTTATGTAGCTAATTTTATACGTTGCCTGACTATTTGTTCACTGCCAATTGTAGTTCTTGGGCTAGTCGCGCTTTTAACCCGTAACGTGCTTACGTACATATGTATACGAGTATATGTGTCGACTATATTTCGGCTACAATTCACTTGATTCAGTTATTAGGTTTTATGACTTATTTTTATTTTGGGTCGAGCCGACCCCATCAGTGGAGTCCCCAAGGGCAGACGCTAATCGCTCCATTAGCGCTCTATTTTTATGCCAACATTTCTATTTTTTTTTTTTCATTTGGCCCCCTTTCTGTTTCTGTAGTACACACACATATATACGAATATATATACATATACATATATATATACTTATATATATGTATGTCGCATTGCATAATTCATAGTTCAAAGACATGTGGATGTTCAATGTGTGTGTGTGTGTGAGAGTTGAGGTGTTGGTGCAATGCGTTGGCGTCGCTTGGAATTTAATCCTTTTAGCCCGGTCAGAAGCCAGCTAGCGCCGTCATCTCATCAATCAAGAATCAGCCATCATTTAATAGATTGTCACTAAATCATTTGTAAACAAGATGGTCGATGTGCACCGACAAAGTTTCTGGTGTGGATCGAATCGCGAGAATATCTATAGATATATATTTTACAACTGTTCGCTTTTAATTGGCAACGGCTGTTTTTCGTCTATATTTAGAAAACACAAACGGCCAACTTTTTAGCCATTGCATTTAGCAAATTAGTCGCATTGTCTGTGGACAATTTTCACGAGTTTTCAGTGCTCTCCTCTGTGGAACTTTTGACAAGGTCTGGCAACTTTGCGACATTTCGCTGGCGGTTAATCATTTGGCTGGCGTTGTCGCCTTTTGCTAAATTACTTTACAGCCACTTTTGATGGTCGCCAAGTTAGCTGGTGTGGGGTCTAAAGCTGGTTACCAGGCCGACTCCGCTTCCCACGTAATCAATTTTAATTTTTAATTATCACTTTCAAGTTTAATGACATAAATTTTATGGCCATGAGCTATGTGATGCTCCATTGTGACACTCACAGACACAATCACAAAAACATTCTTATGCCATCTTGAGCCAAATCTTGGCAAATTTGTTCTCATCGTTGAGCGCACGATGCATTTATAATTAATTGAGCAACAGTTTCGCTTAGAAGTTGATTGCTTCATTTCTGCATTTTAATCGAAGTTTTTCAACTTGTTATACTTCCAGATTTGCCATTAAAAAGTTATATAAAATTATGCTTTCTTGCTACGAAAATAAAACATATTTAATATATTTAAAGTCTTATGAGCTCAGAACGAATTAAGAATGCTGACATTAAATGTATTTTTCAAAAATTCAATTTTTCCAATTCAATAAAATTAATTATGTTTGATTTTTTATAATTTATGAAATTTATTCTACATATACAATAATATGAAATTTAGTGAGTGTGGCTTATAATTAGCTCAGTTAAATATAATACAAAGCAAGCGTTTTGCACTGCCAGTTAAAGGCAATAAGAATTTACAGCACTCGTAAATCTATTACACAATCAAATTTGATTACAACTTTTATTAATACTCATTCAGATATGGCAGACACTTTTATTCCGATATCTGCTTAAATTTGAATCTGATGAAATAAAGCTTTATTCAAATGGCATTTTCTGATGTCGAAAGCAGAGGGAAACAGGAACTTTTGGTTTGTTATGGTGAAACGCAAATTCAATCAAGACAATCAATGAATTTTCATTTTAAGCGCATGTTTGCGTAGTTTCTTTTTTGTTTCGTATTGTTAACGCATTTGTTTTTGTTATTGTTGTGGTTGCTGTTGTTCTTGTTGCTGTGCCAATTGTCACCCACGCTTTTCAATGGAAATTTCTTGTGTGTATTGTACGCACAATAGCCGATTCGGTGGCGGCGTTAAGGGAAAACGTCGACAGCACACCGGCCCATATTTCCTCTGTGTGTGTGCATTTGTGTGTGTGTGTGTGTGTGTTTGTGCTTGTGCGTCAAGCAGCATGTGTGTGCTGCTGGCCTATTGACAACGCAATAACGTCATCAACTGTCATCGAACATTGTTGTTTCACACTTTCTGCAGTAGTTGGGCAAATTACAATTGTTATTTCAAGTGTTTACATTGAAATTGATCGCACACTCAAAAAAACAAATGCTCTAGAATTGAGTACATTCAATAAATTGGGGTTGATCATTAAAGCCAAGTATTTTAACTGCTCAAATATGTTTTGCATTCATTAGGAATCATTTCTATAAGAAAAGCACAAAATAGAAAAAATGTTAGTGAATATTTTTTTTCTGAGTGCATATCCGTACGCATTCGCATGCCCACACAGATAGGGACACATTTGCTGATGCAGCGCGGCATTTGCCGCCGGCAACGCTGCTGCGGTGTGAACTGTGGCTGCAGCACTTCTGCCACTGACCATGTCCTGCATGTGCATGTGTGTTTGTGTGCTTGTGTGTATGTGTGTGTGTGTCTTTGTGGGAAAGTGCCTGCAACACAGTGGCTAGCAAACAGCTTCCTCATTGTCGCATTATCATTTTTTCCATGGAAAAAACTGTGCGGCATTTATGTGATGAACGCGTTTTTATATCACTACAACACCACTTATACTCACTTACACACTCACCACACACACACACACACATGCACAATTTATGATCCTTGATGTATGTGTGTTTTTCCCACTAATTTAGTAACAACACCCCAGGGGGTGCCTGCCGGCGACCATCAGCTGCCGCTTCGACGGACACAACACTCATTTATATAGCCGCAGTTTGACATGTCCTCGCTGCGCGGGCGGTGAAGTCCTTGCTGTGCTCACGCCTTTGGTTTTCACTTTTGTTGATTTAATTTGTAATTCGAGTAACAACTTCGAGTGGCCACTCGGCGAAAACACACAACTACTTTACATCTGGGACGCGCCTTCTCCTTCGACTGTCTGTTAAATATTACGCAAATTAGTTGGAACGTTATTGGAGTCCGCTCTCACTCTCTGTCCCTCTCACTCTCTCCCTCACTGTCTCTGTCCATCTCGCTCTGTCTCGTTCGCTTCCTCTGTGTGTATCAATGAGTGTGCGCTTGTGTGTGCGAGTGTGGGATACGTCAGCGGTGTCTTGTCATGTGCGTGGGCTGCTGCAGCCGCGCTGTCTGCGAACTGTGGAAAATTTCTTAAGTCGGTGACGAGAACAGGACATCGACGACAGGCTGTCTGCAGGCCTTCTGATTCGGATAGTTCACTGAGCCCTTAAAAATGTGTGCCTGTTTGTGTGTGGGAGTAGAAAAGAGAATGAGTGTGTTTGTTCCTCAAGATTCGGACACTGATATGCAAAGGCGGGGCAAATGAATTTTTATTGATCAATTACAAGTATATTGCATTTAAATAATATGAAAAGCTGACTCAAAACTATATGAAATACAATCAATAATTTAAGGCAAGTCAGTGTGCTTACAAAACCCACATTCACAATCTAATCTGAAACTGCCACAACCTGGTTAAAACTCAACAAATGCTCACATGCAATTCAAATTTCAAATTGAACGTAGAATTCAAATTAAAGTTATACATTTCATGATATCAAATGAAAAGAGTCTAAATGAATACCAACTGCAAAAGAAAATCGCCATAACTATGAGGCAGCAAACTCGAGCAACTTGCAAGTTAAAGTTCTCAATGCATTCCTGAAGACCTCAGTTGTAGTCATGGATATAATATCGTAAAAGAAAACCATCAAATAATTTACTTATATATTATTGCTTAGTTCAATCGAACTGTACTCGTATATATACTCAAGCATTTATTTGCGTATATATTTAAGCAATGGCATTTTATTTTTGGGTCTGTCCTTTGCTGCCCCATGACCCACAAAAATAATGTTTCTCTTTTCTTAATTTCAATACATGTACACTTTTTATATTTTTTTTATTTTGCGTCTATACGTTGCTTTTATTGCTGTTATGTGCGCTACCCAAAATGAAAAGGGACACATTTGACATTTGCTCAGTAGTTGGACATGAAATGGTTCCTTTTTTTTGTCAAGGTTTCCTATTACTGGCAAGGCTGAATTTTCGGGTGCCCACCCAGATGACAAAATGTTCTTTTCTTGGCTATAGTTAGTGTTCGCTGCTAGCATAGTGTCCTGTCAGTGTCGGCATGTCCTGCCGACTCTTTGCCCTGTGGCAGTACCAACTAATTAGCCGCAACTCAATTTGCATAAGCAAATGCGGGGCGTTTGCACTGAGCTGAAAGTAAATGAACTGTAAGCGTCGGCATCGCCCACGTCACACCTCCCACCATACGTGTGAGCCTGTGAGTGTGCGTGTGTGTGTGTGTGTGTGTGCGTGTGTATGCGATAGAATGCGATGTGATGACGCGTCAGGCTGGCAAATTCGTTAATGAACGAGTGCAAATGTTACGAATTAACAATCTTCAGATACCCTGCAAAAGTTGTCTGCGAATATTAGGGAGAGTAAAAGATATTGGATTTGTTGATAAGCCCTTAGAAAAATGTTTACTATTTAAGATTAAAGGAATAATTGTTACACAATTTTGCAAATTATGGTATGCTTTCAAGAGTTATTCAATAATATTGTTGTAGATTAACTGGATTCAAATTTAGAAACATGCTGCTTAAGCTTTGGCGAATATTTATACTCCAGCAGCAGCAAAACACTTAAATTCGTTGCAAAAACAGTGAATTCCCTACAATTTTCGGTAGTTATTTTTACCGTAATTGTTTTTTGTTTGGTTTGACAGAAAAATTAGCCTTTCGAGTCAACGCAGCGCCAAAAATAAACAGACAACGTGCAGAAATTAGGCTGATGGTACACTCAGTCATGCACACGAACACACACACACACACACACACAGACACAGACACTGGCACACACATGCGCTCACACTAGCAAACCCAAATCAATAAACAATGACATCATCAGAATGGCAGCATCCGCCTGACAGATTTTAAAGCATACACACAGGCGCCCGGCCGCTTGCATATATAATTATGGCGACGGCGACGGCGACAACGAAGCCGAGAGAAAATATTTACATTAGCGTAAGCACAAGACGTACAAGGAACGGGCAAAGGGGCTTATAGAGTGAGTTGGGGGGAGGCGAACCATTGAGCAGGCCAATTGTAGGAGACTGTATGTGCATGTGTGTGTGCGTGTGTGTGTGTGTTTAAGTGTTGGTTAGCCATTCAGCCAGTTTGACGACAGCAGCAGCCAAAGGCAACCGAATTTTCCTCCAACTTTATTTATTTATTCTTCTTCTTCTTTTTTTTGGGCAGCGCTTGCGTCACAGAAGTCTAGGAAATCGAGTGATATATACTAAAGTGGCAGATGCATGTGTGTGTGTATGTGTGTGTGTGTGTGAGCGAGTGTGAGCAGTTGAATTGCTGCTCAGTTTTGCTTTTAATGTGCGAGACTGGGATTTATATGGTAGCAAGCAAAAGGATTGCGAAAGTTGATAAAGCAAATTAATGATGCATCTGAGCGTGTGTGTGTCTGTGCATATAGATGAGACTGTGCTTATGATCAACTCAATTAAGTGTGGTATTAATGGCAAGACACAAGAGACCCAGCAAGCATAAAAGTGCGGCTCTATTTTTATATAGAGAGTATAAATATATATATAGAGCAAACTCACTTAGTCATCCGAAAACTCGGAGCAAATAAATGTAGCTGAGTAATTGTGTGCAGATGTATGTGTGTGTGTGTGTGTGTATGAGTAAGCACGTCGCTCTCTTTTCCACTGTGTGTGTATGTGTGTGTTTGTGCTAGCATTTTTTAGTCAATGAAGCGTCAAGGACTTTTGCTTATGATATATTTGCCAGAGATCCACACAAGTAACGAGGCGACCACCTCAAAAAGATGATGCAATGCGAGGTAAGCAACAACAACGACAATAACAACAAAAACAACAACAACAACTCATAGCATACTTTTAGGCCACAGACGCGTGTGCATATGTGTTTGTGTGTGTGTGTGTGTGTGTAGTTGCCACAACGTCGTGCCTAATGAGTTGTGAGCTGACGCGAAATTTATGAATGAACTGCAGAAAGCGAGCAAACGAGAGGCATAGCGACAGAGACAGAGACAGAGACGGAGACAGCGACAGAGACGGAGAGAGAGAGTAGGATAGAAGGAGACAGCTACAATTTGACTGTGTTCAAGTCACTTCATCATGTAGCACAACGGCCCACACCCTGCTTTGTTTTGTTAGCGTCTTTGGTAGCATTGTTTTAGCTCAAAGTGTGCGTAAAATTAGCTAAGTAGCATGAATTTTTGCATATATACATAGATATTTGCTGAGTAAATATTACACAAGCAGCAGCAACAACAACAACAATAATAAGAACAACATCAGCAGCAACACACTCACACATAAATAATGGGTTATTTATTGGCTAGAGAATCTTGGCAGTGGATGGGGCGGGGGTTTGTGTTGTGTGCTGTGGGCTGAGGGCTGTGGCACTCCCCTGGTAATTGGCATGCAAAGTAAGCTGTAAACCCTCTGACTTATGGCCTGATAAATGACTTGTCCCAGCATACTTTTGCCCACTGCTCTAGTGCACACTAATTTGGCTTTGGCTTCGAACGTATTTTCGGTGCGCAGGCTTAAAGTGGCTTCCTGCCGTTTGAACTGACATTTTGAGCTCAGCGCCAGACAATAATAAAGCAGTTAAATTTCACAGTTTGAAATTAATATGCATTTTAAAGTGCACGCAATTAAATTGAAATTTAATTTGAATTGTTCAAGTGCTGATATATATATGTATATATATATATATTTCTGTTTTATTGATTGGCATTTCGCTATTGTCGACTTTGGCACAGAAACATATTGACAAACGAATTTATGATTGACATTATTCGATTGACTCTGCTGCATTTTAAAGAGCTATATTTATGTTATTTAATAAAAGTTCTATTAATTTAAATTGACTGAAAGCACAGTGTTTGAAAAGTAAGCTGACACCCTATTTTATATTTAAATTTAAGATTTCATCTTATTTATTTCAATCCAATCTAAATTCATTTTATTTCTTATTTCCTAAACAAAGTTTTAAGTAATGCAAATTTTGTTCAATATAAATATTAGCTGTCGAGCAGAGACCCATTACTAAAGTTTTAGCATTCCACAGGGTAAAAGTGCCCTCTTTAGTAAAACTCCTGCGCTTTGCAGTTAATTACAATTGTGTTTTGTTGTTTTTGGTTTTGGGCTGTTTTTTCTTTTTTTTTTTGTTGTTCTTGTTTTTGACGTGAAAGCAATTTCGAAATTAGTTTTACGATCCTTGGCGGCCATTAATTATAATTGGGTCATGGAGAGACACGGAGCTTACAATTCCATTTAATTAAATGCATTTATTTGCATATTTGTCTCTGTGATTTAATTGAGCTCGCTGCGAGCCACGTATTTAATATGCTTCCTTTTATCACGTCGATTGGTCACACACGTGTCGCGACACAAACACAAACACAAACACAAATAAAAGCAAATGGCGACAACAACATGAGCAAACAACAAATAAATAAACGACATAAAGAACAACTTTGCGTAGGCGTCCACGCGTCAATTCAAATTCGAAATCGAAATCGAATGCGGCCCCATTCCGTGCTTTTTGTCCTCCCGTAAAAGTATAAAAAAGAAATTTATGGTCTCTCGGTCTCTCTCTTCATCTCTATTATATGAATATTTACGCTCTTAATAATCAAAATATGACCAGAAATTGAACAAGTATGTGCGATGGCAAGTTTAATAAAAAATAGCATAAATCGAAACTATTTGGAATGAGCTACATAAGTTTGGGAGTTCGAAAAAAGTGTTTTTAGTTTTGTTTTACTTTTATTATTATCATATTGTGTGCTGGTAAATTTTATTTTATTAACATATGTGGAAAGCGTTATTCAAACCGATTGTTATTGTGTTAAAACTTATACAAATTACCTTTAAGACTTATACAAAACATTAGTATTGGAAATCGATGAAAGACATTTTCAGAAGGTTAATCAAGCAGTAGTTGTATAATTAAATAATGGTGTCAGCCAACGGCAAACGACATTCAATTTGATATTAATATAGATAATTAAAAATAAATGACCTGACATCGCAGCCATAATTGAAATAAATTCATTTTTCCCACCTGCCAGCAAACTTTCACATTTATCTTTGGCAACATGTACAGAAATAGTAGAAAATAAATTAAAAACTATAACAAGTGCTTCAGAGGCGAAACAAAAAAAAAAAAAACTATTCACAGATTAATATGTATATGCAAAAGACAAACCGAAATTAAAAGGGAATAAAAATGGATTTGGAAGTGAGCGAGGGCGGATTAGGCTATATATAAGTTCTGAAACATATTAAAAGTGCCTGTGAATCCACAGCGCAGTTGCTGTTGTCCTTGAACCTGCAGGCTTGCTGTAAAAAAGCAGAAGTGCCGAAACGAAAGGACGAATATCTACAAAAAAATATTTATTGGTTGGCCCCAAAAACTGTTTCGTGGATAAAAATCTAGGCGCTGACAGTGCTCAAGTGCGCACACACAAATGGCATATGGTTTTTCTTTCGCTTTCTCATTTTCATATACGAATATATTTCTTGGTTTTTTTTATTTTTATTTTTGGTGCCTAAGTAGTGAAATGGGAAGGAAATTTGCGAGTCAGGGCGTTGTGCGTCATGTGCTATGAAAATCCAACGCAATAAAAATCATAGACATAGTTATATGGTATATTTTGGTATATATGTATGTGTGTATGTGTGTATGTGTGTACCCCTGGGTACTTGTATTTGCTACCAGCAGCTCAATGCCAACTGATGCGTTGAGCGGAAGTCAAAACTGGAGCAGGCAAATGAGGCTGGTGTGTGTGTGTGTGTGTGTGTGTGTGTGTGTTTATATATTTTTAGCAAGCACTGTGGCTGAGTGCAGAGCCATGCTAATGCAAATTATAGCCTATTTAAGCTGACAGCACATAAGAGAGAAAATATAACCAGAGAGTGAGGGCAAAACTACAGTCTACTTTAAGGCTCGCACACTTCAGCCTGTCGCACAGAAGAAACTAAAATGCAGAGTGCATTTTGAAGTGGCCTCAGTCTCACACAGAGTTACACAAGTGGGCGGCTGGGCTGCATTGGGAATAGGGTTGAGATGGGGTTGGGTAGGAGAGTCACTGTGAAGCTGCCTACTTAAAGGCTTCCGCCTGCAACATGCACTCGCTTTCGCAGCAGCCGCGCATAATGAGGCTAACACGCGCCTAGCTGCATGCATAATTCACCAGTGAAGAAAACAAAAAAAGTAGCCATGCAAAAAGATACTTTAGCTGTGCTTTTCTTCGTACGCTTCTCTGACCTTTTAAGCCCAAAATATGACCAGAAACGTTCTCTATTTTTTCTGCAGCATCATTCCTATGGGTAAAGATGTCTGCAATATTTATACTCAGTCACTTATATTTGAATTTATACGCAATTTGCATACTTGAATTTCACAATGCTTGAAAAAAGAAACTTGCTCAACTTCTCGACCCATTTATCAAGGAGCTGCACAAATTATTTGCAACTTTCTCAACAGTTCTACCCCGCAAAACCCCGTTTCATGAGTAGGTATTTGTTGTCTTCTTGAAAATTGGACAGCCTTCCATCAATCATCGGATTTTCAGCCGTCACTTCGCCTCGTCCATAGTTTTCTTGCTTTCTTGTTCTTCTGGACTAGTGTTTCCTCAATTGCTAGTGTCGCTCATGCAATTTGTACAAAAATTACCAAAGCACAGTTCTATAAAAAATCTGCAAAATATTAATAACATTTCAAGATGACTATTCGTTTTATACACTACTTCTTTCTATCGACAGTTATTATGAGGGACATCGTAACAAGCTAAATGGGACACACCACTTACAGGACATGACACCTTTCAAAATTTACATGACAAATGAGATCAGCTAATGCAGCGGTTAACCACTTCAAGTAGGCTAAACACCAGACAGCGACATAGATAGAGAGTGACCACAAATATAGGAAAATACCAAGTGGAGAATACTAGAATTGTTTTTCTTTGTTGCTTTCCAAGCTCGTTGCCTTTAGCAGCTAGCTAGGGGCCTGAGCAAACAAACAGCCACACCTAAGCAGTCAAGCAAACCAACGAGCTAAGCGTCGAGGTGCCCAAATAAACATAACACACATGCACCCACTTGCGCCACAAGACACACACACATACGAGACCCATGACCACAAAATAACATCAAGACTTCTAGAGACGTTCAGCAGCAGCTGATTTGGGGCAGTTATCTGGCTAATGCCGTAGCACAAAGCCTGAAAAAGAATAAGTCAGAATTACGAATACGCCACAGTGGTTCCAATCAGGCCAAGTCGCAATCGAAGCGTTCAAATTAAATTGACCTTTTGCGCAATTGGCCCGCTCGCAATCCCAACAATCGAAATCGAATCGAGCAACAATAACAAATTGTAAGCTACCTTTTTGTACTGTGGACAAAAGAGTTGCTTAAATGAGTGGCATAAAGCTCTTCCCACAGAAATCAGAGATTATTAACGAAAGGACAGGAAACTTGTCATGAACATGGTACAAATACAGCTAATTGCTTAACTTACGCATTTTAAAAGGCCGGATACAATAAGATAGTAATTGATAATATTACTAAAGAGTAGTTGTGTGACGACGTGTGCTGACCATGGCCAGCGAAAGGTTTCAACTTAACTGAATCCGATTGCGAACCAAAAGTTGATTCCAAAAGAATCGAAAATCGCAACCGCAACCACATTGTCGGCGTCTCCAATGTGGTTTCGGATTAATCCTGGCAAATAAATGTCAAGGTACTAGTCTGTCCGCGGTTGATTTTGTTGTCGTTGTCGTTGTCATTGTTATCGTTGGCTTGCTGGCGTTGTCCTTTTTATTCTTATCCTTGCGTTGTGCGTTAGTTAAAATTGACAGCTGGTTTTGCAATTAAATAAGATTTATGTCGCAGCAGCTGCCGCCGCGGCTTATTGCCCACATACATATAACTATATACTAATACATATATATATATATATATATATATATATGTGTATATAAATATATATCATTTACCTTGTGTGTCTTTCGTTTTTGCATTAATGTGCCAGCAGATGCCTGCACATGACCTGAGCTGTCAATTCTGCGTATACGTAATGTCTGCATATTTTTCTGCTTTTCTTATGCCAAATTTGCTTTTATATAAGCCACAACATATCATACCATTCATTAATAGTATTTCTATTTCTATTTCTAAACTGATTTTCGTTTTTCTGTCTTTACAGGTAAGTTATCCAAGCAAACTTGTGGCTTGATGGGTTACGGTTTAGTCAGGTGCGTAAATTACTTATTTCGTTCGTGTTCATGATAGCTGAATGGCAGATAATAGATATTTGTACTATACACAAATCTGCTGATGCATTCGCAACGCAGATATAGGCAGTAATTCTTAAATTAATATCAATTATGTTGTGCTTTAAATTCTCATTATGAAAGCACCTTCGAAAAGGTTTTAAAGCCTTCCATCACAATTATGGCCCAGCTAATGGGCAATTGCTGCAACAGCTTGTCTGGGAGGCTCTTGCTGGTCATACTTACAGCTCGGGTTATATGTGCGAGTGTGTGAGTGTCTACGTTTGTTTGTGTGTGTGTGTGTGTGAGACCAACACAAACAACTCAGTCTGTAGTGTGCAGGCACAGGCTTTGGTTGTCAGGTGATAAATATATATACATATATATATATATATGTGTTACAGCAACAGTCGTATACAGCTATGAGGCACTGTGGGTACATAGCAACTTATCGCTACCTTTTTTGCCGTTTGTCGTTTTTCTCGTTTGCGCTGTTGTTGTCGTTGTGTATATATTTAGCACCAGAACGCCTAAAGCTATGCACCATTATCTGCACGACTTACGCAAACAGACAGGGGGAGCCGCCGGGGGGCGACTTGTTCAGACTGGGCAGTCGTAGTAAAAGAGAAAGAGAGAGAGAGAGAGAGAGAAAGAGAGAACTGAGAGAAATGAATACGCGACAAGCGTGTTTTGCCTGGCTGGTTTCGGTCTTTAACCCGCTGCTGCTGGTGCTTGCCTGATGGCCAAAGTGAAAGTAGCCACTGACTGGCATAGAATTATGCGTATACACATACACACACACACACGCACACAAACATACACACACACCTTTAGCGCACCTGTCCGGCACGTTTTGGGGCGCGTAATGAGGTCACTGAAATGGCAACCGCACATTTAGTTTTGTGCCGCTGGAGGTGCTTTCATAATTCAATTTGCGCGACATTTTCCCAAATAATTTATGGGTTCCCCAAAATGCTGTCAATAGGCATACGCACAAAGACACACGCCCACACACTCCCACTTATTCACAAACACCCACACACACACACACACACAGAGTGTTCGCTTTTATTGAAACTGCGTCGCTGTTGCAATGCATAAAAATTGGTGTTTTGCACTCTTCCTTTCATTTGCCGGGACTTGTTTTCTAATCAAAAAACTAAACAAAACAAACACACAAGTGCCAAAACACTTGAACCATAAACAAACAGCTACAAACAGCTACAGGAAAGGGCACGGAAATAGAAATGGTCAGTGGGAATGGAAATTGGATATGGAAATGACAACAATGCAAACTTACCGCCAGTTTCAGCAGAACAAAAGATTCTCGCACATTTTTTCCATCCATGAATGAATGCCGCGCCATCCAGGCAGCCAATCACACAAATCCCGCAGCCCCCAACACACCCTACTCCCCCTTGGAGGGTCTTGGATTGGAACAAAGCGGGGCCGTAAATCGCCAGCGAGGGCATCCTTGTTAAGCGAATCTTTTGTGACGAGCAACTGTTTGCAGGCACTGTGATTAAACAAGTGTCTAGTGTTTTAAATAGATATATTTTACTTTAAGAACATTTCTGTTTTTTGTTTTATAGTGCTCTGTATTGTTTAAATGAAATATACAATTAATTTGGGGATATAATTGTATATAATTTGAGATAGATATTTTGTTATTAAACTAAAGCAGGGATCAGTAAAGAATTTGGTGTTTCAGAAAACTATTTTACTTTAATTCTTACCTGCACTTTTATCTGCCAGTCTTCTTTTTAGTTGAGGAATAGTTTGAAACTTCACTCACCGTCCAGCCAAGGACTGTCAAGGCACTGAATCTGCTTTTACTAAGGTCATAGTTCAAATTGAGTTTCCTTGCAAATTAAATGGAGCAAGCTTATGAAAAGTTTAACGCAGACAAAGAAGAATTATATATATATGTTGCTTAATTTTGCGTCGCCATGTTGTGTGTTGCCTTTGACTTTGACAGCGTTTAAAACGCTTGCCAGCCAACACTTTGGGGTGCACCCCACAACGTTTAAGGGCAGACACATTGCATACAGCAGCCCTTGTGGCGGCTCCCTGCCAGTTGCAACTGCTCGCAGTGAATGCACTCGCTGATGTCTGGGCAGGAATGAAGGATTAGGAGGGGAGGGGAGGGAAAGTGAATGAGTCGCTGCACATTTTGCCTTCTTGTTTTGCTTTGCCATTAATATTGCCAAAGGTGCGCACTCTCCGGTACTTAAGTGGCTGCCGTCTGCGAACTGTCAACGGGGGTCGCCTGACAGCTAGTCAAACCCCAACCCCGACCCCGACCCCGAACCCGACCTGGCGACCTGCCGAGCCCCCGGATCCCAATCCTAACCCCAACACGATTCCGACTGCATTGTGTCATTTGACAGTCTCAGTCTCAGCCGCCCCTCAGACACAGTTGCAATTGCCAGCAAATTCGTTTGCCCCTTTCGAGCCTGCTTCCTGCTTGGGCTTTGTCTGCGTAAAGTCCTTTTGGGGTAGCAGCAGCCACTTGGCTTTGAATATCACGCGGAAATTAAGTAACTAAGTAGCCAAACGCAAATACTGTACTCGTCCAATCAAAACTTTTCATTATGCATGCACAGCATAAGAGCCTTGCCTCGTATTTCATAATAAAAACCGAGTCATAACATAAATATCGTATAATAATAATAAGAAAGCTGGCCAGGTACTCTATAGTCCTGGCATAAAAAAGCAAAAGTTTTATTGTCAAAGCGAACGCACATAAAGTTGCCTTAAAAGTTTAAGCCGAGAAACAGTTGGTCCTCTCACTGGCTATTTTTAGCCTTCTCAGCCTGCTGCCTGGGAAAAGTTTTGCCGCTCGGTCCTGGCTAAATTACAGTGCAACATTTTTAATGAAACTTTCCTTCATTTTGTTTTTGTTCTTGTTGTTGGTTTCTTTTTTTTTCTTGTCTTGTTGTCAGCAACGTAGATCGTCTAAATATGTATATGCTCAATACATATTTATATATAATATATAAGTGTATATAAAGGCAGCAAGCAGGCGTTGTCTTAATGAAAAGTCAGAGTTACGTGCCAGCCAAAAATAATATTAATAATGTGCCAACGAGCGGGCAGAAGGAGGCTGTAGGCACCCAGGTAGGGTGCGCAAGGTGGACGGGAATCTTCTTCAGCTACTACGTGCTATGGCTAAGAAGTGCTTGCCTGGAGCTAACTTATCATCTCAAATACGCCAAAAGTGGACGATTGTTAGTTACTCCCCTTTTCAGCGTGTCCTGTTTTCAGAATTCTCGCTTTTATCTTTGTTGCTGCTCCGTTATTTATTTATTTTTTATTATTATTATTTTTTTTTTGTTGGGTTAGCTTTTCTCCATTCGGTGCTCATTTCCTGTCCCATTTCCTTCGAATTCTTTGGTACCATACAAAAGAAAAAAAATCATCTATTCCGCTTGTTTACCTTTTTATTCCACACTTTATTTTGCCATTTGGCTGACTTATTGCTGCGGCTAAATGCACAAGGTGCGAAAAGAAATCATTAATTTTAAGTCCTTTTTTGTTGCTTTTTGCTGAGTGGGCATTAGAAATTTATAGGTAAAGGGCATAATAAGCTTGCACAATTGTTTGAAGCAGGCAAATGGTGATTCAATTTGATCAGCCCTTGAATTTATCTATATTTAAAGACCAGATACAATTTTAATTACATTTTCCTTCTAGGGTATTCAAATAAATTACCAAACACATTTTTGTTGTGTTTAATTTCGATTGCTTCCTTAGCTGGGGCTAACTTTTAACTCAACATTCTTAATTATAGCTTTTATAAGGATTTTATGGGTGTTTTTTCTCTGAGTAGCCTTTAACTTTTCAAATATAATTTTCATAATTCTTGCCTCGGCATACACGACTTTTGACATAACGTTTTTGATCTCGTTATCATATTATCTCAATTACTTTCCAAGTTCCTTCTGGCCAGATCGCCCTCTGTTTTATTTGTGTTATTATTTTGTCTTTTGTTTTGTAGTTCTTTTTTTTACTGCTGCTGCTGCTGCTGCCGCCTCGTTCCGGTTGAAAAACAACTCAAAACGTCAAAAGTTATAAATAATTTTCATATGTAAAAGTGATATGTTCAAAACATGTTGACAGCGCAACGCAGTCCGAGTCTTGGGCAGGAGAGGCGGTGCGGGGCGGGGTGGGGCGAGTCCAGTCCTGCGGCTGGGCTGCATGACTGTGTCCCAGTTCCTTGGTAATGCGCAAAAACTTCAAAGTAAACAAACAAACACATCAGCCAGGATCCGCATCCGCACATCCTTAGCCAGCACACCCAGTTTGTCCCGGACTGGCGAGAGCACAGAAATTTATGTTGATTTGCACATGTTTATGTCCAGTTAGCGGTACCTGTGGGAAGTTTAGGGAGACCAGGGGTTGAGGCAGGACCACCATGCTTGCTTTGCTGTATGTTTTTGGCAAGCCAAGCACAAAGCGCAGGCAAAGAAACAAAAAAAAAAAAAAAAACTGGAAAAGAAAGCATTTTATATGAAATTTGTATGGCAACGTTGCCACGAAAACAATTGCGAAAAGTAGTTTTGCAAGTCTTGGCCCAACACGTAGCATGTCGAATGTTTACCACGGGAAATTCAACTAATGTGAGCTAAACACACCCACACACATGCATATGTGCACGTAATCTTGGCAGTGCATTAAATATGCAACCACCAATATCCGAAAATAAAACCAAAACGCAGCACATTTTATATAAATAGTCTTTGATTGCTGCCACCACCCGACTAATTTAAATTATTGAGCGGCATTGATTGCAGTTTGAGATGCTTGCTGTGGGTGGCTCTCATATTCATTGATTGGTGGCCCACATATTATAACCGCAATTGACGCAAATGACCACAAAAGCGGCGTCGGCGGCGTCGATGGCGATTCAAGACGATGTTGGCGACGCTGGCGAAGCACGATAATCATCATTAAATCAACCGACAGGACCTAAAATTATAGCCATTAAAGTTATAAATAAAACGCACAGTTCCTCAAGCAAGCAGTCCCAAGTCAGACGGCCAGGCCTCCGTTTTGTGGGCGTGGCTGAACTTGTCGACGCTCGTTCGCCTCCTGTAATTATTTTGATTTTGAAAATAGAACTCGGCGATTGCCCTGAAAAATCGCATGCGCAAATTGAATTAGCAGCTGTGTAGCTCCTACTACAAAATCATATCGTAGCAAAAACTTTGCTTTAACAAAATGAAGTAAAGTGCTAGGCTAGAGGCATTTGTACCGAAAGATATCCTGCAAGTAGAAGTAAGTAAATGATATTGAAACTGAAAAAAACGAATAATACATTTGTTCCCTTAGTTTTGTAAATAATAAAAATGTTGGGCGGGCAAATGCATTTGATGAAAGGAGAGTAAACCGTTTCTGATCTACGGGTTCACCTTTTAGATTTCATAAAGAACAACTACAGATGTCTACAATATTTCCGGCTTATAGATCATGTTAATGAAACTCCCTCTCTCTCTCTCTCTCTCGCTCCCTTTCTCTCTTCTAATAATTGTTAGCTTTGTTAATTTTCATGTGCCTGTGACGCAGTGGCTATTGGACAATATTTGCTTAGGCGTCGCGTAGTTTTGCGCTTGATTGCGTTTTTTTCGCTTGATGGCGCACACGACAATGCCCCTTGTCGCCCTTGTGACAGCCAGCTAGAGCCGATAGCCTGGTGTATCCATCCAGAGGGTTTGCTGACGTCAGAGCGGGCACGGCAAGTAGCCAACGAACGACTTTGAGAACGGCCTTCAGCCGGCCTGCTGGACAAAAACGCTTCAGATACTCGATTCCAAATTGGAATGCGAACTCAACTCAAATAGGCTAGGCCAATTAGCAATTGCTTGAGTGTGAAATTAATAACAATTTGTGGACGGGCAGCTGTAAAGAGACAAGAGAAGCAGCGACACCAGCTTTTAACACACGACTGCACTCGCCAAACGAGCTGCTTTGGCAATTAGCAAATTGGCTGAGCCATCAAAGATTTGCACAACTTGAGAGTGTATCAAAATAATTGATGGGCTATATATTTATAAATGCTATATTAGAGATTTCATTAAAACCCATACCAATAATAGCATTGGTTTTTTTCCGGAATTATACAGGAATAAAAATTTTAAAATGTTTTTAAAAGCATTTCGTAGAATACCAAATACTTAAGTGAACTTAACACAAGTATTTTGGTCAATTATGTGTCATCTATTTTTGTGTATGAATACAAATTTGGATTTAGTCTGCATTCCATTTGTAAGAACAGAACTCTTGTTAAAATAAATTTCCATACAAGTCGTGCTGCGGACAATTTTGCATTCGAGAATGCTTCGTTTAGTTGCTTTATTGAGCGGATAATTTATGGCTGGCATTGCTACAATTATGTATTTAACGTGCTGCCAGTGTCCGCTGTGTGGAGCCAACAACTTGACTCTCTTGCATTGTGTTGCCTGCTACGCATTTGTTGTTTGCTGTTGATAATAATTCAGCTTTGTTGCGCTTTTGCAGTCTGTCACTAAAACGCTTATCTTATCAGTAGTGATTAGACTCGCTTTTTGCGTGATTGCCTAGTTACATGGGTCTCATACATGTGGAATGGAGAAAAGACAGAGAACGATGAACAGAGTGGATGAGAGAATCACAGTTGGACGTTAAGCGGATTGCATTGCATTCGTGCAAATAATTCGATTGTATTAAGTCTGAAATTGCTTATGTGTTCTCTAATCGGTGTACTTATTTTATAGCATATGTAAACATATGTTTTGTGTTCGATTTTGTTGTCTATCTCCCTGAGCAACTCAGACTAATTACAATCGGCAACATTCATTATGTGCGCCTCAAAAAAGCATGCTACACTTTTTGTGGCAGCCCATTGTCAGCACATTTTTTCGGTGCTTGTTGTTGTTGCTGGCAGCGCGTTAAACATCAATTAGCCGAGTTCAGTTTAATTAGAAACATTTGTGCCGCCGGACTCAATTTCAGCTGCGAAGTTTCAGTAAGAGATGAGCAGGTGGGGCTCAACAGGTGCCTGAAATTGAAAAATGCCTCTGCCCGCCACCTAACCAATAATGGAGAAATGAGAGAGTGTGGCAAAGTGGCAAGTGTTGCTACCAGTAATGTACACACCCACACACACACACCCACACATGCAGCCACACCCACACCTCCGTAGGGGCAAAGCATCGACCGCCGCCAAGCACACACCACACCACACACACGCACACACACACAACCACCACGCTCACACGTCAAGCGGAAATGACGATGTTGCCTTCATTTTCATTGTTTAACGGGGGTTAAAACTTGCTTGCCAGCAACCGCAGACTTTATTGCTGCCTCAGCTGCCTTTGTTGTTGTTTTTGTTGTTAGCTAAAGCGAAACGCAAATGAATGCCACATGACGCAGACAGAAAAATTTGAGCCTGGCTAAGCTTGAAAAGCGTACACAAAAAAAAGAAAAAAAACAATAATAATAAAATAAAAGCGAAAACGTCGCACACCAAAAATGTGCCTGCGCTTTGTTTTTTTTCCACATTTCCGTAGCGCATTTTGCCGTGACTTAATTGCTGCTCCCACTGTTTGTGTGTGTGTGTGTGTGTGAGTGGATTTGTTTAGCACATCAACACATACACACTCTTGATGTGCCATACAAATCCGCGCGTTTGACGCGACTTCTGTGGGTTGCTAGGCCTTTTAAACACCCAGCAGTTTAATGTGCGAAAATAAGCTATGCTAAAATGGGAATTAGGACCAGGGCTATCGGATAATGTAAGCCATAAGCAGTTAACCCAGTTTTCTTGTACTTAACTGTGCATCTTTATCCTACTGGTGATTCTCAAACAACTTACAAGTAATCAAGTAATCAAGAATTTTGATAGAAGAAAAACTTAGTATTGGCATTCAGTTGACAGGAAAGATTCGCAGCGTCCGTCCAGTCAGCTATTAATTATGAAAATTTCTAATCTACTCGTTGCTCATTTAAATCACAAAGCTTTTAACAAATTTTAAATATATCTTATCTTAAGTAACTTCCATTTCCATTTACATAAAATATAAATTATTTTAAGCATTTTTGGGTCGTGCTCTGCAGGATATGTGTAAGTTGTTGTTATTTTTGCTAACTGTGCTCTGCGTCTTTATTTAAAAATTTGTCGTGTTGCTTTGTCGAATTTTAATCTGCGCATAGCACGCGATTACCGCCACACACACACACACACACACACACACACACACCCCATACCCTGCCCCTCTGTCAACCGCTGCAACAACCACAGCACAATCCACCGGTAGCGCTAATGTATGTACGAATTCCGGCAACTGCCAAGCAACAGCCTTCCCTAAGTATACATGTAAGTGTGAGTGTGAGTGTGTGTGTGTGTGGTTGTGTGTATGTGTGTGTGTTTTCATTGTCGTTGCTTAAACGCGATTTACATGCAAATGCGCCGCCGCCTTTTGCAGCCTTTTTTCGGTCTTTGTCGCACACAAAAATAAGTTTCACTGCTTTATTTTTACACACCGCCAATTATAAACAATATGTGTGTGTGTGTGTGTGTGTGTGTGTGTGGCTCGTGGGGTATTGTGTTCATGTTTGTTTGACACTATTTTTAGCTGTTGTTGAAATTAAAATAAATGCAACAATGGCAAGTTAATTTGATTGTGCGACGGTGGTCGACATTCTCTCTTTTTTTTTGTGCTTTTGAATGGAACTTTGGTCGTTGTCGCCTGCTTTTTTTTGTTTTGCCTTTTTTTTCGTGGTATAAAATGCAATTTAAATGCAAACTAGACGTTGACGTATTTTTTACCGGGTTCTTTTCAGCGCATTTTATTTTTAGTTAATGTGCATTGAATGAATGCTTAAAATGCTTATATGTTTTTTTACGCAAATGCAATTTATGTAAAATATTTACATGTTATTTTGGATTAATGAAGTTAACGAAAAAATCTGACATTTTAAAAGCGTGGTAAATTAAAGAGTGGCTGACATTTTCATTTAAAAATAGTGAATGATATCTTAAATTCAACATATATTTTCTACTATATGCCTCTTTATTGACGAATTGATTGCCCTGAGAATTGTTTAAGAGTCTTCAGGTTCTTTTTATATTAAAGGTGTACTCGAAGTCAATGATACACAAGACTATTCAATCTGAGTTTCAGTTCTCCCTTTAATTGCCGCACTAAACAGCCTTCAAACTGAATTCGAAAGGCAGCAGTCTGACAAGTTAAGTGGGCACTCGATGAACAAGCCGCATAAGGCTCACATTTCAATTATGCCAAACAAGCCAAGTACCAGGACAAAAGCAGTAGAAATTACAAAACAGTAAACAAAGAGGAATAATAATTAAGAGCATAAAATGTAGCTCAGCGCTTATTGCGGTTCGAATTTCAGGACGATAAAAGTGAAAATAAAAACGAAATTGCTATATAGTATACCAAATGTCAAGCCACCGAGCATGGGTAAAGGAGCGTGACATTTGTGGTCATGGCGAACTCACACATATTAAAGATTTCTGCCCTCAAAACTTAACTTTTACGTTGAGAAGAATCTCTGAGCTGGTGACAAATAAGATGAACGCTGAGAACTAGGCAATTCCCGCAGGATTCCCGATTCAGCGAGCACGTGGCGCATGCAGCCATTACTGAACTAGGTTTAGGAACAGGTCAAGCTAATGGTTTCTGACAGCTCTGCAGAGAACCTAACCTCAACTGCTCTCTAACGGCTGGCTGTTCACATAGGTCAAGCGCTTGATGAAACTATTTAGCCAGGCTCCCCACACCCAATTCTCTCCCTCTCTCCCTCTCTCCCTCTCTCTCTCTCTCTTTCTCTCTTTCTCTCTTTTATACACCTCAGGAGTATGCGAGGCCTGCTTGTGCCTTCAAAACAAAACTCAAATGAGCGCAGCTTTTCGCTGTTGCTTTTACTGCGTGTGTTGCCTGCGCAAAAAGGTAAACACATAAAAATTTGTTGCTGCGGCTACACAATGGCAAATGTTCCAGTAGTTAGGCTAGCCACAGTGGGTAGTTGTAGTTGTGCGAGTCTTCGATTTCATTGTACATTAAAAATAATTATCTTGACACTAGACTTATACTCATGTTACTTTAACACTGCCGGCAATTTAAAAGCTTTAAAAAATTAATTAAATATTTAATAGTTTATTTGTTTTTTTTTTTAGAGGGTTTTTAATGTCGTCTTCAAGGCACTGAAGTAGACGTCTGGGTTGGCCTCATAAAGCATTGGCGAGTCGATTACTCCATGTCTGTTTAATACACATACCACGCATTTTTTAATGTGTCTTTAAGATTAGCAGATTCGGTCCAATCTACAAAGGTGTTGCATCTATTCATTTTTTATTGTTGTCAACATTTCTTATTGTCTTATCCCTTATTAAGACATTTATAAAGAAAATTGCTTATGATATTCTACATTATGTCATAAAAAATGTTAAGAACATGGTTCAATTCGGACTTAACCTTGCCCATAACATTAGCATAACATTATCTACCAAGATGCCCAAACACCTTGTAGCCACTGTGCCAGCAGCTCAAGGGGTCAGGTGGACGAGGTCACAACAAACAGACACTGACAACAAATACAAAAGAAAGAGTAAGCAAACGAGATGGAGCGAGATGGCAAACGCTCTAGCAGAGTGTTAAGTAGAGAGAGGGGCAGAGGAGGAGCGCGTTTTCTCTTTCTTGCTCTCTGTCTCTCTTTTGACGTTTTGTTGTCATTTCCAGTGTGCGGCCTGAAAGTATGCTACATTAAAATTTTAGTGTGTCAATTGTGTGTGCTTGCGTGCGCATGGGTTGGTGTGTGTCTCTGTGTGTGTGTGTGTGTGTATGACAGTCACGCAGCAGGTAAAAATGTCGTTCTATATATATATATGTGTGTGTGCTTTGTAATTGGCGTTTAAGGCTTTGACGTCAAACCCAAATAATAATCGTTCGCACTTTTGTTTGCCATACAATCGTCTCACTCCTCGTCTTCGTCCCACTCGCCATCCGCTTTTGTTCTGCGTCTTACTTATTTCACTGTTTATCAATATATGCACACATATACGCAAGGCAAGCATTAAGTATATGATAATGTGGTCTAACAGCTGAGCACGTCCCCATGTCCCTTTGATCTTTTTGACGAGCAATTAAAATAATTAGATCTACAACTTGCACTTATGTCAAAAAATATTTGTATATTTAAAAACAACAGGCAAGTCAAAAACAACACGCACAAATAGAGAGAGATAGAGAAAGAGAGAGAGAGAGAGAGCGACAGAGAGAGCGAGAGGGAGAGAAACAACAATTTCTTTTGTTAGATCATAAGCGTTTTCCCTCAGTACATCATTAATTTATATAGATAAAATATGAAGAAACAAAAAACAGCAACTTGTTAGAGAGTCCTGACTGGCTGCTATGGAGCAACATGTCGCCCCCAGGGCTGCGTTACCAAGCTCATTATAAATGTATCTACAATGTGCCAGCATTTTATATTAATTACAATACCAGCAGACGAACTTCTCAAGTTTTCGTCCAAAGTAAATCTTGCAAAAGTTATAACTCTGAAAATTTTAATTGTTTTCTTGATTGGAGAAAAAATAATATTATTGTTTGCAGAGCTGTTATAATCATAATTCGTATATATGTTACACTAATCTGCCTCAAGAAAACGATTTTAAATTGCATATTTCTAAAGTAAAGATTTTACTAGTTTAGGAGCAGTTCTTCCTCAATTTACTTAAATAAACCTTTGACAAATCTGTCATAATATTCCATGAATTTATAGTGTATACATTCAATTATGAATGCTCGTTTTTTTTTTTTAGTTTTCCCTTTTATTTTTGGCAGGTCAATGTTCGGCAGTAAGTTCATGTGTCCATGGAAAGTTTTAATGGGTTTTACTTTTTGGCTCGAACGCGCTTTTAACGCTTTTTAATTGCCAATTAAGAAGTTTTCACTTGCTTTTAAGATTTATGCATGAAGCTGTCAAATCGATTGATTGTTGGGACCCAACAGGACGACAAGGACACTTACTGTGGTTATACTTTGTTTGAGAACAAGAGGCAAAGCCAAAAAACCAGCACGCGTTAACGAAATCATTTAATTTGGGGAAAAAAAATTTATATAAAAAAAAAAACAAATCGAAAGAATAAAGAAAACGCATTGAAAGAAAAATATGAGTTTTTATTACAGTCGGAGCGAAAGAAAAGCAGAGAGGAAAACAGCGAAAACGTAAGGAGCATTTTCGCATGCTTCATATGCGTGCTAAAAATAGAATATGCCTGCCAAGGGGCACACCCAAAAAGCAGCTGAAGTAGCCGAGGGGTTGCCCACTGGAAGGGGCGGTGTTATAGGGTTCTGTGGCAAGACAAGGCAAGATTACAAATGTGTAAGCAGCAATTCCCAAAAGTTTCACTCAGACTCCACAATGTGTATATGAGTGTGTATATTTGCGTGTGTGTGTGTGTGTGTGTGTCTGAGCACAGACGAGGCATATCAAACTGTTGATGGTTTGTTGCTTCTTTATTTGCCTCGTTTTGTTTGTTGCTATATTTGGCCATTTTGTCCTTGCCACGTTGCCGTTGCCATTGCCATTGTTATGCTTTGTCTTATGGCTGTCAGACGCGACGTGTATATATAAATATATATATATATATATATATATATATATGCATATGTATGTAAAGTGTGTATTTTGCGTGCGTTTGTGTGTGTGTGTGTGTGAGTATGTCGAGCCCTGGCCGTGCCTTAAAAGCAGTGTGTGTGCGTGTGTGTGTCTGTGTGTGTGTGTGTGTGTGTGTGTGTGTCTGTGTATATATATGTTAGCCTGGTTGTCAGGGGCCCCAGTTAATTAAAATATATAAGCATTGGCATTTCCTTTGCTAAATTGTGAACTGTTGAAAGGCATTGGCACGCTTTTTGGCCAGATTAGCCAAAGCGGGTCGCAAAGTGCTCCTTTGAGTTATTTTCTCTCTGTCTGGGTTTGCGGCCAATCTTAATTTTATCTGTCAGTTGTTATTTTTGATTTTTCTAATATTTATTTATTTGTGAGGCGATCTTCATATGTCAAGGTCAGTCAGTTGGAACTTTTTGAAATTCCATTAATTAAGTACTAGTAAATTGAAACAGCATATTTAATGCCTTTCAACTGTTAAGCCAATAAAAAATAAATCCACATGGCTGCACATGCGCTGAATACTTATTAATATGTTTAACAAAATACAATTGTGACAAGCTGCCACATAAATTGACAGCAAGTGTGTCAACTGAGCTGCCCTTAGCAGTTATCATAATTGCAAAAGTATAAATTACAAATTGCAATTCTTAATATGCGCTCATCAGCATTAAATTTTTCACTATAAAAACTTGTCAGCACATAAAAAATATGCCAAATGCGGGTTGGCTGTAAAATTATAAATGACTTTACCCTGTTTGCTGAAAATAGAACTTTTGCCTGCATAATTTGCCAGTCAAGTTAATAAATTTCTTGCCTCTGTTTTTTTTTGCAGTTGTTGAGTTGTATGTAAAATACATTTTCAACAGAATTTTTTGTTCTTGCTTTGAAATATGTAATACAAACTAGAAAATGTTGCGTGCGTGAGTGGAATATTTAGAATGTGCAGCAAGTGGACAGCCTCAATTTGCATATTAGGTGATGTGGGTGGAGCAAGAAGCAACTCAGTCATTTAACCCTCTGGTCTGGCAACAACTACTCATAAATTAGAGACGAACTGTTGCCATACTAAGTATGTGCTCAGTGAATGTGAGTTTGGGTGTTGTGTGTGTGTGTGCTTATAAAGTGGTCGATGAAATGGTCTATTAATGTTGGGAATATACATTTCAGCTGTGGAGATTGTGTACTTACTCAGCTAAATGCGAAATTTATTTTAAAAAAATAGTTACGAAAAATACTATCTTTTAATTTCGGTGGTATAATAGAAAGTTAAAGATATTTTACTTTTTATTTGGAATTTTCATACTTGTATTCAAACTGCTGTATATTTTTTCACTCATTTTTGATAATTACTTCTTAACATTTGGAGAGTATTTGCCATGCATCACACAACCAACCTGAAAATATTCCAATTTTCTATATGCATGTTTTTCTGTTTTCGCTTGAGCTATAGAAACACAAACTAAAAGGTTTCCCATGTAGGGCACTTCAATTGGCAGCTCTTGTTGTGTGGAACA
Organism: Drosophila basisetae; assembly: GCA_035041595.1. NCBI lineage: Eukaryota > Metazoa > Arthropoda > Insecta > Diptera > Drosophilidae > Drosophila > Drosophila basisetae. Next base: position 3,875,530 of record JAWNLB010000144.1, read on the forward strand.
ATCGATGCCAGGCTGTGTTTGAGTTTGTTTAGGTTCCTTTCTGTGGTATCGCAAAATATGCACATATGTTATTTCAAATGGAAGACCCCACGCTGAGGATGTCACTAGAGAATGTCACTAGAGAATGTGATTCTGCAATTAGCTTGCAGGCACTGTCGCTGAAAGGAACGGAAAAAAACTGTACTTATTATATTACAATAAATGCCAAGTGGGAGTAACTCAGGCGTACACATGCAAAAACAAATACTCGTAATGCCTATGGGCAATACACACACTTATACACACAATCGGCACCTAGAGGCTATTTTTATCCATTTCCTTATATTTTATATATTAAATATATACGGAATACATAGAGAAAACCGAAAGCAAGCTGAATAATGTACAAAAAGAAAAACGTAGCCGATAGGCAACAAAATATTCCATTAAGTAATCTAGATGTATTAGCTTATGTGTGTGTATGTGGGAGTAGATGCAAAAATTGAAAATACGCCAAGGTAATTGAAGCAAAAATCAGCAGGTAAGGCTGAAAACACAGGAAGTGAGCCTGAACATAAATAATTTAACAAATGGCAGGCCCAGTTATCTTCCAAGTAAAACAAGCCTGACAAATTTCCACAGAAAATATTCGAGCGGAAAATTTAATCAAAACCTTATTAGAGAGCGCTAGACGCACGCCTTCTTTAAGGATGCAAAACCTGGCCAAATTATGACAGCTGAGCAAACTGCTGAGGGGTGCGGGTAAATGACAAAGCGGACCCGTATCCTCAATTTGTCGACAAGCAGCAATACAAAAAAGAAAGTCAAAAAACAAAAAAAGGAAAATAAATTCAATTCAAATTTTGACACGGGACACTAGCACAGCCAGCACATGGAATATGTCACCGAAAATGGGCTTTTTGTTTTGTTTGGGATTCACACAAAAGTGAAATTGCCCGAGTGTGGTTAAGGAGAAGGTCATAGAGGTGAATGGTTACGCATCAATTTTCGTTTATAAATTTGCTTATGCTTTTGTTTTATGCATTTGTCCGTTTGTCGCAATTTACTGCTGAAATATGCATTAGAGAGGCCGTCACGGTGTGTGTGACTGAGTGAGTCTGGCTTTGTTGTGCGTGTTTGTGTATGTGTGTGGGTGCGTTAAGACGCGGGCTTAATGTCCCAAACAGCTAGCCAGCATCGCTTAAGTTTTATTTATTTTTTTTTTGCATTTTTTTCCTTTTTTTCCCTGTTTATGTGCGCCACATAAAACTATCAATTTATTGCTGCAAAATCGTTGCGCGCTGTTTCCTTTAGCTGGCGCTTCCTTTAGCTTCCTGCAGACGACGCCCTCACACGTACACACACTCACACACACACACACACAAACACATACTGCACTGGTGTGTGTGTGTGTGTGTGTGCATTGCATTGCTCGCTCTCGTTTCGTGGGTTTTGTTATTATTGTTGGCAGCATTTTAGGCGCCATACCGACGAGACAACAGGCGTTTCAGCTTTGGCTTTTGAGTCTTTTTGGCTCTTTTGCGGCTCTGGGGGAGTGGGTGAAAAAGGTTTTCTCGCTTCGAACTTTGCTATAACATTTTCTCGACTTATTTTTGCGGCGAACTCCACTCATTCACAGAGAGAAGGACATGTATGCATTACGTATACGTCATGTCGTTCTCTCTCTCTCTCCCTCTCTCTCTCTCTCTCTATGGTTGCCTCCCTTTTCCCGACAAAAATAGCAGCATTTGCTTTTTGGCTGCAGACTGAACTAACCCCTACCCACAACATGACACCCTGCACTAGGATATACGCTGCTCAGCTGCGACTTGGCAACAGCCAAATCCTTTTTATGCTTTTGATTTTTTGACACTCGACGTGTTGTTGTTCGGGCGCTTGTTATTTGTTTGTCATGGTTGTTGCTACTTCTGTTCTTGTTGTTGTTGTTGAGTGTCTTAGTGTCAACATGCGTTGACTCTTTCGAGCTTATGTCCTGGCTTATTTGCTACTGTAAGTAATAACTTGGGTACAGTTGCTTCTTTTGCGTGCAAGTTGCTCTCCAAGCTCTGAACGTGATTTGCATGTAAGCATCTAGCTAAAGACTTATACTATTACAAACTTAGGCAGAACCCACATGAAATCCTGTCAAACTTCATTGCCAATTTGCATAAGCTGCAACCCTGCCCACCACTTATCGATTGAGTTTTCTATTGCTCTTCAAACTGCTTTTCTGACGTTAACAACTTTAGATAAGCAAATCCTTAAGTGCTGTGCAATTTTGTAAAGTTGTTTTAGTTGGTTTACAATTGACTTTTTTCTTTTAAATGTGGGTGCATTGAGGCAGCTGCTGGCTGCTCTTAAAAAGTTCTAAGTATATTTAATAGTGGTTTCAAATAAATAAATACCTATTACTTAAGCATAGTATTTATGTTAGCATTTTGTTGCTTACTTGTAGGCACGACAAAACTTTATTTTTGTTTTGCTGCAATTGCAGCACAAATAAAACTAGTAAAGCAGCCTTATTTCGATTTATTGCACTAACGACAAGCCCCAAGGTGGAGATGGAGGTGGTCCAAAAGCAACCGAGCACAAAAATCAATTTAAAGTTCAATAGCCTCGCTTGGCCCAAAAAAAAAATTAAATAAAAAAAAATTAAATAAAACGTCATGGTAAATGGAATGGGGAACAGAATGTGGGCAACGAAAACAGCAAGAAACGAGCGCGTCGAAAATTTTACAAGTCGCAATTTGTGCACCCACTCAAATGCTCTCTCTCAACCACTAGCTCCCCCCCATTCTCTCCCTCTCTCTTTCTCTCTCTCTCTATGGTTGCTCTGTGTATTGTACATAGTTATTTGTGTGGGAAATTAAGTTCAAAGTATAAAATGTGGGTTGACGGCAACCAGCGACAGCAACTCGATCCAACGCGAGTCGACATGACTTACAGTGGACTGCAATGCAAAAATGGCATAACACCAACAATAGCAACAACAGTCAGCAGTACACTAACAGTTAGCTATAATAGCTACCACCTCGATGCGAGCACAAAACTATAAGTGAAAGAGAAATCCCATAAAAGTAATGGACGTGTGTTTTGGGTCAACGTTGCGTATGCGCAATGCGCTCTTCATTTCATATGCATGTATGTAAATTGCGTATGTTTCGGCATGAGTATAAATTGTGGGCGTGGCACTTTTAACAAAGCCATGCCACAAACGTGCCCAAGTATCCACAGGCGCAATTATATACGATGGCTGCATTGGCGGCTGCGTCGGCGGCGGACCGCGAATCGCATTGATAAATAGCAATCGACTGATGACGCCGTTGGCGGCGACATTCTCATCGTCATCGTCGTTTGGGGCTCTTCAAAATGCAAATGGCTCTTTGGCACGCCAGGGGTTTTTGCAGCCCCACTCTCTCTCTCTCCCTCTCTCTCCACTAACTGTCTCGCTCTCCGCTCAGCACAATGTGCCTAACGAGGCGTTGGGCGTCACAACGATTTTTTGTACACCTGCACCCCTCATCAATTGATTTCATGCTGACAGCAGACAACTGTGAACATGATGTCGACTTCATTTGGCAGACAAACAACAGCAAGGCTGTGGAAAGGGCCGCAAAACAATTGAGTGTCAAGTTGCGCGCACTGCTTATGCACTTTTTGTTGCTGCAGCTGCTACTGTTACTTCTACTGCTACTGCAGCTGCAGGTCGTCGTTGTTCTTCTTGTCATTCTTATAAATTTGCTGTAAGGTGATTCAGCAGATATGCGACTGTTGACGGGTGGAGTCGCAATTCTTACCCGAGCGCTGACAACTTGAGCAGGACTCGGAACTTGCGGCTGACAAGTGTTGAAGGGCAGGCACTCAGTTTGTGTGTGCAAATGTGTGTGCGAACGTGTGTGTGTGTCTGACACTTGTTCACAGCAACATTAATGAATGGGCGTGTTGTAAACTACAGCTTTCATGACAGCTGTGTGTGTAAAGGCGCCGTTGCCTACTTTCTTGAATGAAATGTGCAAGCGCAGCAATTCTGTAATCTAAATACCGTATCGTATTCCATACTTACACGAAGTTGCAAGTGGGGTTGAGGATAAAAGTGTCTGCGATTTGGGTTACGCACGGTTATATATGCTAAAAATTGCAAATTTTATATTTTCAAACGATAATCTGATAACATCACTATGCAAATTGAATTGAATCAATGATAAACCCTACTTTACTATTTGTACAAGAAAACGAAGTAATAGAAAAAAGCGATCCAAATGCCAAATCAGCTAAATGTTCTGTTAACATCATCATTTTAGACAAACAACACCAAAAGAAACAAAGAAAGCTCCTTAAACTACCATGAATGAAATTCATTTTGGTAAAATTGTAAATGGGATACACAACAAAGTGCCAACAATCCCCGTGCAGACACATCGAACAAAAAGTGCAGTAAACTTTTTCCAATCGCTGGTAGAAAAATAACGCGGCAACGAACGGGCTGAAAAAAGATTGAAGCACAGTGGAAGACAGCGGTGGAGTGGGGAGGGGGGAGGCGTAACCTATACGGGTAACTTCAACAAATCTCAATACGCAAACATGTAGCCAGGAGCAACAATAACAATGGCAACAAGACCAGAACAAAAACAACACAAATGTGCATGTGTGTGTGTGTGTGTGTGTGTGTATCAGAATGGCTGAAACTAAACCGGAGGCGCCAACATGTCCTGCAAGTGATTTATTTTTATGTATTTGTTTGTAGAGTGAAAAAAATGAGTCGAGAAAAATGCCACAAAAAATAAAGTTTTTGCTGTTGTTGTTGTTGTTGCTGCTGCTGTGATGCAAGCGAAGCCGGGTTCGTCCGTCTATGCTTGGAATGGCAACGGTTATCCTGCGAGCATTGCAAGTAGTAAAGTAGCAAACGTGCAACTATTTATAACAGCGTGCACCGCTCAGCGGGCAGTGCGGCAGCATTCGTAGGATGCACAAACAAAATGGCGAATGGCGAATGGGGAATGGCGAATAGCATAGCAAAGCATACTCTTATGCGGGTGTCGTTGCAACTTGCAACATTTAGACGCAAATCATGGCGGACATTAGCGAACGCAAACTTTTGCCTCGCTAGTTGAACGATTTATGTGGAAAGTTGCTACCTGCTCAGCAATTGATGTTTTATGTGAGTGTGGGTGTGGGTGTGTGTGGGTGGGGGGGAGGATGGCATTATGCATAAAACTATGTTGACTAACTGTGCAACCTGTTTTATTTCTTGTGTACTTGCAGAGTGCCCCACCGCAATGGATGGCATGGAGCGTTTTGCATGCCCCACACCGGATCTGCAGGGACGCTATCGTTGCATAGATGATCACGTGCTATGCGATGGCTTCATCGATTGCCCGGAGGGTGAGGATGAGGGTAGAAGCTCCTGCATGTTCTATAAGACGGTAAGTGCCAAAGAAAACCTCAATTCTCCAATTGAACTCCAAATTCCCATATCTTCCACTAGAAATTGTCATCAATTGTGTTCCGTTTTCTTTTCTTTTTTAATTGCAGACAAAAGCTCATTTGGATGTGTTAGCGGATGCGTTATTACGCTGGGCGCGGGGGCGTTAAGACCTCAAGGATACACATAAGGACACACACCCACACAAACTGAAAACACACATACTAACACACTCACACACCCTTGATAAAAAAAAAAGAGAACACACCTAGACAACCCACGTTAACCATAAATTACAATTAGTTTTACGCTATATACTTAACAATTATCGTGCAAACCTATTAAGTTTAAACATGGCACTCGAACACACACACACACACACACACACACACACACACACACACACACACACATACTAAACACCCAGCCTGCCCACACTCTCAACAAAAATAAAAGTATTGGAGAAGAATGCAAAGTTGAGGCATGTAAAATCTCCAAGTAAAACAAAATTAAAATGTATTAAAAATGGCGGCAAATATGAAAAGGTATGATTTGGATTATTATTACACTATTATTAACTATACAAATAAAAATACGAGAACAAATAAAAAAGCAACAAATCAAGCAGTTATTCAAAAATATAAAAAAAAAAATTACTCAAAATGGCGTTAACATTTCGAAACGAAAATGAAAACCAAATAAGAAATGGGGAAAAAATATCTAAAGATTTTTCTTTCTTTTTGTTTTGCGCATTAAATCGGGCCTAAACTAACAACTAATTTTAGTATATATAAAAAGTATTCAAAGTATATATTAAAAATATATATATATACGTATATACATGCAATTATATGTATATACCTCGATATATATATATATTTAAATATATATACATATATACATATATTTCGTGTACATTATTTAACTATACGTGTATTAAAGTTTAAATGTTAATGCAACAACAAAAACCAAAAATAATAAGAAAAGAAAACCAGAAAAATAAATCAAAACCGCGTTAATGAGCTGAACAGCTGACAGTGGGAGAAGGCAGAAGAATTATATATACATATACACAAGAATGAGAAAAACAAAGAAAAAAACAAAAAAAAAAAAAAAACAAAAGAAAAAATATGAAAAAGCAGACATTAATTATATATAGTAAATATATACATATAACAAATAAATATACAATTAAAAATTGACATAGGTTTTATTGCAATGATAATGCTGATAATACGAATGCGATTGCGAGTGCCGTATGCCACTGATAACTGATAAACGATTGTCATGTTAATGATAATGATAATGATGATAACTAAAGACGCCGTAGGTCTATGAATGTATGAATGATATTTAAATACATATACAATACATAAACAGCAAAGCAAGAACGAGCAAGAAAAAAAAAACATTTACAAACTAATACAATGAAGGTATAACATTTACATAACAAAAAGACTTGACTTGATTATACTTATTATTATTGATAGTTGAAGTTTATTTTAGTTTATGCATTCGATTTACATTGAGTACTGTACTAAACAGCTTCTATAATTGAAATATATTTTGTGTATAGATTTGTGAATTCCATTAAATATTTTTTGATGAGTATTTGCTTTCCTAAGCTTTATGTATAAATCATTTCTCTATCATTTTGTATAATTATTACGGCATTTGCGTTTGATTTCCTTAAATATCTACTTTTGTTTCACTTCATTATTTTTTCATATATGAAACAGTTCTCATGGAAATGGCAGCTATATGTAGTTAAGAAAATTGATTTAAATCAAGTATATTTAACTAACAATGGACTTATAAATATATAACGAAAACAAAACCCTTAAACTTATACAAATACACAAATTGTATACTTTAGTTGAAAGGCTTGTAAAAATGCTAACCAAGAAACCAAACACACAAAAATCAAAAAACCTTTATTTCATACTGACTTTGCAATTTGATGTCCTTGATTTTTGTTTACCAGCTGATATCTCAAATACAACCGAATAAATTATATAATTAAAATTAAAACATAAATAAGTAAACGAAACAGATGATAAAAGCAAAATTGTTTTTCTTTTTAATAATATCCATTATTGTTATTATGCATACAAAGTTCCAACAAACAATCAAATAAGAAAACAATCAAGGAAATTTTTAAAACAAAGGATAAAAAAACCAAATACAATAAAAATAACGAAAAAAAAACTACAATGTTGAATCGGTTGTGTATGTATGCAGCATGGAAACCAATTAATAACAATTAAACAATAATGGTTAAAAACTTTTTTAAAATTTCAAATGCAAAAAGTTAAAGCTTATTAACGTGTCTTTGGGAGCTATTTAAACGTTTTTTCCCCCTTTGTTTCATATAAAATTTAATGCCAACTCTTATGTAAAGTTAAAAAAAAAAATGAAAAACAAAAACCAAAAAAGAAAAATAAATTTATTAACGAAATAACATATGAAATTGCGAGCAATAAAATTTCATATCTTATACACAGTACGTATAAAATGCAAAGTAATTATAAACAATTAAAATGAACATTTACTAATAAGTTTTGGGTTTCTTATTATGTTCTTATGTGCTGGCACACAGCTCAAATGCGCAATAAATGCAATTCGCCATAAATCTTTTACACAAGAACTCAATTAATTAGGCCTTTCGTTGACATTGGCCTGAGCTCTGTGTCATTCTTATAAAGCCCATGTTTCCAATATTAGTAAAAACAAGTTAATCTTAATATGGTTTTCATTTTGTCCTTTTAATTTCCATGTTGATTTTCTATAAAAAAAAACTGCAAAATAACCCACCTTTAAATATAAATGATAATACTCATAATGAATAATATAAACGATTTCTATACCGGTGTAATAACTCTATATAAATGTTGCTATACTACCAAGAAAAAGGAAACGAAAATAAACTGTATAAAATTATAAGCAAATAAAAAACAATTTATGCATATTATCCTTGCAAACATTATGCACAAAACAAACAAAAAAAAAAAAAATCATATAAATTAATAAAGTAAAAAACAAATCCCTAACCATGAACGAAAGCGCACTAACTAAGACCCGATGAAAAATAATAACGAAAAACAAATCAAAGTAAACCAAATGCAATGCGACAGATGGAAATTTTAATGACATTTTTGAATGAGAATTGAAAGGAACGAAAAACAAACAAAACAAAATGGAAAAATATACATATACATCTATTTTTGGCCTATTTTTCTATAATCAAGACATACAAAAACCACTTTTTAAACTGCAACAAAACCAAAAAAATGAAAGTAAATTTTTATAACATGAAATAGATTGCAATAAATAACTACAGTTAGTTTGGTGTGCGTTAATGTAAATACACATAAGTTAATTGATTTTATTTTTGAAACTCTATATTTATTTGATTTTTATATATATATTTACTCATATTTCTTAGCTATGTTTAAACTTAACGATGATCGTTTTAATATTTTGCATTTCCCTGACTTGACATTTTAGGCTGCCGTCAAATTGGCAACCTAATTGTGTGTACAAATTTGTATATAAATATATTTAACTAAATATCAAAAAACGGACTTTTTCATTTTCTGTTCATTTTTATTTTTAAGCAACAACAAGTTTACAACAAATTTTATTTATTTTATTACGATATAATAAATACATATAATTTAAGGCATAGCAAAAAAGAAAACAAACCTAGCGAAACCGAAGAAAACAATTTCTTTAACATACAACAACACAAATATGATAACAAATAATTGTTAAATGTTTAAAGTAAAAACAAAATACGAGTGCATAGACAAACACAGACAAACATACATAGACACACACACATGCATACAACAAAATATATATAATAAAATACACACATATATACAGAATAAGTATATAGAACACACATACAACACAGTCAGTCAATGAATGAAAAACCTAAAAATAGACAACACTACTTGTATTTATTTGTATTTGTATATTTAAAAAAAAAAAACATACAAACAATAAACATACAAAAAAACAAAGAGAACATTAAAATTAACTTTTACCAATGTAGCAAATGGCCCAAAGCAAAAATGCCATTCGCACAATTTTTTAAAATCTAATTCAAATTAAAAACAAAAGTTCAATTCAAATTATAATTTTCATCTACGTATTTGTACTTTGTATTTGTATTTGCTGTACATAAGTTTTGCCTGCCTATCTCTCTATAACCCTATCTCTGTTAAATCTTTCATTTAAATATATGAAAGCTAGTTAATCATAAATAATGTACGCATTTTTGCGGTCATTTTTTTGAGTATAATTATAATTCCATTATATTTTACTGTTTACATATTAAATATATTAATAAATTATATATACGAATACTATATAATACAAACAGAAAAAGAAAACCAAACAAAACAAACGAAAAACTATACATGAAGATGAAGAAAACAAATACACAACTTAATATACACTGAAAACAAAACCAACTATGCATTTCTGATTTAAAAACAAAACACTCTTCTTTCTCCCCACAACAGATGCTCTAATTTCTTAATTAACAGATCTCTTCTACAAATAACTTTTCTATTTAAGGCATTTTCGAATCACTTCAGATGCTGTTATTAATTAAAAATCCTTTTACTTTACCAGTTTCGATTCGTTGCTCTTCTTCACAACTCTCCTTTCCTTTTTGACTCACTTGTCTTTAGCTATCCCTCTTTCTACTCCTGAATCCAGTTTGAAAAAGTCTCTCTTTCAACAACTACAATAACATCAACAACAACAAACAAGAAACACATCCAATGACAAATAACACGCAGCACAGCTCATGGTAACAATTTTACACATACAGTAAGTTACCCTTATAAACTACTTATGTATTTACATTTTCATTTGCTTTTATTTTATGTGATGTCTATTTTCGTTATTGACGAAGTCAAATATGTGTTCAACTTAATCAGCTATTATGAAGTAGCACTTGATTTTTCAACCTTTTCGTAGTAGTTATGCAAACAGTTGAAGTGCAATTAAAAACTCAAAGCTTAGTTAATTTCGAGGCCAACTTTCGGAGTATTCATGGAATCTTCTGATGCTAGCTTCTTAACGCATTCTTTAAATTAGTCCGTGACGCCAACGAAGGCAGCTGCCTTTTAGGCAATCCAATTTCTAGAAGTTCCGAGATTGTCTGATGCTTACCAACCCTGGCAAATTGAGAAACTTTTTAACAACAAACAGGCACGAACGTTTTTTATAATTATCAATTTTTAGAAACTAAATACATTTTTAAGCAGTAAAATTGAATGGAATTACGTTTAGATTAATGTGAGTAATTTATATGTTTTTAACATCAATATATGAGAAAAGAGTAGGAAGATATTAAGCGCAGGTGAGCGTTAAGCGTGGAAGCCGTTGGTTTTTTAGAGCGAAGTCAAAGGTCAGGCACATTTTTGGAATGGGTTTTAAAGGATTTTTGAAAAGCTGAATAGCAAATTGAATGAGCAGCTGGTAATGAAAAGCAGCTTAGCAACTTTATTAAAGAAATATATATAAAACATATTATCTATAAATGTTATTTAGTAAATGAATGTAAAGAATATAAATATTAATCCCCAAAGAGTAACTAACAGTTGATACTCGTACAAGTACACTTTTGCTGAGCACTAAAGTGGGAGCACAAATAATTATATAAAAAAAAAAACTTTAAATGTTTATTAATATGCATAATTCAAAGAAGATTATAACTACTGTGTTATGTGTCATTAAACAGCTTTTGTTTAGAAGATAAGTAAATCGTGCGAGTTGCTCAAAAGTTTTTACTATAGCTGCCACTTAAAGAAAAATGCATATATATATATGTAAAGAAATATATATAGCTAGCCCAGAACTGCAAGCCACTATTTGTGTTAGCATTGGAGGCTGCATGCAAAACAAGATAGAAGATGAGATAAAATACAAAACAGTTAAATAGTTAACAATTAACCTTCAAACTGTACGACTGTTAACTATAAGCGAATATGTATCATATCGTTTGCGGCTCTTTGGCAAAGTGACCTTCAATGGGCATCAGGTGTTGTGTGTCATTGATTCGGGCCTGCTTTTTTCATCACGACCATAATATCAATTTAGACCATACAACAAAAAGCTGCACTCAATGCGCACAACCAGAGCCACTGATGCAATTCAATGCCACTTTCAATTAACCAATCACCACTTTACACACAATTGCCGCTTGCGATATGACCCACAATATTATACCAATTTTTGTGCATCTGCTTCTAAAAATAATCGCAACATGTCCCAATTTAAATAGAAAAATAACCAACGATTCCACAAAGCTTCTAACTACATTTTGTTTTGCATGCAAATTGCTAAAATAAATTGCTGTCCTGCAGTTGGTTGACAAACAAAATAAATGATTGAAAAACGACAAAAATAGATAAAAAACATATAAAAAATACAATTTAAATAAGGGCCAGAGATTGGAGCTATAATAAAATTGCATGTCCAGAAAAGGTTTCAGACAGGAGCAGACCAGAAGATTTGTATGGTAAGCCGACTAAATTGCTTTCTAAATGATTGTAATGCGGATTGAGACTTAGGGATAAATGATTGCACTTCAGCTTCAGCTAAATAAAAATTTAAATTAATAGCATTGATAAAACCCACTTGAAATGCAAAAATGTTCTTAAACTTGCTCCATTCAACCATTTCTCTAAATATCAAACTAGTTTTATAATATTTGGTAATATATAATAGATATTCTACTGTTCCATGCATTATTCATTCTCTGCTTTTATCGGTTATTGTGTACAAATGTGTTTTATTCTTAATCTATTACATTACGATTTATTTTGTACGTTTTGACGATTTTCGTGTTAAAATGCTATTGGGAACACAACTGTCTCCTTGACACGCTCTTGGCTAACCAAAGTTTTCGCTATGCGGCTCGCACCCAACTGGATGTAAGTGAGATGGATGTAAGTGCGAGATAAGGTTCCGCAAATGAGCGACATGAGTGCAATGAGTGTAATGAGAGCACATATGAAAATGAACACGCATGAGCCACAATGGCACTGCCATGAAAGTTTTTTAGTTATATATTTTATTTCATTTGCATCATGCAAGCGAGTTTTAGTTGGCGTCATTTTAATTTGTATAATTTGCTCGACTTGCAGTTAGACGAGTTCATTAGAAAATAATTATGTTGTTGAGCGTGTTCTAAAAGTTTTGCAATACATACATACAATTATACACACATATACACACACATATACAATGTCTCGCAGAATGTACACACTTGTTAAATGTTAGTACTGTTTACTAAAAGATTCTATAAATAATATTTTGAAGCAAACTTTGTTGCAGGCTAAAAAAAAGATTTAAATACCATACATAAAGGCAAACCATGGCACTATTTATGAATTCTAAATAGCACATAAAGAATCTATATGCAATTCATAAAAATTGCAAGTGAAAATATTATTAATTTTCAATTTCTATAATTAGCGCAATACGCAAATTTCCGAAACAATTAGCGTAAACAATTTTGCACTGCTGCACTTTTATGTGATAATTAAATACAAACGAAGATACAATTTTGTAATATTTATATAATGCACCACAATTGCACTTACCAAAAAAAGTAAATAACAAAAAGTAAGGAAAGATATATATATATATATGTATATATATATATACTTCTGAATTTGTATTAACGCCTATCTAATACTACGTTTTTATTTTATTTATTTATTTGTATTCCATTTTTGTGTAGTTCGTAGCACTTTTTGCACAAATTAGCACAAAAAAAAATATATATATATATATTACATAAAGCCAAAAAACAAATGCGAAATAAGCAACTGTTATTCGAGTTAATTTTGCGAGTCCAGAGTTTGTGGATGCAGAGATAATAGTCTTCCACGAGCACCAGCAAATATATAGTTAAATAGTTGCGAAACTTTCCCAGAAAAAAATCGACATCCAAAAATGACACACTGTGAACAAGCTTTGGACAAACGCACAGGAGATGTATTAAATTGAGGTCACAGGAAACCTTCGAGGAATCAAAATATTTTCGAGCTATAAACATAAGTAGTCACAAGTACCTTAAAGCTAAAGAATCGTTGTATGTATATGTCATGTGTAGACGCTCAGAGATGGCGGCAGCGTAGCTAACTACAACCCCAGCAAATCCAGCAATAGCACAAGCTACAACAGAATCAACCAGACATCATATATATCATATATATAGATATATCATATATAGATATATCATAAATATATATATATAAATAATCTATTAGCTACACTATCCTATCTCAAAACACACACGCAGCTTAAAAGCAATCCGTCCTAACTGAAACTTTTGAGCCAAAATAAAAACAAAAAAACACTTGAAATGCTACGCGGATTGAGATACTCGCAGAGCACTTACGATTAGAAACTACTTGACAAAGTATACGTCTATTAAGAACCTATGCACACTCACACACTTGCACACTCATACACACATAAAATGCACTTAAAATGTAAATGTTGTGATTTAAATGCACCGCCTCGAAGTATGCACCAATTATATGGAAAAATCCAAGTTTTTGACAAATGTACTTTTGCACAATTTTTAAAAATGCACCAATTACTGTAATCGAAAATGTATTGTATTTTAATGAATTATTTGTACATGTATAGCAACTAAATTAAACCCCTTAAAATATATATATATCCATATACACATACATATAAATATATTAACAAATATACGAAAACGTTACAAATTTATCCGACTTGTATTACAAATTAGTAAAGGTCAAACGAAAAGGAGAGATTGTTTTGTTTTCAGTTTTCTGTTTTGATTTTATGCCTTTTAACTTTTTGCAAAACTCAAAAAAAGTCTGCGAAAACAAGAAAATGACAAGACAAATTAGGCAAAAACGTTCAAATCATACAGCTAATTGGCCCAGGGTCAATGCTCTGTAAATATACTAAAGAATAAATGAAATACTTACTTGAAAGGAAAGCTATGTAAATAAGCCAAGATGAAAAAAAAAATACGCTAATTACAGAAATGAAAAAAAAAAACCGAATAAACCCAAACTTTAAGAATAGCACCAAAACCAAATGCAACAAAAAACAAGCAAAACCAAATAAAATGAATGAGAAACGTTTTTAACTTTAATTATGTATAATGTTTTATGTAATGTATGGTAATCCACAAAGGAAATCCTACTATTAATTTCTAAGTCATTTAACTTGTAAATTATTATGGTTATAAATGTATCATACTATAAATGTAAACAGACAGAAAAGGACAAAACCCAAATACTACAATAATAACAACAACTACAACTGCATGATTTACGTGTAAGCTCTTTATGAGATTGTGTGTGGTTAGAAGTTACACTGAAATTATGTCTGCCTATGATTATATATACATTAAACAATATATATATACATATATATATACTTACTGAACAACAAAAATTAAGAGGAAGAGATGATAAAGAGTAACAGCATTAGAGTTGAGCAAATACAATTATTGAAATTGAAATTAAATGCGGCAGAAGAATGTATTACAAACTAAAAAAACACACATACATATATATGTATATATACATATATACAAATTAAAATCCAACAAAACCCTAATTTATGAGATTATATATATATATATATATATATATATATATATATACATACACATATATACGTATATATAACAACAACAAAAATATGTGTAAAAATTAAATAAAACGAAGCCTCAGTCAGTATAAACTTGAACGCTTTATTTGATTTTCTCACTTGGCCGGAACGAGCCCTTCATTTTATGGTTAAATATTCTCTGACAGCATGCACATATAGTATGAGTAAGTATTCCTTTGAACTTTGCGTCTTTACAGTTTTCCATTGAGTCTTTTTAAAATAATAAATTTGGTATAAGCGTAAGTATTTTAGCCTGCTGCTAATTAGACTTTCAAGCGAGAGCGAAAAGTGATACATAAAAAGAGAGTAGGAGAAATTATTAAAGTACCAAATAAATTTGCAACATTAATCTCTCCTACCCATTCAGAAAACAAATCCAATCAATGAGAACTGCTATTAAAATTGCCCATAATGATAATAATTAAAGCAAAATATAACCCTACAACTACGAAAGATGCTCAAGTCATAAGTAATAACCATGAATTAGTTCAAATATTGTAAAGCAAAGTATAGTATATTTTATGACCACATTAAGCGGAATTTGCACCGTATTGTTAATTTTGATCCTTAAAGGAATAGCGTCAGGCGCCTTTTGACCGCTTGCCGAAACAACAGTTGTGGTTTTTGGGTCTTTGGGAATTCGCGTAAATATTTTGTAAATAAACAGGTATCATAAATTTTAATTAGCGCTGGCCAAAAACTAATTTCATGCGAAAAATAATAAACCAGCTGGCAGTAAAAGTGGGCTTGGACGTGTGCGTGGGCTGTGGGTGTGTCTTAAGTCAACTGTTGTTGGTTTTTGGCCCCGACAGTCCGTACGAGGCATAACTAGTAAGCTGCGTGTTCCCCCATTGCACCCAAGAGTATACGCAAAAATTATATTTTGTTTTTCTTTGTCAGCCTTGTATTTCATGTTTAATTGCCTGCCCTTTTGCTACTTATTGGCTGACTTTCTATTTATCTGAATGTATCCCTGCCCAGTCGCGTTTCCTGGAAATCAGCTCCCATCTGGGAAGTTTATGGGCCGCTGTTTCTGTATTTTATGATGTGCATGTAAATAAAATTCAGAATAGTCATAGCTCATATCCTGTGCTTAACGGTGTTGTCGCATCCGCTACAACTACTATCCTTTTCGCTGATCAAAGCTTAGGAACAACTACGGGTTTTTCATCTTTTTACCACATACTTGGTTGACCTTTCGACCAATGCAATTTAATGAAATTTGGACAAAAGCCACATGTTGTTCAAGAGGCCTCCTCTGCAGTTCACCTTAAGGGATGCGATATAACAAATGTCAAAGTGGCAACTGCTGACATTTATTGCACTGAGCAACACACATGTACTCGTACTCACTCAATCTGCAAGCTCCTGAGATCCTGGGCGCATATGCCAATTATCCGAGTCTGGCGTGGGTGCAAAACAATAGCTTCAAAGAAATGCTTTACAATTGATTTAAGTGAATCTTTTGTTCTCAAACAATTAAACACAAAGCAAACTACAAACCAAAAAAACACTTTGTGCACTAAAAGCTGACTTTTTTCTTCTAAGTTGTCGGAAATAGGGTTATTTTATATTACTTTTTTTAACATGTTGATGTTTTAAATAGCATGTGCACCCACCAGACACAAATTAGGTTGAAGCATTGGCTAAATTATCTTTCAATTACAAACATACTTTTAGGGTCGTGCAACAATTAAAATGGTTCAAACTCGGTGAAATTATTTGCAAATTGGAAGGACATGGAATGCTAAAATTACAAGGACCAACTCAATTAAAATAATGGGGTCATCAACGAATCCAAGCACGTGACTAAATTTCTATCGCAGGCCGATTGAAAATTAGTAAAAATTAAATAATCTCAGTTTCTGGGAAAACACAGAGACGATTTGAATGTCCTTCAGCTAATTCATAGCCTTACTCAAAAGAAAGTGTTTGACACAGCACTTGCCAGGATTCGAAAGAATATTGGCGAGCCATTTAAAAATTTCGATATTTCGGCTGTTTGAAGAATGGAATTCGTTTTTAGTTGTCTTAACGTAGTAGTAGACTCTCTGTGGTCAAAAGACATTCGGGTAGCCCATGAAATGGTCAAGTTACGCCATATTTTTCGATTTTATGAACTTGCACAATTGACTGGAATTGACTAACCAACAGCTGCGTCCGTGCTGCTGTGCGTGTTCAGACCATCAGACCAGAGACTCTAAGATTATAAATTTGCGAAGTGGATTTCTAGTCATATTTATATATGTATGTAGTTTCGATATTGAAACCATTTCGTTGCAAGTTCTAATGAAATTGCTAAACAATAATTGATTACTTGGCAGGAATTGCGAAAAGCACGTCCACAGTTTTACTTGTAGTTTCATCCGCAGCTTGCCTCAAATCCGAATCGATGAAAACTAAAAATAAATCTGTTCAGAGCTGAAAGCAAACTAATGCAAATGTTGCGGTCTGGTTCCATACGAAAATTTCGTTTGACGCTGCTTTTGGCAAAGATCCTGCAATGCCCTTTCTGCAAATGCACAGGGAAAAATCTCGCCTTCGATTTGCGTTTGACAACTGACACATGCAGTGCAACTGTGGCGACTTGAGCCAGAAATCCACGGCCATTCAGCGCACTGGACATTAACCCATTTTTCCCTGAGATTGTTGTTTTTGTCACAATCTATTTACGTTTCTTTGCTGATGCTTTGGCATAATTTCAGCATCAACAACATACCAAATATATTGCAGTCCGTGGGCAGCAGAATGCTGACATCTTTTGTGGGACTGCCACATTAAATGTGTTGAAATCACTTGCCGCGTTTGTTGGCCTCTTTGGCCTTTTTTTCTTAGTTGGCGTCTTCGAATGTCTTCGCGTCAGCGATGTATCTGTCTGTGAAACTGAAAAAAGCGTATATGAGACAGTGGGCACTGGCGGCAACAACGTCGCACCATGAGAAGTTTTCATTACTTATCATAACTACTGACAGCATGTTTGTAAACTGAAATGACTAGAAATACCATAAATATTTATCATTTCACTCTTAGTAAGTATGACGAAAGTAAAATTTCAAATCAAATTAAACATAGGTTTGGTTAGGATTCTCTAAGAATGCGTCATTAATTTTTCGGCACTTTTTTCCATAATTCGTCTATTCTCATTTACTTTCCATCAGCTGAAATACGCGGCTGGCTGTTATTTTTGGCTGGAAGCGCTGGCAATTTATTTAGTGCCTTTATTAATATTAATGATGTGCGACGCTCTTGTCGGTTCATGTGCTGCACGCTCGTTGCAAAATATGTTTGCATTTTTGTCTTCAGCTGGATTCTGGTTCAGATGTAATCTAGACGCTGCTGAAGTCGATTAACAGCTTATTGACCAGATCTGAAAACTTGGCGGAACTCAAACTTGTTAGTTATCTGTACATGTACATGACGCTGTACTTACTCATATTTAAATTAGGCTAGGCAGCTGCCTGACATTATTTTGACCAAATTTGGCACAGCCAAGAGCAGACAGCCAACTGCCAACTGCCAATCAAAAAGCCATCTGCACTTGCCAGCCGCCAGCCTAATTTGCATGTTGATACGGCAAGTGACACCCCAAAAACATCCACATCAAAATCAGGCGAACGGGTCAAACAACAACACTATGCAACTTATAATGTACATGTTGTTGCTAGTTAATATTGTTGTTGCCACTTCAATGCAATGTCAACTCCACGTTCCGTGCCAGTTCGGTAGCAAATGTTATTGTTAAAATGTTGCGCCGGCACAAATGGAACACAGAAACCCATTGGGCCACGGACATGCGCAACCCCTTGCAGCCACCCACCACCCCTTTGTTCGGTGCCTCGCTATGCTGCATGCAAACAGTGGCTGGCATCTGAACTTTTGGTTTTTGTTGTTCTTGTTATTATTCTTGTTGCAACATTGTAATGTGGTTCGGTTGTGCGCATTGGATTTTTATGGCTTGGTGGCCTTTACACAACGCCCCCTAGCACCCAACAATGGTATAAAATTGAATAGATTTGGATGTACAAAGTATGCATTTGAATATAGGTATCTCATCTGATCTGACTGCGACTTATGTATGTTAGCTAGGAAAGTCAATCACCGAGGATATTGGAATGGGATTTATGTAAATATCTGGAGGAACATGACAGATTATAAATGTGATTTTAAAGAAATTAGTGGGTTAGTTTTCAATAGCTTAGATAGATTGTAAGCATAGCGAATATATAATCTGATATATAATAATATATAATCTGTCACTTAACTAACTCGACAAGTTGGAAAAGTGGAAATTCAGCCCAGATGGAAAAATAATAAAATAGCCATTGCTGCCACTGTACTGCAATTTTGTAATTTATTTGCTATCGATGTAGGTTATATTTTTCTCCTGTCATTTTGTTATCAAATCAAATACTTTTTATAGATTTTTGTTGGTATTTCCATGCCGATTGTTGTGTACATTGAAATTGCATTTGGTTATTTAGGTTTGTCAACAGCGTAGCGGGAAAAGCGCGGTGAATCTCGCCGTGCTGGTCCCAGACAATGGGACGTCGCCACGGCCCACTTATCACAATTGTGTTTATTTTTATATTCCATTTATATTGTATGTGCGCTAATTATCTGGCTTGAATTTAGCGTTTAGTGCTGTCAAAGTGGCGACAAAAGGACGGCAGCTGTCAGGTAATAACAGTGACATGCAAAATAAGGAGCATTTTGCTGGATAACAAAATACCCTACTAATCCTTACAGATAACTAATAGTAACAATTTTAAATTGTAATTGTATTGCAAAAGTCTTGGAATGTTAGTTAACTTGTTAGTTAGCAGATGGAAAAGATTATCTGATAGAGGAAAGTAAAGTAACTCGGCTAGCAGATATAATGCGTAGCTATTTTCTGTGTGACAGATAAGTCACGTATATCTGCTTTCATTTCTACAGGGTACAGGAAAAAGCGCGGCAGCCAACCAGTTGACTTGCGTGTAAGAACTTTTCAAAACAACGTATGAGTTAATATGTGTTTTGTTGTTTATGTGCGATGTGTATATAGAAATATATGAATTTGTGAATTTTTTATTTTTATGACAATAAGACGCATTAGCTTTATATTCTTGCTGCTTTGTTATGGAAATATGATGATTATTAAAATTTCAAATATATTAATTTCTCAACAATGAGCTTTCATTGTCATATTTTCAGTATTCTAATGAGCCAGCTACAAATCTCCAATTTCTTCGTCATCCTCAGGCGCAACCTTGTCCGGGTAGAACTTTCTCAGGACGCGATGCACGTCGGAAACGAGGTCCTCATACTGGGGAAACTTATCCCGTCGGGGCGGTCCTCTGTTCAGACCCGACCACAGCTCGTGCTGGGAAGTGCGAGCATTCTGTGCAATACAAACCTCAAAGGCTCCATCTCGGGGCACCTGTTTGCCATTCCTGTTGCGCACCAATTGGAATTGGCGCTCCGGAATGCGCTGCTGGAAGAAGGTTAAGCACTCTTCAGCTTTCGTATGAAAGATAGGGCATTCTGTTGTGTGTTCTATGTAGAAAATGCTCCGATCTTTTGAGAAGTGCTCGTCATCGGCCCAATCAACATTTTTGCCCTTTTTGTTCCGCGCCATGACCGACAATTTTGTAATCAATTTGTTATTTATTTCAATGCTGTAGTGTTTGCGACATGTGTGCTATTTGTAATTAAAATGCTTATAATAACAATATTATTAACAATTAATATTTTGTTTGTACTGATTGATGGGTCTACGGTTAGTTTACTGCTCTTTGAAAATGTTCTCTTTTGTGGCGCTGCGCAACATTCATAAATCACTTTTCGAATCATTTAAGTGTCCGCACGGCAGAAAATCGGAATCTGAATAAACCGCTTTCCAAAAAAAAAAAATGTCAACCATTTGCTGGGCTATTTTTAAATGCATCAGACATAGTCACACACTCACACACACTCAAAAAAATAACAATTATATACACAACATACATATGTATGTATTATAGCAGAACATCCATAAAAAACATTGTTGTTAATTTGACAGACAACGCACACAGCAGATTTGACAATAACAGAAAAACGCCGAAAATCAGGAACACCAAAAACAACAAGTTGCACAAACAAATATTATTCCGTCTACATATACATAAAGCTATAATATATATATACATATATATATAAATATATTAATAAAAATCAAACAAATATTCATGTAAACCGAAATGAATCTATACAAATTAACAAATGTATAGCTTTATTTAGTACTATGTAGTTTCAGATGTGCGCATTGCTTTGCCAAAAGCTTTCATGTACAAAGTAAAGGAAATAACAAAAAATTAAAAAAAATAAATAAAAAATAAATCAAGAAAACAAAAGAAGTTAAGTAAGAGTATTTACTACTGACTACTACTTATAGACTGAAAATAATTGCTTATAATAATATAAAACTATTTTCATAGCCAAATTGAAGTCTTAAGAATTTTACAAGTCAAGCTCAGCTTTTTGAAAATATTTGCTTTAGTTGGATTAAATTTGTTTTCGATTTGACGAAATGGATTTTTTGGAGATAATAGAAATTTGTTTTCTAAATATAATTCATTTGCATATGCCTTAGCTGCTGAACAAATAACATGAAAGAGTAAACAGAAACTTGATGATGATGTTGCACTGATGATACATTGATGGGCTTTAAAATAGTATAAATAAGTACTATTATGGTCTGCTCGTACTTCTCTTAGTTTCATTTTATGACATTTTCAGATACTCTCATCTGAACCGAACATTTGAATAAAATGCAAAAATGCAATTTGCAAATGAACAATAAAAAAAATGTAAACAACGAAAGTTACGGCATACTGAACAAACCGAATAACACGTACACACACACACACATACAAAAGCACACACACACACACACATACACACACAAATAACTCCAGAAAACACTAGAGCAAACCAAAAACGAGTGGGGTCAATAACAAGGCGCCCTTCCACAGGCTCATAAATATTAATGCGTGTACTTTTATATTTAATACTTTCGAGTTTTTAAAGCTGCTGTCTGGCAGACAATGTGTGTGTAAAAGCGCGAGCACACACATTATATGTGTATATCCATTTTACAATAATGAAGCTAGATAAAAGTATTTGCATGCCATGCAGGCTAAAGTTGTGGTAAATAAATATTCCCGTATTCTGTGCTAAATTATTAATAATAATAATATTTAAAGGCGTCACATTCGTGGCTTCTGCGTCAACAGCACAAAATTTAAATAAATAAAGTCAAGCATACATAATAAAGTCATAGCATACACTCATATACATATATATATATATATATATATATATAAATATATATATATATATCTAGCTGTTGATGTATCTGTATCCCCACACGCATTTCTCCACACACATACCTATGCGCGATGTATATTTTTAAAAAATCAAAACGACAAATCTCGCAGCGTTTTCGTAAATTGCAGCATTTTGAAATACAACAGATGCTGACGCTGGCAGCGACGTCAACATCGACGCCAGCTGCAGTCAGCGGTCGGCCGGTCAGCTCCTCGCTTAGTACCACGTCGTGTTTCAGAGCGCCCAGCCACGAACGCCGAACGCGAAGAACAATTTCGAAAATTTTCCTCAAATATATATTTTTGAATCGAGTTCCCAGCGGCTCACATTTAATTTTTATATAATAAGCAAAGGCTGTGAAAGTGAGTGAACCACAGGGAATAGAATACCCTGTAAGGGATTTCAATTAGCGTATATCTTGCATATTCCTTTAACAGCCGCATCAGCAGCAGCCGCAGCCGCCATGCAGGTCTTCGATAACAATATGGTAAGTTTTCCTATACATCATATATATAGGTGTATGAATATATGCGTATGTTTGTTTGCTTAAGCCAAATGCCAAATTGATTGTGGTGCCAACGTAGCCACACTTAGCCCAGTTAACTTAACCCAGAAATGCCAATAGATAAAAATACGTGGGCAAACAAATTCAGCAGCTTATGGCTGATTTTTTTCCTCTTTTGGGTAGCCACGCCCATTTTGGCTAACAAAAGGTTTGCGTTTCGCTCTGTTAACAAACATCCGGAAGTCTTGAGGGGTTCAACACGCCATGCAAAATTAATTACAAAAATTCACGTAATGGCCAAGATCCAAGTGGGTCAACAGCTGCCAAGAAGCACAAGTGCACTGAAAGTGCGTACCTATATATTGTGTGCGCATATATTTTATATAAGCATTTACATATATATATATACATATATATATATGTGTATATATGTGTGTATAGTTTTTCCCCAGCTGTTCTTTCTCAAGCAATCATTTATATTAGAACTTCTTGCTGGTTAATTATAATTTTAAATGGTTTTCAAAATAATCATATTTTTCTACGGCTTATTAATGCCATAAATATAATAATTTCCAATTTAAATTCCACTGGAATATAATCACTTAGCAATTTGTACAGTCATAAATCGTTTTCTAATGGACCTTTACTAAATTGTTTGAATGCTGCAAGATTTCTTTTTGAGTATTTTGCCAGAAATTTCCATTTGATGCCATTGGAAGAAATTCTATGCTTATTAAAAAAGAAAAAAGAAAACCCACACAAAATGTTCTTTTGGGGCAGAGCTATAAGTATTTTCAAATCTTTAGCTTATTAATATTACGCCCGGACCGGCGACAAATACAACTTTTTTATAGATCCACAAAAAATCAAGAAAACAGAAAATAAATATAAAAAAAAGTATAAACTAGAAATTAGCTGGCAGCTGAGCAGACAAATCAAGCATATAAATCGTCAAACATTTGCTTAGAAAGTTTTTAAATAACGCATAGAATTTTTTAAAATCTTGCCACACAGCTGACACATGTTACGAAACTTTAAAAATTAGGGAGAGTGGATTTTTGGGTAGCTCATTAGCAGTTCATATTAGTGGATCGCAGATCATAGCAAATGCACCAAAATTGCGCTTACAAAAAAAAATTAACGAAAACAGAAAACTGGTGACAAGGTCAGAACAGAACACCAAGAAAAAGAAGCAGAAAAAGCGGCAGAGCAACGATGACGATATAGACGACGACGCATTTGCCGTAAATTCAAATCCCAACAACAACATTTCGTCGATTTCCTTTCAATTTATTTCGAGCTAGTGTAAAAATAGCCGTGGCACAATTTTACAATTCATCCAAAAAAAAAAAAAATAGCAATAGAATTGGTTTATTTTCGTCCAAAATAAATCAATTGGTCGTATTTATGCAGATGCCATCATTTGATTATTTCACACAGTCGTTGATTTATGGGCGATAGATGTTGCCTGCCTTTTTGGCCAGGTTTCTGTGGCCCTTTTGGCCAATCTACTTGCGTACTCACATTCTACATCTGTGTTTGTGTGTCTGTATGTATGAACGGACACATAAGTCATGTGTAATTGCTATATGTCAATGTCAATGTGTGGGTGCGGCCATGATGGATGCTAACCCGACGTGCATATGCGGTTTTTGCGGTTTTCCCTATGCAATTAAACTTTTGCACTGCATCCTCGTTTCAATTCAATTAAATTATTAGCATATTGTTCTTGGGATTAAGTATTCTATTCTCATGTACAGCAATTAGTTGGTATTCGATTTTTCCGGGAACTGTAAATGATTTGTGGCAAACATAAAGGTAAAGTTGCCAACACTTAATAAATAAAATAAATTACTATTTTCATGAATAGCAGATTCTTGTTAAGCCTTTTAACGGAAAACTTATTTTGATAAATTTATAAATGTATATCCATCGTTTTATTAAATTAATTTGTTTATATATTTTAAATTCTTTAAAAAACAGATTATAAATTATATATTTAAAAGGTAAATTTATTGGATTTAAAGAATGTGAAGTCTAACGAAAATAAATTAATTCTCTGCAATCTTATTTATTACCTGAAATTTCTGCTATGCCAAGAATGTGTGCTATATTTCTTAGCGGATTAACTTTAAAAAAACAGGGATTTGTTAAGAATAGAAACACTTGAATCCATTTAAAATAGAAATCAATTTCTTAATACTTGTTTGTTTTCATACCCTTGTATTATAGTTTGTCATGAACTTTGTAACGCATCAATTCCTACGTTTCTCGTTTGGTTTTTGAACTTATAGTCAAAGTTAGCTGCCGGCAGGTTGACAATGGTCTGCAAGGATATTTCATCTTCGCCGTGTCCAGAATAGTTGTACTTATTCAATTCAATTTCAAGAGAACTACTTTATATATGTTAATCAGAAATAACTATAGAAACTACCAACTAGTTACACAAAGCCCAAAATTACGTAAATAATGAAACAACAAATCTGCTAAAGTTTCGAAAAATATACAAGTTAAATAGGATCAATTATGTAGCTCGAAAAATGTACGGCAATAATTTCGCAAATAAACAAATAAATACATTGAAGCAATAAGAACTTTGGTCTATGTATGACACTATTCTGTGTGTAAACAATAGTCCACGAATA
Source organism: Drosophila basisetae (assembly GCA_035041595.1). Classification (NCBI taxonomy): domain Eukaryota; kingdom Metazoa; phylum Arthropoda; class Insecta; order Diptera; family Drosophilidae; genus Drosophila; species Drosophila basisetae. Next base: position 3,901,124 of record JAWNLB010000144.1, read on the forward strand.
ATTCAGCGATTAATGACGCGCCAAAGCAGCAAACAAATTGTATAATTTAAATAAAAGCGCACTGTTTATTGAACTAAACACAAACAAAAGAGCCAAAACAATTGCTTATTTAATTTGCACACAAATATTTGCCAGTGATTAAATACACCACAATTACCCATCGCATCACATGGGGCCAATATAATTCGACTGTTGGCTGTCATCACGCAGAGCCAGAAATATATTCTCTTAGATATTTTGGCAGATTGATGAAATTAATAATTAAAATGTGTTTGGCACTTTGTTAAGAAATCCGCTAAAATAGCTGTCACAACTGATAAGTAAAACAGAACAGAACAACAAATACGAGTATGAATTCTTTTGTTTACGAAATCAACAAAATGTATTCGCGGTCAGTGGGTTAATTTATTGGTTTTACCACCAAAATATTTCTGTCAGAGCTTTGCCAATCGTTGAGAAGATTGGCAATATAAAAAAAGAAAGATTTTTGGTAATTTTTTCTAAAAATAAATTCGCATATATTTAACATTTTTCTCAAAATTGAATCATTTTCTGTTAGACACATTTTCCTGCCATATTATTTTATTCATTTTATATCTTATACACTATTATTATTTAGAATGAAAAAAGTGTTTGAAAAAATGCAGGTCTTTTAATGCATCACATTTTATTAACTTTAATTTGTCTGTTAATTATATACAATTTACTTAAACTATTTCAATTTAGCGTCGCGCCTCACGACGTGCCTCATTGCGACGTGGATCGATTTCGGCGCTGCCACAGAAATCGGCGGAGATTCCATGGGATATCTTTGAGCGCCTCTTTATGCCGTTCCTCTTTTGTCAGGCTGCGGCAATTGTCAGCTCGCATCTGCTGCATGCACTGAGTATCAGCAACATTTCAACATTTGCGGTCTTCGTTTGGTTCGCCCTGGCCACCGTGGGTGCCGTGTTGTTCTACCACTTTGTGAAGGTAAGTCCCTTAGATTGTATATGTCTGGGGTAGGCCACAAGTCCATTTCAGGCATTTTAATCCTTTTAACGCCGAGAGCAGTAGACGACAGGCTAACCACATTCCGGCCACATGACAACGCCCGGAAGAGCGTTTGGTATCAGTTTCGGCTTTGGGTTAAACTTTGGGTCATGTCTGGTAGCTGGCAGTTTCTGGCTGGGGTTTCAGTTTGTGTGAGCCTACGAAAAAAAAAATTAGCATGTTACAAGTGCCAAACCGCAAAAATAGCAAAGCACATAAGCGAGCAAAGGACAAGCTGAGACACAAAATAGAAGGCAAAACAAATCACTAGAGCTAAGAATAGCCAAAGCCAAGAACTCACACAGGACAAAAGGACTCCAGCACAGAGGACGCACTGACGACAAATAACTGAGCTACAGTTTAAGTTATTCCCGGTTAACCACCAATGGCATTTGGCTCGGTATTTGCCTTTGGCTGAGACTTTGTCTTGCCTCTGTTTTGATATTTTAGAACTGACTACGAAATGAAAATGAAAACAAATAAATAAGCAGCAGATAAAGAACACAGTCGAAAGAGAAAATGCGACAACAGCTCGGGTAATGAAGACAAATACAAAAAAAAAAAGACAAACATATTCTAAAAGACAAAGCAAATAAGATGGAAATTTAAATGAAAAGCTCTGAAGTGCAGTTTGTTCGCACGCCAGAGAAAAGTGTTGAAAAGTTAGAAACATAAAACGCACAAGTAGCATATAAAATGGAAATATACATAAAAACATACTAACAACAATGCAGTGAAAAGATTAAACACTAAATTTATGTTACAAAATCATTCATTTGACAGACTTTTAAAGAATTTTTAAATATTTTTGTTACTTTTTCAAGCTATACCTTTTCAACATAATTAAGTCTAACACCTCTATATATTATATGCAGTCTATTAATAGAGAAATTAGCTCGGCGCACAGATTGGACCTTAATTATTAATTTCTTGAAGCTACACGTGGAAAATGCGAGCAGACAGTAATTTTTGTTTTTTGTAATTGTGGCACAGTTCATTAACTAAGACATGCCACATACATTTATTTAAATTACTTCTCGGTCATTTCATTCGCATTCCATTCCCAAACGGAATGATGTGATTAGACGAATCTGTGAATTTACTCTCGCTTTATCTTCACATGCAGCTGATTTAACTTGCAAGTTATCCGCATAAATGGCCACATTGCGTATGCGTAATTTATTTAACCTCAACATATTCGGATTCAGGCGATCAATAACTATACACGTCTGCAAGCAGCAAGTATGCACGTGGATGTGTGTTTTCTTGTCTTTTAGGCTCATTCTTTTCTTTATAAATCGGCGTAGATAATGCTGTAGATATTTCTTCATTTGCTGGCCATTTGGCTAGAAATATCGATGGCGCCGAACGGGCACACACAGAAGCCGGCAGATAATTCAAATTTGCGTGCACTTTAATTAGCTTAACTGACGGCAGGACCAACGCCGGATAAGCCTGGATAAGCCAGGACAATGCTGTTCCTTCTGCTGCTGACGTTGGTCGTTTGCTGCTGGCTAACTGTCTGGCAATTACGAGCTGCGGCGGCTTCTACTGCTGCTGGGCCACATTTTATAGTTGTGCCGGGCGCACGTAGGCAACATTTTGCATTGATAAGACAGCCGGACGTGTCCTGGCATCTGCACGCATTATCTTAGCAATTTCTGGCTGCTTGACACGAATCATGCGCGATATGCAACCAGACATTAACGTAATAAGCAGTCCGGTCCAGATCCAGGATAATTAACAGTTGCCGTTGCAGTTGCAACTCTGGCAGCGCTCCACTAGAAGGTGAGGCAGCTGCATCACTAGTCATGGGTAGTTTAATGCGTCCCTGACAGTTGGCCTCAATTATCGTTACTTGTACGCAGTGTTTGACCTCAGCACAAGGACGACAAGGCATATGGAGCCGGCCGATGTAGATGCCAGTTGGCGCTTTAAATTGATGCAAAATAAAAGCACACAAAATATTCTTAAGCGAATAGCAAAAAAGTGAATATAATTATGTGAGCGTAGTCGCCCACGTGGATTCTAGCACTCGCAGCCCTCGGATGTTGTAACAAGACGTCTCAGTTAAAGGCTAATTAAATGCGTCGAGTCCTGCCACGCATGCGACCTTTGCCCTTTTCTATCATCCCCAACGAAAACCATCACACCAATACCCAACTACACTCAAACTGTCAGATCGACAAACAGGCAGATAGACTGTCAAACATGCAACCAGATAGATAGCTACTTCCAAAGCCGCAGCTTCGCCATATTCGAACAGCTAATTTGAGTAAGCACCGCACAGTGGCACTCAAATTGCCAACATATTTCGGTTCGCATAAAGAAATCTATTTCGAAATTGTTGTTTGTGATTTAAAACTGAATTTTGCTCCTGCATAAGTTGCTTAAGTGGCGAAAATGAAAGAAAGTTGTAATCGAATAAATGCCAATATTACAAAGATATTCACTTGAGTCTAGCAAGCTTACACTCAATCAAGTTATAACGTGCTGCTCACCCTGCTCGACAATTTTTGTGATTGCGTCTCGCGAATCCACTGTTTCTGCCAAACGGCGTTCTGTGTCTATTTTGGGGCACAGCAACAGCCGCAGCCACATAATCAGTTTACAGATTTGGGCGTCAACGTCCTTGAAGGGGGCACTAGGATATTCCAGTGGAAAGCATAAAATGGCCTTGGCTTTGATTAGTTTGGCTGACCAACAACTATTAACCCTTAACGGCTTCAAACATTTAATGCTATTTGTTTTTTTTTTATATACTTCACTTGCTTTGAGCTACTTTATATAGGATATCTGTCTACTCGAGCACTCTCGAGCTCTCGCTTCTAGTATCTCTTTATTTTCTTTACACAGCACGGTTCCCAAATGCAAAGTTGACGATACTTTATATGTATATATACATATATATATATATATATATATATATATATGTTTACTCATGAAGTGCCTGCTGCTCTCATTCGATTGTTTTGCGCATCACGTTGTGCATTTCGTTTTATGTCATGCTTGTCAAATTAAATTACACGCACACACACACACAGGCGGACACACAGACAGACACACAATCTCACACTCACGTAGGCAGGGGCATTGGCACACACTCACGCACCTCAATGGGCACATTTGGCAAATGCTGAAGCAGCGCCAAAAAGTATGCAGCACAAATTGTGCTCAATGAAATGTAAATGCACAGCTAATGAAATGCTCATAAAATGCATCCGGCAAGGCACAGCAAATCAGTCGCAATGCAGAGGCAACAATTGTGTCACATTTGCAGCTGCCACAGCGTCGCCAACTACACTTAGTGCATTACGCATAATTAAGCGTAGCCCCATCACAGCGCTAGAGCGAGACAATGCCGCAAGAGTTACGCCCTTGCGCCAGAGTTTCCCGGAATTAGACATTACTTATACGCCCCGTGTGTGCGCTTGTGTTTGTGGCGATGTCAACTGTCGCAGTGTAAATAATTGAATTAATAGCTTCATGTAAGCGTCGCTAATGAGCAGTTGCTTAACACGCTCACTCTGTCACGCCTCCTCCTGCTGTAATCCCCTCTGACTTTGGCATTGTTTGCATATTTTAGAGCGAACTTAACTGACGTATTAAAATGTAATTGGCTGCGGCATCCGGAATTCTCTTTAACAGTTCTTAGCATGAGCGTGTGCCCTTTGAACTTTTTAACCCCACCAGCCAACAGCCCTGCTTAACTGTCATAGAGAAAGTTCCGAGGCACACCTGAGGAGCCAAGCAACAGAGTCTATCCTCAACTTGTTGGGTTAGTTACTCGCTTGCCCGCCGTAATGGCAACCACTCGAGTAGCTAACGATAAATGCTTCTCAAAGATCCTTGTGTGCGCAAAACTTTCAAATTGATACATTGCTCGCAGCTAAACTACAGCTGAAAGCAACACTTTACAGTACACCACATAAGGGAGATGAAAGGTAATCAGGTTACCCACACTGATGTATGTACATACATAGTTATGTAAATTTCGTTATGCAACGTTTTAGCAGCAAGCCAAATTTATGCTTTAAAACTTTACATATGCTTGATATTTAAGCTAGTCGACAATATTGAATTTCTCTGTTTTGCAATGTTCAATTCAACGTACTTGAAAAAGTTAAAATTACCTTTTTGCGGCTTTATTTGTGACTCCTGGAAGCAGCACTCACATTGAACATATTTTATTTTGCGTGTTTCCAAGAATAAAATAACTAACTAAAAATATAATAACATATGTTGGTGGCAGCCACAAAAAAGTGCCAACACTAATAGCATAGATTAAACCAAAATGAATTGGAGCACTTACTTCAATTATTTAATCGGTTGTAAGCCTCATTATCATCATCCCATTATTCTATTGCACATTTTCACAATAACAATGTTCATTTAAGCTCGATCACATGCATATCTGAGTAAACTAATTCTCAAAATCATATCTCTGCCAGCAATCCCGCTAACGCTGCTACTATCTCTATCTAAGGGCTTACTTATCTGCAAAGCAGCTTTTCTTGTCGCTTTGTGAGGCCCTTTTAAGCAGCTTTCGCTTTCTGGAGGGTTGAAGTACTTTGTAGCATTTACAGCTTCATAAAAAGTGAAGCGTTGACAAATTTTACGCTGATTTGTGTGTGCGTGTTTCTTATCCGGTTAACAATGCGAAAGTTGCAGCCTGCAATTTGCAGGCTGCATTGTCAATTATGTGGACTGTGTCCAGCTTTTTCTGACCAACCCGACTGCTGCTGCTGCTGCTGCTGCAACTCTCCTGGGCACTTGCAACAGGGAGGCAACGCGGCACTAACTGACGGTTACATAAAACGCGACCAGTTCATATTTCCATGGCAAGAATTTTACAAGGAAGCAAACACACACACACACACACACAGACATAGACTCGTATATATGCATACATATATCTAAACATCATAAATGTTATTATGTACGAAGTTGCGTTGCGTTTTTTTTTTTTATTCCTGTTTGTCCGCGCTGCTTTCCTTCAGTTTTTTATGGTGTCGCGCGTGGCCTGTTGCTTCACACACACATGCAAGCACACATATACAGACATATGTACATGCTCATCCTCTAGAGAATGGGTTAAGGCAATCGCATTGGCGTGCCCGGCCTGACAATGGCTCAAACGAAGGACATGTGGCTCTTGTTGGCCCCAGTCGCGTTTGCGTTGGCGTTTCGAAGAATGGCACGCCATTAAAAACGCCTTGACAACTTGTCCAAGCAAATACAGTTAGCTGCTGTGGCTGCTCTTAGCTCTCAGGTCTCAGGTCTCAGCTCATAGTTCTCAGCTAGCAGCTGTGACGACAACTCGATGACTTGCTGACTGTTGGATGTTTTTCAAATTTTACAGTTTGCTGCGCATTTTAGTTAAATTAAAATCCAATTGCACATGACACAAACGCAGCCACAACTAACGCACGGGGCCAAAGGTCATGGGTCGTCAACTGGTTGGCAAAACAAGCGAATGATTGGCAACAGCACCAGTAGCAGAAAAGCACAGCATGGCCAAATAGTCAAGCACGTAAGAAAATTTGCACCAGATTAAAAAAAAAATACCTAAAACCACAAATAATTGTTTTGTTTGTTTTAATAAAATCTTCATTTCAAATTTATAAAATAACAAAAATATTAAATATATCGAAAGATGCTTTTCAGTGCATAGTTTAAGTTTTCTAAGAAGGGTTTTTTTTTTTTGAGTGTATCGAAAAGCAGCAATTGCATTGCATTTGACATTTGATTTCTGAATTTTGCATCACCTTCCCCTGCCAAATCAACCTCTACAAAAATAGGAGCCGAGAGGCTGCCAACGCTGTTCACTATTCCATTCCGAGAGCCAGGCCGCAGTCAAAGCCAAAAACGGAAACTGAAAGCACAGTGCAGAATTGACAGTTGGTTGCATGCATATCCATCATGGTTGCATGAACCGTTTATGAGCAAAAATATGGCTCACTCGGAAACTGAACAAGCTTCGTTAATTGCTTCGATTAAGACATGATACCAGTTTTGATATGGACAATAGTGTGTCCCTCTGCACGGACACCATGTGTTGGCATGGAAATTGATTCAACTTAAGTACACCTATTCAACGCAATCCATTATTATTTTTATAAATTGGCAAGAAACCTAATGCAGCACAGATATATACAAATTTTAAGTAAGCTGATTTGTTTCAAGTCACAGCTTATTCTGTTTTCCAATTATTCGCTTAGCTTCAGTAAACGTGTTAATAAGTTAACCAAATTTGCATACTTACACACCTATTAAGCAGACTGTGTGTGTGACTGGCAATTAAATAGCACATAGCAAATCAACTTACACTTTTGGACACTCTCTACTCAGGCTAATAATTGCAGATAAGCACAAAGTTTTGACTTCATGTGCAAAGTTAATGTGAAAAGCTTAACAAGTCGGAGCAAGCAGCAGAGTTTGGCTATATTAGCTTGGTAGATACAAATACTCTAAATATTAATTAACGCAATTGCCTGGGGCACCATTTGTAGCCTGGCAACGGTGAAAACTAAACATGGGCTCAACCAAAACATTATCACGATTTAAATATAGACAAAATTTCATAAGGTAACACGCTCACAAGCAAACAGACAGAGCGAAAGAGAAAGACACCAATAGAGGGAAGAGAGAGAGAGAGAGAGAGAGAGAGAGAGAGAGAGAGAGAGAAGAGGAAGATCGAAAAATAAATGCATTTATAGTATATTAATCCTTGGTTGAAATATGTGTGAGCTTGTGGCATGTAATGAGTGACTGCCTGACTGACTAGCTGCCACAAAGTCAAAGCCTTGCGTGTTGTCTGCCACATGAGTCGAGCTGAGTTGCGTCGCGTTGCGTTCGACGAACAAGCTGCAAATTGGCTCCAACTTGAGTGTTAGGCGGCGTACAACGCCTCGTATGCGCAATGCGAAACGCCTTTAATGCTGACAACACTTCTGCATGAGAATCTATGCGTGTGGCTATGTGTGTGTGTGTGTGTGCCTGTGTGTGTGAGTGTGTGAGTGTGTGATTGGTGTGAAGCTGCTTATGACTATGCGAATTGAGATTGGCGAGTAGCGCGCCTTTAACTTAACACGACATCAACACGAAGCAAAAGATGTCAATTGGAATCTTCTTATGTATCCGCAAATAAGCGCGCTTCTTTCGACCGGATAATGAGAAAAGGTTAGTGCAAACTTGTGACGGCTAAAGACCAGAAATCAACATGTTCTTTCTCTATCTCTCTCTCGCTCTCTCGCACTGCCTTTCTAGCTTTGCACGTGTGTGTGTGTTGTTGTTGTTGTTGTTGTGTTTGCTGGCGAAAGCGAAAGCGAAACACAGAAATGGTTTTTAACTTTCCAGTTAATTAATTTATTACCGCTTAATACGTTCAATGACTTTTGCCGTTTGCTTTACCTTCATTTTTTGTTGTTTTCTCTCTTTTGTTGTTGTTGTTGTGTATTTGTCGTTTTCATCATTTATAGATTTATTCGGTGCTTCTTCTGTCTGCACTTTGGCATGCTCGAAAATTGCGTACGTTGTCAGCTTTGCTTGGCAGGGGAGTTTTTACTGGTTTTTGTTTTCATTATCTATTTTTAGCAACTGATTTAATATGCGTGCATGCGTGTGCGTGTTTCCCTTAAATATATTATTATTTCGGTTTATATTTTCTTTGCTGTATTCTTTTATTTTTGTTGTGTTTTATTTGCGGTTGCTTTTTGCTTCTGTGCTTTCTTCGCCACATTTCGTCGCCTTGTTCATAACGAAACTGTGCGAGGACAATTTGTATGCGGTTTGTTTGCCATTTTTCACTTAAACCCTGCCAGCGGACGCCACGCATTTCTCTTATGTAGATTTATGAGGGGGTCTCTCGGGGCGGTCAAGCGCTTATTTTCTTTGTTTTCCGCTTTCTTATGCGAGTTTTATACGCTGCTTGGATGAAGCATAAAAAACAACAACAACAACAACAACAGAAACAGATAAAACACTCGAGCCCTCCCTCAGTTTCATTGTCTGCTATTTCATTTCAACTAAAAGTTGTGGAGAAAAAACTTATAAAAGTCCGAGCCGATTAAAATCCTTTACTGAATTATTACAGAATGGAATTCAATTATTTAATAGCACATTCAACGGTCGTTGTTTACTTGTTCGATTCGCATCTCATGTTATTTGATTTAATTTACTGATTCACATTGCAAAATAAACCTTTTTGCTATAATTTATTTCCTGCGCTCAGACAACTTTTAAACTTGCATAAGGGCAGCAGCTCATATTATGCTCAGAATATATGCACACCTGCCTGTGGAGCCTACAAGCCCTCGTTGGTCATAAATTGCGTGTTTGTGCGGCAAATGAAGGATCGTGTTCTAGGTTTTGCCCTGTTGTTGTTTACATTTTGCACGCATAACTTTCAACACACACACACACACAGATAAACACACTCCGACCTCAAATCCGGCACACCTCGCCTATCCCAAATGAGCCAGAACCACATTGGCAGGGCTTTAAGGCGCAATTTGACTTCATTACATTTTTGCCGCTAACTTGTTGCAGTTTTCCGCATAATGGCCAGCATAATGCACCGACATAAGTATATAAATTATAAGCCAAAATTAATGAACTCACTCAGAGAAGGTCTATATGGCTTCGAGCTTCGGGCTGCGGGCTGCGGGCTGGGGGCAAATCGCGTGCCGCCGGGTCATTTATCAAATTTGGCTAAAAGGGCGCGTAAAATGCGCCGTTTTCTGCTGTTAGCCAACTGCAGATAACACCTGCTGCTCTGCTCGTAAATCCCATGCAGGGCGCAATTAAAATGCAATTGAGGATGCATTTAACGGCAACGCAATTGATGCCCCTTCGCAAAAGCGGCGTATTTCCGCTTAACAATGGTTCCGGCTGCAACTCGAGCCGATCCGGCCTGCAGTAAAAAACAAAATGAAATGAAAAGCAAAGCAAAGAAACAACAACTCTGTTAAATGCTCGAGTTGATTGACATACGCCTCCCCACAGCGACTGCGATTGCGACTCTTCGCTGTTTGGTTGTTGCCTATTTTTGGTGCATGCAACCCGCGTCTATTTTGGTAACATTTATAAAAAGCCAAATGCGAGCGACGTGCAACCGCAGCCTGCCGTGTTCCCAGACACATGACATGACTGCCACCGTTTTATGGCCCACGTTGCGTTGCGGTGCTACAGTGGTATGGTGGTACGGTGGCGCGGTGGTTGCCCACCTACTGGCTTACACAGGCGGCTCAAAGTCAATCGTTGTATCGCGTTCTCTTTATGCCTTGCACGTTGCCCCAACTGAACTTTGGTGCAACTTTTGTTTTGCCGGTTGTCTTCGCTTTTGTTGTTTTGCATGCGCCAATTTTGATGTTCTTTGTGGCATCCATTTTCACCTTTGGTGTGGCACAAAAAGCTGCTCAAGTGGCATTCGGTGACACTTTTCGGCGTTAGCCAAAAAAACAAAACAACCAAAAGCGAGTTGATCGGCTGACAATTGTCGACGGCTTTAGCTTTAGCTTAAAGTCAGTTGAGAGTTGCTGCAAAAGTCGTTGTATTTAATTTATTTTCTAATTAAAAAGATGACCCTTTATATCTGTGTTAGATATTTTTAATAGACAGTCATTATTAAAAGGCTAAGAAAAGTTCTTAAATTGTGTAAAGGTAAATTAAATTCGCTGCTCAACTTCTGCTTTGTTATTGCATAACTACTTTAAAAGCAATTTAATGCGAAGCTTGATCGATTTGAGAAGCATAAAGCACAAAGCATAAATGAAAGGAATTAAAAAATAACCCTTAAGTTTAACGCACTTTCTTCAAACAGCTGCGTAATTCGATGCGCCGCTTTTCATCGAGTTCGCTTGCCACACAACATTTTGTATAGATTGTTGCCGGTTGCCCCTCGCCAACGAATGCATTTAATTGACTCTAAATATATTGTTGCGAAAGGGTTTTTGTGCTCGATTTTAATTGCGCAATTCCCGTTAAGTCAGTGGATGCTTTTTTGTTGCTGGCTGCAATTTACTTGCGCCAAAAGTTTACAGTTATTTTAGCAGAAGCGCAATAAATTGGGGTGGCTAAGCAAAAAAGTAATGCCAGTATCCAGACATCCTTGCAGCGGCACGTAGCAGCAGCAAAAGTTGACCAAAACTTTATGGCAAAATATAAAGCGCAAAAATAAGTAAAGTCGCATAAAAAGCAACAAACGAAAACAACAAAAACTTGTCGCTGACCATCGACCAAAACTTACAAAACAGCTGACACTTTGTGGGGATTTTGGTTGCGCGGGGGAGGTGCACGGAGAAGAGGAAGGGGCAGATGGACTGTCTATAGTTATTTCTATTTT